>CM057813.1:23775378-25010378 GCA_030067965.1 Latrodectus elegans
AGCACGCTTAATTTAGCAATTTCACATGTTGCTACAAAAATTATATATATTGTATTCAATACTTGTCCTACTTTACACAATTTATTTTACTTTTATTTTTAATAAATGTTTTTGTTGTAATTTTAATAAGTATTTATTTGTGATAAATATTATTATTAATTTTTATTTTCTCGCATTTTCAATTACTTTAATTTGTATTATCTAACACTAATAAATCCAACATTATTTATGTTCCTTGAATTTTACCAGGTTTGTTTCGTTTATCATTTCATAAAATTAATCCGTATAGTAAATATTTATACATTTTCTCGCAGTTTTAAATATTATGTGATTTTTATAATTTATATTTATAAATTTAATGGCACATTTATATTGCTTGTTAAATATTATTAAGTTTATTTTATTTATCATTACTTTGAAAATTATTCTTTAAAGTGAATATTTTTTTTTGCCTTCTTCTAGTTTAAAATATCGTAATTTTTATAGCTTAATATTAATAAATCTAATAATATTTATATTGTTTATTAAGTTTTATCAGGTTTGTTGCATTTATACCATAATATAAGCAATGTGAGAATATTTTTATAATCTCGTAAGTTTCATACTAGCATTCTTAATTTCTATGACTTAACAATTTTAGATTTAATAATATTTATATCGCCTGTTAGATTTTATCAATTTCTTGCGTTTAATATTTCTTAAAATTCATTAGTATTATATAAAACTTTCAATTGGAATGTGAATAATGTTCCATATCTAATTTTTCATTTTGATTTTTGAGGAAAAAAATCGCTTTAGAAATGCTTATAATACCGAATAATTGCTGCTCCATTTGTTGTAGAAGAAACCTGAAATAAAGTAAATTTCTACTAAATATTTATACGTTAAATAACTTACTTTTTTCCCTTTGCCTTTTAAACTTCGCATATTTAGACCATGTTTTAATTTCTTCCGTGTACCCAATATATCTCTATTGATTCCTGATGTAACTGACCAGTGTTTCTCCATTCCTTTGCAATCAGTTCTTAGAATACGGTAGAAATCGTTCATGGCCTCATTTGGAAACGGTGTCGTAATTATCTCTTTCACAGTCACGATTTTAAAATATTATTTTTAACTGAAAAGAAAAAAAAACATTAGAATGCATTGAAATTAGAAAGCATAAAAACGGTGAATGCGAAACTTCATGGGTATTCGAAACACTAGTTAAAGTTAATTTGCATGTCGAAAATAAAAAATATAAATCGTGAGTTTTTTTTTTTAAAAAAACTTAATTGACAGTTAAAATTGTATTTAGAGCATTTACGCAGAGGTTGGTTGTACCTACTTCAAGGAGATTTGATAGCTTTCGTTCTATGGCAAGCAAGAGTAATTATATTGTCCATCATAGACGGTGAAAAAAATTGACAACCAGCATAATTTAATAATTAGATTTCATATATACAACTGTGTCATTATTAATAGCATTTCAAATAATTGGACGTCAAAATATGTAATTTCATAATACGTTTCTATAATGAGAGAGATTATTCTTATCTTTACATGTCAGTATCAATTCTTATTCATAATTGCCTATTTTTTCCCATAGTACATATATCAACTGTCCGATGTATTACATTGTTTCTTATCGGTTTTTTGTTTGATATACCCACTGTAATGAGAATTTCAAAATTATATTGCTCTTCCTCGGCGACTTGTGGGATTTAAAAAACATTTTCTTGTAGTAAATTTGTGTCTCGAGCAGTTCACCTGCCTAATTTTATGGTAAAAATTATACATGAAAGAATGATGACGAACCTTCAATTTAAAAATTTCTATGGGGGTAAAAAGCTAGATGAATAGGTTTTAAGGTGATTACACGTAATAAAGCCACTGATGATTAAAAAGTAATTTTTATTTTCCCACGAACTATTTTTAATCATTTAAACAACCTGGAAATAAGTCGGTAATTAAAATTGTAAGTTGAATTCCAAATTACAAAGAATAAATACAAAAAAGAACCAGTTTAACTTGTTTTGTATACTATGAATAAACAGTTTTTGTAGTTGCAAATTAATATTGATAATCTTTTTTCATTACAGATTTGATTATATTCACATTAAAAGGTTCTTGCATTTGTAGACAAAGTGTCACATTCAAATACTCATATAACTATGCCAACTTTCAGGGGATTCTGTTTAGAGTTGAGGTTGTTGAATCTATGCAAATAGATTGTTAAATGTTAGTCACGACTTCAAGAAGCCATAATTGTGCAGGTTTACAAGAGATGCATTTGAACAAGATTCTCAGCAGGTTTACAAGAAATACGTGCATTAAAACATTGTTGCTTTTTTTTTTCAAGATAAACATGTTTTTGTGGCTTTCAAGACGAATGGAAACTTTTGAGAATTTGCTTATTATCGGATGCATTAAATTCCGAGGTAATTAATTACCGATGTTGTGTTCGATTATTCATGCTTATCATTTAACATTTATGGAAAGAAGTCAAAGTATCCAAAACAAATATTCAGAGAATTAGATCCAGTCATCCACGAGCTATAACTCACGCAGAACATAAATATATTGCTGTTGTAACCAACAGAAATTAAAGAATTTTCAGGCGAGTGACATCTACCGTTTCAGCAAATAATGACAAGATGTCTGCCATTTATTGTGTGCATGGTGACATTATTGTGTTCTATTTAATAATAGCCTGTACACAGTCGAATACCACGACGTGTTTCTATTAATCTAATTCGATGGATCTTGATTGAAGTAGTATCATCAATCTGCCAATCGGATTATGTATGTTTGGAACAAAATTATATTCACGGAGTTGTAAAGACTATATTCACCTGACCATGAGATAGGCATGTAAGAATCGAGGGTAGCAAGACATGGATCACGATTTAAAGTGGACAAGCTGTGGATACAATTTGTTGGATTCTGATTAAAGTGGTATTTGTCAATGAAACTGTAATTTATTTGGGAGCATATTCATGAAGATGTAGATATTTAATCTACTGTCTGATAACAGGCATGTAAGAGTCTAGAATATACAAGGTGTTTGTAGGTTCCCTTGAGCATCATTGAAAAAATCTTGAATTTCGTGGTGGCAGAATTATGATCTTGTCTCTGATTTTTTTAGAATATCACACTAATTTGCATATTTATAGATGCTGACCTCTGAAGGTTTTTCGATAGAGAGTTGTAATCTTAAATTTCTTTGTAAAATTGTATAATACATCAAATGATGCTAGTATTTTTTAGTAGACAAAGATACGCACCCCTACCCAGCTGTTACTTTCGACGACTACTTGTAGAAAGAGAATTATGCGCCCAATGTAACTGGCATACTAATTTGGTTTGAATCCCATTGAAAATTCTTAGTCTTACTATATACACATGTTGCCCATACCCAGAATCTGCTTTACTAGTAGAATGTTGATTAATTGACTCATACATTTGGACTTCCGAAAAGCATAGTCAAGGATTTTAAACTTTGTAAAATTGTATAATACATCAAATGATGCTAGTATTTTTTAGTAGACAAAGATACGCACCCCTACCCAGCTGTTACTTTCGACGACTACTTGTAGAAAGAGAATTATGCGCCCAATGTAACTGGCATACTAATTTGGTTTGAATCCCATTGAAAATTCTTAGTCTTACTATATACACATGCTGCCCATACCCAGAATCTGCTTTACTAGTAGAATGTTGATTAATTGACTCATACATTTGGACTTCCGAAAAGCATAGTCAAGGATTTTAAACTTTGTAAAATTGTATAATACATCAAATGATGCTAGTATTTTTTAGTAGACAAAGATACGCACCCTTACCCAGCTGTTACTTTCGACGACTACTTGTAGAAAGAGAATTATGCGCCCAATGTAACTGGCATACTAATTTGGTTTGAATCCCATTGAAAATTCTTAGTCTTACTATATACACATGCTGCCCATACCCAGAATCTGCTTTACTAGTAGAATGTTGATTAATTGACTCATACATTTGGACTTCCGAAAAACATAGTCAAGGATTTTAAACTTTATATAGAGAAAAGAGGTATTCATAAAGATAATTAAAGTTATTTTTGGTTTATTAAAAAAAACTCATTAATTGTTTATTATTTTAACCTTTTTATTAATAAATTAAATAAATCACACATCTTTAACTAAAGGAATCTTAATATTATTCTCATGTTTTTAATTCGTTATTTTCCCTTATAAATAAATACATTTCTTGTCGCATTTCATATCAGTCTAGGAATATTAGAAGATATATTTCCACTCCACATTTAACTTTTGACAGAAAATGATAAATAGATAAGTTTATGTTTTTTTCATATTCTAAGTAACGTTTGTAATCATCGTTATTTTACAGCGTAATTATAAAACAATTTTTTACAGTTCACTGCTAAATTTTGTAAACAATATCCCGAACCTTATGATTAATAGTTAAACGCTTCATATATATCATAAAATGTCATTTATTGGTAAAGAATGACTTTTATTGTTAAAAATATAAAATACAATTAGCGCAGAACCATTAATATTTTTCTAGATCTTGTTCTGTATTTCATTGTTTTAGAATATTCTAAGGTTACAGCTAACATTCCGTAAAAATATTGTTTACGGGAAGTCACAGGGAAAAATATAATTATCGCTTTCAATTTCTATGTAAATTTTTGCTTTCTGTGCGCATAATTTATTAGCACTAATTATAGAGCCCTCAAAAAAAAGGGGGGGAATAATTTAGAAGCGTGCTTGCATGTAAGCTAGTCGACCATCTATATCACTTTGTCTTCGTAAAAGAAAAATATTGGGGGATATTCGTCAAAATGTTGACACTTCTGACCTTTTTATCGCATGATAGGGATACGCCCCACTGCAACAACTAGTATGCAATGCGTGTGTCGCGACACCTCTCTGGACCCCTTTTGGCGACACTTTTTTTTTACTCAATTTCCTTTAAATCCATCAATAAAGGGTTTCCCTGTGTATGCAATGCAAAACTAAATCTTATTCAAAGGTGCTGACGGTGGGGGTGTGTGAAGTTTTGCAGCCTCCTCACCCAATCCTTTCATTTGCGCCCTGTGTGCAGGGGCGTCGCCTTTCTGCGAGAAGTTTGCTCAGGAAATCCAGCGGGTGGAGAAAACGAATAGTTAGTTAAGCATGGTGGTGTAGGGGGAGGAAGTGTGGTAATGGTTATTAACTTTTGTTTGTCACGTCAAGTTGTTCGAGTGGATGATGAAGGCAAAGTCCCCCTCCCCGAGTAGACTGGGTGCGAGACTATTTAAGGCTTTTCTTTTGTGGCTTTTAATGGCCTGCCGGGGATCATGAAGACAAATTATTTCGCATTGTATCTTTTGCTTAAACTTGCACGAAAAATCATTTTTAATAACGGGTCATTTACGTCAGAAGCGAGACATTTTTTAATCTAGTTAGAATAATCACATATTTTATATTCCATGCAGGGTTTAAATTTGTACTATATATAAAGGAATTATATATCTTATTTTATTAAAGGACAATATTAATAAATGGTAAAAAAATCTTATTTAAATGAAAAATTAATCTGTTTCAAAATTATTCATAAGTATATTTCATATTAAGCTTTTAATATGGTGAGCTGAAATCTAAATCTTCAACATATAAAATTATATGTCGCTGAATTGAGAATATCTATAAAATATTGTTCTTTCAAATCAAAATATTTGCTTGGTTTAAAAATGAGAGTATGTATTTATATCTTCTTATATTTCTCTCAATATGTTATACAAAATCTAAGCTTGCTTTTTTTTTTATCTTTTGTTTATTTAATTTTTCATTCTGTTTTGTTTATTTACTTTTTTGGTATATAATTTTCAAAGCATAGTGGATCGAAGTGGAGTGGTTAGCGTCTCTAAATTTGGAGATGAAGGTCCCTGGTTCGAATCCCGGTTCGGGCATTGATATTCCTTTCTGTGGGTGTGTTCCTTTACCCCTTTAATATCGGGCGATGATAGCACATCCACTGGGTGCCTCACTGTATAAGATGCCATCCCATTCCTCCCGTGAAGCGCTGAATTGGTAGCTGTATCCTAAATACAGCCGGGTATTAGGAAAAAAAAATTTCTTTTCAAAACATTAAATAAGGTAAAAATATTATAGATTCTTTATTGTTGAATTTATCTCTATGAGTTTTTAATTGTCTCTAATAAGTTTTTAATTGTTATTGCAAAAAAATATAGTTATTTTATATTAAAAAAAATTTATATGTACAATGTTATTTTTTATAGAAACTAATTATAATAAAGTTGCATCCGAACTTGAAATTTTAAATTTTCTTAAATCATTCAAATACTCTTAACTTTTTGATGAAAATTACTGATGCTGAATTTAACTAAAAATATTTCAATGAGAAAGGAAAAAATAATAAACCCGACCCGATCTTAAGACAGTAAATGATTATCTTTAAGTATAGTCTTTTGAAGTACGAGAGAGAGAAAAAAAAGTAAACATATTCATTGTGCTCGTAGCTGCATCACGTTAAAGAATCCCTATCTGAATTTGCGTAACCTTAGAAAATAAACTAATTTTCTCTTATTTACATACAATAGCTTTCCACACTAATAATGCAACGGAATCGGATTCCGAAAAGTCATCGATGGTTTTATCTGCAAAAACCAAGAAATGCAACAATGGTGGTTGGAAAACAGACTCATTCTGAACTAGCTTGTGTCACCTTATGCGGAATAATTGCTTGGAAATCCTTCATACGCGTGTCTCGTACCGCAAAAAGTTGAGGTACCATCATATAATAACTGTACTTTGGACAATGGTCTTGAACTTTCGAGTGGAAAAAGAATGCATAAAATGATTGGGCGTAACGCTTCATAACAACCGAGATTGATTGAAACTTCCATGTCTCTTGGGGCTCATTTTGAATACGTATTTCTTCACTGTAACTGTGTACTCATGTTAAAATTTATCGCCGGTTTTGAAATATCAGTTTTCTTCCAGCAAAAAAGAACTTAATGCTATTCTATAAAATATTAAAACAACAACAAAATCTTTCGGGAGGTGAGTTTGTTTATTTTATTTTGTGTGTGCGTGTTTTTTTTTCCTCCGTGGATAAATAGAGATTGCTATATTTGATCTATAAACTAGCCTTAGAAGTTAGCATTTTTCCAGGAACTTTTTTTAAAAATTCTCATTTCCCTTGTTATTACTTGCTATTATTTTCTGCTAACGTAATTTGCCGTTCAGTACTGTTTTTAATATAGATTATTATAAAAATAAATAGTAAAATATTTTTTAAAATATAAATATAAAAAAATAGAAAAAATACATTTTTCTACTTTGTGTATGTTTTATCTACTGTATCTTTACTTTTCTGTATGTATATATATATATATATATATAATATATATATATATATATATATATATATATATATATATATATATATATATATAAAGAAAAAACATAGATACACTTAATACAAAACTTAATCTATATATATATATATATATATATATATATATATATATATAATTAAATTTTTGAAGTAAGTGTATCTATGATTTTTCTTTTAATACGAACACCCTTTGGGAGAATTGCTCGAAGATTTTTAGACATTTGTTCTTCGTGCATGTCAGAAAAGAGTGCTTATTTTGCATGATCTCCCTCCTGATGAAGACGTGGTCCGTATGCCTTCTTCCTATCATTTGCATCGTATATTTTATTAATTTTCCAATTCTGTATTTCTGCCTTCAATTTTTTCATGTTTTATCATATATATATATATATATATATATATATATATATATATATATATATATATATATATATATATATATATATATATATATATATATATATATATATATATATATATATATATATATATATATATATATATATATATATATATATATATATATATATATATATATATATATATATATATATATATATATATATATATATATATATATATATATATATATATATATATATATATATATATATATATATATATATATATATATATATATATATATATATATATATATATATATATATATATATGTATATATATATATGTATGTATATATATATATATATATATATATATATATATATATAGGTATGTATATATCTATATATATATATGGATGTATATATATATATATATATATATATATATATATATATATATATATGTATATATATATATATATATATATATATATATATATATATATATATATATATATATACATATATATATATGTATGTATGTATGTATGTATAATTTTCATAATTTATTCTAATGAAAAATTTAAGAAATATCTTTACAAATTTTTTGATGCAATATATTGTAAAATAATTTTAAATACAGTTAAATTTTTGTCTTCTTAGCTTTTTTTTGAAATTATATAAACTCTACTTTTTCTTCGAAATTTTCCACAAATGACATTACACTGAAGTCTAATCGTAATCATTTCGTTTACTGATGAAACATCACTTAGTCGGTTTTGAAATTTCATTTGATTCATTCGAAAATGAAAAACCTAAAAACCATTCTCTGTAATTAGAATCTAGAACATCTTGACGGCAACATAGCAGCTGAACCATTAGCTTTCTGAGTTTTAGTTACCTGTTTGTAGGTTGGAATTTTTCTTCGGTTTTGATCGAATCAACCCTTTTTAGAAAAAAAATGATCGTATGATGGCAAACAAACTAATCAGAATTTTAAGTTAGAGAACGCTAAATATTTCAGAAGTTTTATATATTATTTCTATAAAATTAAGAAAAATTTTTACTATTTTGTGTATAAGGGAAATTATATTACAAAACTATCAAAATTTTTTTTAAAAATAAATACTGATTAACACACACAGAAAATTATTTGTTTACAATAAAGTTTAACATTACAAATCAATGTATCTGTTATTTAACGCTGTGTTATCATATTTTATAATCTTAAGTTTTGTAGTACTTGTTAAAAATATATGTGTAATATTTTGTATAAAGCTGCATGCCAATAAAATTAATAATATTTTACCTTTACAGTTAAGATGCTTCAATATAAATTTTAACTTTATTTGAATTTTTTATTATATTTAAGTTGATTTTTGGAAATAAAGTATTTTTGATATTTGTATTTGCGCTTCTTATATCTAAAATAACATACATATTTTGGTTTTCTTATCACACTTCGAATACTTTAATATAAAATAATAATTTTATTATCTTCCTGGGTATATAACATATTTCATTTTTAATCCTTTTTTGTTTTTATCCTTATCTAAGTAATTCAAAACATTTTAAATTTATGACATTTGATGTTTTCCGAAAACTTAAGTTTCACATTTGTATTCCAGAAATTTTAAAATTCATTCAACGTAAATATTTTTTTCTTCTGAAAATGGGCTCCTAAAATATACCTGTTATTAGTAATTGTTATAAGCGTTAATAATTGCTAATAACAGCGTTTGTTAATACGTGTTATAAGAAACACATTCTTTTAAAAAGAACGTTTTCTTATGGGTTGCTGCCATAAATTACACCTTTAGAGGTGATATCAAAAGTAACTGTGATTTTTCATACAAACTTCTTTAATTCCGGAATCTGAATTTTTTTTTTTATGTCGGACACACCCTTTATTATCATAACTGTTATTTTAACGATAAACATATAATAGTTAGTACTTGGAATTTGAATATTTCCGTTTTCAATTTATACGTGCCGTTTTCAATTTATACGTATTTTTTTTATTTATTTGCTTAAAATCGTTACGAATTCGTGAAAATGTTACAAATCGCAGTTAGATTTCTGTCACAAATGCACAGCAGTAAAATTACATTTGGAAATACTATTTTTTTCTTTTTCAAATAATTTAATAATTGCCCATTTTTAAATTGTTATTGCATTTCAAATATAAATTTGGACGATGTAAATTTCATTTGGAAGTTTCTCGAAAATTTGTAAATTATTATTTATTATATATAAATGATTATTATTATTAGATCTTTATTATAATAATACATTTTATATACATATAAACTGAGTTGTTTAAACGAATTGTTCCAATTAAATAAGAAAGTTTTTTGTCTACTATTAAAAAAAAATAATAATTAATCACTATGTATATAAATATATACAATTTCTTTTAACGAAATTTCTAGCAAATTGTACTATGCTATTTTCATTGCAAATAATTTTTTTTTACTTTATTTTACGAAGTATATACGATATCAAATTTTAAGTAGCAATATGATTATTATATGGTTGTGTTAACGGATGCGTTTATTTTTTATTTATTTGCAAATGGATTTGTAGGTCAGATTAATATTTTTCATTTGTAATTGTTGTTTTTAAATTTAGAAAATTATAATAATCTTTTGGCTTGTTTCTTCATAACAAAAAGTAAAGCGCATTTGAAAAATTCAGTTTTAAATAAAAAGCAGGTGTTTGGATTTAATCTGCTAATTTTTTCGCAATTGTTAATTTTGCATCCATTTCCTTAACTTAAAATTAATACTTTGAAGTAGAAACTGTGTAACGAATTACACGCGTTTCTTAATTTAGTTTGTTGAATAATTAGTGCCAACTGTTAGTAAGACATCAACACAATCACGTAAGCTATCATTTATTTTCTCAGGGCTTCTCATCAGAAACTAGATATCACAATCTCAGGAATTGGAAATTTATTTTTTCTATAGAGTGCCAACTTTTTTTTTTTTTTTTTTTTTTAATTTGCCTATACTTCATTTAAATGATGAGAAGGCAACTTTGCCTACTGACATGCTACTAAAAACTATTTTTCTCTTTTGCGCGAAAACAGAAATCTTCAGGCATATCCTTACATCAGGGCTCTCTGAATAAATGATCCCTCCTTTTGTTCCTTCGTCCCAGTGACACGGAAGATCTCTTCCCACCCCCGCACCACGGAACCACCCCTTCCTCAGGAAGCCGCCCGCCAAAAGTTCCGAATCCGTTTCCGTCTCGCGTAATTAAAATGGATTCCTCGAAAACGCAAATCTTCCCTCTCCGTCTTCACAAAGGCATAAACGTCTTGTGCCAAGACGTTCGAAATGGAATAGATGATTATCCAAGTACGGAAAGGAAAAGTGAAGTATGTATCTGTACTGAGTACTATCAAAAATATAGAAGTACTGTTGTAATTAACATAGGATAGTTGACGATATTTCTTAATTATTATGTATCGACATTCTAGAGCTTTTTATATCTCTGTTCTACATATTTCATTTCCAAAGAAAAAAAGCAAAAGTTAAATGAAGTTTTATAAGTTTTCTCGATTTCTCTTACCCATTTATTTATTTTTCTTGAAAATCTATGGAAATATGCAATTTTGAATAGATTATTTGACTTACTTTAAAAATATTAGAATTACATAAATAATGTCCATCAAATAGATACTTTACTATTTTTCAGTAATGTCCGTATTTTTAAATATCACAAGTGGACATCTTTTGAAATGTATACTTGGTAGACATTTTTTTATTAGATTGAAATAAATAATGTCTATATCAAGTAATAAATTATGCCTATATCAAGTATATATTTTACCATTTTCCGATATTATAGGTATCTTTTAAAAATACCACAAATGAATATCTTTTAAATTATATACATTTTAGACGTTTATTTATTAGAATAAAGTAAATAGTGTCTATAAAGTACATAATTTACAATTTTTCGATATTGTGAGTATCTTTTAATTTAAAAAATGCTATATAGATTGCTTGAAAATAAACAATTTAAATATTTAGTTGTTAATATAACGCATTTTATTAAAGTTGACATTAAAGTAACTTTTTTTATAAAGTGAATCCTTTTTCATTAATAATTTTAGGTAAATCAGTATCAAAATTAAATAAAATGAAATTATTTATATTACATCTAAGCAAATGATGGATCAATTTCTGAATTATAACTAAAAGAAAATTATAATTCTTTTATTATCATGATTATTAATTACACATGAAGATTAATATTCTTTAATGACACATGACTATGTCATTGAAGAATATTAATCTTTAGCTCCTCCACTTTCGTATATTATGTCTTTCTATCTACCATGTTTCTTGTGACAAATTATATAAATGATTAAGCACAAGCTATAGCTCCTACCATTAGTTGTAATTAAAGCAAATATGACAAATGCAAACCAATTTTACAACTTACTAATTAAAACTTGACAATGGTATCATTGATTGACAATGGTATTATTAATTAAAATGTGACTGGGCTATCAAGTCCAGTGATTCTATTTTCTCAAATAAATATACAGCAAACCTTGAATCCGGACCCTAATAAATCGGACTTTGCTGAATCCGGGGCACATGTGCCGTATAATCCATGACGCAAAATTCTGAGATTGGCGATTTTTTGGAGGATTTTCTCATGTATCTGGCAACCTAATTTTTCTTATGTCATACACGTGGAGACCTATAAGAATTATACAGAAAATTCTATTATGGTAACACTAGTATTTATGTCATTGCGCACGTCATGATACGTCATCTTGACAACATTTCTTCATCACCAAAAAATTCAGAATTTGGATTCATAGATTATACGACACCTGTGCCGAATCCGGGTAACCATTTACATGTAGATACATACAAATCTATATGCTGAATATTTTCGCTTCATCCTACACGAAGGATGAGAAACTGATGTGACACTGGAAGACAGTTGAAGATGATGCAGGCTATCATAATTTAACAGAGAAGGAGATTATTGAGCGTGTGACAGTAATAGAATGGAAAACTGTGGAGGGGATGAAAACGACATGATGAAACAGACAACCAAAAACCAGAACTCAGTGAGATTTAATTTTGTGACAAAATACCTTGATGACAATAACATTGAAGTCATGTCAGGATTTTACCAAGATTTGACTCCTCTGCATTAATTAATTGTTTAAGAAATGACCAATAAAGTAAGACAACAAAAGATCAGTAGCTTCTTTGAGCAATGAAATTGAGTCTGGATCATCGTGTTCAAAGTAGCTTTTCATTTGATATTCATTGTAAGTAAAATAATGTTCATGTACATACTATACTTAATTTTCTCTTATACAGTTTTATATTTCGGTGTGTATAATAGTTTATTTAAGTGCCGTGGCTCAATTTATAGGTTATTTTGTTTAATCCTCTCTTACTTTCATTAATTCGGATGATCTGGATACCCTATTAGTCTGTATTAATGGGGTGCTATTGTACTTTGAAAACCGAAATCACTCTTATTAACCCAATAACCATGAAATCTACTATAAACCTAATTTTAAGACCTAGACTATTTTGTTTTTATTAAATATTATTATTTTGTTTTTATTAAATATTGATTAGTTAATTTTAAAAAATCACCCTTAAACAATCAACTTTTACCCCTCATAAGTTTTATATTACTCTTAGTTGAACAGACTATTTAACTCTGTTTAGATAAGCCTAATCGTAAAAACTTATCCCTGTTGCAGGAATAAAAATATTTCGAAAAGATAACCAGCAGTTAATTCAAATCTTTTAATATAATATTTTACAAACAAATATGGTCCAAAATATGTGATCAATAATTTCAAAACTAATAATATCCATAAATTCCATATAAGGAATTTTCTTTTAAAATATATTTAGCAAATTTGTTAAATATTAATAAATGTTTACTAATTGAGTAAAATCTCATTTCTCTTAGAATATCTTTTTTTTTCGTAGATTCTGTAGATGGATACTATTAAATTACATACACTAAAAACTATTAAGAACTCTAAGCAAATTATTTGGTTTAATGAATGCAGTACATTTTATTTTTCAACAAGCAATTGAAATTCGTACTGATCGCTAAAAATAGGTGTGATATCCCATCTCTTTATAGTTTTTAAATGAACATTTGTTCTGTAAGTGAAACTTCGTGACTGGTATTGGGCGGCTAGACATTTGTCAGCTTTTGTTATCGCTTCGCAGGATTTATGAGAAGATGTTCCACAATTGCGTATTTATTTATTTTTAACAAAAGGATGCGCACACTATCCTCGGCTTTTTGTGGTTGACCGACATCATGTGCTACAAATCTCACAAGAGATTTGTAAAATTCGCTGACCCAAATAGTTGGCGAGAAATTCGAGTCGGTCGCAACCCGTACAGAAATAGTAAAAAGGAAGTATTGGCGACAGAAATATGACTGTTTGTAAATGCTCATCAGACTGTTGCAAATGGGATGTTATTTCTTGTAGTTGGTCATCCTTATAGGCATGTTTAGTTGAAATAGTTTGCCAATAACTGTCTGTTCTGTAAGGTTTAAATAAATGGCAATGTAAATGCGATCCACATTCACTGACAAGACATTTTTCTTATTCAGTTATTTGACATAAATTTGGACACTTGTGTGCCTAGATCATCTCATTTATCTTTGGCTGTTATAAAATTACGATTTAAAATTATTACAAATTCTAAAATTGAACGCCGTAAAACAAATTAATTGCTTAAATAATATAATTTTTTTGAGGAAAAAAAAAAGCATTTTTATTTATATATATTATCCACTAAAAGTTATTCCCAAGTTGTTAATGAATGAGGTAAAATATAATGTTTTCATTAATAGAAAAAAAATAATGGACAATTTAAGAATTTCTAATAAAGTAAAATGGGAATGTTTTTATACATTAATTTTGTTACAGTTATATGTTTTGTGAAAATGATTCTTATATCAGTAAAATTGAATAACACACCATTTATATTACTAGATTTTATAAAATATAAAATTCAATTTGCATCACGTATACAATGCATGGTAGTGTAGTTTGTGAAGGCATATTTATTTTATATAAAATGTTTACGCATAACAGCTTAAGAAAAACGAGCCACAAAAGTTCTAATATTGAATTAAAGATAAATGAATGTGATTCAGCAAGAAAATAAACATTTGATTCAACAATTTCGGTATGATCATCTGTTCAATGAATAGTCGTTACATATTAATGTTTAGAACGTTCTTGTTTTTAACAAGAAGATTGAAATTATATAATCATGCTGGTGTATTTGGAAATACAATAATTTATATGTACTTCATATGTAAAAAATTAAAAAACGCAACATTCATTTATGTCATCTATAGTTGTTCCCATGTTACCAATTTTGAGGACAACAAATTCCACTGGACTGTCAAATGCATATAATAATGTATCTCATAGTATGACCACCATCTCTGAAATCAATCTCAAATAAAAATATCTTTGCACCAGACAAGTTTTCCAGGCAGACCACGAGGTACAACACTTGGACAAGACCGTATTATAGATCTTTCGGTCCGAAAGAGAAGAAGTATTTCTGTGCCAAAACTTGTTGCAGACTACTCTCAAACATCAGGGATACATATATCTGCTAATATGATGCAATAATTTGGATAGGCTTCTCACTCGATGGTCACACACATTGTCCTGCATGTGTTTTAAAGGGAACTGTGACTGGTATGAGATATTGAGATGAGACCCTTAATCTATACGCCCGTACATTGCCGACGCAACTGGCAGTGATTTCATTCTGATTGACGCACGACTTCAAAAAAGCATTAGTTATTGAAAAATATTTTGAGGCTTTTGGTTTGAAGCGAATGTGTGTGTAACAGCCAGATCAATCTTCAGACCTGTAAGACTATCCCAGTAAACAGGTAAATTCCTTATATTCTCCTCCAAGATCTCTAAGAGAACTGGAAAACAGCTTACTCTGCATCTGGTTGTCACTTCCCATTTCGGTAAGAGACTTGACAACCTGGAAAATTAGTGTCAACAATCCAGTCAAGCTTACGGTACTTGAGCTTCTATTAATGTATAAAAAAGTCATGATCATTAGTGCTTTAATTAATTCCCATAATTGATTAATTCACTTGATTTCCTAAATTACGGTTTTCTAAATTAAATCGTTAAATGTTCACGTTATAAATTTCTTTGTTATTCTGAATTCATTAAAATGATTTAATCATTTTCATATTAATTTCCTGATAGATTTGTTTCTTTGTCAGAAAATTATAAATTTATTTTCGTATTCATTTCGACAATCATGTCTTAAATGATTAGTTAACACTGTTGATTGATTAGCTGATTATTCTGATAGGTGATTGAGTTATTCTGATGGCAAAATGTCCGGAAGGCTGTGAGTTCCATACTCCTGAGTTGGGGTGCTTTACAGAAGAAGTGCTTAATGACTTAATCATGATTTAAAATTACGAGCTTGTTGATAATACACCATTCGCACCGCACTTTCTGCGTCAATTTAAAGTTAAATTTGATTTAACTTAAGCACAACGATGAAAAACAACGTTCGCACTACCTTAGATCCGAAACTGATTTAAGAAATATTGGTTTTTGTTCAAAACCTTATTCAAGGTTTGTTGATATTATAGATAATTTTTGAAATCCTCAAATTTGAGTGCTTTTTTTTTAAACATTTACAGGTCAAAATACCGTAAAGATTATATTTCAAATGATGAATACAAACACAAAGGATGCCGTGAACTTATCTATTTCTTCTCAAAAGTAACATAATTTTTGGATGCTCAGTTAATGCTTTTATTATTAATTTTGTTTCATGATATTTTCGAATTTTAGCTTATATTTATATTGATCACCTTCCGATACTTTAACAAACACTGACAATATAGCCTACAACAAGATGGAGCTCTAAATCTATCGAAATATATTTAAATCATTTCGCGCGCGTCAAACTAATTTAAGATCAATCAGTTTCGACTAACTTAAATCACTGGTTGCCACATCGAAAAAGATGGAAGGTAGTGAATTTGAATCCCGGCTTAACCGAAGTTCCTAAGTGAGGCACGTTAAAACCCGGCATGGTCGCAGTGTCCTCCAAGTAAAATGATATCTCTTGGGGCGGTAGGCTAAGTATTGGGGGTCTTCTGTTTTATCATTGCTTCAAAATCGCGAACACACAGCCCGGATGCTTCTATCTAAACTGGTAAAGCACAACTCTGGGCTTGAGTATGCTGATGCAACAACAATCTCTAAAAGTTTCCGTTGAGATTTATCTCAATGGTGAAATTTTTAGAGATTGAAGTGTGAGAGTTTTTAGAGAAGCATTTAAAATTGCAGTGTGAACTAAGCAGCAGTACAAAACGTTTGATTGATTGAGTAATTTCAGTAAAAATTTATTATGACTTCAACTAACTTTAATAAATTTTAATATAGATCGGATTATTATTTAAAAAAAAAAAAAAAAATTTTCACATAAAAATAAATTTTTAACACTTGTAAAATTTGCTCTTCAACAGTAAAAAAAATTGATGTTTGAAATTATTACTATCAAATAAGAAAACATGAATTGTGCATTTCTGTTTTATATACAAAGCCTGATTGAAGCAAAGGCATACAGGACAGTTGCCCCGGGCCCCCAAATCGAATAGAAAATTTATTTTACGTTGTCATTCAAATAGAATAGCTTGTCAAATAGAACAGATAGTTTGTTGTTGTGAAGCAGAAAGGGGGGGACGAAGAATTTTTTTATCCGGATCTCAGTAAAATTAAGTCCGGTGGTGCTTATATCCTTGGATTATTTTACAGGTTCCTGCCTTGCAAAATGTAAATATGTTTTTGTAAGCAATGTCAAAGTTATTTGGAACTCATTTTTAATGTACCCCGCATATGAAACTTTATAAAATTCTAGTTACATCAAAATATCTCCTATGCAAATTATTAACTATACAACATTTGCGTCAAAGAATCGAAACATTAATTTTCTCTTATTTGGTAATTTATATTTTATGTTGTAAAATAAATTCCTCTTATAATTTATTTTATTTTGTAAATACATAAGAATATTCAGTTTCCTGCCACGAATTACAAAGATGCATAGGTAAGAAATCTTCTGGATTGATTTTATCAGATAAATTTTACTAAACACTTTACAACAACTATGTATTGTAGCACTAACCATTTTGAGTCACTACAACATTCGTAAAATTATATTTGTGAAACAATTTTTGGAACAGAATTTAACTTTTGTATGAAATTTAAATCTGCAGAGAACAAACAGAATTTAACTTTGGTTAGTACGGTATCAAATAGAAAACCATAATGTGTACACATATTTTCTTTAGTGATCAACTTAAAAGAAATTTGTGAAAAAAATCTATATCAAATAATCATAAATTAAAATAAATAAATTCTGAATCGGAAGCTACTTCAAAATATATTTTATTATAAGTCATTATTTAACAGCTTATTTTTTAACGCTTTATTTATTATATAATGTATTTTTTAATGTTGAATCATATATTAAATGAAACTCACACAGACCATGATCTTTAGATAAATATCTTCTAAACTAGTGTTTCAGCTCTTGATTGGTTTAGAGCAGGCGCAATATATTCCGGAAGACAACCCAATCTTTGCTTTTCTAGTTAGAAGTCTGCATTATTTTTAGATCATTTATTGTATCGTCTAACTATCGTCTGTTTTTCTGTCTGTTACCATTGGTTCTCAATCTTTTTTGCTCCGTCCTGTAACTCAACAGTGTTCATGTATGATAAGCATTATTCATGAACAGAACTCATTACATATTTATTTTTGATGTGTGTTTCCATTTCTTAATTACTTCCAACTCTCCAAAGATGTTTGTTCTGGATTGGTTTGTGACTAGTTTTGATCAATTGATTATGTAAGTTATTGTGTAAAAGTAAGATGGTAAGAGCTTTGAAAACATATACAAAAAGAAACGAGCAGAGAAAATTCTTCAACAACTGCAACAACCCCACGATGTGTTGTCGTCCTGTTATATTTTATTGTTATTAAATATGTCCATTAAAATGAGTTAATTAATAACAACAGAACAACCATATTGGTATCGTTGCAAGCTGTAAATGAATTCGAAAAGTAATTTTGATTTATTGTTAATGTTATTGTGTAAAATCGAAATGGCAATAACTTTGAAAATATATAAATAAAAGAGAATTCTTCAACATATGCAAAGATTTTTTGTCGCTCTGTTATATTTTTGTTTGATTTAATTGTTATTAAATATTTTTCATTCAAATGGGTTTATTAATAGTTACAGAGCAACGATATATTCATACATTTTTGGAACTATAACTTCCGCAAAACTTCGTAGTTCAAAAAAAAATATCAATGAATGAAAATTAGCAGTGTCTAAAAATCGCAAAATTTCCAAAAAGTAGAATAGGTTATTTTCCATGGAATAACAACCAAAAATAATGATGCGGTTTTAGAATACTCCTTTAGAACTTTCCAAACAACGTTCCTTTTTTGAATGTATTTTTCGAGTTAACGCCCAAATAATCAAGGAAGTAACAATAACAGTTCTTTTCATGCTCGCGGTAGCATATTATAATCCATGCTTCAACTCTTCTTAAACTAATAATAATCCTCTTCCATTGTTAACAGTGTCGTGTGATCTCCGGTTATAAAGCTTCACCAAAAATAGAATTCTTTAGAAATAGCGGGTATTGAGAAAAATGCGGCTTTTCACGCTGTTTCGATAATTCGAATACGCAGTTATTTTGGAAGGGTGTATGCACACGATGACTTGGTCCACTGACCAGGTCATGGGCAGGAGGTCGGCAGATGACCCGGATACGGTTCAAGTGATTCCTAATCTGCTCCTCTTTCTCCCACGCGATTCTGGTTGTTTATTTCTGGAATATATACAATCAATGTGTGAATAACCAAATTTATCGAGACACATGTGAAAGATAAACATGTCGTGATTTATAATAATAAATATTTGAAAAGTTAAAAAAATATCGGAGTTTAGAGAAATATGTAGAAATTTTATGTAAATGCAGATGAAAAATAATTTAAATGAAAATTTTATATATTATATTTAAATATTAATATATAAATTTTATGAGTGAATAACTTCAGTATAAAAATGCACATCTAATTCCCTGCATATGTATATACATACATATATATGTATATATATATATATATATATATATATATATATATATGCATATATATATATGCATATATATATATATATATATATAGTATTTGCATTTATAAAAATGTACTCATCATAGATCAATGTTGATATTTCGGTACATATATAAAATACCGTCGACAAGAAAAATAGAAATTAAGCCTAAGAAACCTTTTACAAACAAAAGAAAATTGTGGAACAAATTATATCATATTTTGATAAAGCATTTATGTTTTTAAGCTAGAAAATTCAATTCTAATAAATGTTCTCTGCTTTTAAAAGAGAAAAAAATGAACATTTGGGACATAGTACTACAGAATAGAATAAATATATTATTTTCGTCATCAATATTTTATTATTTTAAAGTTTCCCATTTAAATAGCTTTTTTGTTGTCTTAATGATAAACATATAACTAAATTAAAGCATTTTTATGTATTACACAATTCCAAAACCGATTAAAGGAAAAATATAAATACAATTTTGTGTTAATTTACTGGATTTTGGATATACTTCTTTAATAAAAATTTCACACATGTACCATATTTACATAATATATAGTGCAATACAATAAGATCAATATATTTTTATGCATGGCTTAAAAATTACTAAAAAAATTTTTTTCCAGAAATTCTCGTGCAAAAACTTAACAAAGAAAATAGTAGTAACGTGTTTTAACTAATAAATGCAGCTATAAATATTTGAGAACCAACAAATACGCTATGAATATTTTATAAATAAACATAGGAGTTGTTAGTTTTTAAAATAAAAGCTTTCAAACATGCGTTTTTAAAAAACAATATAAGAATTTTGATCGATTTGTAATCTCGAACTGTTTTAGTAGATATTTTATACATGAATATTTAACAATAAATGAGAATAAGGAGAGTTTGCGTACATAAATATTTACGGCAATGTGAAAAAAAACATAAATATGCAGGTAATAAATTTCAGCATGGAAAATGTTTTAAAAAGTCGTATGAAAACAAGTTTCAATTAATATTGGCATACTGAAGAAATATAGAATAGAAAAATAATATTAAAAATAAATGAAGAAATACAAAAAAAAAAAATAATAATAATAGTAATAATTATTATAATTACCTTATGAAAAATAACAATATTCTTGTGTAAAAAGCAGAATGGAATTGAAATGTGTTTTTGAAGAACTTAAGGCGTTATTTATATATATTTATGGATATATCTAAAATGGTGCATTATAAAAATAGGCTGTATTTTAAATTTTACCAATGTTTTTAAATATCGATTTATAGTGCATATCAATCTTCATCTTTTTAATGTTTACCACTGTCAAAACATACATACAGCATACATTCACAATAGTGAGTTTATTAAATGTGGAAAGTGTAGGCCTCAGAATTTTCGCCTCAGGAAATGGGATTAGTGAATAAGAAAAGAAGAGTTTAAAAGAGATATAATATCTTCTAAAATTATATATTTTCCGATTTTTCTTCTTTTCTTTTCACTCAACTCAGCAAAATCAGAGCAGTTGGCTTTCTGATTGGTTAAAAACTGTGACAGCCCAAGGGACATGCCTGAAAATTCCCTTTTTTTATTCTACATGGTTGAGACCTGTTTCAATTTATGGTTGGAAGCCCCAGGCAAGAAACGGTTACAGTATCAAGATTTTATGATGTACGTTTCTTTACCTGTCGGGAGGAAAATCCCTTCGCACACACAAACTTCCAGTTTATCTTTTTCATTTTCTATATTTACGCCATTTTGTTTTTCTTCGTCATTGAAATTGGAGCAAAGGAAAAACACAGGCTAGAAATAATTGGCCCTTTGCTACTCATAAACTAAATTAGTTGTTGAAAAAGTAATAATTCAATATATTTACTATCATTATCACTCCATTTCTGGATTTAACGACTAAGTATTATATACATTAGAAGCTGACTGCCCTCTATAATACTGATATTATTAAATCCTAAATTTCGCCGAATTTTGTTTCGAAGAGATTTGAAATTTTAATAAACATTTTGGGAATTTACTTCAGTTCTTATTCTTTGAATATTCTTTATGTAAGAAGTATAAGAAAAATAAAAACTAAATTAAAATTTATCGTCAAATGGAGAAAATTACAGTAAAGATTTTGGTTTTATATGAACGACTTAAATCAATTAGAAAGATATTAACAATGCAGGTAGATATAAACTACACCCACTCTCAATTCGAAATAATGTCTCAAGAAATTCGAAAGATCTCATTCTTTTCATATTTCAAGAAACGGATTTATTTTGAATCTTTTAAATTCAGTATTTCATTTATATTAATTGCCAAATATATCAAGTTATGTAAAAAAAAGAAAAAAAAATACTAGTTTCAAAACAAAATAAATTTGAAATTAAAAAATTGCCAGTAAATTTAAGGTCCATGAATTTCAACCACTCTCAATCCAAAATAATAACTCCAAATTCAAAAATCTGATTCATATAAATCGTTCAAGTTTTTTAAGAAATAAAAAAATAAAGCACATAACAATACTATTTTAAAAAATATTGCTTGAAATTAAAGAAAAAATTATCACACAAATTAGAGAGTTCAAATATATAAGTTTTTATTTTTTATTTTATCTAAACATCAATACTAAATAACATTTTGAAATTCAGTGAGTTTTATAAATTTCTCAAATTCCGAGAATTTGAATCACCTTAAATCTTTTAATTCTTTGTGTAAGAATTTTCAGAATGAAAAAACTCTTTACTTCTAATAACTTCAATTACTAGATCAAAGGAACTGCGATAAAGTAAATTTAAAACATATTACAAATTACATAGAAATATTTATTGGATAAATATTTTAAATGTAAACTATTTATTTCCAATTAATTTAAATTTTGTAACTGAATTATTTTAATTTATAGTTATTAATATTTTAAAACAGGAAAAATAATAAAAATATAAAGCTGCGTTGAATAATGAGGTTTAAAAATGAAAAAATTCTTATCATTCAAACATTTATTAATGTTACTTCTTTATATATTAGAATGATAGAAATGTAAAAATCAATTGCATATATTTTAATGAACACAAATATTTTATATTTAGGTTAAAAGGTATTCTATCAAATTTTAATTTTGTTCTCAAATTAAATTCATTTACTAATAATTTTGAAATCAGAATAATTCAAAAATCGATTTCAAAAAATTCCTAGCAAAACTCATTAAATTTAATGAAAGCATTAAATGATTTTATTTGAGATAGAAACCGTGTTACATGAATTGAAATTTTTTTGACTTATTATTAGAATGTGTGCCATTATAAATTTAATTAAAAAATTATGTGTGTATTAAAATTTTAAAATGCATATTCAATGAATATTTTAGTTGGCAAATAGTAAGAAAACGTATTTTATTAACGTCTAACTGTTGAAGATTCAAAAATCGTTTGCCTCTTGAATCTGGTTTAAGGATACGAGGATTCGTATATTATCAAAACACAAGACTTTTATAGATTGGACACACTAAGATATCACCTGTTCAACGAGTGGTTAAATTGTGTGTGTGGAGTGTGTCGAGAGTACATTTGCAATAAGCCAAAGAAGAAGTAGCTTGTGTGTGTGTGTGTGATGGTGTTTAAATGATTTTAAAACCTTAAGGTCTTCAACTAAAAAATTAAAGACAGGGACAGAACGGTCTGCGGAGAGGCTGAAAGTAAGTCTTACTCTGGCCTTTAATGGCAATAAAAATTTATATATTTAAAGACATTTCGATTTTATAAAATATGATACATTGTGAAAGATTTTGTTATTATTATGATTATTACAATAATTTTCTCAATCTAAACCTAAAACACATTCTATGGTGTCTTAGGTTTAGATTAAGAAAATTAATCTTAAAAGTTCAACTATTCAAATTTTTAATTTATTTCAGTATTTATTTTAAGAGTATTAATTTTGTTTGAATAAAAAACTAATCATTTTAAACATGGGCTCACCGTGAGCTAAGGAAGGATATCACTTTTCGAAACAAAAGGTCCCGAGTTCAATCCTAGCCACTGTTGAACACTGAGTGATGGATGCTGTGCTTCTTCCTTTTACATGCACGTCTGTAGGGGTGGATGCTTGGTAATTTTGCGGGTTTTCCCCATTGTGACACTTGAATATGGTCCTTTGTTTGAATATGGAAAAAAAAAAAAAAAAAAAAAAAACATTTTAACTTCCACAGCATAATTGCCTTCTGAAAATTCTTTCCAGAAGGCAATTATGCTGTGGAAGTTAAAATGTTTTTTTAACAACATTAGGCCGAGAAGCAAAGCCCCAATTTTATAGACTGACCTTGACCAAATGATAGGACAATGTTCGGTGCATAAGGTCCCAAATTTAATATATATATATATATATATATATATATATATATATATATATATATATATATATATATATATATATATATAAATCTATATTTAGATGTATTTAGATTAAATAAAAATAGCACCAGCGTTGCGTTCAGTTTTTAAATTTATCATAAGATCTTGCGGATTTTATATTCCACCTCTAAAATTAAGTGATTCCACGAATAACAATATTCTCTTTTAGAATTATCCTTTTTCTGCTAGTAAAAGTTGAACAAAGAACTAAATCTTAATTGAAACTGATTTTAATTTTGATTACAAATTGTTACTGTGCCAAAGTTTCATTGGGATGGGCCGAACAATAGAAAAGAGCTCTTTAACTTAAAAATAAGCTGTAGGAGTGTATGCAGACGACATCACCTCAAGCACAATGCGGAATCTGCGAGCGCTTTGTCTCGTCCTGAAACAACATCCCAATTCTGGTTATCCCTTCTTGAAGCGTTAATTATTCCGAAGGCAAAGACATTCTCCCATTTCACCTGTGTTTGTTGTGCGGGGGGGGGGGCCCAGAAGAAATTTTTATAAAGAATGTCAAGAAACTTGTTAGAGAGAGAAATTTGTGCGCGGGGGGAAATGGGGTTGGAGGAGTGTTGTCGAACGAGAAGAAAAATCTTCATTCCGCTTGATTTCACAATTTCGAGCGGTTGGCGCTTTCATTGTCAATGAGTGAGTCGAATTTCCAACTCTTTGATGGCTCACCCAATTAGCGAGCAGCTGAAAAGAAGCGCGCAAGAAAAAAATGTGAAAAGCACACCAAAGAATCCCGAAAAAGGATCGTTCCGTAGATCTCCAGCTCACCCTCTTATTATCTTTCACCAGGGGCATTCCTCAAACTGCAATTTCGAATAAAGATTCGATAGGTTTTTCCATTTTTTTTCTTCTTTTTTAAACGTAATCCAAACTTTGGAAAGTTTCCTTTTATTTATTTATTTATTTATTTTTTGAGCGTCCATTTAACGCTCCTTGATTTCATTATGTTCGCTTCAGCACCGCAGTCTACGAAATTAGTTTTCCCGTGTGTGCATATTTTTGTTTTTTGTCTTGAGAATATTTATGGGAAAAGATTCGACTGATACATTTAAAAGTATATGAATGGGAATTGTTTCCGCTATTTGGACGTGATTGTGACTACAAATGATGTGGTAATTAAGTGTTATGAGTCCTCCCATAGCTTGTATGAGTTTTAGTAATTTAGTTATTTACTTCTTTTTTTTTTGTTTTCCTTTGAATTAAGCTCTGATTAAGATATGGAGGTTACACCAGTCAAATTGTTCTTATTTAAAGAATAAAAACTTTTTGTGATCAATATAAACTTCATGTATTTCTGGCTGTTGATTTCTAACAATTTGTGGTATTTATTTGAGCATTTCCTATTTCTAAGTTTAGTTTTCTATTACTAAACATACATGTATTGTTATTAACGTCATTAACACGTGGATTAACTTGGAAGAACGTTGTATGCGTTTTTTTCCTTTTTTCTTTGAAAAATAATTTGAACTGCTTTGAGAATTTGGCAAAAACATCTTTATTGTTTTCTTATTTTTATAAAATTTGGTCTCATATGACTCAAAAAAATAAATAAATGAAATAAAATAAAAAAATAAAAAATAAAAAAACAATAAAAAAAATGCAAAAGTATTATATTTTTATTCCTTTGTACAAAATGCAAAATATGTGTGTGTGTATATATATATATATATATATATATATAATATATATATATATATATAATATATATATATATATGTATATAATATATATATATATATATATTATTTATATTATATGTGTGTGTGTGTGTGTGCATGTATATATTATTATCGATACCATTTTATTTATCAGATGACGAGTGAGTAGCTTAGGTGGAGAATGTAGGAGTTCTGAAATTTACTAATATTTGAAGATTTAATTACAAATAGGATTATTTACAGACATCTTTTAGCTAGATCTTTCATAGTGAGCTCCTTCACACAATCTCTCTGCTCAATTACATGAACATACCTCATAACATGACACATTAAGTACTGCCATCTAGTGGCCACTCATTATTTTTTAAGTAATATTTCAGCTTAATGTTAACAATATTTATATACATACATATATATATATATATTAAACAATAAAAGGGTAGAAAAGTATTGTACTATTTTTATTGTTCAGTGCAAAATCCGAAGATATGTATAAACCTTTGCATTTTGTACTGAACAATAAAAATATAATGCTTTTGTACTTTTTTATATTTTGAGTCATATGAGACCAAAACTTCACAAAAATAAGAAAACAATATAGCTGTTTTTGCTAAATCCAAATATATATATATATATATATATTATATTTATATATATATATATATATATATTATATTTATATATATATATATACATATAAGGTTAGTTAGGTCGTCGCTCAATGGACCTACTTTTCATACGAAGGCTAATTGAATATGATAAGAAACAAAATATAATTATATATTAAACAATCACTGCGATTAATAGATTTTTTGTTCAAGTTTAAACTTTTTATTAAAAAAAAAAAAAATCCATGTTATTCAAATAAATTTTGTAAAATGATATCGATAAAATGTTAATTTTTCTTATATATTTAATTCCCTACATTTTTAAAAACTATTTTCGTAATATTGAACTTCATATCGTACATAAAAAAGTTAAGTTAATTAATCTAATGAATTATAATATCACTATTTTTTTTACTACTTATTTACCTGCGGTGGTTTAAGTAAATTTCCTGTGTACTTTTTCATACATTTAAATAACCTTGAAATGGTAGAAACATTTTAAAATATAAATTTTTCCAGAGATTCTGAAAAAGCTTTGAAAATTGAACGATGCATTAACTAAACAACCTCTTTTACAAAGTCATTTTCAAGTTCTTCAATGGCTCCAATTTTAGAGACAATAAGTTATTCGCGGTTGTAGTTGAAGCAGTCTGCCAAAGGAATGACTCACTCGTTAGACCGAAGGAAGAGTGAATAATTCACTATTCCTGGAACGGATAAGGCATCTGAACATCAATCGCGTATTCTACCATTTTATCAGATGGGAGTTATTATCGGCCCCAAGGTATCTTCAGAAGGCCACGCCCTTTGCTTGATAAGAACCCGTGACGCATGGATTCGGGATTGTCCCCAAAAGCGATGCAAAAATCCCTACAGTCAGCGTTTTTAATTTTTTTTTTTTTTTTTTTTTTTTTATCAAATAGGAAGTGCAGATGAAATTCGCAGATAGATTTGTGGCAATCGCCTTGGTATTTGTAGATGGGCTATTAATTCATTGAGTTATGTAGACGCTTACCGATATCATTAATGGGTTTTGAACAATATTCTTTAAAAATATTTTTGTCACTGTTTTTACGTGCACTTAAAATCTTTGAAAGAAGTATTAAAATTCTATTAGTTTAAATTTACTCAGTTAAAAAAATCGGTTTCACAATGTATTTTCTGAAATTAATTATTAACATTCAATAGAAAATATAAATTAAATGTGAACTTAACATTAAATAAGCATTTTTTAGATAATAATACATTTCTGAGGCCTTTAATTGTTTTTCTTTGTTTTATTTCCAATAAAAGTGTGTATGAAAAATAGAGAATCTGTTTCGATCATTTTGCATAAGGTAAACAGGATTTGTGAGAAATTTATACGATTAGTGTTGAAAGCAATTAATAATTAGTGGATCTATTCTTGTTTTCAAATTACTTCTTAAAAGATCAAGTATTGGCGACAAAGTGATCAAATTTATCATTTCAGTTATTAAATATTGTTTAAGGAAAGACATGAAAATGAATTGTTGTGAATAATCTTATTCTATAAGCTGTACAATTAATTTACATTGAATTAAAACTCTTAACACTTTTCTAAAGCGTAGGATTTGAATAATTCGAATTTAGTAATTTACGAATTACTTAATTTGCAATCTTTTCAATGTTTGGAATAGCGATGTCTAAAATTGAATTTATAACTAAAGTTTTAAGTTCTTAAGCTGGTATTTTATCTTTATATATCCAGTATTTTAATGTTATATTTGATTTTATCTATTTTGTTTTACTATTGATTTTTTTTATATTTAATTTCCGTGTGAACATTTACTATCACATTTCGTAGGAGATCATTTGTATTTGTTATTTCTGTATTAAGTTGATAATAATATTTTCTTTTAAGCAATAGTACATTTTATATTTTTCAAAAACTTTTCATTAAAATGTTTTGTTTTATTTCGCAATAATCACGCATTAGTGTTTCCCCCTCATTAACTAGTTTGCTTCACGTTGAAATTTTTATTCATTGTGTCTACATCCTTCTTTTATTTATCTAATGAACAAAAATCCCCGTCTTTTTCCCGAACAAATTTCCTCTTCTCTACGCATGCGGAATGTCATCAACAATCGTTTGCGACAGTAGTTCTAGATTTTTAAACCAATGTTTTCGTTTTATTTATTATTTCCATGCCATCCCATTTCCAACATTGTGCATGCGTCCACCCTTAAAGCCTCCTTCTGAAATCGAACTACTCAGCTTATTTCGAACATTCCTCCATTGCAGCTATATTTTTTTCCCTTCTTATTTTATTGTCGTTTGCTTTTTTACCGTTGCCAACATTTTATGCGAAATTCTTGTTTTAAAAATAATGCTGGTTATCCGTCTTCGACCTTCTTCCTCTACCACCCCATGCCCCGTCACAATCTATCCCAACGTTTCATTTCGAAAGCGAATTTACTATTCTTGGGAGAGGAAGAGAAAATTTTGGCGGAAATCAAGTAAGGGGGTGATGCCATCCTCTGAGCTTGTATGTATATATCTTGGTAAGAGTATATATATATTTCTTTTCTTTCCCTGTTGCATGACGCTTCATCCAGAAAAGATTGATCGGCTTGGTTAATGCTCTCGTTCGTTTTTAATTCGGCCATTTTTTCCCCTCCTTTTTTTCCCTTGTCAAAAGAAATGTTGGCAACATCTACGAAGAGATGATTGCGAAGAACAAATATCGATGTGTTTGGTTTCTTTATTTTTCATAATTTTTATTTATTATTATTCCATTCTTCAACACTGCCATATTTCTAAATCCTTGATCGACACGCTGAAATGTTTTTCGGCCGGAAAGAGGAAAAGTTTGTTACGAATAATTTGAAAAAAAAAAAAAATGCATGTGAGCTTCTAAATACGAGAAGTTTAGAGCTATTGTGCTTATAACAAAAGAAACGTCTGGTTCATTGTACCTTCAAAAATCACTTCGCATTGTTATTGTTATCGAAATATTGCTATTCTTTGATTTTTTATAGGTTATAAATTAAGGTTTTGGGTATATTAGATATTAATATTTTACTTTAAAATTAATGAAGAAAAAAATACCTTTACTTAGTGTATGAAACTTCGACAAAGTTAAAAATAGAAAGAAGCATCGTTTTGTAACATTCCATCCTTTTTAATAGAATTATTTTCAGTTTTAAATTTATCTTTTTGAATGATTCCACAAAAAATACTTCCTCTTTAATACGTTCGTTATGAGAAATGGAAGTTAAAACATTATGTTTTGTAAAGCATTAATGCATATGAATATATATATATATATATATATATATATATATATGCATATATATATATATGTATATGCATATATATATATATATATATATATATATATATATGCATATATATATATGTATATGCATATATCTATATATATATATTATTTACTAAATCGAAATAGTAAATCTTCATAATATGCATCGGAACAAAGTTGGGTTAGGAGATGAAAAGCTTGGCATTGCGCTAGATTCTGCATCAAATATGCTTGCAGTTGTAAGTAAAAGCATTTGTAAATTCATTAAAAATTTTCATTCTAGTTTTTTTAAGGAACTTATTCAAGTTTAGAGATGAAACCATATTCTTAGGCTTGGAAATTCGTAGTCATTCGTTGCAAATGTAGGAGTTTGTCAATATTACATAGTATTAGGATACAATATTAGGAATATATAATATTAGGAGTTTGTCACTTTGCTTTATGTATGTATGCACATCAGTTACAATTTTTGCTTGCTAGTTTATATATATATATATATATATATATATATATATATATATATATATATATATATATATATATATATATATATATATATATATATATATATATATATATATATATATATATATATATATATATATATATATATATATATGAGTAATATTAAAGAATTAAGGATAGGAAAGAAGCCAGTAAAACAAAGAAAGTGCTTATTTTTCTTATGACCTGATGAAATAAATTATATTGAAATTTTTTTTATTTACTTAATGTCTTTGTAATTTGATATTTTTCATATCTATTCTTGTAACAATTTTTTTATTTTCAAAACTATTTTTTTTATTTACACTGTTATTAAATATCGTTCGAAGAAACTGTTGAGTATATATCAAATGCTACAAAATATGATTTAAAAAAATGGCTATGACTTCAAAATCTAAATTTTTTGTTAACTGTCCCTATTTTTTAATGTTTCTAAATCATATTTTCGAACTAATTTTTCAATAATTTAAGAGAATTATACATTTATATACAAAATTATTTGTCCTAATGATTAAGATGGAAAGCAATTAAAAGATATTTTTCCCTTATAACTTCCAACAAGAATTTCGACAATAATGAATTCAATTGTTTTTTTAAAAACGAACATTCGTGATGCTTGTAATTTATTAGATCATTTGAATGCTGATAATGTTTCTAGAAAAATCGAAAACGAAATTATATATGAACAAAAAATTTGTAATTATTGTAAAATAAAAATTTTGATTTGATTTTTTTAAATATTATATTTTATTTCAGTTATAAATTGGAGTAAATTGCAGGGATAAAAAGTTGAACGATAGCTATGTATAATAAATACCCTAATTGTATTAAAATAAAGAATTTATAAATCTATTCATAACAAAAACAATTTTGGAATAATTCCCAAACGATAAGGTAAAGTTTATTACCTCTTCATGAATATTTAATCTTGTTGAAGTACGGGTTTGTTTATGAGATGTGTGCTTCTTATTATTTTTTTATTAAATGTTGAAGTATAGGTTTGTGTATGTATATAAAAATTCGTTTTGCACGATTGTATTTTACCTACAGAATTACATTTATTATTTAAACTCGCTTTAAAACTTCAACACTAATTGAAGTGTTAAATATTCATACATTTTTCTATTAACAATTCTACTTTTATTTTTGTCTTTTATTCCTAAAATCATGATAATGTATTATTCTTTTATTAATGTTTTTTTCATTTAAATTATTTTATAGGAAAAAAAGCCAATGTAAGCCAATTTATAAGTTCCGAGAAATGTTGCCAATTAAATAAAAATAAAATTATAAGCAAATATATTCTATGACGATAACAGGTGTAATATAAGAAAATATAAATTAATATTTCTCATTGTTATGTGTAATATATAATTTAGAAATTTTATGAATATATATATATATATATATATATATATATATATATATATATATATATATATATATATATATATATTTATATATATATATATATATATATATATATATATATATATATATATATATATATATATATATATATATTATATATATATATATATATATATATATATATATATATATATATATATATATATATATTTATATATATATATATATATATATATATATATATATATATATATATATATATATATTTATATATATATATATATATATATATATATATATATATATATATATATATATATATATATATATATATATATATATAGTGAACCAAAATTTCTAAGTTATACATTTTATTTGTGTATGAATTATGTACACTAATATATATGATTTAAAATGTTTTTTTAAGATTAAAATCAAAAGATATTTCTTTGCAGATGTTTAATTATAATATCTTTTTCTTGCAAACACATCGTTTTTTAGCTAATCTTTCAGAAGTCATTCCAATTGTACTTTTATTTAATTGTACAGTCATCGTAATTATTTTTCCTCATCACTTTCTTTACTTGATTCTATTATTCACTTCTTGATCATGAAAAATATTCTAACTTTACAAAAAGCTCCGATTACAATCACTTTTTCTTTTATCATCATTCAGTTTATTCTTTTACAATTTAAGTATTTCATAACTTGCAGAATATACTGAATCGGGACGCAGACTGCTTCTCCTTTTGTGGTGACTTGCAGAGATACAGGGGTGGTCAGTTTATTCCAAAACTGACCAAACTGTGTATGATGAACAATGTAGTATCCGCTTTCCTGTAACACATTCTGGAGACGGGGGTATTATTAATAAAGGCCCTTTCAAAAGTCTATTTTCTGAAACGCTAGCGCATTAGTCTTTAATGAACATATCGTATTTGCAAATGATAAATCTTGTCACGTGACTCCGAGAGACCGGCAGCGGGTACAATAACTCCATTAATCACGTGATTTATTCTCACTCGAATGCATCGATTTTAATACCAGGGTACCGAAATTCTATACAGTTAGCTTAGCGTCGTGAACAGTTAAGGATAACACTGTTCCCAACTGTTATTACGTTATCTCTTTACTATTATTTTCGATATTTTTACTAATCTTATATTTTCGAGTGCTACTTTTCTTTGTTTCCTTATTTCTGATTTTGAATAAATATCTACTCATTAATAATGTCGGAAAATTTCGGTTAAATTAATAAATAATAAATAAATAAAATTAAATTTCCATAAAATACTTTTTGATGCATTTATCTTTATTAAACAACCTTTGCGACTTATTTTGAGTAATATTCAGAAATACTCGTTATCTTTTATTTATAATAAATAGCAATTATTTAGTATTTGCCGTTATATTTTTGTAATTATTTTTTATAATAATCATTTGATTTGTACTTGAATGGTTATAGTAAATGTATAAAATTATTTTCGAATTTAATTGAAATATTTATACTATTTAATTCAAAGGAAATTTGAACTATTTTATAAAATAATTCCTTTAAATATTCATTATAATGTGTTCATTTAAAATAAATGTCTAAACTAAATGTACATTTTCCCCAATGTGATCAAAATGTTTAGTATGAAACGATTTTAATTAATGAGATATTAAAATTTATTCACAAATGATCATACAGAAGAAAACTAATAAAATGTATTTAGCAATAAAAATAAAAACGAGAATAAAAAAGAATTTTTTTTTCCGTTTTGATATAAAAGATTTAACTAGCGTCATTCTTTATATAGAAGATAAATTAACGAAAATAAATTATTAATTTAATTTTTTTTTATAAAATTTTATACACAATTACTTTATTCTGAATTTCACTTAAAATACAGAGACTTACAAAACTGAAATAGATTGAAATAATAAAATATAATACAATAAGTTCAAAAATAATAAAGAATACTAGAGTAATAATGTTCCCTGAAAAAGAACAGAGTTTTATATAATCCATATCAATTCTTCGTTTTTGTAATCTTGCAAATATTTTTTTGTAACTAATCATTTTATTATTTGATAAAAACTCTTTATATTCCATAAAAACGAATATAATTGAGATTTTTAAAGAAGTCGAATTTAAAAAACAGTAATATTATTCACAAAAGATACAAAGTGTAAGAAAAAGAAATTGGTTTTGAAATATATAACTACCAAAATAAATCGGACTATATTTCTTATTTATTAGCTCAAAATATGATTTTTAAAAAGGGTAATATTTCAGTATGAATAAGGAAATATTTTTCCTTTCGGCGATTATTTTTTTTTTCTAAACATGCGAAAAAAGAAAAAGGATTAAATTTAATTGAAACTGGAAATATAATTCAATGATAAAAAAAAAAAAAATCTCTGAGTCTGTTTTATGATTTCTTTTTTTTTTATTCGCTTGCAGATTATTAAACTATTATTTTGTCTAAAATGAAAATTTTTTTCGTTGAGTTCTTTATATCGTCTAAACAAATATGAAAAGAATCGTGACAAAAAAATCGCTTGAATCAAAATGAGAATATCAAAAAGTAGAGGAAAAAAAAATCAATGAACCTCCTTGAAAAACAAAACTATACTTAATTAAAAGGGGGGAAAATGGTAGAAAAAGAAAATAGTGTCTGATTTTCTTTAATAAATGAAAGAATATGCATCAGTATTAATCCTAGTTTGTTTTTTTTTTCTATAGAAACAGAAAGACGTCAAAATAGAAAATGATCATCTTTCCTTTTTATTTATTAATGGCTTTTATGTTCTGGGTTTTTTTTTCTTCTAAGAATCTAAGAATGTAAATATCAGTTACATGGGCTTAGAGGAATCTAGAGCCACTGGATTATGGGTTTGCCTAATATCTGTATTTGTGCCTCAAAATCAAAGTTTCTCCTTCTTTACAAATTAAATAAAAAGTTACTTTTTTTCCAAAATATTAAATGAAAAATATTATTTTTTATCCCTCCATCCAACATAAAATCTTTCGCTTGTGATATTTTTAAAAATTAAATGAATTACAAAATCAAGTCTTAAATCATCAAGATTAAAAATGATCATTTACTGTCTTGATTCAAGTTTTTTTTTTTTGTCTTTGTTTATAGAAAAAATTAAATATTTTCTTATCGAAAATAATACTATTATACCAAAGACGCCCCAAAATATTTTCCTATTTGTATTTCATGCAAAAAATTTTTACAATAAAATACTCCAAATTTAGAATATAATATTCAAAAATGCATTTAATTTATATAAAAATAATTATAAAATTATTACTAATGCAAATTTTTTGTTTCACAAACTAATCTATTCACACATACACAAAAAAAGTTAACATAATTTCTTAAATCAATCAATAACTAAAATTAAATTGTGAAAAGTGTATATAGAAAATTTTTTTCTTGGGAACTAAGGTATAATTTCGCTTAATCTGCATGTTATTTAACGAAACTTTACCAATGATTATATTATATTTTAATATATCTAAATATTACATATGATATGAAATTTTTAATTGCTAAAATCTTATGAAAAATTTTATATATTATATTAATTATATTATATTATGTGTGTATGTAGTATAATTTTATCCAAAAGATAAATTTAGGAAATTCTTTTTAATCAATCAGTGGTGGTTATTTATTAAGGTTTTAGTTTTTCACACCTTTATGTTCGATTCCCACTTCAGGTATGGATGTGATGGTTTCTCTAGATACAGTTAAAACTATTATACCATGATGAATTATACCTCCTGGGTTGAAAGTTTCCCTTAAGAAAGAAATATAAAACTGCAAATAAACATTTGTGATATTAATTCCATTAGTGTCTATTGTTATTATTAAAATTATACACTCTGAAATTAAAATTGATGTATATTTTAAAATTATATTTCTGAAAAAAATCTTAAATTTATTTTCTAATCCATTTTTGAACAAACGAGGTGTGTTTTAGAACTCAAATTTGTCTTAGTATATGAGCTTGATTTCCTTAGAGCTTTAAAACGATTTAAATTTTAAAAGATATCAAGAAAAGATTGTATATGACTTTCACATCGTGTCACATCTTTCGTTCCTAAACGAAAGACTTATAATTAAAACGCATCTTTTTATTCAGAAGTTGTGACTGCGACGTTTCTTTCGTTCTTCATCACGGCATGAAAAGCCGTTGCCAGAAAACCTAAAATATTCAGCTACTAGGGATGTTTGGACACATAAATCGCGTTATTTTGACAAATATTTGCTGCCATCGTTGGTAGTTAGTCATCTTCTAAACACATAGCATTTCATTTTTCCAGACTCCCATTCCTGGGGACAATGAGCAAATAATGAGCAGGATGATTTTGAATGAGTAGCTTACTAGAAACTCTGAGCTGCATATTTCGCGCACTTCCTCGACATTTTTCAGACGTTAAAGATGCTTAATCAACGTTAACTGGTAGGGGGTGGCGTTTAGGGGTTACGGAGGAAACTGACGAAAGTGCGTTTTAATTAAAAAGGACGAAAAGGCCATTGTTATTGTATAGTTGCGAAGGCCTCGATGGGGAGGTCGTTGCCACTCACGCCATCTTGGACCACCCTTCACTTCCATCCCTGGCCCAACGCGCTTTTAAGTTGAAAAGACTTGTTCGGCATTTCGTTATGCCTTCAGTTTTTATTTACTCTTCATCCCCCCGATAACCGTTGAAGGGAAAATTTGAGGAAATTTTCTGGAAAACAACGGATCGGGAAACAATAGCTCTGGGTGGGGATGAAAATTGATGAGTGGTGACAGAATGAGTGATGATGAGAGCGCCGGAAAATTAAAACTGGTGGAAGAGAAGAGGAAAAGGCAAGAAAAATAATAAATCTCTCTCACACTTCTTCCACACCACCTCTTTCTTGGAGTGAAACTGGAAAAACGGGATCATATTAATTCCGTTTGTGAGCGTTTGCCAAAAACGAAAATTTTAACGGAGCAGTCTGTTTGAAGAACTTGATGTTGTGTATCTGTTTCAACCTTTTTTTAATGGAATAATGGCGTGATCTCAATAGCAAATTGAAGGAAATTATAAGATGATTTTTCTTATTTAAGATTTCTAACCAAATGGTCAACAACATTATTGTGATCCCTTCGTTGTGTAATGTTTTTTTTTTACAAGGTATTACAAATTAATACATGTGAATAATAAATTAGTTACAGTATTCTGTTAATGGTAACATTTACATTAAAATAAAATTTAACCAAAAATTCTTCTTAACAATGCCATAATGTCGTTGAAACTTATTATAACGTTACGCGTCAAAACTTTAGGAATAAGAGTTGAAAATTATTAACACTCAGCCCTAGTTTACTTCCTTCTAGACTTTAAGAACATGAGGTTTAGAGTGTCATTAAAATAATATTTATTATCTATTTCCATGGCGTTTTAACAGAAGTATATTATTCTCTACTTTAGCTCAAGTCACAGCTTTACGTTTCTGGCTGCCAACACAAGCCTGTCAGGCAACGGCATATTATTTTTTAATCGTGATTAAATCACGAGGTTGACATCTGAATTGTTATCTTTATCTCCATGGGGTCCAATTGAGAGAAATTAGATCTTACAGAACTTCTAATATGCACATTGTCTGATGTGCATATTCCTTTCAACTCTATGCTTTCCTGAGCTTGGTTGTTTCATGTATTGAACTCATTGCCCTCTGGACAGTTGTCCTTCCTTTCCAGGGTACCGCGATCTTTGTTATCATTTACAGAATTATATCTTTTAAAAAAAACTATAATAGAAATAAATATTAAGATTAATTCTGCGCCTCATATATAATGATTGTACAAGATGAAACTGCCCTTACCCGATTCCGTAGTGGTCAAACTGGTGGCATCAGTGATTTTAATTGGTGGTAATAAACACTTCAAAACTTGAACTAAATGTTTTCCTGCACAGGCCTATTCTGATCACATTTTATCTTCTCTTGGACTCACCAGGATGACCTGATTCAAGATCCCCTATTGTTACTGGACTTCTATAGATTGGGAAGACCGTAATGGCCTGTTTGGTTAGGACCTCGTTCCCATTATCGGAAGATAGTGAGTTTGAAACCCGGCTTAACTGAAGATCCGTCGGGTTCGCGAAAACACGTTAAAATTGGGCATGATCGCAATGTCCTCCATGGGAAATGATACATCTGGGTTGGCTGGCTTTGTATTGGGGATCTTCTGCTTGGTCCCTGCTTCAAAATCCAAAAGACTCTACCCCCCGGCTGCTTCTATCTAAATGGTAGAGCCCAACTCAGTACTAGGTACAGGGAAGCATGCTGATGCAATAACGACAGGGTGAAGGAGTATATGGACCTGCTCTAGCTCTTCTGTGTTCAAGGGTATGAGAAATGATTACAACATAATGTCTATTTAGTAATGTTTCACTTTTATAACGATATAAAGATTTTATAATGGTGAGCATGCAATAATTGACAAACAAAACATATATTTAAGAGAAAGCATAAAATTTTAAATTATGTAACGTAAAACACTTTGTGTAAACGCAATGGATGTTTTTCTGCTTGACTTCTTTTGAAACGTAATTTCTACTGTATATTTTCCCCGGTTCTACCCCAAATTGCACAAATTAATTTAACGATTTATATACTCTTCATAAACTGTTTTCCTCTGATTCACATGTTTCTCAGGAATCGAACCTAGATCCTCATGATTTAGAAAATGTGTATTAAAACAACTAATGGTGTATAGCGAAAAATCTTGTTGAAATATGTCTCAGGACCAGGTTTCCTGAAAATATAGACTTTCAGTACCATAAATACTTCCCAAATAAACAGTGGATAGCATTTTTACAAGGGAAAAAAATGCATAAATAAACATGCGGTCAAGAACGATAGTAGAAAAAGGGAAGTAAATAAGAGAAAGAGACGATCCGATTTCAAAAACACGTGCTCCTTGCTATATTTTTTTCCACTCACTGGCAGACGTAGCGGAAACCTTGAGAAACTGGAGCATTTTCCGCTGTTAGAATCGGAGGGGAAAAAAAGGTTTAAAAAAAAAAAATTCCAAAAGGGAAATCTCCGACGCACACCAAATGGACATACAGCTATAAAATCCCCACATAAAAACTTCCAACTTGGAGCGTTATTGAAAAGAGTGGACGCCTTTTTCCCCATTCCTGTTCCGCGCTTTATATATCTGTATTTATATATTTGAAAGAAAATAAAAAAGGGCTAAAAGTAGAAATAAAAGGAATGAAAAAATCCCTGTTTTTTTCTCTTTGCAGTCAGTCGAGAGGGAGGAATGCTGACCGCAACTTTTCAAAGGACGACTTAGATTTTTTTCCCCCTGAACTTTTGCCAAGGGAAAGTTAAAAAAAAATGTTTTGATATTCCTTATATGTAAGATGCAAAATAAAGGATGAGTTTGGGGGGAGTGTCTTTTAGGAATTCGCGATCTCAATTCTGACTTTTACTCAGGGGCTCTGGAGGAAGGAAAAAGCGATTTTAAAAAAAAAAATGAAATTCCCTAGAAAATCTAGAATTTTCCTCCACCGTAAGCCGCTATTATTAAAAGTTTGCGATTTGCTGTAAATTGCATTTATTTTTTCATTTTGCAAGCTTTCTGTTTTTCTATTATGGAAATATTTTTGTTGCAAAATTCCTTTAACGGGAAGTTTAGCGTCGAAAAATCGCCAACCATGCAGTATAATAGTATATGTACTTTTTTTCCGTGTCTATTTGAATTCATCCTAATCTTTCAAATAGAAGTATATGGTTATCGATCTGCAACATATTGAATTTGGTTTTATCTTAAACTTATTTTCCACTTAAATCTTTGTGTTCGTTGGTGTTTGTTGATAATTGCTTAAATCTTTCACATTCTGCAGGCTTTCCGATTCCCTTTTGATTCTGTATTTTGTTATTTATTTATTTATTTTTTGGAAACAGTTTTATACTGTCGAACAATTTCCATTTTGTTTTTCTGTTCATTTTGAATTCAACATAATCTTTGAAGAAATGCATAGTTATTGATCGACATTATGTTGAATTTGTGTGATTTTGTTTTAAAATTATCTTCATATATTTTCTTTAGTTATCACCATTTATCATTCATGCAAGACATATGAGACATGCGCGTGAGGCAGACTGCGGTATGACTGCAACTCTATTCTGATTTTCATACATCAGGAAGGTTGGCGAGTATTTGATATTTGAATTAAAAACGAAAGCTAAACTAAACTCTGTGGCATGACAGCCTACGTGGTCCAAGGCCTACAGTGCATATCTCTGTTTTCTTGACCAAGAGGCCATGGGGTACAAAGCTTAAGTCCCGATTAGGGGATCAACCTAACGCGAGACCCCCAGTGTTTAGTTATTAAGCACCCTTCGTACTCAGTTTATGTATCCACTGAAGAGATGAAAGACTTAGTCAACCTTGTCCAGTCCGCGAATCGAACCTCGGAATTGTGCCTTGAGAGCGTGAAATGCTTCCACTAAGCCACTGGACTTCGATATTTGAATTAACTATATGGAGCTTTTAATAATTATTTATAGAGCTTTACAAATACAGCCGAAATGCTCATCTTCTAATCTAATGTGGAATTTTGAAATAAAAGTATTAATACAGGTTTCAAATTCACTGTTTCATAATTTTTGATAACTTAGTTATTTCCTTCACTTCTGCTTGTATATGAAATTCTCACCTTTACCTATAAGCTCATGGTTAGTTCTAAAATTAAATGAATAAATACTTAGGTAACTTTTAGGGTTCTTATGGTCTGATTTTATTTTATATATCCCTCATGATTTCGATATGTATATAAATTTAATTCCTCGTAACCGCATAACCGAACACTTAAAAGCTGTTATAAGCCATTTGAACATCCACCGCATATTAGATTGCATAAAGAATTTTCATATGCAGTGAATGAGAATTCTCGCGTGTCAAGGGAAAAAGCTAGGATAACTCCCAAGAGCCAACCCTGACTATTTTGCACGCGTAACACAACCTTTATCTCTCCCTGTTTTACACTCGGGTGTCAAACGTGGATCTTCATTCCAAAGAATGTGCTGTTTTCACTGCTCAAAATGGGCAGTGTTTGCCTGATTAGTTAGGGAATCGTTTTCATTATCGGATGGTAGTGAACTCGAATCCCGATTCAACCGAAAATACGTCATGCTCGCTAAAGGCGTCTGGGGCACGTTAAACTGGGCGTGGTCACAATGTCCTTCAAGTAAAATGATACATCTAAAAGTCACTGGCCAAATTTTGGGGATCTTCTCTTTGGTCCTTGCTTTAAAATCCCGAAGACTCCACCTGGTTGTTTCTTTCTAACTAGTAGAGCCCAACTCAGGGCTAGGTACAGGGAAGCATGCTGATGCAACAACTGACTCAAAGTGGTTATTGAATTGTAAATTATTTAAATGCATGAATAGAAATATTTTCCCTTATTTAGCTGTCTATTCTTCTATACATGTACTAGTAATATTTGGTTATTTAATTCTAGGCTGCAATTAAACTGTTTGTGGGCTCGTCTCCCACTCTGAGTGGGTGATGGCTTAGAATATATTTTAAACAGGAAATCTGTTTCGAACTAGAAATTGCATTAGAAAGAGGGATTGAAAAACGATATATCTACCGACGAAATTTTCTTCTTTGTCTGTAGAATTGAAATTAAAAGATAAATCAAGTGTGTAAATAATATAAGAGAATTTAGTACTGCAAATGTATGTGTAACTGAGATTGAAAATGTGTATGCTTAGATCTGCATATAAAAATTGTTGCCATGATCTCTGTTCATTGTATTTAATGTCAGAATACAACAATCTTGAACTTTTTATATTTCTTTTTTAAATGAAATAAAAATAACAATACTAACAATAATAAATAAAATGAATAAAAAAATAAGAAATAATGTATGAACTATGTTAAAGAAAATCAATTGGGAAATTCAAACATGAAACCTCGAAAAAATTGTAAACTAATTTTTAATTCGTTATAGCTTAAGATTTATATTATCTGAGGGAAATGTGAATCTTGAAAAAAGGAACAAATCACATTTTTTCCCACTTTTTTTAATACATTTTTCTTCTTTACATATCAGTTATTGCTTATTATTTAATCGTTCATATTTACTGCTATAGCTTCGAAAATTCAGTACTTATGATTTTTGTGTCCGCTTAGTGCACTTTAATTGGAGTAAAGTTAAAAAAAATAAGCTACTCACAATCAAAGATAATTCAATTTAATTCTGTTTATATATATATATATATATATATATATATATATATATATATATATATATATATATATATATATATATATATATATATTTCTAATTGCATTATTAAATAATGTTTCGTATCTACTACTTAGTTAATAAACTTTTATAATAAATATGTAGATTTAATATCAATTTATTCGTATGAGCTTTGATAAGCTGAGACAAAAACGCCCATTTCAGCGATTGGAAATGCACTAAGTATGAATGAAATCCATGAAGGTGATAATCCCTAAAACATTTTTAATATGCCAAATTCTGACTCATCACCAAAGGCTTGGCTGGCTGTCGGCAAGAACTCCCAAGTCGCCAAGCCTTTGTCTCCTGTGCCTCCAGTTTCGATTTGCTGGCAACGTGAAGGTCTGTCAGGGGCGGAGTTATTCACCAACCTGCAATCTTTCCTTCACGGGTGAGGCCTTCGTGCTATCTTCAAAAGCTCAGACCACCGAGTTAGTCATGTTTCGTTGGCAATGACCACCCAGTTAGGTATGATTGCACCTGAGTTGGGGAGGTTGGTAATCACTATCTCTTGCAGCTCCAAATGATTATGTGAAGGTTCTAAACCGCTTGTCTCACCTATGTCTTGAGAATGACGAGTGGCATCAACAGCTTCAAGGCGACGAGTTTTCTTTTTTTGGCAAAGAAATAAAAAAAAGAAAGGCTTTGATGTCTGTTTGATGACTTCATTATGCAGTTTTTCTCGTTCTGTTGACGTCATAGTGAATAATGATGTCTATTTGCGGTAAAGAAAACTCATTTGCTGACTATCATGGGACTAAACAATCATAGCTGCAGGTAAATTTTGTTAGTTATTAAGACTCACAGCTAATTTCTAGATAATTTTAATTAATTGAAGTCTAAAGCACCGACACTTTAAGATTTTATTTTAAAATGATTCAATATGTCATATATTGGATATTGATTTTATAATGCTATTCATATACAGTGAAATTATTAATATTTTACACATTTTCATCTCAAAGCTCTTTTTTTTGCGAAAACCCTGTGGGTTATATATCTAGATGTCGGTCGGTATTACCTCTTTCGATCGTGTCTTAGAATTATTATCTATTATCCTCGTTGTTTTGCTGTGACTTTATTTTGCTAATTTTCTCTTAATTACCTTAACTGTGCTTGTGCGGTGTGGAGATGAGCGATTTACGCATGAATATTTCATGTCTGTGTTTGAGTTCTAAGAGCAAGATATACATTCAAAACCATGCAGGTGAGCCCCGGATTGTACCTTAAAGTTAACGTCGATTGAATACTCTCCCATCACCAAACGCTTTCTTAATTTTGAACCACGGTCAGGTGAAGAAATCACACCTGAATTGGCAGCCACCTCTCCACACCCATGCCTTAAGAACTTTGGACGTCTCATATAAAAATTGGCCCGTCTGCAACTCACGGAGCTGGAGCAACTCAGTGAGGGTAAATGTAGTCACCCTCCCAGTCACTGCCCGTGGCAACTGATGATTCACTTTGCGGGTCTTTACGAAAAGTGGCGTGAACCTAACGAACTTCTGAAACTCTGGGAGCAGGTTATGAGAGATAATGCTGAGCATATTTGGCAGTACATTACTTTCATTTGTGGATATGAATTTGCTATGGAGGCTTCCAGTAAATTTCATTCGATTCCATTGCTAGTAATTCAGTGTGCAGATATAATGTGATATTATTTATAGTAGGTACTACAAATTTATATTGATCACATCTAGAGTATCTTATGTTAGTTCATTTTGTCAAGTTTTTCCCTTGCAATTTAGTTCATTAGCTTTCAACCTTAACAATACCTTGCTCCAGGTGGATTTTTGTAATCAAGACTGCTTTTAGCTTTTAGGGACACCCAATTTTGACAACTTTTAATATACATCCAATGGTACATCGCATAATGCTGGAAAACTGTAAAATGTATTGTTTATGACATTTCACTTCTGTCCACTTTATAGCTTTGAGTGTTCAGAGATTTTTTGAAATTCAATATTGCAATTCTGTTTCCCAATATTGGAGGCAATTCTGTCTTCACTAGATGTATAGCATCGTCTTGGAGCAACCTCTGATGATCTACACTGACCAAGAACTCTGTCACATAGATCTTCGTCATTGTCTATACACCTCATTCAATCGTGCATTTTAATGGTGTCTAAATATTCTTTTTATGCGTTTAAAAGATTTATTCGGAACGGCAAAATATTTAGATATACATCGTCATTTAAAAGATACCATCACATTAACACTCCTTTTAAAATGAAACGTGCATTTTTCGCTTGAATGTTCTCCCATCGTTCCATCGCAAATGCAATGATTTTGAAAATTAAGAGCTAGTTGTTATCAGTAAATTATAGTCATTAGCTTAATAAAGTTTGCAAAATTTCATAATTTTGAAAAAGAAAATGATTTATACTATTTTATGAAACAAGTGTTAATAACATGACTAATTATTTCGAGAAATTTCTGCCAAAGGAGAATTATAATAACGTATAAAATATACCCTAAGAAAAATAACATCAGCTATTGTGTTTTGTGTGAATATATCATATTAGAACTGTAAAATGTAAAAGGACATTCTGAGTTCTTAAAATAATCACAGATAGGTCCTTTCAGTTCTAGTAGCTAAGCATAACTGCGAAAACCTGAAACATAAAATTGGATGTAGATCGTATTCTTAGGATGCTCTGATAATTCTTAGGATATTAAACTGAAGCTATGTAAAAAAATTTCAATTAAAAACATGAGCGCGTTGGGCCAACAGTTTTTATTCTTTTTCTCCACTTATTATATTGACGCTATGGAGGTTCTATAATCTAACCAATATCATTTCAGATAGCGAGAAAATGAAGTCTTACTTTAGTAATTTTAATTATTTTTAATTAATTAATTCTTTAAGTAAAGTGTTATTTACATTTGTGAAGCTTCCATATCATCTACTTGGATAAATGATCTCATTTACCATCAACCCATGAAATCAGTTCTCCCAACACGACTTTAACTTTTAATTTGTAATGGGAGTCCATCGATATTTCAGTACTAATGACCACTTGACTTTTTTTTTAGCTTACAAAAGACACTAACACTAAATTTTGCCTCGCAAACTCTCTAATCCTCTCTGAAAACGCCTACGACAACTGCGTAATCTCTAACAGGCCTGGTAATCTTGGATGGAACTGCTTTCCGAGTCTTCGCAAATAATTCCAAAAACATCTCCACTTTATGCAAACCTAATGAAAATTCTATCACATATTAATTGTGTTATTTTACGCTCGCCCATAAAAGGGCTTCGCGATGCATAATCACATGTTCGAATCCTCCATATAACAGGACACAACTGCTGCTCCTGGTTATTAACAGGATATACCACCCAGGATTAGAACAGTGCTGCTTCTATCTCGGAACCAGTGTCGAGGTACTTTATTTTCCTTCTCTGCTGTCTCTGTGCCACCCCTTCCTCTGCATCGACGCCTCCACTCCTTAATGTGCATTTTTACGCTTTTGTCGCCTAATTTACGAGCGTCTTAATGCTCTTATCTGGAAGCTTCCAAGACACTGGGGCTCTGGTAACATTCCATTTCCCGTTATCTCCTTTTCGGCAAAAGCAGGAGTGTTGCAACTTATCTCCACTCGAAATTAGTTGTCCCTCTTTTCGAAGACTTTCTCTCATCGTGCGCTATGAATACTGTCGGTGAGAAATTGTGCACCAATCAGGTGTAGGGAAGGCATTATGGCATGGTAAGAGATAGTTTGGAGAGTTATATTTTATCTTTTTGCAAAACGGGAGTGTTACGTCCCTTCCTCTGCTTGCACCCACTCGGAAAAAATAAGTTTTCTTTGACACTCGACGGAAAAGATGAAATTATCGGAGCGGAAGTTAGATTAAATGAATACTCTTCGTTTTAAAGTTTTAATATTTCTCAGTTTTATATCTTCTGAGGCTGAATTAAGTCCTTGAAGGATGTATCATTATGCTCCAATAATCACGACCGTAACCGCTGCGGATCTGGAATGATCCATTCGGCTTATCATTCATTGCAAAAGGCGAAGATAGTATAATATTCTACTTAACTATTCTCTTTCATAATTCTGTTTATTTTTGGACCAAAGTGTCTTTCTGTGCTTGGAAACTTGTCATTTTAAAACCGAATCCTGGAAAGAAATTTTGTCTTGTTATTTCACAAGAGCGTAAATTTCTTCAATGCATATTATCCCTATATATTGTGAGTGGTTCTTAATGGAATATTGAGAACAAATTTCTCAATATACATTGATTTTCGAAGGTTTAAGTACGAAATAAATGAACAGCTAAATGTGTAATATATTACTAAATTTTTAATTTATATTTAAGTAAGATTTGTCCTTCTCATATTTATAAAGAAGCAAATAATTAAAGTAAACCAATAAACGTTTTGCTCTGGTTCTAATTTTCATCGTTTGTAGGCGCTGCTGTTGAATATAATTGAAAAAAATGTTTGCAAGTATTTTCTTGCGGATGAATCATTGCATTTGTTTATTTGCCGCTCAATGAGCATTTTTTGGACACGAGGCATAGTTAGACCTGAATTTATAGTTTAAAGTGGATTACGAACCTTTATAAATATCCTAGCATGAAGTTTGGATCAAATCCATACATCACTAAACCGAAAACCAGAGCGGAAATCAGCTCGACGATTAATGAATTTAAAATTGGCAAAGCCTGCATAAAATTGTTTTCTGTATTTATAATTTTCAGAAACTTCTTTAATTATTTTTATTTTCAAATATGCAAATTAAAAGAATTTTAGACCTTAGTTTGAATTTACTATGTCTTATAACATAGAATCTAATGCTAACATTTAGCTGCTTCCTAAAAATCATAACTTTTTTTATTCATACTTATTGATGATTTTTCTTTTTCATTAATTTATTGGATAATTGCGGTTTTAATTCATGGATAAAATATAAAAAAAATTAATTATATATTGGTAACCACTCTGCTCAGATGTCAAATTTACTAGTTGAAAAGTCAACTTAAAATGCTTTTATCTGAAAAGTTGATCATCAATTTGAAGACATATCAATTGACTTTAAAATGCATGTTTTTAATATTAAAAGATTTAAGTTTAGCCCTCATTTGAGAAATTATTCTCATACTTTTTCTTTCACCTTTTTTCCCTTTACTACTCATCAATTTGCAATTAAACCACGTATAAAAAGAGCAAGTGAACTGTTTATTTTGACAACCAAAAAATACCAAATAAAAATTATATCCATGGGAAAAAAATCTGAGTGAAAACGAATCCTGATGGAAGGGTAGGATAACTTAAGCCTAGGAAATGGTAGTGGGGATCAGGGGAAGTCACGTGGCGCGCTGGGTCTTAACTGCCGTACGTCAATCCTCCATTGCGAAAAAGGAAGAAATTAATGATGGTGGATTAATCCGCGTGCGGAAGGGGTGGGGAAGGAGCGTAAGCACCCCACCCCTCTTGGTTGGTGTGCTTGAAGCTCCCAACAAGCCTTTCTCATATCTCATTCGAAGTTGTCGGTTTATTTCCTTCCATTGTTCTTTTCTAGATTTGGCGTCTGATTTTTTTTCTGGTGGCCTCAACGACAAGTTGACCGAGAGGTGGAATATCCCTGTGTATAAAAAGTGAAACCAACTTTTTGAAAGGGTTGCCTGCTCTTTTGTGTGTCTCTCAAACCGAGTATTAACGGTGTGCCTGTATTTTTAGAAGAGTTTAGTTGTCGCCGCCCTGTCACGCTCATAATCCCCCTTCTCTTCAAACAGCTCGGGCGTAATCGATATACGCTGGCGCGAGGGCGATAATTGTAATCGCCCTCGCACGCCGATGTACGACGTTTAGCTTAAGATGGATCTGAAATCAATGATTTTTGAGTAAGATACCTCTCATTTAACAGGACGAGGCACAAAAGAAAATTGTCAAGTCTGCTTCGATTGGGTGGAACTTTGCTGAGTCATGAGGAGGGCGAATTTTGTGATTAATTATTTCTCGTTTAACTTTTCTCACGGGATGAATTCTGCTTAGGTAATGCATCAGTTTTAGGTATTTTTGAAAGATACTGAAGGCTGCAACGTCTTGATTGAATTGACCGAATGGGAGATTAGAGACATAGGGCTCTATATGCTCTTGAAATATCACCACAAGACTTTGTTTCCAGCATGGAAAATGTTTGATAAATAGTAGATTTTCTTGTTTTATCAATGAAAAATGCACATGTGCAATTGAATTTCTTGTTGATTGGGAAATGATTGAAAAATTTTGATTACTTGTTGAAAGTTTGTTGATTGCAAATTTTTTAAAAATCTCACCTTTAAAATTTCAATGACTTATCTTTGAAATTTGATTTTAAGCCAATTATTGGTATGTGGTTTTTCTATTTGTATTATTATATTTGGTTATAAAAATTTATTCTTGACAATTATAACTATTGAGAGTTTTACGAGTGGAGTGCTTAAGCATTGGTGTTTAATTTGCCCCTGGAAGATGATCATATGACTCTTTTAAACAGAAAATGGTGTATAAATTATGAGATTTGTTGTATCATGAAGGGAATATATGCACCATTGGTTAAAATTGTTGGTTTGGAATTGACTAGAAAATTTTGATTTCTTGTTGAAACTTTAAAAATTTGCTGATTGCAAAACTTCCTGAAGCTATGCTTTAAAAATGAATTAAAGGATTTTACTAATGAAAGAGTTAATTATTCGTCATCATTGTTATTTAACTTTTCACTGTGGACAGTTAAAATTCGTATTGTACTGGAAAATCCTGATCTATATTGAATTCTTCCGCGAACATCTTGTTTAAAATTTTTAATATCTCATAGTTAATTATTGTATATACTTGACTAATTCTGGAAAGTTAAGCGTGAGTTAAATTCCGTTGATAACTTTAAAAAACATGACACATAAATAGAAATATGTAAAGCAAACATATGCGAATAACTGTGGAGACTATATTCTGAAATTAATAAAGGCGGAATCTAAAATAAAGGTATTTTTACTTTAGATTTATCCTAAACTTATCGTTATTAATCATTAAATTCTTCTTTGTATTATTGCATGTTACCGAATTTCTCATGTTTTCTTTAACTCATGTTTAAATTTCATAAAAAAAAAAAAAAAAAAAAAATTACACGCACATGTGTTTTTGCTTGAATGAATAAATACCAAAACCTGCCTTATATGTAGTAATTGTTTCTGAATTCTTATGCATAATTTTGTATTTGTTCCTGAATTTTGTATGATGTTGTAAATTATTTTCATTTGTTTAGCCATGCATACTTAATTTACTTCATATTCTAATTGATATCGTCATGCTTACTGATTTATATAGTCAATCTTTTTTTTTGTATATATATTCTTTTAAAAATAATAATAATAAAATAATAATAAGTAATAATGCATTTCTGATTACTTAATGTATTACCTCAATTTAAAATTTATTTCATTATAATATTCATTTTCACATGAAAAAAATTTTTGTGGGTGTGTTTCATACTAAAATTTAGTAACAATTATTACATAACATACATTTTGTCAAAATATTAAAATTTTAACTAAATAAAAATTCAATTGCTTAGAACGGAGCAAAAAATAGCTCATATAAGTGATGGGACATCATTTGATATGCAACAAAAATAGTCTGAAATAAGCAATAAAATATTTTGGGTGTGTTGTTTTTACTCAAAAGCAATTGAAAATAATTAATAAAATTGTCTGCAGTATTTCTCTCCAGATTGTTTTGGAATTTTTGTGTTTTTTAGCTGTGTGCAGCCATGAATGCTAAATGAAAAGAAACTGCACCTGAAATTCGAAAATTAGGTATTAATTTGCATATTGAAAGTGGAAAATCTATTAGAGAAACTGCTGAAACAGTTAACTTGAGTCATTCAACAGTTTTCAATATCATTAAACGACGTAAAAAGAATCATATGATTCAGAATAAAAGAAGACATGGCCGACCATCAAAGCTATCCAATGGAATAAAGCGAATTGTCGTTTGAATTATTAAAAAAAAAATCCAAGAATGAGTGCTCCTAAAGTTGCTGCTGATTTATAAGCAGTATATGGAGTAATTGTTAATCCTGAAACTATTAGAAGGGTAATTCGATATGCAGGATATCACGGTAGAGTCTGCCGGATATCAGGAAAAAATTCTTTGTAAGTGCAACTAGAAAACTCAGACTGACTTTCTCAAAATCAACATAAATAAAAATTCTGATTACTGGAATAAAGTTATATTTGCTGATAAGAGTAAATTTAATATATTTGGTTCTGACGGTAGAATCTTGGTGTGGAGGAAACCGAGGAAAAAATTTCGTAAACAGATCTTTGTGCCAACAGTAGAACATGGTGGAGGAGTTATGGTATGTCGTCCGCTAGAGCTGGTAATCTTGTTTTTATTGATAGTAAAGTATATCTGTACAAGTATATTGACATTCCAGAAAATAAATTTGAAATATTCAGCATGAAAATTGAACCTTCATAACGATCTTAAATTCTACCAGGACAATGACCCCAAGTACACTGCTTGGAACGTTTGACTCTGGCTGCTGTATAACTGTCCTGAAATAGTAAAAGCACCACCACAATCTCCAGACTTAAATCCCATAAAGAATATTTGGTAAGAATTGGAATCAAGAATTCGCAAACACGCCATTTCTTCAAAACAACAATTAAAATCGGCACTTCAAGAAGAATGGGGTAATATCACTCCTGAAATCACAAAAAATTAGTCAAATTAAGTCAAATCCATACTAAGAATATATTAAATCATGTTTTAAAAGTAAAAGGAAATCCAAAAAAATATTAAGACCTTTTAAAAAATAAAATTGTTGGATAAATATTTGATGGAAAAGTAAGTGTCCCATCACTTATGTGAGCTTTTTTTTTTTTTTTGCTCCGTTCTAAGCAATTGTATTTTTATTTAATTAATATTTTAATATTTTGACAAAATGTATGTATGTAATAATTTTTAAACACTTTCCTAAAGCATTAATGGTTAAAAAAATATTTTATGCAGAAATATTATATCAAAATTAGAATATATTTAGTTATTTTATTCAAACAAAACTAAAAGTTGACTATATAAAATTGAATAAAAAGCCAAGATTTAATGTAAAGCAGTGTAATTTATTTAATTATTTCTCTCTATACATCTTATTTCTTATTTAGAATAAAAGTATTATAAGCAATTTTACTTCCAAGCGATAATTATTTTTTATCTTTTACAATGTCAAACGATATTTTTATAAGCATTATCTAATTTCAAGCGATTGTATATTTTTTTTACATCAATCAAAATTTTTAAATTGCTAAGTGAATGTTAACTGGTACATTGATGTATTTTTTAAAATAAATTTTATGCTCTATAATGAAATTTAATAAAATGTAATATTGAGTGCGTATGAAGATTTCCGCTGCTCTTTAAGCTAAAATGAGCATAATATTGAAAATATGAATTTACAATGTCAAACGATAATTTTTTTATAAGCCTTATCCCATTTAAAGTGATATTTTATTTTCCTTTACATTAATTAAAATTTCTAAATTGATAACTTAGTGAATGTTAACTGGCACATTGATGCATTTTTTTAAAATAAATTTTATGTTGTACAATGAAATTTAATAAAATGCATTATTGAAAATTTGCGCTGTTCTTTAAGCTGAATTGAGCATAATAAAATACATTCAAATTATTTCTTAAACAAAATATTTTTCCTAATTACTTAAACAAATGATATATTTTTTCCCAATTTACTAATTCGTGAAGTTTAACAGCTTGCGTAAATGTTCCTCCAAGTTAATTTCATTTAAAATAACTGCCCTGTCTTAATCAAGTGCAAGTGATGTTTCAGGGTGGAGGAACTTACTGCAATAGCTTGTAATCCACTCTCTTCTCTGCAGATTGCGCCATCCTTAACTAGAACCTTTAATACTCTGAGTCTCCAGCTGACTATATAGGCTATAGCCGAATGCTGTTATAGCCATCTCAACTGCAATGTGAGACTACCAAACCGTAACTGAGCTAGACTCGGCTCAAGTAACACCTTTTCGGCGAAGTTTTTCTGCTACATAAATATCTGTGAGCTGCTCGCTCCTCGCCTCATAGTCACGTCGTCTTCTTATTGCTTTTGTCTTTTCTTTTTCTTTCCTCTTTTTTTTTCTTCTGCTTACTTTCTTTTCCTTTCTTCCCAGGCGATGGATGCTTTCCGGAGTTGTTGTAACGCACGACTGGCTACGCTTTTACGTTCGCTCTCTGCTCATTTGAGGAGGAAGGTTCCTGGTCGGGTGATTACGGGGGGTGGGTCTCGGGAAAAAGAGAGAGAGAGAGAGTGGTGTTTGTAAAAGTTGTTTCCACTTTTCTGCCGGTTCCGGATGCTGCTGCTCTTTCTTTCTTTTTTTGTTTTGTTTATTTATTTATATTTCGCTAACTGGTTTGACCAGAACGAACTAGGTGAAACGAGTGTCAGTTGGGGGGGGGTGGAGGTGAGAGAGAAATACCCTCAGGTTGGAGGAGATGAAATAATTTTCTTGCGGAAAGTGGAATCGAATTTCAGCTGAGCCTGCAAAAGGTTGCTCAATTAAAACCATGCACGTGGAAAGGTGTGATGTTCTCTTTTTTTTTTCGCATTTTTTTTTCGAGATTTATTTTCTTTTAGAAACAGGAGTTAATGAATTTACCGGAAAGTAAACACATTTATTTGGATTTACGTTTGTGTTGTACGATTTCACTTCCCGGTGGTTACCAGTTTCAGAGATTTTCTGGTAAGTTTAGAACTTGATTGCCATGGTAAAAGTTCTCGAAATCAATTATTGAACCTCCGTGATAGTTCTGATGCTCGCAAATGAAATAAGAATTTGAAATCAGTGCCTTACGAATAACAATATAAGGCAAAAATTCATTATCTTCTGTTTATTTATGCTTAAAAAGAATTGCGAAACTTAAAGATATTTTATCATTTGGATATGAACAAATTTAAAAATGCAAAAATTAAAACATATATATTTATATATACTTTACCAAAATTGATATTGATTGAAAAAATTTGTTTCTAACTTATATTTTTGTTTATATAATTTATATATTGGAAGCTTTTTTAATATATCAAATTTACGAATATTTTTTCATGTACATATTATCATGTATTTTTGTGTTGCAGAAGGGAAAGCATTGACATACTGGTATTACGTTCATTAGCCATTGGTATTTTTAAAATAATTTTTAAGCGATATATACTATTATCACCTTTTGCCCACAAAAATATATTTCGATTTGAGGCTAGTTTTTGAAATATGTCATGAGTAAGTCTTTTTCAGGATCTAGTGAATAATAAAATAGTATCACTCTTTACTTGATATATTGAATTATAATCGAAGACTTATCGTCTGTTATAGCGAAGAAAGATATAAATTATACAATAGGAAATGCATTATGAATTCCAGACTCCCTCCACCTGTTTTCTGAAATCTGTCTCACATTCTTGTTTATGTGCCATGTTTTGCTTAAATGATATTTTTTTCTTATATTTATGTAACTATGCTCCCAACCTAGAGGCGGGAGAAAATATTGAATTATATTTAAAATAATATCAATTTAATAAAAATTACTTAAATAATATTAATAAATTGATATTCTATTTTATTTATAATTCTAGTTATAGGTTACAGACAAATGCCCCTTGATTTTTCGTCGATTTTTTTTAAACGCCAAAATAAAAGCCAAAATGTTTTTTTTTTTTTCTTTCTTTCTTTTTTTTTTTTTTTTTTTTACGCCAAGATAGAAGCCAAAATGTGAATAACTAAATTGCAATCATAAAACAATATTAATTAAAGCTCTGAAAATATTAGGATTACCAGAAATTAAATTTTATCGGCAAATTTTTTGCCAAACAAAAGGGTACCCTATTCTTACACCGAGCGCATAATCCTTTTTAAATATGCAAATTAAATAAAATAACAAATTATAAATAATTTAATTTGGGTTCTTCAAAAAATAGGTTTTAAATATTCATCATTTCAATAATTTTGAATTATAATTAATTTATAATTATTTTATAATATATATATATATATATATATATATAAATTTATAATTATATTATAAATAATACTTAGATAATATATTATTAATTAATAAATAATAATTAAATATAAGTTATTAAAATGATATATCTTATAATATAGTTTATTTATAATTGTTTTAAAATTTATACACATAAAATTATAAAAGCAACAAATTATAAAGTTACTTAATTTGGGCTCATTAAAAATTATTTTTTAAGTGCTCATTTCTCAACATATAGTTACATGTTTTCCTCAAAATTGTTTTAATTAAAATTGTAATCATATAAATTATTATTAAATTAGTTTCTGCCCATTTCAGTAATGTATGAGATTTATTTAAACACTTTCCTTTGAAATTTGTTTCGTTCAGTTATATCAAATTTCTGTCGTAGGTACGAACGCTTGGCATATTAATCACCTTTCAAAATCTGAATTGTGTGTTAAACGAGAAGTACTGAAATGCGTGAGAAGATTGTTACTATCACATCCATGGATTACGAAAAGCGTGCCTATCCACAGCGTGGGAAATTGCAGATTTCCAACGCTTTTGAAATTCGGCGATCCCCTGATCACAAACCCTATTCTTACCGTACTGTTCTCCCCCTCCCCCTTCCAAAATTCAATTAAATGAATTATGAACACGAAATAATTGGGATTAGGTTTAGACACTTTTCCTTTCACTCACAAAAATGATCGGAAAAGGATAGTTTTCATTTAAATTTCGTGGAAAATTATATTTAAATTAAAAATTTGTTTCTACATGTTTATAACTGTCCGAATTGGTTAAAATATTTAGTGGTTAAGTAGTGGTGAAGAAAATAAATTTCAAAATTTGATGCATTTAAATTTTAGTGATGTTGAGTTTTTAAATCGAACTCTTGTTTGAGTTATATTTTTGTATGTGGTAAGGAATTCTGTCTTAAGTTTGATTAACTTATCCTTCCAAGTGTACTTTTTGGAATTTGTTCTCATTACTGCTTAGCAAAAACGATAAGACCTAAACTGAATGTTTTATTAAAAAAATATTGTTTGGAACGTGAGGAGATAGTCTTGATTTTTCGTTAATTATTCAAGATTCAGTTTAATCATTACAGATCAATTTGAGATTTGAAATCACTACTGCTTAGCAAAAACAATAAGACCTAAACTGAATGTTTTATTAAAAAAATATTGTTTGGAACTTGATGACATAGTTTTGGTTTTTCGTTAATTATTCAAGATTCAGTTTATTTACTACTGAGTAATTTGGGATTCGATCTCACGACTGCTTAAGAAATAGAATAGGACATAAACTGAACTTTTCATTTAAAAACTATTGTTTGAAACTCGAGGAGAAAATCTTGGTTTTTCATTAACAATTCAGGATTCAATGTAATCCTTAGTATACTTTTTACTATAAACAGTTTCATAATTTTTTTTATTATTATTTGAGAAAAATAATATAATATTGAATCATATTATATTGTTTATTAAGTGTATTGTATATTGAAATATTTATTTTTTAACTTTCTCGAAATTTCTCGACAAATTTAAGAAATTTCATTAAAATCAGTAAAAAATACTTTCAAAAAGGTAATAATTTATCAAGGCAAAAGGATTCTTTTATTGCAAGTGACAGAACTAAAAATAAAAATATTAACATTTGAAAATTAATACATATTTATGTGCTATATTTGTCAAGTTTTTTTTTTAAAATTTCAATGTTGAGTTTATGTTAAAAATATTAGTTTTTATGGTAGTTTTCTTGGTTGTTTGTTATCACATAAAGTTATAATTCGATACTTGCATGTACACATCAATGTGTTTCCGCGCAAATGATGACAGATAAATATAAATATTCAAACCCTCCTCACATAAGTATTCTGCTTCCTGTCATTTCTTTCGCCCAGTGATGATTTTTCCATCTATTATTTCCGCTGCCCGGAAACGGATGGGGGCAGGGCGAGTGGGGAAGGGTTGGGTGAGTTAGACATTCCATTAAGTAAGTAAGTAGCTTCCCCACACGCGATATTCGCTGTCCGGCAGCTTCCCGGACATGTGTCCCTGTCCATCTTCCTTGATGAACATCTTCGTTTTCCCCCGCACGTCAAGCTTCCTTTTCGCTCCAATGAAGAAGCGTGCCATCCTTCGTCATCACCAGACTTAGAGCTCTGGCAGGGCGAACGTGGGAGGGAGCACATCGCTCGCTGAATATTCGTTAGGATTTTTGTGTGATCGGAATACCCAATGAATTGTCAGTTTTTCTCCCTTTTTATGAGAGTTGTTGAGGCTATATTTAGAATAGGGGTTGTCCACTAATATTTTCAGAGTATTATGATTTCAGTCATATTTTTTTTAGTAATATTATCGTAGCGCATAATATGAAATATCCATGTTTTATAATATTTAATTTAATTGATGTAGAAATAATGAATTAAGTTGTTAAATTAGTTTAAAAAAATAATCAACGTACCCATAAGATTTCATAACTTAATTGACAGTTATCAGAGGAAAATGAATATGAAAACGAGTTATGAAACACAAAATGTTCAAAATTCTTTCCCACTAACTAAACCTCCTCTTATGTAGTTGCTATAGGACATTTTCATTCACAACTTAAACAGTTTTGGAGATATAACTAGAAAAACTGTCCCTAGAAAATATGTTTAAACTTAAAAATATATTGATATTTAGCCCATTTAGTTAAATATTTTTATAGTTTTTTTTTTTTTTTTTTTATATTTGGGAGGGAAAAACTAGGGTTATATTTTTAGTCTAGACTTTTCGTGAATGCCTTTGTTTCTATATTTTATTTAAAAATATTAATTTATTCATAGTTTTATCCTTAAATAAACTTTTGATTTTTCAAACGTTTTAATAAATTATTTTAATGATTTAACAAATATCATTTGACAACTGTGTTTCTTATTTTTTATTAATAGTTGTAATCGTTCTTGCAATAAAAGAATATCTTCTTCCTCTGAAAATTGTGTATCGAGGTATTCAACAAAAATATTTACAAAATATTCACCAAAAGAACCGTATACAATAATGCACAATAACTCATAGAACCTGTTATTTTATCAGCTCACTTCATAGCAGCTGTTGTCCGATTTCCTGTTTGCTGCTATTGTTGCCATTTGATGACAGCTAAATATTTGTTGTTTTGGTTCATAATCTTTGTTTTGCAGTACGATGGTAAATATTTTACGATGTAGTGATAGAGATCATAAATAAAATTGCGAATTTTCCTCAATGAATAATAAACGAGTAGCTAATAATAAGTTTATAAATCAATACTAGTGGTAAATTTTATTTTAAAAAATATAAATAAAATAAATTCATAGGATATTTTGTCGCCATTAATATAGTATAAACTTTATATTCTATATTGCATCATATCTCCTCCATTTCCATTATAACAAAATAACTGAAACTATATTGTTATAAATATATAAAAGAAAAAGCGGTTTTCTTTTAAACCGCTTTTTCTCAAATATCAGACACTATATTCGTGTACACTTTTAATTCTTTATCTAATAAACTTTACAATTAATCTTCCAGCCATCTTCTTTAAGGATATTGCTCTTTTTCTTCGCAGCAAACTTTGACTGCAATGTAAGAAAGGAAATTAGATTTCATTTTAAGTAGATTATACCGGTGTGCTTTTCTTGTAAAGACGAGAGAAAAATGAAAGAAGAAATACACTGTGTGATTAAATAATTATTCGAGGGCACATAGCATTTAATTTATCGGGATAGATGATAATTGGTCTTACTTTTCTTAATTGATGCGCCTTGATTTTTTTCCTATTCCCTTAATTCTTATAATTAATTTATGAGATTAAGAAATTTTTTCATTTTCCATGAATGTCATTCAAACAAATTATTTCTTCATCGCAGAAATGTAAATAAATTATTATTTTTATAATAGTACTACTTTACTGTGTTAACTGTAATTATTATTGCGAGTAATACGTTGCTAGAAAAATTACTGCATTTTTTATACCGAAGATATCTTTCTTTAAAGCTTGTTAAAGCAATTACGTATATTATTAGACTTGAGAAATTATAATCAGGTGCTTGTTTACCGAAATATAGACATTAAAAAAAATTAGTTTTTCCCTGCAGCATATTTTTATTTCTTTAAAAAAATTTTGATAAAATTTATGTTAAAAATGCATTTAGAAATTAAAGCAGAGGTAAAGAATTTTTTTTTATTATGAGATTTTACTTTTTGAAACAAAGCTAATGCTAAAAGTTCTATTATATTATTTCAAAATTAATTAGTCGTTGGTTATAATTCTTCTTTTTCAAAATTAAAAATAATAAGATTCATGATTTGTAAGTTTTCTTACGACATTTATAATATATTTACTCAAACAAGTCAAAGAACATTAAATCCTATATATATATATATATTTGAGTACTTTTAATAAACAATTAGTAGCCTTATAGTCAGATTTTTCTGAAAAATTAATCAATGAAATAAAGCATGCTATTAATTCATAGTATTTTTATATTCAAATTTGAATATTTATTCTTTGTAAAATCTATACGAAATACTTGTGAGAAAATAAAGTGTGTTACTTTTGAGAAGGTTAAAGACATGAAATCAATTTATTGATACTTTATTTTATTAATTATTATTTTAATTGTTTAAATTTTTGTGTAATTAATCATTGCTTTTTTCAACAACCGTTTTCTTTCTTTTTTTTTTCAGATTAATTATCTTCCTTCTTTTGTGGAATTAGAAAGGCAAAATATGCTGCCGATATTCCAGCTGTCGAATCTGATGTGCCAGTAATTTGCTGAAACCTATGACACTGCCTGTTTTGAAGGAACAAAACATTTTTAAGCAATAAAAGTTCACTGATAAAAAAAAAAAATATTGTAAGAGTATCTTCATCCTCGACGATGGCAACATCACAGAGGTCAAGGGGCATTTTTACCAGCTCATGGTGGCAACTCATCTTTCTGGCTTTGACGTCACTGGTAGGTGACTGCGCATGGCAAGATGGCATCCAGCCACTGATTAGGGTAGCGCAACTCGGTAAGTCACGATTTCAATTCTCCCTCACATATTTTTTATGCTTACCTGCGGCAAATAGCAACAACTTTTTCTTTCATTTCTTGCGCCCAAACACATCTGGTAAAGAATGAAACTTATTTCAGAGTATATTTGTGGAAAATAAGTTATAGTTGTAAAAACACATTATTTAAATCCACACAACTCATACACAAAAACTCTAATATATATATATATATATATATATGTATGTATATGTATATTATATATGTATGTATATGTATATTCAACTATACAGAATTTTTTTTCTATGCTTAACTTATTTCTATGTATGCATATTTTCATTTAGAGGGCTCATTTTATTTATTTTTTTATGCATGTTCGTTCCATCATTCATTATTATAATTTACATTTTTATAACTTTAAAATCGTAGGCGATTTCACTACCAATACCTTTATTAACTTTTTGACAAATTTGTGTAATATTTTTAAATCCTTTTTCCAGTTTTTGTTTTCAATATTTTTAATTGTTATTTTACTGCTTGTCATTACTAATAAAGTCTTCTATTTTTTATTCTTTAATTTCTGTAAAAAATATTCAAAGCATTTGGATTATCTCAATTTCTTCAGATACAAAAAACGTTTTTGACTTGATTTCTTGAATATTTAAATATTTTTCATAGTTTTAGTACCAATGGACTTATTTTCCTTTAAAATAAGTTTATTTTAAAACTTATTTTAAAGTTTTAAAATAAACTTTTATTAATTTATGTTATGCTTTGTAAGTAAAATTTAACATTTTAATTTCGAAGTGATAGGACTGAGATTCAATTCAAGCCACTGTTGAACATGGGTAATGAATGTTTCCCCGTTCTGTGAACGTGGATATCCTTTTTGTCCATTTTTGTCGGGGTGTGCTTGAAAATTGCCATGCACCCGTGAGGTCAGCATCATCTTTCCGGCTATACATTCCAATTTATGTTTTTGTTGCAAATATATTCTTACTCATGAAATGTAAATCTCTTTGAACACTTGTTCCAAATCGCCTAGTTCCTCGCAAGTTCGTTTAATATGCTAATCGTACTTCCTTAATGGATCTAACTGAAAAAAAAAATTCCATCTAGTGTTTTTTTCACCATAAATTCCTAATTATCGATGTTCTTTTGCTTCGTTTTTATGTAGTGATGTTGCCAGTCAGAAGGTATTCCTATGCCTTTATTTAACATATGCACCTTCTCATTATCTTAGCAACAGTTATTCATACTTGCCAACATTCTAATATATTTTAGTTTCATGGTAGTCTGTAATTTCCTTTAACCCTTTCTTAATTCCCGTTAATTTTAGTTAACATTTGTTCATAATCATCGAAATCTTGTTAAGGGTGTTCTTATAACTAAATATCAATTGTGTGTTCCACAGAGTTTACATTTCAAATGAATTGAATTGGAGAGTTGTAATCCTGCATCCAATCATCCTTAAACCGGATGAAGACACGCGAATAAAATGCTTGCTTCCCGTTTCGATTGCTCAATATTTTCGGTAATGCTAAGTTGAGGAAGGAAGCGACTCTTATTCCATTTCTGAGATCCGTTCGTGCAAAACACGGCGTCGAGCGACACCAGGAGGGTTAAAAGAATGATTAAACTAAACTCAAACGGCATGCGTTTGTCGCCAGAAGTTATGCCTCGCGTGAGGGGGGTGATTAAAAGCATTCAATCGCAGAAATGTTTTGCGCGACGTTTGCTGTGAATAATACATGACCTCGGAGAATATCGTCTGAGGGGCTTATTAAAATTACAAAACGATTAATTACTTTGTCCCACTTTTCGGTCTGCTGTAAATACGATCGAGCAAATACAGACCCGAATTTATCACAAAGCCCCCCTCCCATTCTGAATAAAGAGTGTAACCAGCTCATGAACCCCCCAAACCCTCCCTTCTATCGTTTTACTCTTTCAGTAAAAATGAATATGAAAGCAGAAGAATTAATATTTATGAATGCTTTCGAAAAGCCTCGCTTAATGCCCGGTACAAAAGGTGTTTGACTCCGGTACCTATTGATCTCCGAAAAATGAAGCTATTATTTTACTCCAGTTTCCGGAGAAGAATTCCTTTTTTTTTTTAAAATTTTCTCCCGTTAAATGAATTTTAGAAAAGCGGATGCTCACTTTTGGAAAATTTAAATTTAAATGATAATTTTAATCCTTCGAAACTAGAATTTAAGATATTTATTTGCACACTTGCAGTTCGTAAAAGAATATCTGTAAACTTGCATAGTCTGTTCAATTTGCGAGCGCGAGTTCATTTGCATTTGAAAAATAAAATTTTTTTTTCTGTTCCTCTCACTTAATTACCTCTTCTGACTGAAATATTAGTCAGAATTTCATTTATGTATTTAAAGTTAGTATTTTTCTGCGATGAGTTTAATTTTCTGCGAATAAATGCATTTTAATTCTTGAAATGGTGCGCATATTGAAGTCAGGGAAATCAAGATGCAGTTCTTAGTTTAAAATTAATCTGATTAAACAAATAAGAGATTAAAATTGTATGTTTGCTTTCATTGTTTACTTTTCCAGTGTTAGCGGTTATTTATATTAGTATGCATATGTATTTAATAATTCCTTCAATTATAATGTCGCTTTTAATATATAGCTGTATATTTATCTTTAATATTTTTTCTTTTTTGTGCAGGAATAATTTTATTTTGATTTTATTTTAAGAAATTATAAATTATAAAATCGGCTAAACATTTTATAACCGATAGCTATATTTTGTGCTATATAGGGTCTATGATTCTATTAATGCGTAATAAAAATTGTTTATGTTTAATAATTCCCTTAATTATATAAATTCGCTTTCAATTTATATTGCTGTGTATTTATTTTTGCTTATTTTATAGAAATAATTTCTCTCATTTGATATTATTTTAATTAATTATCAGTGATAAAATACATTGCTGAATACATTTTCTGCTAAATGGCTATGTATTGTTATACATATATAGAGTCTATGTATAGAAAAAAATCGTCAATAATTTATAAAATAATGTTTTATTTTAACTTCATATGTGTTAAGGAAGTATTAACTTAAAAATCTCGTCTAAACCAATAATTACATCCTTATAAAAAATTACAATTTAGTATTGAAAGTATATTTTTATACGGTCCCCAGTCTTACTAATTATGTTTAATAAAGTTATTTTAATATATAACATAGTATATGGATCCAAAATTCTACCGATGATCAAAATTTAATGAATTAGACCCGAAGGCATTTTTTCTTTTTCCCTGCTTGAAATAGGGATTGTACAGGAAAATGATTTAACTGACAATATTTCTAACACTATGACTAGTTTATACATAAAAGAAAATCCATTAAATTAATTCATAAATTTATGTGACACGTGACGAAGGCTAAATATACAGGCTTGTTCTAAAAAGTTAAATTAAAAAAGAATAAGTGCCTTTACTGTTAATTGTGCGACGAGATCTTGAGAAAGTTTTTCACAATTATTTTTAACATCTGGAATAAATGTTTTACCATAGATAATTGAGATTTTTGGTTTTATGTAACAGTACATGAAAAGAGCTTTTCGCTAAGCACAGTTTATAAGGTAGGCAGACCGTATAAATAATTACATTTTTTAATTTCGCAAGTGAAATTGAAGATAATCATTTATCACAAATTCAACGACTTCAAGATAATCTGTTATCCCATTTTAAATATTCTACAACTTTTTGTGATTAACTGAAGAGAGAAAATATAAATTTTTATTCCATGATCGTTACATCATACATTTAATAATAAACTATAATTAAAGTTTTGTTTCCTTTGCAGATTATTATTTATTTTGTAGCTTATTATTTTAACTGTAAATTACTACAATTTAAATGAAAATAATATAAATAAAATTATTTTGACAAAATGTTAAAAAAAAAATGACTACATGCATTTTGAAAGTTAAACGATGAAATCTATTTAGCTTACATATTTTTTTGCACAGAGCTGTAATTAAAACTTAATTCAAAAGCATATTTCCTTTTTTTTACTTGGAAATTTTGTTTTCGGGTTAGTTTAATTTTAAATAAATTTATGAAACGTACTTTCCAAGTGAAATAGCACGCACACACTTAAATCACTTAAATTTAAATTCGTTGAATTAATTCAACGCGCGCGTCCGATAATTAACAATGAGATCATATAATAATATAATACATGATATGAAACGCTCATTTAAACCATTTGTATGAATGTGTGTAATACATTCGGGAATGAATACTTAATAATATTGCTGTTGTCGTGTGATAAGTGCAAAGAGAGAAAAAAATGGCTAGTCATATGGGACCAAAGGCATGGAGCACTGCCCTGGCTACATACATCTTCAGGTTTTTCGGTGTAAAGGGTGTCATGGCAGCAGTTGGGTTCGATGCTGAAGAGGGTCGAGGCAACCAAGATGCAATTGAAGAGATGCCGCGGATCTAGTGGAACTCCTGTGCAGTGCCGTCGGGCATGATTTTCATAACACTCATGTGCCTAGCCCCCATTCTGTTGATGATAGAGGTGATACCACGGTCAGGATTAAGCTCCGGTTGGCACCAGTTTTTAATTCTTAATAATCAATTAATGATATTGAACAAATGCACCTCTTGATGCCAGGATCATGTGAAGATCTAATCTAAAATTTATAGTAAGTTATGTCTTTACATTAGGAACTACGTTTGTTTTAATGACGATTTTTATATTAATGAAGTGTCTGGTAACTGAAATTTCATTTATTCAGGTTTCTAATTTTAAATTTAAAAATGGAACACAGAATCATGAATATATATATATATATATATATATATATATATATATATATATATATATATATATATATATATATCGTAAACTTGTGCGGGCAGTGACACAAAAAGTGCTCTTGGAATTTTTTGAGCGATGGATACAAAGAGCCATTTTTACAGATATACAAGTGGATGGAGGTATAAATTGAAAAGTTTGTGGCACAGACGTGCCACAAACTTTTCAATTTATACCTCTATCGAGAGCTTCCGGTATCATCAAATCCATAAAAATACCAAAAATTAAATAAGCTGGTCAAAATATTAGAAAGAACATTTTGCATGGAAAATTTTCTTGGCTAGGCCCTGTTGAACTAGAGCTAGGATCCGGCCCTATCTTAGATATACTGACTGCGTAAAAAGAAATCTAAGCATTTTACGAGTGATCAGTTGGAAAACCATGGATATAATTAAAGATGCCTTGAGGAAAATTCTTCAGAAGAACAGGGCCACACAGAGCTATTGCGCCCCTGAGGAAAAAAGGGTGGGTGTATATACATTTATAAAAAAATTATATATATATACACACACACATTTTCTTGATAAATATGATCTTATGCATGAAACAATATCCCATTATGAATCAACAGTTAAATTAAAATGTTGATGAGGTAAAAAAAAAATTCTACGCTTTTATATTTGGGAAATTTGAAGAATCAGTTTTGAATAAATTGTATTTTTTGTGAGTCGACCGATGGCGGCTAGGTTAGCGTCCCTAACTTCTAAGCAGTATGTCCCGAGTTCGATAACCTGGTTCGGGCATGGATGTTTCTTTCTCTTTTCTTTAATCACTTTATTTTCGGGCGAAGAGGGCATACCCATTGATGCTCCACTGTATGAGATGCCATCACGTCGCTCATTATAGAGCTGAATGAGGCAAAGGCTTAAGGGCAGCCGAGATTAGAATAAAAAAGTATTTTTCGTGAAATTAGTAATTTCTTGCAATCATTTATACATATCCGAAATATATTTCAGTTTTTAAATGGATTTTTTCGCGTTATTTAATAAAAGAACATGTTAAAAAATCAGTTTTTTCTAAGGCAGTTACTCTTCAAGTATTTTATGCAAACTTATTTAGTTTCTGTTTTGACAACACATCTATTAAGTTGGATTCAAAATGAAAATTATACCCCTTGAAAAATAGGAAGCAATCTCGGGGTTGAGGAGCTAATTTCCGAAATTCAAATGAAAACAGAAAATGAAATTCTGAAGTTGAATGCATTTCGGTATGCAAATTCTTTCCGACAGTTACAGTTACGTTCGGGGAAATAAATGTGTTGTAATTGTGTAATTATTTACAATGTAGAGAGAAAATAATAGCAAAGCAACACAACAAATGATTGTCTTAACCTTCTTGCAATCACAGCGAATTCTCTAAGAAGAAAAAAAACGGAATGAAAATATTGATTTACACAAAACAACTTTCTTTCAAGGACCCGACGGATAACAATGACGTTTGATAAATCGCTTTTTTTCCAAACTGTAGCTACTTCAGCTGCGCCGAGTCAATTCAATTATAAGGGTTGTTTCACACCTTGCCAAGCACCAGCGAGGACACTTGCCCCCTATGGCTACAAATTTTCGACTATTTTTCCCCCTCTCAGTAACTTGTGACACAAAAGATTTTTTTTTCTATTTCGCTACTTTTCCATTATCTCTTTTTGGAAGAAAGGCTTTAAAGTTTTCTTCCTAGTTTGTCCACAAACTGAGCTTCGCTCCGTAAACCTAATTTGGTAGATGCGCTGAAATAGAATACGATCTTTATTTATTTCTTCGCTTTTACTTTTTTTGTTTTTTGGATTTATTTACCTACTTTGATACTCACTTTCTATTATTTTCCAAACGACTTTTAACACTCAACTAAAATGTTGCTTGTAATTATCGTTTTTGAGAAGAAAATGCCCAAAAGCGGAAGTGTAGACAAAGAAAACGATATTTTAAAACTCGTCCTATATTCTTTATAAAATCGTTTGCAACTAGATTTTGGGTTTTAATTTTGATTTCTTTTAACCGACATTTGCCGCACGTGCACAGGAAAAGCAAAACTGGAGGAACTGCTATAAACGAGTCTTTCATAAAAAAAAAAAAAAAAAAAAAAAAGAAACTTATTAAAGATGAGCTACTGAAATTATAAATTGTTAGCAGCTTTTATTTTTACTTGAAAACCTGGAAATGAAAAAAAGGTCGTGGCCGTTAATTTCTACTCGTGTGGACAAACGCCTTTTGGCAGTGAATCAAGAATCAACCTAAAGTAGGACAGAAAAGTAGCTTCTTCCTTGTAACTAGTAGTTCAGCAACTAGTTGACATTTTTGGTTGGTATGCTGTAAGTTGAAAGATAAAGCTAGCTAGAATTTTTCCTTTAATCTAATGAAAAATCAAAACAAACTGCTTTAGAAATGGGATCAAAAATTTGCAATTATTATATCGCTTATGTTATTTTTACTGAATCTCGGGAAAATTTTATTCAAAGGAAAAAAAAGGACCGCATTTAATTTTCATGAAACAACTTAACCTAGAATATAAAAAATTATTGGAAAATGCTAAATGCGAATTCTGTGTGAAATATGAGGCTTTATGTTAAGAATTTGTGTTATTATACCTAATATTTTATTTTAAGATTGATAATTTCGGTATGCATGCTTTGTAAATTTTCGCCATTCAAGTCACATACAAAATATTAAAAAAAAAAAAAGAAGAAGAAAGTTTTATGCTTTATTTATCATAAAAAGTAGTACAATTTGACCTTAGTTATCATATAGTATTGTTTTTATTTATCATATGTTTGCTCAATTTATTTGTGTATGCATGTGGTTTTAGTTCAAATAAATTAAACCAAAAAAATTGAAATAATCGTTCTTTGATTATATTTTAGAATTTTACATTTGGCGTCTTGCTTGTCAATTTTGCCTTTGATATAAATGCACCAAACTTCGAGTTTGAGCTTTCATTAAACGTGACAGTTTTAAGTACTTTTTGAGAAAAATTTGATATGTTTATATTAATGTCATGTTCATGACAATTTTTGTCATGCTTATGGCTGTAGAAGTTATCTTAGTATTCTTATTGCTCATTCTTGCTAACTACTAACCGCCAACTCCTAGTAATTGTGAACGAGGATCAAGTGACGTTGTCAGTATTCGAATTGGAAACTCGCTTTCTACGCCATGCCACGTCACACCAACGGAACGATATTAGATTCTAACTTTTGGATCTTTTAATGTTCATAGTTCTCGGCATAATGATCTTCTATTGGATTTGATTTTGGATCCGCTACCTCCTAGTGATGAGAACGACGTTTTTCTCCCTAGAAGAAGTAGAATACATATACGTTTGACATATAGAAGTAGAATACATATACGGCTGACGTTTAGAATTTTTTTGTTGATATCGTTTACGTATGCCAACAATTTTATTTTCATCGAAGTCCATTTTTATCATTACAGTGTAAAAACATTTTATAAAATTAAATTATAAGATAAATAAAACTAAGCATTTAAAAAAATTTGCAATAATTGTAACTGTGATTGCCATTGCACATTACTATGATATAAGGGCTTAAATATTAAACCACAAAATATCAAAAACTGCCATGGCAGCAAAAAACTTGAAATAATTCATTTTAATCAAAAATATGATAGAAGAAAACACATTTTATGTCAATGGAAACAAATTATGGCGATGATATAACAACAGGTATCGTCATAACGTGTCTAATGTTTGCTTCGGTTTTTAAGGTGCTTTTAAACTAACTTGTCTTAACTTTGTACAAAATCGAGAAGTCTTATATCAAAGCCAACTTCACATATCTCTTTATTTTTTTCAAAAACTTAAGAAAAAACTTTTCATATTTATCCTAAATCTTTCCCTTGATTGCAGAGGAAAAAATTAATTTACATATCACCGTTTCACTTGGTGGATTCCCTTCTCGCAAAAGCCATTTTTCCCTTTTATTTTCCTTCTTTCTTTTTATTCAAAACAAAAACGGGACCCTTGCGATTTGAGGAATATTCTTTTACATCCAATACGTTTTAGAGATTATGAATGTAATCCTCATGTGAGGTGTGCCGTACGCCCACACTTCTCCTCCCCCTGTTAATGAAAAGGGGACGAACCGGTGGAGGAGGGCAAAACACTTGACGAAGACAAAGAAGAATTGGCCCTCTAAGGATGAAGAAGAAAATGAAAAGTGTGTGTGTTAAAAATCTTCTCCCAGCATTATGATGTGCATGGAGGAAATTGATAAGGGAAATCTTCAGCGCATTGTGGGGGTAAAAAGAGAAAAGGCGTTGGACGAGAAGGAAATTGTATTTCCCGTAGGGACATTTTTCTCTCTTGCCTTCTCACCCGACTATTATGAATGTGGAGAAAATTTTCCCTCACAGGGAAAATAAACTGCGGACGATAACGACGGTTTAAGTTAAGCATCGTAAAATGTTAGAAATAATTTGTTTGAAAGTTGTACACCTAAATCTTTGTCAAAAACTAGAACAGAAATCAAGATTTAAAACCCATCACTCTTTGGTTGAAGATAATTTCACCATTTTCAAATTGTTAGTATTTTTGTATTTTATATTAAAATTTTTATATACATATTATTGGGAGTAATTGATATGTTTTAAGTGTTTAATTATTGTAAGATATTAAAATAATAAATTAATGAATGAAACTGAAATTTTTGTTTAGTTTAAATCTCATTGTTTATTATGTAAAATTAATATATATATATATATATATATATATATATATATATATATATATATATATATATATATATATATAATATTCTCTATTTATGATAACAAAATAATGTTTTAAAGAGTTTTATCTAAAAAAATTCTTCCAAACTCATTATTTTAGGCAGTGAACCCAACTGCTTACTGTGATCTTGAAGCATATTCCTTAATATATTTCAGTTGTGGAATCAAAATAAAAAATTAAATGAAAAAAATATCTCCTTCATGAGGAATTTAGCCTCGAAATTGCTGTTTTATTCCAAGCTAATTAGCAACCTGGAGTCTATTAATTAAGAATAAATTAAATATCACCACGAAATGTTCCTTCGAAGGAAAAGAAAAAAAAAATCCATCGCAAGATGGAAAAGGGGAAAAAATCTTGTCAAGTACGAATTTTCCGTGATTACCAAAACTTTGCGTGATTAACAAGACAATATGGAAATGAGTGGAGGTTTATGTTTTTTTACAACTTTAAATCTGAAACAATTCGAACAGAAATTGCATAAACAAGAATGATGACGTCATTTTCTGAAAAAAAATCGGAATCTCTCCAGATCAGAGAACTGCAATAAAAATGTAAATAACTAGAATTCCTTGATGAGCTTGATGCATGAAATAACATACAGAACTACGCAGATTGAAACCAAGTTTCTTTTATTAATATACAGTAACACATGCTAAAAGAATTGCTGCTCTTCGATGTTTAAGAAGTAACATTGTACAATGAACTCTTTTTTTTTTATTTCTTAATTTGTTTTACTGTATCGTTAAGTAATTTCGGTAGGTTATTTTTATCCTATAAAATAAAATCACATATATTGACTGTATTGAAATATTCTATTGAAATATTCATCATTGTTAATAGCGGTTACCTCTAGCGGAGAAATTTTTTATTGTTTATATGTTTAATGGGACCTCTCTCTCTAGCGGTGATATACATGATTATTGATATGTTATTCGCTTTTCTGCCTTTTTATGTGTTTTTTCGGGATAAATGTTATATAATACTATATATTAAGTTTTTATATAACATACTTTAGTAATTAGTAACGTAGAATCTGAAATTTTTAATCGAAATTTTGGTTTAAAAATTATAAAATTAGTTGAGAGAACACAGGTCTTTTCGTTGATCGTTAGAAACCGGAAATTCTGACATATTTATCAAAAAACATATTAACATTGTTACATATTTATCAAAAAACTAAAATTAAATTCATGAAAATACACAAGTAAAATTACACAATAGACTTTTTTTTTATTTTACAAACTGCGAGCACTATTTGACTAACCCTTCGTCACAACAATTCCGGAAACTGCTACTCATTTGTCGTTAGCTAATAGACACCTGTGAATCAAGTCACGGAGGCGAGAAGCATTACTCACGCCATACCACCACTAACCTGTTTATAGAGTGGGCCACATTCATACACCATCTCAGAAGAAAGAGCAGAGAATCTCACAGTGAGAAAATAACATCCATGCCCGAACTGGGATTTGAATCTGGGACCCACAGCTCAAGAGTCAGGAACTCAAGCACTCAGCCATCGGTCGGCTAAACTCATTTTGGAACATGAAAGACTAAAATTAATAAATGAAAAATACGATAATGTACACAAATATTTATTGAAAGACTAAAAATACATAAATCTTCAAGAGTAATTATATTAATATTCATTATTTAATGTTCATAGAAAGTACAAGAAGATACACAAATATACGGAAATCAATAGTGCTGAAAATAGACACTGAAAATACAATTCTAAAAACATCCACATTTCGTATATATATGAAAATACACACGTATAAATACGCATTCGTGTGTATACGAAAATAACACATATAAATGCACATTTCGTGTGTATACCAAAATAACACATATAGATACACATTTCGTGTATATACGAAAATACACAAATACACATTTCGTGTATATACGAAAATACACAAATACACATTTCGTATATATACGAAAACTACCCTCGAGTGCATGAAAATACATTATCATATCAGATTTTTAAAATTAATATTAGGTAAATTGTGAAACTATGCTTCATAGAAATTGTATCATTAAATTTCAACGTAAAACTTTCATAGGTTATCAGTTTATGTTGGAAGAAATTCATTTGAAAGATATGTTTCAAGGAATCCATAGACAACTTACATTTACTTTTGATAAACCGCAGATTTCATTCGTAAGAAAAAAGTATTGCTGTAAATATAATATATAGTACAATCTAGAAATAAATTATATATTTATATATCTGTAATAATTATTATCCTTCATATAAAAAAATTTTAAAAATGACGCATTCATATAAACAGAACATTTGTAGTAATAAACTCTCTTGGAAGATATAAAAAGAACTGACAAAGTAAAAATAAAATCCAGCTTAGACTGCTGTTCAGATTAGAAAGAGGATTATCTCTGGCTGACTGCACACAGCTTATGTTGCGGCCAATGAAATAAAGGAAAAAAAGTAGTCAATGAAAAAAATGCAATTCCTTTTTATTATGATATAGTTTTCCATGTTTTTTTGATTAAATAAACAGCAATGAGGGAAAAGAAAAATAAATTTTAAATCAAAATATATTACTAAATATCAGAATAAATACGAAACAAAGCAGCACTACGTTTTTTATATCCAAATGAATTTTTCGCTCGAAAGACAAAGAATTAAGCGATTTTGTTTGGTAATGCGGGACAATTAATGATATTTTAATATAATATGTAGTGTTATAGCTCAAAATGTTTGAGTACAAATGCTTAAAAATAATTTTGAAAATCATTTGATATTTTTTAGCTGTATATATGATTTGTAAAAATTTGTAAAAAAATATATAATTTTCGTGATTGGTATAATCAGAAAAAGTTCTTTATTAAATATTTATGCAAAAAAGAGAGTTATATATACATATATTTTCCCCTTAGTTATTGAATATTTTTAATGTTAAAAAAGTAAAAAAAAAAATTTTTTTTTTTTTTACAAATGTTAAGATTTATCACAATATAATTTAAATTTATTCATTTTTTCCAATTCAGTATATTTTTCAGCTACTCGTTAGTAAGCAAACGATAAATAATTCTCACTTACTTTGTCAAATATTCTTATTCGTGTAAAAATCATAAATTTTAAAGTAATTTTTTACAAATTGAGACAAAAAAATACTTGATTTCAGTTAAATTAATATTTCACGTTAATTTTTTTTATGATTTTCTAATATTTAGTGAAATGTAATTTATATTCTTCAGCATTTCAACAATAAAAATTCTACTGACTTTAGAAACCAACGCAATTTTGAATTAAAACGACATAAATAAATTGCTTTGTTTCTTTTCGGTAGATCATCATCAGGGTAATTGATGATTTAGTGTTTGATGCTTGAATAAAAATCTACTTATAAGTCTATTTATCCATCGACTTAATTTGAGTTTTCCATTAAAGTTGTACTTATTGAAGAAAGGATTGAACTTTTTCATTAGTTGAAATGAGTCTTAAAGGTTTTCCAGGGTTTATTTAATTCCTAATTCTATAATATGTAATTTCAATATTTTATCACTGGTCAAATTTTGGAAGCCAAAATTTCTCTTTTAAAGTAATTTAGATGTTCAGCTGTAATCATGTTATTTTACCCAGAACTAATAATACTTTAAAGAATATTGTTTTATCTTGTACTTTAAAGAATATTGTTTTATCTTGTACTTTAAAGAATATTGTTTTAGGCTTAAAAAATCATTTTTAATATTCTTTATTAAATAGAAGCATTATAAATATAGGATATAAAAACTAACATACTCTGATGCAAGCATAGCTAGGTTTAAAAGGGGATATTTTCTTCAAAATAAAAATTATAAAATATTCAAACCTTTACTAACATTAAAAATAATAACAATAAAACAGAAATAAAGCTGTATTATTTTTAATTTGCATCTATTTTTGTCACACTTTAAAGAAAATTACACTTTAAAACAAGTTTAGAAAAAATCTAAATAATTGATGATAGATTAAGTTAAAAACTCGAATAATTAATAATTTTTAAAACAGTTATTTTTTTTCTATACACGGTTTTAAACCGGTGTTATAAAACGTATTTTAAAAATATATCCAGTTTCTTTATTTCCGAGTTCATATGAATATAAATTCGCCTTACAATAAAGTTTTTATGGTATAGTAAATTTATATGAAATAGATTGATCGATTCCTCTTTGCAATAGAGCTATTGGGTTGTAAATAATATCCGATCTTGGCGAAGACTGTAAAAAATCAGTTTTTCAGTCTGCAGGACCACTCCCCCATGTGACTGACCAAGCGTGCCGGCCGCATCATCTTATTGGCTGTAGCAGAAAAATTTTGACTGAAAGGCTGAAGCGGGTTGCATGTTTTTATCGCTGAAAGTCACGTGACCTAGGAGAAGGAGTCTTCCTGATAAGACGTGATCAATCCATTGCACCCGATATCGGGATATTCGGAAATTTTCGATTGGGAGAATTGCAAAAAAAAAAGTAGGAATAGTAGGAATTGAGGAACACAAAATTCAGCAAATATGGAAAATATAACCTTTAAATACACCTTTTTTGGACGCAATCTTTATGGGAATGAAGGTAAATTGTTTTCTAATCATCAGAATTTTAAAAAAAGTCAAATTTAAATACCTTTAAATAATAGAATAGGATACAAAAAGTATAAAAAAAATAAAAATGCAGAGAATATCATTTAGGTTTGCTTATATTAAACGGAATTAAAAAGAAAATCAATGTTTGTTGTGGTTTGATGTCTCCTGTATTTAGAAACGTAAAATCAGGCCTGTGAAATTAGTAACGCTAAGAAAATCTAACTCTGAAATTAAGCTTATAAAAATATCAATTCTGAAAAACCCCATACAATCCGGAATATGGTCAAGAGTAGTACACTTCAAACATGTTGGAAAAATCTTTTTCCATCAAAACATGACATACATCACAAAATATGACATACCACTGCTCCCGCCTACAAAAATTAAGTGATAATGCGCCCCCGGGCACTTTCCCTGGTACAATTGATGGGATTGTCCAGATAAGAGTCAGTAACTTAGGTATTTTAAAGGGCTCGCCAGTAACCTTATTAACCAAAATATCTGCTATTTTATTACCATAGTGATAATGCGCTCCCGGGCACTTTCTCCGGTATAATTGGTGGGATTGTCCAACTAGGAGCCAGTGACTTAGGTATTTTTAGTATTTCATCAGTAACTTTATAAGCCCAAGATATCAGCTATTTTATTACCATAATGATAATGAGTCCCCGGGCACTTTTCCCGGTTCAATTGGTGGGATTGTCTAGATAGGAGTCAGTGACTTAGGTATTTTTAATAGCTTACCAGTAACCTTATTAACCAAAATATCTGCTATTTTATTACCGTGTATATCAACGTATGAAGGCATCCACTAAAGTGCACCAGTTTTTAAATAATACTTTTTTCTACAGTATCACGCATTTTATAACGATTAGAATGGTGCATTAAATCAATCTTTACCTGACATATATTTTGATATTTCTTAATATTCCTCATAAAATGTTCATCTTTGTAACTGGCTTGGCAGCTCGTTACTTGCCTTGGTTTTCTGATCTAACCAATGTGCTTATTCTGCTCATCAACATTGTTCGAGAAACAATACCCGGTAAATCTGACAACTGTTACGAAATCAATCGACTAATAGTAGTCTACCTTCTCGTTTCTCGGCCGTCGGAAGAAGGGCGATTCCATTTCCGCAAATTAACAAGGGTGTAAGGTATTTTGAGTGTGGTTAAGATTTCGAATAATTGGAGAGCTGCATTTTAAAGAATATTGCTACTACAACTCAATTTACTCCTGAAATTACTTACTGAAATTTGTTTTAGGTCTTCCAGATACCTTATATTAAAATGCCACAGCGCAATTTAGCATCTATTTTAATCAGTTTTTCACAAGAACAATTGAACAAAAAGGTTCACTAATTTATATAGAAAATGATTATGGAGTGAACTAATTAATAATGTAACAATGCTAAATATTTTATATAAAATGCTTAAAGATATGTATATATACTTTGAGATACATATCACAGTTTTTTCCCCTAAATAAAAACGTTCTTCCTTCTGTCATTCTTGGTATAAAATTAATTTACAATTTGAGAGTGATAAGTTATAATTATTGTAGTTTGAATCAGGAATCTAAAGTAATTAAATAAACATAGTAAGAATTAGAAAGTTAACTTTGAGAAACTTACGTCTGTCTTCAAACAAAAAAACAATATTATAAAATTTGATTTGGTGCTTTGATGTATTATATTCTATACAATCAGTGAAGCAATTGAAATATTGACATGCTTCTAATCCTTTAACCATTTCAATTAAATTTTTCAAACTGAGCTTGAAATTGAAAATATTTCTTGTACCTTAATTTATGTGATTGTAAAGCTTAAGGCCAAAGTTAGTTCTTAACGATACTTCAGACATTAAAAAAATTCCCTGAATAATTTCCGCCTTTTTTTTTTAGGGATTTCTTTTTTCGCATTGATTTTCAAACTGAAAAACAAAACAACTACAGTTAAAAGACAGAAATGTTTTAAAATTCGATTTTTTTCCCGCTACTTTTCTTCTCATATTCATTTAAATTTAAGAAAAAGAAAAAATACCGTGAGAGAATTCACTTAGTTTAGTATTTTTCCTCGCTTAAATTTAACTTTGCTTTAAACTATCGCAAATCTTATTCTGTTCAAGTGAAAATTTTTTTTTCTTTTATAAAATTAAATTATCATCGTTTTTTTTAGTTTCTTTTTTCTGTTTTTATGTATTTCTTTTTAATGATTATAAGCTGCAATTAAAGGGGACCACATAAATATTTCAATAATCACGGAAAGTGTGTTTTATTTTACACTAATTGCTCATTTTTTACGAAGTTTTCTAATTTTACATTTTCACAAATTCAGTGCTTTGTTCCCTGCATTGTTACTGTTTTATATTTTGCTTTATTTGATTAATAGTAAACAAAAAAATTAAATTATGATGACAAAATTCGCAAATCTCAGTAAAATATGTACTTGGGTATTCTCGTAAATTATAAATCTTGATACAACAAGAAGGGACTTTATATAAATTACTTCTAAAAAGTGTGTGTGTTTTAAAAAAATTGCATGAAATATTTGATGATTTACAAATGCAAAAGCAACAATTGATTGTTAAAAACGTTCTATAAAAGCTTAATCATCAATTAATGAAGGTTTACCAGTAGGGAAAGCAAATGTTAAAATTACTATGTGTGAATGTTTGATCAATAACTAGTGAAGGAATACCAACAAGAATAACACATGTTAAAACTAATATATAAATGTTTGATCAATCAGTGAAGGGATAATCAACAAGGATAACGCTATTGAAATTAATAACAAATGTTTGATCATTAACTAGTAGAAGATAATCAACATTTTTTTATTTATTTTGTCTTTATCTTGGTTGACTTTTTTCATTTTTTTTATAGATTTCCGAATTTGCAGACATATTAATATTAAATTTCATTTTTTTACACACAGTTTCAAAGTTCTGTTAGTATACGCAATTCGCTTACTTCTTCATTTGTGCTACTCTCATACTAAATGATAGTTTTGTTTTATTTTCCAAAATTATTTTATTTGAAACATTGCCAAAATTTAAGTATAAAATAAAAAAAAATCATTAAACTTTCAGCATTGCTTCAGTATTTAAACACAGACCAGAAAAGATGTAGTCGGTTTGCTACAATCGATTAAGATTACATTTTTACTGTAACTTCATGTTGTTTTTTTTTTTTTTTTTTTTTTTTTGATATAAATGTATGTTAAAGGTTGCTAATCTACTGATAAAGCTCCAAGTGAGGATATTATTATACAAGTGAATATAAAGAAAAAAACGGTAACTCCTGTTTCTGTTAACACTTAATTCTAGGCGTTATTGATTTTGATGTTACCGTAAACTTTTGATAGCAATAAATAAATAAATAAATTTTTTATTAATTTTAATACGATTAAAAACTTTATATATATATATATATATATATATATATATATATATATATATATATATATATATATATATATATATACATATATATAACCAAGTAAACCACTGTTTATTTTTAAATTAATTATTTGTTTACTCATTATCATGCTTATAAATTTTACACCTGGATTTCAAACCTAGTTTTCAAATGAAAGGATAACTATCTAGTTTTCGGTTCAACAGTTCGTGTATTCGTTTCTCATGTCAATTTATTTTATGCTATTAACTTAATTAAACTAATTAAACAAAATTAACTTAATTAAACAAAAAGTGACTGTTGAGAGACCAGCTTTTTTAGAAAATCTAGTTTTAAAGTTAATTATATTAAATTTATATATTTTTTATATGCCAAATCATGTTTATCTCAAATTTCGATGACACCTTTTAAATTAGCTTCAAAAGTTTAGTTGGAGGAAAAATTATAAGAGATATAATTTATTATTATAATGTAATATTATAATTTATATTTTATTATTTAAATGTTTTCCTTTACTTTTGAAAGAATTTCTTTTTATTTCATTAGAATCTTGTTTCCAGTTTTATTAAATCTTGTATCAATTTTTTTTTAAAAAATTACTTGCAATTGTATTCATTTAAATTATGAAACAATAATTAATGATTTTAAGTTCAAATTCAATTTTATATAAATTAGCATTGAGTACATATATTTTTATTGTTATTAAAAATTATATATATATATATATATATATATATATATATATATATATATATATATATATATATATATATATATATATATATACAGTTTAAAAAACTTCTGGATATTTTAATCCATTTTTAAAATAATTTTCTATGTAAATTAATTTTTATTCATAGAATTTAGGATTATCAGTTTTTTGCTTTCTAAGTAGACATGTAAATGGTAATTATATTATTGAGGAAGATTCATTACCATATAATTTGTAGTAGGTCATTCATTAGATTTTTCTTTTGTTTAGAATAATACATTAAAAACGAAAGCAAAATAATTTCATTTCCATAGTAATAGAAGTCAAAAATTTCTTCGTAACCCCTAAAGGTAAATTTCATTATCTAGAGATGTTCTTAGGAGAAAAAATGTCAAACTTTCTGTGTTTTATTTTTTTTTCTTAAATAATTTTTTTTAAATTCTCTGTGTGGCAACATCCGGTGTGACAGACAAGACAACGACCGTTACGGTTACTGCCCTCGTATCGGTAAAATTACTTTAATAAAACTTTACTTCATTTAAAAGAAATCGCACTTTAAATGATATTTTGGGAAAAAAATTTCTGCCCATTCCTTTTTTATTTATATTTTCTCTCCAACGATTTCAGAAAGTTAATTGTTCAAGAAAATTATTGAATAAACGGGATTTTCTTCCTTTATTCTGAGAAAGAAACCGATTTTCTCATTTTTGTTATGAAACTTGAAAAACTTTTTTTAGGGAAAAAAGTTATCTTTTACCTTTTTTATATTTTTTCTCTTCCTTTGCCTCATATTAGTTTTAATGCATTTTTACGGTCGAATGCTTATAATGCAATTTTATTGCATTTGCATTTATATTATCTTCTTCAAATCCATAGGGAGAAGAAGTTTTATTTCTTCTTTTTTTTCCCCACATCTTTCTGAAGCGCAATCCTTCTGTTCTTTTCAGTTGAAAAGTGTTGAAGTAAATTATTTAAAGAAAAAGGAAAAAAATTCTTTTCCCCTGGAATATTCCGGAATTTAGGGTTGCGAGAAGTAGAACGGAGTTATTCCATTGAAGGAACCGACCGAACCCACGAAAACGTCGTTCCAATTTACATATTTTCAATATGTGCCCTTAAAATTAAATTCCCTATAAAATATTAATTTTCCCTATTAATTCATAGCAACGCATCTATTTTTCTCTACATGCCTTAGGGCGAATGATTCATTAACCCAGCACCTTGTAGTAATTTTCTTATAAAAAAATCAAATTAAAAAATTTATGTGAAAAGATTCTGGATATCTTGTTAGAGAGGCAAGCGTAAAATAATAAGTTTCGTTTCCTGATATATTGCTTTTTAATGCTTAATTAGAGAAGCAGATAGCGCGTTAGCTCCTATCGAACATTTTTTATGCCACCCAGAAAAAACAAAAGCTTTCTTTAATGAAAGAAGAGATGGTAGTGTAACGAATTTTACTTTTTTTACCACTTTTGTCTGTCCCACTTATTTTAAAAAAATATTCAATAAGGGAACTGAAGAGAATAAAAAAAAAAACTAATAGATGCATATATATTAAAATAATTTGTGTAAAAAAAGTATTATAGTAGCTGGGTTGTGATCACTCACGGGCAGTTTTTTAGATATGAAACATATCGCTAACATAGTTCTCATCAGCATAATATGGAATTTTATTAAAATTCTAAAATAGTGGTAATACCCAAATTCACTATATTCTGTAGACTGGCAACAATTTTGTATTCAAATATTTTGCATAATTTCCTTTAAAATGAGAGAATTCATTATTTAAATTTTCTGACAAATTGCAAAATTATATGATGATTGTTGCCATAAAATTATTTGTCACTGCTATAATGCTTTGATTAGTTTAGAACTTGTAGCATGATTAGTTTTCTTATGCTCTGTTCACACTATAGTTTTGAACTTATTTAAGTCTCGAATAAACTTTTTCGCGGTGGTAAATAATAATTTCAGCAAGTTTATACACATATACTTTAAATTAGCTTGACGAATCGATTTTAATACGCGTTTCAGCTAATTTATTGTTATCCTTTTTTCTGCCATTATTGTCTTTGTTTACTGAATTGCTTTAAACAGATTGAAATCGATAAGGAAAGCAGAATTTAAAAAAATGAGGAAACACAGTTATTTATAAAAATATTACCTAAACATAAAAAAACTGTAAGTTTGAGAAGAAATAGATATATCTACAACTAGTTAATGTCGCCCTATACTGTCTTGTGGTCAAAGTGCCTGACTGTGGCAAGGGAGGTCCTGGGTTTAAATGTCATTACGCGCATTGATGTACTTTCTCTCTCTCTCTATCCTGTCTTTGTCTTTTCTTTGTATGAATGCATTTTGAATGGTTGCCTACCCTATAAACGATTACCTATGGCATGTGTGTACTTAGGAAGTCGGACACCACCCCAAAATAGGGTTCAGTTGGAAAAGTGGAGCAGCACATCCCATAATGTCAGCCTAACTGGCACAAGACAACAACAACAACATTCTTTAGCCTCCTGTTCATATCATTTGAAATTTTAAATCATAAACACCATCACTCTTGCCTGTAATAGCTTAAAAAGCATGTTCTCAACGGTAAAAAATTTTTAAAATACATAATTTATAATATAAACGACCAGTATAAATAAGGTTTAGAATAAAAATCAACATTTCTTAAATCATCTTCAAGAGTCATACAATTCAAACTCTGTTTTTAGTGTGGTATTTTCAGCTAAATCAAATGTAACTTCAAATTGATTTAAAAAGAGCAGTGCGATTGGAATATTAATGTATACACCATGGAACTTTGCTTTCTTTGACCCACCAAAAACATTAAAGTAGACGACATAGTCTTCAAGTAAAAGAATGAAACTACGAAGAACTACTGGTATGACGTCATAAAGGAGGCCTCCATTAACTAAATGTAAAGCATGATGAATAGAATGCAATTTAACGAAATATTATGCATGTTAAAGCAACATGAAAAATGGAGTCACATCAAAAGCAACCAAAAATAGATGGCGTGTTATTATTCCCAAAATTTTGGCCGTATACCAAAAGCAATTAATAATATGTTCGTATATTGTGAATTTTCAACTTGTTATGGTGATCTATTTTAAAAATATACAATGCAAAAGCATTGGTAATATATATTAATAATGTATTGGTATAAAAATGGTTATATATTTTCCTATTATAAATCTCTTCTAATTAAAATTAATTTTCTGATACTAATTAAGCGTATTTGGTTTCAAGAATGCTTGGACGTTAATGAAATTGTAATTAATATGTATACTTAAGAGAGACTGCTAAACATCAATCTTTCACTGAAAATATCATAAAATCCACCATTCACACTATTTTCCTACAAAGAAAAAAAAACCAGCTTAAACGTCCATATTTATTTATGATTAACTATAGCAAAATGTTCGACTCACACCCACACATTCTATATATATATGTGGAATATATTTTTATCTATTACTGCTAAATATTTTAATGCAAAGCATCATGTAAATGATTGAATTCCATTCTATCTAACATTTAATTTTTGATTAGACACACTTCTCTACAAAATCGTTTTCTCTCGAAAATGATGAGGGATTACTTATGCTCTTTTTCTTATTTAAATATCTTCCCCCATCCTATCATCTGCTACTGTGTATTATTTTATCCTGCAGAAGAAGCAGCTGAATATACAGATTCTGAATTACGTCAAAAATAATAAAAAGCGTGGGCGCCCACCCCCTTAATGTATTGCTCGGAGAGTTACTCAGCGTTTTTCACGGGAGAAACCACAAAAACAAACCCCCTTCTGAGGGACGTTTTGTTGATTAAAAGACGAAAACAAAGAGAACAAAGGGGGAGGATTCAGAAGTTTGCAGTGTTGCGTTGGGGGAGTTGAATACCAGCTGATGCTTTTCACAAGATCTATCATGAATCCGCCTACATCGTCGTCAGTCCCAGTGTGCTTTGCGTGTTGGATAAGACATTTCATGGAGACTGGTGGCAACGCTTGAGAACTTCTGGTCTCGAAACGCTACAGTTTCGAACACATTTTCCCTTCAATTTAATTTAAAAACTATAGTTTTGTGTTGCTTTATTTTTCATCATATTATTAACAAATTCCTGGAAACTTTACTTTGTTATATTTGGCTTGATTGCGCAAATTTAAAATTATGTTATGATTCATGGATATATTAGTTTACTTTTTCCAATTAGTAGAATTGCCGTTAAAGTATTTTTTTTTAATTAAAATTGTAGAAGTGGATAGTAATTTCTCGAAGTATGCAGGAGAACATTATTGCATCATTAATCAAAATCTGTTTATACCACATCTACCTAATTTTATGTTTTGGAAAGAATTTTATGCAAATTACAGGAAAAGCTAAGTTTTAATAAGATTAGTATTCATGAAAACTTTCATTATACACACACACACACACACATGCATATATATATATATATATAAACGTACATGAATTTTTAAAGTTATGAGGAATTTAGAATTACATGATCAAAAATTTGAGTAGGAAGAAATTTTAACTTTATAATCGCGGTTAAATGAATGAATGTAATTTTGAAAAATAAGTTTGAGTAAAAAACTGTACAAAATATTGTTTTTTTCTAAACAACGGCAAGCACTGGGTACTAATCCTTCGCTACAACACAAGGCCGGAAACTACTCTTCATTTGTCGTTACCTAGTAGGCACCTATGACCCAAGTCACGGAGGTGAGTAGCATTACCCAAGCCATACCACTACAAACCCGTTTATAGGGTGGGCCACATTTATACATTATCTCAGAAAAGAAGACAGGAACACACAGAAAGAAAGTAACATCCATGTCCGAACCGGGATTCGAACCCGGGATCCACAGCTCAGGAGTGTGAAATTCTGATCATTCAACCATCGGTCGGTTAAATGCTCAAACGCATGAAAATTATTAATTTAAATATCTTTTTTATTTTTTTCTCTTGCTAATTTTTATTTGTTTTCCTAAGAAAATATTCAATGTAGTTTTTTTTATAGTTACTTTTGTAAATAAATAAAAAAAGTATAGAACGACAAAATCTGTGATTTTTAGAGAAGAAAGTTTAAGATTAATTTTCATGACCAACGTTTACATTATTTTAAAAATATTTAATCGGTGTATAACATATATGCTGTAACTAGATTAACCATCAGTATATAATCAAATGCCAAATTTAAATTTTGATAATGAAACCTATCTTATGGAAACACTACTTAACCAATTTCATAGATATTTATTTTATGTATTTGAATCGTACGCGCGAATATGAGCTCTAGTTTAGAAATCGCGCCAAATTTTATGCCAATCTTCCTCACAGGTCTCAAAGAAGTGAACAAAAGCACTTTTGACTTTATTATTGAGGAGGAAAAATCAACTTGTGGGGAGGCCTTTTATTTACCAATTTCTGAGCTATAAACATTCTGAGCTGTAAAACAGAATGACAATTATTAAATAATTGTTATCATGATTTAGATACACTTTTTATATATATGTATAATTTATTAATTTTGTTTAAGATACTGTATTCTTTGATAATAATGCTCAAATATAAAGTATAAACATTTATATTTGAGAATTTTTTTTACTTTGCCAATTTGTTTCTTCAAATTCTAGTTCTTCTTTTTTCTAAGTTGAATCTTTCGAATAAACGAAGATTTTAATTTTTATATTAATTGTCTATTTTAAGACCACTGTTTAAAAATAAGCAGAGATTATTCATATTGATATTGAATTTAACAATCAGATGCATTACAGTTGTTGTTAAATACATTATTTGATCCAATATTATAAATAGATGTTTAAATTTTATCAAAGATTAATATTTTAGTCCCTAAGTTATTTTTACAAAATAATATATAAGGACATTGGAATATATATATTTATTAAAAATCTTTTTTAATTTATGACAAATATCCATTTTAGCCAACTGAATAATTTTACCCAGAGTGATGTAATTTTTTTATACATATATTTCCAAATTTATTTGATAAACAAACAGAGATCAGCCAATAAGAAATAGTTTCATTAGCAATTTTTATTCATTACAACTATTTAAATATTTGCTTGATTTATAATTTACATTGGATACATATTTGTATATGTTTATTTTATTTAACTATATAAGAGTAATCATTTGAAGAAAAGTGTTGCCATTCGCTGAAATGAAATTAAAAATCGATCTTGTAAAATTCAAATTAATATATATATTATATTTTAACTATATATGTGTAAACATATGTTTAACCAGCATGATCAAAGTAAATGTACCAGAAATATTTAATTTCTTTAATTTTTTAAGATTTAAACGAGATGAAAAAGTAATTTTTTTTTCTTTTATAAATTTAAAATTATTGATGTCGCCGTGTTTCGTACAATAGGTAATGCATGCGGGCTTTTCAAAATGCTTCCAACCGTTCGAGCATAGTCGAATAACGTCAAAGTTAAAGTTAGGAAGAAGAATGGAAGTGGGGAAAAAAAGTTCCATGAATTTTCAGACAATTTTTTCGCTTTTCGATCTATTGCAATAAATTAGCCGCGTGGAAAATAATTTATAGCCACTTTAAGAAATGGCGACTGGGAGGAAATGCACAGGGAAAAAAAGTTTCGAGAATTATGGAAAAACTTCAATTACGTGAAAAGCTTAATGAGTCGTCTATTGGCTATTCCTTCGGACAAAAGGCTTTACGGAGAAGAAAAAGAAAAATTAAAGCTCTAATTTGCTTTAGAACTATTCATCTGTGAAGAGGCCTTCTTCCATCGCTTCAGCTAAGGGCAGTAAAAGTTTTCAATAATTTCTAGCACTTAATCATCCTCGAAATTAACTGCTCTACGTGAGAACTTTGTCCCCCCCCCCTCCCATTGTCCCCGTCCCTCTCTGAGCACCTACCGTGTTGCCTCCACCTCGACTTAAGCAAAAGAACAAAAGTCGTTTTCGCTCGCATTTCACGGTCCACGTCTTTTCAATTTAAGGCGGGAATTTTACTATTTAATTCAAGCGTAATTTAGTTACGGTCGAGGATAAATTATAATTCACATCTCTCCCACGTCGACCCCCCTCACGCAACGAGCACATACACACACATACGCACAAGGTGGTCTGTATACTCGTTTTCTGGAACCTAAATATTGGTGCTTAATGTATTCAGACATTAGAAGAGAAGATAAAATGAATACATGCGGCTTAAAAGCGTGTTGCCAAATTAAGGAATCTAAATTCGTTCCTCGGTTTACTCGAAATCATTTTGTAAAAGGAGTAGGCGAGAAAATTCCGATTCCCGTTAGCTCTGAGTTATTTAGCAAGTCTTAATACAGTTCCCAGTAAATAGAATTTTCTTAAAACCGTTATTTGTGCGTGTGTTTTAATTATGATATCGTTTATCAACATTACAGAAGAGTAATTCATCTAAAAAACTAACGTGGTTTATCGTATGTATAACAATTTCATAAGGACAACATTTCTATTTTTCTGGCCAGTTAATATTCCTCACAAGGGAATTGCTTTGTATGTTTACTACATTTAAAACACCTGCTTCATCTCCATTCCATCAAATATAAAAAAGTTATAAATATCTATGCCATTATTTTTTTCTAGAAAATCAGTTCAAATATATAATAATTAATCTACGAGAATGTCGATAAATTGAAACATTTATAACCATTACGAATAAACGTTTAGTAAATTCCATAAACAGTTCCACTTTTTTCTCTTGTTTTATTTTAATTTCTGCATATGCAACTGAATTCAGACTTCTTACCACATTTAAATAAGCCTTTTGATGAATGACATTTATAAATTGTCAGTCTTGTGTAATTGCAGATGTTAATCTGTGTAATTTCAGATTTAAAACTTGTGTAATTGCAGATATAAATCTATGTAATTTCAGAATTAAATCTTGTGTAATTGCAGATTTTAATTCCTGTGTTCAGTTGCCAACTTCAAATGCTATATTTGAATTTTTTTTTAAGATTTGTCTTTTTATGTATTCAGTTTTAATACTACTTTTTTTTATCTTGATGAAGAAAGTTAATATATAAATATATGCTTATATAAAAAAATAAATAAATAATCCAGATTTGTCGAAACTATTCTTAGTCCTAGTGTAAAGTTCTTCAAAACTGGTTCGTTGTGCAAAATTTATCGACATCGCCATTTTTTCTTTGTTAATTTGGCGTATTGCTAAGATTAAAAGTTGAATGGTTAAAAAAATAAGGATAAAATGTCACATAAGAGTCATTTGACAGATTGAACTCTTTACAATATCTAATACCGTTGGACTTACTTTTAGAAATGCTATCAAGTAGGTATTCAGAGCTTATTAACATCAGTTAACTGTGAAGCGCAAAATATAGGCTTAATCTAATAATAATATTAAGCATATTTATATTTTTATACTTAATTTGATATTAAAGTAATTCAGCAATTTATGTACGAGATTTCCATTGTTACTCAAAATCTTCCCCTTGATTTGAAAAGTAAATTTCTGGGTGACTTGTAGCACTCTGAAATTCGGTTCTTTGTTCTACCCAACGACAGCGAATTTTAAACGATTTCCCTGGCTTCGCTTTAGAAAAGACATTCGAAGCTGCACATGAAAGGGTCCCTTGAAAGGGTCTCCTTGCCATGACTTCCAAACCCCACCCTCGGATCCTAGGCGTCCGCGACTGGCCAGTGTCCACTCATTCATCTTCACTGGAAATTATGGATCGTGAGACTTAATGAGTTTCAGCCCCATAAGCAATTAAATTCGGCGGAAAATCAAGTGCAGGGGGGTGGAAAACGGGCGCCCCTGACTTTTGCATCGACTCTCTAACCCCTCTTTCCTATTCAATCAGTCATTCCAGTGGGTGGAGAAGGTAGACCCTTTCTCTCGCATTTGTGCCTCGGATTCAATTTCCGACCTGCTCGGACTTTGAGAGTGAATTCGAAAGCAATTAGTGGCCATTGTATGATTTCATATCCATTCTTCATGCTTAAATTACAACTTCTGAGTCGAGAGTCGTTCAGTGAATGAGAGTCTTCTCTGATCAGTCCCTTCTGCTGGCTTAACCTGCCAAAGCATCCAAGAAGTACCGCAAAGTCTTCTCTTCAAAATGCACGTATTGGAGGGTTTGCTGAATCAGTACTGTTGTTACTTAAATAATTAGAGAAAACTGAGTTGCACTTATATAACTACTTATTTACTATAATGTGGTTGTTTCTTTCGTTACAGTTGAGATCCTGACTACGCCTCTTTATTACGATTCTCATTGGTTTGAAATATCCGTAACGTCAGATAACGTTTCATCAACGTCACATCGTATTGAGACGTTTTTGGTTGCCTGCCTTCAAATGACATTCTTCCAGCAGCAGCAAACAAGGCGAAATTCACCATCAAACGAATGTCTGAGAATATCGTCGAAGTTCATTTTGTTAATAAAACGATTTCTTATATAAGGATCAAGGCATCGTTTTGAGAAGCCATTTTCCACTGATTCAAGACTAACACGTCGACTATAGTACAAAAAAAAAAAAATGAAAAAGACAATCGAAATATCTTCAATATGGTTAGTTTAAATTGGCGCATACACGAGGACGATTTGAATTTTTTAAAATATCATTAATTAATCGAATTTTAAATGCATAATTGCAATATTTGTAAACAATGGCTTTTGATTTTTAAAATTATTGCCTTGCTTAAGCCAACATTAATTTTTATTTATTTACTTATTTTTTTGCTCAGCTGTTCCTGTTAATTGAATTAATATTGAAAGAAATTTTTTTTTATCTGCCTTCATCTTTCATTTCTAAAATTGGTGATCCTTTTAAATTAAACTTTTCCATTTTGTCCAATTTTCTCCTCGTTTTTCTTAAATGTAAAGTTCAATGTCTTTATTAAACCAACCGTCACGTGTTTTGCGTTATATGAATTATAGTCTTGTATTTTACCGCTTTCTTTAACAGTTTCTGTTCCAATTTTTTCCTTTTCCAAAATTAAGATAATTTAGGGTTCTAACGGGTCAAATAAAATGTAATAATATTATGCTAAAATAAAAACAAAAATTGACTGCGACTGCAATTACAGAAAATTATTGAGACATGTAATACAATAAATTCCCCACTATTTTATTATAGTAAATGATTTTAAAATGTCATCTGTACATATATGTCCCGGTAGGGTCAAATGGGTTAAAACTTCTTCATATTTGTTTCAGTCATAAGCGTTCAAGCCTAGAAAATCTTTTTCATATTTTTATAATTAAGAATTTCAATTCTAATATAAAAAATACATGGAACGTACGCCAAGAAATCAGCAATCATTTACTTATAAAATTTGCTCTATTATGATAATAATATGATGTTATCTCATATTTTCTAAAATTTATCTGCTTGTATATATATTCAGCGCATGTTGGCTTAAGATTTATGTTCAGGTTTAAGAGTCATTTACAAGTGTTAGTCAATATTGTTTGACTTTTTAATTAAGTTCTTAGATTCATTTTCAAACTGATTATGAATTTGATTGGTCATTGTGAGTGCTTGTAAATTTGACGATTGTCACTTTTCTAATTGTAAAAAAAATTCTGATTATATCTTGTAATTATAACCAAATGGTGTAAAACTTTTAATTGAATGAATATACAGTGGAACTTAGAAATTAATGGCTTAATCCGAATATTTGTTGAAGGTTATATCAAATGTGTTAAATTATTAAAAAAAAATTCAATTATTATGTAAGTCACTATTATTATTCTTTATAACAATTATTATTTTCGTTTGCCATTTTTTCATTGCTCTTTCATTGATGATTCAAAAAATTTCGAAACTAGACATAGTTACAGTTTGTTTTTCTTAAGTTCTTAAAAATGTAAATATAGTTAGTAAAATGTGGCTGTCTAAGAAATCAATTTTGCTTGGGGAGTCTAAATTAAGAAAACATATTTTTTGTCTAATTGATAATTAAAATATTTCATTTACATTATTTATGTAATTATAGTGTACATTATTGTCGCGCATAATACTGTCCAATGACTTACTGATTATATACTAGAATTGAATATTAAGAAAATAATTAAAAGTAAATTTTGAATATTATAGGACGTCAAGAAATATTAGCCAATGACTTAGCTTATATACAATATTAGAATAAAAATTTATTGGATATTAAAATGAGATACATATACACTATATTGTGTGAGCAATGGCAAAAACTGATCTCTTAGTTATTGAATGTCAAATGTCATTAGCTTTCTGTGGGTCTGAACATCCTTTCCCAAGTTTGCAGCATCATAACTTTATTCGTTGCATTCTAAAATTAACTTAAAATTATTTTATTGTTGTTAAATATCTAGTGTCATTAGGTTTATTGTTCTTAAATTTCATCACTAAGATTGCTGTCTGATAACATATTAATCCGAAAATGTGGCGAAGTTTATTCTTTTTACTGTTTTTAAAAACTTACCTTGCACGTTGCACATTTGAAGCATTATTACTGCTATGATGTAACTGAATATATATTATATACTAGATTTGAATATTAAGAAAATAATTAAAGTAAATTTTGAATATTATAGAATGTCAAGAAATATTAGCCAATGACTTAGCTTATATACAATATTAGAATAAAAATAATTTAATATACATCTATTTAACGTCTAAATAGACGTTAAATAGATGTATATTAAATTAGACAATAGTTGTATATTAAATTAGATGATAATTAGACGTATATTACATTAAACATAATTAGACGTATATTACATTAAACGATAATTAGACGTATATTATATTAAACGATAATTAGAAGTATATTAAATTAGACAATAATTAGACACGTATCAAATTAGACGGTAATTAGACATATATTAAATTAACGATTATTAGTCGTATATTAAATTAGATGCTAAGTAAACGTATATGAAATTCGACAATAATTAGACGTATATTAAATTAGACGATTATTAGACGTATATTAAATTAGACTGCAATTAGACGCATATTAAATTAATACTAGACAGTATATTTTGACGATTATTCACGTGGAATGCGCTTAAGTATCCAGGCATTTCTGACTATTTCCTGAGAGAATTCGAATCTAATTTTCGTCTACTGAAGTCAGCAAAAAGTTACAGAAGTATTTGGGAAATTGTACACAAGGAAAGAAGAATATTTTACATAATGAAAAGCTAAAAATTTAAGTTAATTAAACAATTATTTTTTCTGATACCTGTACAAAATTTAGACGTTGAACTATATGACCTTCTTTGATTCTGTAACTTAAGTAACAGCTGTTTCATCCCTACGCGTTGGAAAACAAGAGCTGCAGGGGAGAAAGGTAGGGGAAAAAAGAGACATCAAAGACCCTAATTCCGCCTTTCCTGCCCCTCCTGTTCCAGTGTCTCTTTCTGGTTTAAATGTCTTTTGAAGGGTGGTTGCTGTTGGGCATTCTTTCCCTGGGCTTGAACAAAAGGGAAAAGTTTTCAGTTCACCTCCTTTTAACTAGAACTATTTCCTTTTTTAAGAAAGAGAGAGCTCAATTAAAATTTTTGTAAGCGGGTATCGATTTCTTCTAGCCCTCAGGGCTGGTTTGGGTTTCTTTTCGATACTAATCCTTATTTAAATCACTGTAACCGTCTTTAGAAAGCACCCAATTAGCGATTTTGTGCCGAGAATTGTTGCAGGCATGCACTGTAATCTCTGTTGGTGTTTGATGGTGCTGCAAATTTCGAGATTTAGCAGAAAATTGTGCAGTAACTAGTATAATATCATTCTCTTTCGTTATTTTAACTCCAAAAGAGTTTTCTTTTAGTTGTGTTCCATTTGTTTTGCGTTTCAGCTATTTAAGTAGCTGCAACTTATTTAAACTAAACTATTTACTTGTGATTTACTTGGGCAGAGCAATGTTTTCTTTCAATTTATGATATCATTGGCATTGAAATTCTGTTGAAAATTTAATGCAATTTTTTAATGCGAGTTTGTTTTTAATATATATTCTTAGTTAAAAAAATTTATACATTTTAGAATAGTTGTATTTATATCACTATTTGATATATTCTAAGTAAAATTTGTATTTAGTCTTCAGAGAAATGCCTTTACGGACTCATATAATGCACGTTAAAAATTAGTCTTTGTAACAATCTCCATAAATTTGGAGTTTAATATCATTTATATATTATGAATTTCTAATTTTATAAGTTCTATTTTATATATAATTTTAAGATGATACTATAAAATGTAATTATGTACTATTTTTGATTATTAACATATTGAATGTATAACGTAAATATATTTTTTAAAAATTTAAATGCAATTTAAAATATAAAATTTTATGTTTTTACAACGGAATATCTTGTTATGATTAAAATGAAAGTCTTTATTTTTTAGATTTAACGCAAATTTTTACTAGTTCTTAAATGCTTTTTTCCAATACCTCACCGTTTTTAAAAATATTTATATAATTGATTCTACTAATATTTATAATTTATTATTAGTATAATCATTTAATATTTATAACTTATTTAATCATCAAGAATTTTTATTTTCGTTGCGCTTAGAAAACGATTTTTTTCGCTCTGTGGATAATTTTGTATATTTCAAATACTGCTTTTTTTGGATAAATTTGTTTTTATGTTTTCAATGCTTTCTTCTTTACGAATCTTACCCTGGAAATTTATGTTTTGAATAATGCTTAAGTTATGTTTTGAAAATTATTTCTATAGTCTACCTTTTTGCACACTTTTGACGTCAATTTTGCAAAGGCATTTTAAATTAACATATTTTAAAATTTACTTGCTGATATGTGTTGTATATATCTTCAAATACAGTAAAAATGATGTAATCTCTCTTTTTAATTGGCTCTTTTCACCTAAACGATTAATCTAATTTAACTTTCGAACTTTTCCCCTAATTTAACTGTTTGCATTCCAAATTAAATATACTAGACACAGACATTTATCATCAGTAATTCACTGTCGAGTTCAGTCAAAAGTATGAAAATATTAAAGACGGGAAAAAAAAAAAAAAAAAAACTGCGCTGCTCTTTTATTATGCAAAAAGTAAGTTTTTTAGCTGTTGAAATAACCTTTGTTTTAATTCCAAGTTATCTAACTTTATAAACAAGCAGATTATCTAGAAAATAAATGAAAGTAAAAAAAAGTAATAAATAATAAATAAATAAAAAAACAACCAAGTAGAAAAAAATATTCCACACTTTCATTCGAGAATTAATTTTCAATGAATAAACATAAAAATGGAAAAAAATTAGGCAAACTGGGTGATGCCACTTTTCTTTCCTTTGTTTACTTTCTGAAGACGAGTTTTGCTTGGCGGAGCGCAAAATTCGAAAGTCAACCAAACAATGGCTCAGGTGAGATGGTTGCAGGTAAAATAAAATAAAAAAATAAAAATTGGCGAACACTCCTCACGAGAGACCTTTTCTTTTCTGAGCGATCGCTTCTTCATTATAATAAATGTGGAGGCGCACAATTTAATTCTATACTGCGACAGCGAAGAACACGCACTTCGCTTCGCGTCTTTTTTAGCCCCTTCACGCCAATGCAGAAGACACGAAGTTGGTAAGAAGAACCACTTGAGATTAAAAGCATCTGCCTCATCCTTTGCCTCTCAAATCGTTTTCATTTTCGGTGAGAATGCGAAAGTTGACATGTTGTGCTGGAAAGAAATGCAATAAATAATCGTCTTTGTCCCTTTTTTTTTTTAATGCGAGTGAAAATGATAAAGTGAAAGTTCGCATTTTTTTTAGAGGATTTTTGTTTTTTTTACACATGACGAGAACAATTCATAAATATTTGACATGGCTTTGTGGACTGCCAAACACTCACGTCATTTTAACGACCACTGTGTAATTGCTTTCCCGGCAGACTTTTCATAGATAATTATGCTTCCGCATTCACATTTCACTAGGAAGGAAACCTGAAAAACTCTTTAACACCCAACCTATGTATGTGCATTCAGAAGGCAGTAACGCCACATCTTCTGTTGTTCAACAATGACAGAAATAGAACCCAATACCTTTTTACTCTGAAGAACGAGCCATATTCGAGTGTGGGTTTTTCAATTACATGTATATAACTCATAGAGTTTCTTTTTTTTTAATCTTGAGCTGTGGAGTGCTTAGTTGGTTAGGTCTGGTTGATTAGAGCGTCAAATATCGGGAAGTAATAAGTTCCAATCCCAACATAATCGAAAATCCGTCTTGTTTACTTAAAGTGGCTGGAGTGCATTAAGTAGGTCTTGGTCGCAATGTCCTCCAATTGAAATAATAACTCTGGAAGCAAGAGGTCAAGTAATTGTGGCTCTTCTTGGTCTCTGCTTCAAAATTATGAATACATTCATTCCCCTGGCAGGTTCTGTGTAATTGGCTAAGTTATCTCAGGGTTAAGTACAGATAAGCATGTTGAAGCAACGACAAAGCATTTCATAGCAGTTCGTATTTCGCTAGATTGTTCACGATACAATATCAAAACTGAACTGCAATATGGTATAACATTTTGTCATTGAGACAACAATAATAATTGAAGTCAACACATAACTTGGAAGTTATATTTAATCTTGGTCCTTACTTCTAAATTATTGTAACCCGTCGCTTCCCATCTAACTGATATACGGAAACTCTGGTCTAGGTACAGTTGAAATGTTCTGGTGCAACACCTTAAACTGGCCATTCTTGTGATCGTTATTTTTACTTCTACTAACTCTGGTTCAATCCTCTTTAAGGTGACAGAGATATTGATCGGTGCTATGCCATTTCTAAAGTCTACAACATAGTTTTAAATATCACATTGGGCAAGCAATGCCCGCCATTGGTGATATACTGGTTGAACCGAATTCTACTGTTCTCATCACTCTCTCCAGCATGTTGGCAGGTAGGTTTGCCCGTTCTCTTTGAATGTTTCAGATCTTCCAAAGTTTGCGGGTGGTCAGTATAGGCATGTGACTTTAAATACCCCCACAAAAAGAAATTACATTGGACCCAATCGGGAGAACGCGCTGGACACCCCAAATCGTTTCTCTTTGAAACAAGGCACCCTGAAAAATAGGCCTCTACGACAAACGCACAGTGGGCATTGCTTCAACGCATGGTGGCGACTAAACTACAATGTCACACAACTTTATAATCTCTTCTCTGAAATAAGACCACGCCAATTTCACAATCTTTACTTTTTGTGTTATTGTTATTTGAAAAGTTTTCTTTCTCTGTATTATATTTTGTGTAATTTCAAGTGTCTCTTTGTAAAACATTTCCAACCATTTAATCGCCTGTCATACCATATAACTGTAGAATATTATACGCATAATTTACGCAACAATAAGACAGTTACAATGTTAAAACGCTGTCATATTGTATATGCCTATCGATACTAATATCGTCACCTCAGAATTGCATTACAATTTTTCTTTCCTAGATAGAACTTAAGCAGATATCCAATTTTTAATTTCAATTGAAAGAAAGAATACAAATTAATACACTTACCTTTCCATATGATGTTGAAAGTGTGAAAATGTAACTTCTATGTATTTAGATTATTGTAATTTGTTGTAAAAATTTCTACTGAGATTGAAAAAATAAATTAAATTTTCTCTATTTCCAAAAAATAATATTATCTTTATGAGAATATGGATAAAAATTTAGGTGAGTTTCCTTTTTAAAAATCAACCGTAAATAGAAAAATTTTTTTTTTAAGTTTTTGTATTATTTACTGCTAAATAATGATGTTGTTTTTAAATGATCAGAAATTAAACATAATTTAAATGTGTCTATCAGAGCTTTTTTATGACAATAATTCTAATTATCTCTAACCCATAAAATCTCATAGTTATGGTTGAATCGATTATTAGGTCTATTTCATTAAATGTTCAGTTTTAGAATACAAGTCAGGAACAATTAGATCTATTTTTCATAATTAGGTCTACTTTGTCCCCCATTGAAATGTAATTGAGAGATGAGGTGCATGTTTGAAACAATTCAAAACAAATTATCATTCCACTTTGAACTAGAGGAAGGGTGTGCCCTACTCATTTCATCTTCTTAATCGCTTACAGACAATATAATCTGACATAAATTTATAATACATCATCAAACGTATTAATTAACTTGACACAGTTATAATTTTTTTAACGTTTTCAAATATACCGACTGAGTTATTTACGACCAAGACATAAAGGATCCTCGCTTTAACTTAATTCTTGATGCTCGTTTTGTTATTTGATAGGAGTCCATTAAATAAAGCTGGCATATTAATTGATATAATAATTAAGAGTTTTGTAATCTGTGTCTAATTTTATTTCTCATAAAATTAAATTTATTTTTATTTATTCACATTTGATGTGAATGAGTATTTATATACATAAAAGGAAAACACCTTATCGTGTGGTTAAGACTTTGTGTTATTTATTTAGTAAATCTCATTCAAATATTAAAAGAATGTTGTTGAAATATTTTAATAAGAAATATTTATTAATTTTTGTTTAATGATAACTTTCTATCCTGTTCATCAAAACAATGCCACAAGTGTTTCGCAAAAAATAAAGTCTCAGAAGCATAGTTTGCTTTAGTGGAATCTGAAAACTCTTGTACACCCAATTCAACAGGTATTTTTGCACGGGAGGCATCAGCACCTTGAGATAATTCGTGCTATTCGAAGGTTCCTGCTATAATCTTTGCGGTTGTAAAACAATGAATGATGTATATTACGTTCGCTTTTCTGCTTAAGAAATTGTTAAAACAAATGTTTGAAGTTGCTTAAATTAATCCTTCATAGACCCACATAAATATAGCCTTCTGCCTATCCAAAGTACTTCTGGAATGCATTACACTTTATAATTGTTATCATCCATTAGGCTATTTACTAATTGATGTAGAAAATATGTAGTTGCTTAATGCCAAGCATCTTGGATTTCGAATTTTCAGCCCTACAAGGGGTGGAAGTCATGGGCTACTTATGTAATGAAGCACCCATCGTAGCCTCGAATGTAAGTTTTCGTAATTTAGAAGCAGGGATCATGCAAAAGACGCCCAGACTTGGCCTGCCACCCCCATAAGTATCATTTCACACGAAGGACATTGCGACCTTGACATTCTTATAGTGTCCCTGCCAATATTAGTGAACACGATGGAACTTCGGTTAGATTTCGATTCTAACTCGCTATCTTCTGATAACAGCAATGAATGGCGTAACCAACCAGTTCACTGCCGCCCAGGGGTCGAAACTATAATAAAAGCAAAAATGCATCTCTCTGTACTTGTTCAATAAGGTAATATGGAGTTATTTTAAATGTTGAATGTGTTTACGCTTATGTTTTGTGAGTAAATATATGATCTAGAAATTACCTTGCTTCTAGAACATATTTTTACTTTTCACGCTAATTATAGTTTGAGGAAACATTAATTCTTATTAGATTCAGAATTACTTATTCGAACTAATTTTTTTTTACCCTAGGCATCATAAAAATACCATGAACACTTCAAACCCCACATAATTGTTCAAAAGATGCTAAAAGAAGTTAAAACTTAACTATTAAAATTACACTGCTGCATCTGTTGATATTCATTCAATTGCGAAATTTCTATCTGAATGTATTTAATGGATCCATTCAAAATATGTGGCTTTTGATTAAAAAAAATTAACAACAAATACTATTTTGGTATTAAAAAATACCTTCAATGTTTTCGGTATTTACTAATTAAATGAAAAAGTATTTTTGATGTTCCAAAAGGAAACAAATAGTAAGCATTTTTGAAATTATAATTAAGACACTGCTTTTTATAGGAAATATACGTGACCATTATTTTAATACAACTATATTTGAAATCGTAATAATTTAACAGAACTAAAAAGAGAAACTAACATTATTAGTATTTTTTTCCTTCTTAACTATAATGCATTGCTATATATATATAAAGCAGACTTTAACAAAATCTTTTTCCCCAATAAAATCCCTCATTCAAGTTCTATTTTCGTTCGAAGATACAGGAATGGCTCTACTGCATTTCAACCTAAACTGGCTTTCAAAAAACTTTCCCCTCACGTCTACAACCCTTTGAGAAAGTATGAAAGTATCCCTGAAATAAAGGTTTGGAGTAAAATAAGAACCTAAAAGATATATAAAAACAGATTTCATTTAGAACCAATTCAACTTCATACGGCCAACTAAGAAAACTTTTTTCCCCAAATCCAATATACTACCTTTTAAGTTAGAGACAGGGCAGTTCCGTTGGTATTTCTATTAAGGACAGAGTAAGTCCAGGATGCTGACGAGTCTAAAAATTCGATTCCCCTTTCGTCTCTTAACTGAATTGCTACGAAAAATAAAAGTTTGAGGCCTTTCTTCTTCTCTCTTAACTTCGGGAAAGAAGACGTAGTTATGACGGACAAAAGATGACGGACAATGAATGACGTCAGAAGTTTCCCAGCTAATGAAATTCATTGCTGTAGTCCTATTTCACCAGAAGTGTCATTCGTTTTCGCCGTGGGAATAAGTTTAGATTACGACAGATACAGACTGGAAATACTGAAGTAGCACTTGTGTCCGTTTTCGTGGCAACAACTGTTTCTTTTCCCGTTTTCAATACATCATCACGTTTTCTTTGGAGAAAAATAATACGATTAGTTAAGGTTACGATTAAAAATAATATATTGGGATGGTCTTAGGTATAGAAACTTTCAACAAGAAATGGGCATTATTTTCAATAAAACTGCTATATATATATATATATAAAAGATTATATATATATATATATATATATATATATATATATATATATATATATATATAATCTTTTTACAACGGTGGGGGCACTTGGGCGAGGAACTCTATGCCACAACAAGGCCACAAACTGATACTCATTTATCGTTACCCAGCCGGCACATGTGAAATAACGAGTAGAGTTGCCCTCGCCATACCACCACAAACTCGTTTATAGGGTGGTCCACATTCATACATCATCACAGAAGAAAGGATAGAGAAAGAAAGTAACGTCCACGCCCGAACCGGGATTCGAACCCGGGACCCACAGCTCAGGAGTCAGGAAAGCTAACTACTCAGCCATCGGTCTGCAATTGTGTGTGTGTGATTAAATTAAATTATTTATTTATAAATAAATAAAACTTGCATTAACTTCAAAATTTCAGACATTTTGAACTATTTTTCATCTAAATTTTAAAGAAGACAAATTTTACCAATTCAATAATTTTGGTTTAAATCTTCTATAAGTTTCATATTTAGTTTTTTAAATGAATTTATACAAAAAAAAAATCTTTAGGATTGTATTTGTATAGTATTTTACATAAGCTTCTAAATTCTCATTTTGAATAGAAGAAAATTTATTTATTTATTTTTTCTCATATGAAATGTTTTGCGTTTGGCTGACCACACACCTAACCAGGACGTATGCTTTGTCCCCATGAATAGTCATGAAAACAGATATGGGCGCTGTAGGCCTTAGCCATCATGTGGGCTGACTTGCCACTGATTTTATTAATGTGAAATGTTCAAAAGATTAACTTGTAGAAGGTTATAATTTTTTAGTAGATTTCAAGTCAGAAAATATTTATTCACATTTTTTAAATGTTGTTAAGAGAAAAATAAAAATATCTGACAAATTAAATTGTTTAAAAAAACAGTCTTTAGGAATCATTAATTCATGAGACTATATAATCAACTTTACTAGCGTATTTATTTAAATTATTATCTATGATTTTTTAAGCATTTTACCATTGACGTTTAATTTTTATAAACCGACATTCAGTTATTAAGTACACGTCATCGTTAAGATTGTGGAGAGATCGTAGTCCAAATGTCAGTTAAAAGAATTTCTCTGAAACTAAAATTATCTTTGTTAGAATTTAATCTAACATATTAATAATCTAGAAATTGAATAATTTAACATATCTGTTTCTATTAAATGATCCCATAAAATAGTACCTGACGGCTTGATATTCATTAGACGATAATTTGAGATAATAATCGTGAGAGTCATTAAGTTAATTAACTTGTATCAGTTAAATCTGAGTCAAAATCCCAGAGAAAATTCTTGTGTGTTGATCAATATCACAATTCCTTTAGCGATTTGTTTACTACTATTTCATCGTAGTATACCATGATGCAGTTCTAGTACAATTCAATTGCGCAGCGTGTCCTTTTTAGGACCTTGCGCCAGAAAACCCAACCAAACAACCTGATACAATGCAACCATTTTTATTGGTAATGATATGTTTTATCTTTTTTTATAACATTGTTTTTTTTTATTAAGTACAAGCGGCTATTTCAAGTGGCAAAATCATTTCACTTAAATTCGATTTAAAATTTATTAACTTATTTCTCTAATATTTGAAATTTACTATTTTCTTCTTCAGTGTATTTAATATTTTCAACCATTTTTCATTCTTACACTTATACAGTCTACCAAATAGTTTAAATAAACAGTGAGAATCAGCAAGAACATTTTTATATTATAATTGTCTGTTATTTGCATCTTAAAAACCGATTCATTGGAAATAAGGATTCATAAAAATCACAATTTAGAATTACACATGTTTAAAATCCGCTCATTTTGGCTTATAAAATCTTACTTAGATTATTACTTTAAACTGTGAGCGTTGAGTGTTTGATGATATCCCACAATAAAAATACCAAGTGAATCGAATTATTTACTTTATATCCATTTCCATTTCGGCTGGCTTTCCGAGACGCATATTTCCTTTAGCTAATTAAGCCATGAATATCTTTATATCTTACCTTCCCCTTACTAATGGTCCATTTTCTTGATTTGCTGGGTTATTCTTATGAAGTTATTATGTTATTCTTCCTTGAAGATAATTACTAAGAGCATAGTTGATCCTTAAATAGGAATCAGACGAATTAGAAAATCAGAGGGAAATGGAGAGTCATAAAGGCTGTAGTTTTCATCGATTTATGGCGCCAGTATGATGCAATTTATTTCATATGAATTAAGTACAATGTAATTTCTAAGTGTGATTTAATAATACTTATGCATTAAAATATAAATAAGACGAGACTTTATTTTATAAATTTATGTATATAATAATGTGAGATTTCTATGTATGATTTTTGTCTCATCTGTTAAAATGCGTTTAAATAATTTCTAATAAAGAAAGTTTTTTTTAAAAAAAATCCTATGAAATGATGAAATTATTTATGCCAATTTATTATGACATAAAAGTCGTAATGATTTATAATAATTAATAATGACGTTCGTCTGAGATTGGTTATTTTTATATAAATAGTTATCTACATTCGAAACCATTTTTCTTTTTTAAAATGTTACTTATTGAAATATTCTTAACAAAGTAATGCTTCAAGATGCGAAGCCTAACTTATGTATGCAATATAATACCATATTTATTTTATGCATTTCATTATAATTTTTGCGAATTTACCCAATGCTTGTTAAACATATTAATTCAATTAATTAGCTTTGTTGATATTTTAAGTTTTGAGTGAAAACTTTTGATTCCAGTTTTGTTTTAGTTTTACACATTAAAATTTTTAAAAAGAGTTAAAAAATTTAAATATTTTATTGTAATTATGTTTTAAGAGATTATATTCACCAATGTAAATATTTTCTCAAAATTTATAATTCTAGTTCTGAAGAAATATTTCATCTAAAAAATTATTAATTGAAATGAAAACTTTTATTTCATTCAAAAAACAAGAATGTTAGACTTTATTACTGTCTGCATATAATTTTGGTTTCTGAAAATTTTTTTAAAGAAAAATATTTTCAAAGAAAAAAATTATACAAATAAAATTTATTTCCCCGTGTTTTAACATTGCATCATACTTCTTAAATTTAAATGTATAATTTTTCTGCGTTATGTAAAAAGATAATAGTAACCCTTTCAAGTACAAAAATAATTGAACTAAAAGATTCTTTCAAAGAATAAAATGGAAATATTTTGGTCAACAATGCATTTTGTTAGTGAGCCAGTTAAATGCTTATGAAACGAAAGTTTTATTTTTTCGAATATAAATCTTTATAATCAACTTAAATTATTTTAAAATCGAATCTGGAGATATTTTTTTATATTTAGAATCTTTTGAGTCTTTGATTAAAAAAGCATTTACGGCTATTTTTTAATAGTTGTGTGTTTTTAAACGATATTTATTTTAAAATGGATTAAAATTATAAAAAAATAACAAAATGTTGATTTAAATTTACATTTATCAAAAAAATATTTATTTGATAAATGTAAATTTAAATCAACATTTTTAGTTAATTTTTTATGACACATTTATTTTTTACTAAATTTGTAAATAAATATTAAAAGAATTTCAATACTAAATTTTTTTAAAAAAAGTTACTTTTATTATTGGTTTCACTTTTTTGAGTTATTTCTGGAAATTATTCTTCCTTTACAGTTAAAAATTTAATAATAATATTTATGAGTATTTTAGTGTCATGTAACTTGGTATCAATGTTTATTGAAAACATTATAAATAGGAATGATTTTAAAAATGAGGAATCCCCTATTGAAATTTCAGTTGATACAAACTGATTTCTGTTCAAGATGTTTCTCACAATTTACGTGAATAACAGCTTTAACAACTTAGTTACATGAAGATTCAAATATTTTTTCCTTTAGTAATTTTAGTAAAAGATACATATATCTATTAATTATTTGGGACATGTGCCATATGATCCTTTTGGTGTATTTTAGTATTCTATAATATCTTGGCGATTAAAAAATGTCGTCAAGCTGACGTAATTGTGACGTAGAATCTAGGGTTATCAAAATAAATTATTCTTGAACAGCATTAGTATTCTTTATCTTACAGACATAATAAATTTACGAGAAAAACAGCAAAATACTCCAAAAAATTCATCAAATTAAAAATGCATCAAAAAGATTATACGGGTTTTGTGCCTTATGTTGTTACATATTCATATTTCATCGTTTAATTAGTTTGCAACTAGAGTTAATTCTATACAAGTTCAATGAAAAATAAAACACCATTATGAAAAACAATACTTAAAAAATATGCCTCTGTCGCCAAATATCTATCTTTTTTTATCTCTTTCTGCTGTTCATTAATATTTTTTGCCAAGAATATGTTCCTAATGGGCAACTAGTCTTACGTGTTAGGGTTCGATTTCGATGTACAGTGAAATAGATTCATCAATAAGAAAACTTTTATTTTCGATATTAATTATTAAAAAAAAGTATTTATCTATATTTGCTTCTCAAAAACACATAGTATTAATGTGCGTGAAGAGAGTTCCATTAATTTTGCTCCCTTAATGGTTAATTTTCTTCTAAGATTGCATTGGGGACAAAATTCAAAAAAGAATAATGATGCCGAAAGTCATTGAAAATCGGCGACAATCTTTCCTTTTTTTGTATCTTTGTTTTAATTTAGTTTATTTTACTTCTAAGTAAAGTAAATTTTATTGCATAAATTAGTCATGTCAAGGGAATTATGGTAATGCTTGCTAATATGCGTCTATTTAAAATTTATGCTTTTTAACGATTTTGCAATTATTTTAAATTTAAAATGTTGCCATGACTTCGCTGATTGTTTTGTTTTGTTTATTTTTGTGCTTTTCCAATTTGATTGATTATTTAAAATTTGTCTAAATATGTAGCTGATTTTGCAGATTAGTTTTTAAGTGTTTTCATTTTAAATTTGGAAGATGAAAAATTGAAGATTGTTAGAACAACAATGTCAAGCAAGTGTCCAAAATGTTTCTTGCTAAAAGTTTGGCTAAATTTAATATTAAATTGTGTTTTATCCACAGTTCAATTTGTTCATAATCATTGCTGTTTTATCAATCCATAAATAAATGTCATTTTTACTTGTAATTTTGTGCACTTTAAAAGTGATTATTTATTACTTGTTTGACCAGGTCATGTAACATTGCTATAAACTGTGTAGATCTTTACAAAATAAAGACAGTATTTTCTGTTTCTTAAGGCAACGCTTTACTTTAGAAATGAAAATATCGTTAAATAATGAAAAATCTGTTTTGTAAGTTAAAATAAATTGTGTTACGACTGGAGAAAAAAGACGTTCTTAATATTGAAAATACTTTATTTTAACACTAAACTACCACTACAATACACTATTTACAAGAAGAACAAAGATATTTCCATTTTAATATTTTATTTCCCGAATTTAAATACCTAGAAGAATTTTAGCTACTTTTGCTTTTAAACTTTAATTTAGAACAAAACAAAAGTAATGTTGCCAATTAAAAAGTTTAAGTTCAGAAAAATAAATAAATATAAGTTACAACAAATTGCTTCAAAACATTAATTCATGAACAAAACTTGGCAGAAATTTTTTAAGCGGATTTTAATCCCAGTCAATAATAAATATTGTCAAGTAAAGACTAATAATGTATTTTTCGAGAAAATACTCCATTTCGTCATGGCAATAAAATCATTTGTTCGTTCGGCAATAAAATCGCCAAGTAATACTACCGACATAAATTAAAACGTCACTAATTTCAACCTTTTACCTTTAGAAATTTTTTGACACTGTAAAAAAATATTTTTCTCCGAAATAAAATATGCTAATAACGGTTGTTACTTTTTTAAAAAAATAAATCTGTATTGTCTTTTTTGGTGGAATATGTCTGTTCGACGAGATTTGGCGACAATGAAATGGGAAAGTACATTTTTCTGTTATATCTGTTTTATCATATATTAATTTCGGAAGCGGAATTTAAAGTGTAAAATGTTCGGTATGCTATTCAAAAAGCATAAGCCACTGTGAGCGCAAAAATTGAATTGGTTGCAAGCAAGTAAACATGTATTTTGGATAAATTTCTATTTGTCAGCCTTAAATCGACGCCAAGAGGAAATATTAGTTTCTTCCTATTAGTGAAATATTAATAGACGAGGAGTAAAATAAGGCAATAACGAAACTATGGTCAAAATGGTATTGAATCATAAATGAATGTAAACTTTTTTCATACATCACAGGAGATATATTGCTAATATATGTAATTTTGTAATACAAAAGTACATATATTAGCAATATTTCTTTTGAACTGTAGTCAAAAGAATAATTGTTAAGGTTTATTCAATTTGGTTGTTTAGATCATATAAAAAAGGGAAAATATCGAACCACATTAGGATTTTTAAAAATTGCATTGCATTATTGGCTTTGCTGTATCCTTTTAAATAAACAGTCTATATCTTCTATAATCTTGCAAGCGGTATAAATCAAGTTGGAGGACTCTTTTCACCTATTTTGATACTAGCCCGTGAAATTCATGGGCATATTTCTGACTTGGAATGCATCTTTTTGCTTGTGTTTCCTTTCACAAGTTTGGTTTATAAATAACCTATCCATATGCCAGCAACTCTCTTTTGCTGTTAATTCACGCGTCTTCTCCTGTCTATTTCAGTGAATTTCGAGTGGGACCACAGGGGATCGAATGTGTCCCCTGGTCAGTCTTCTTCCACGGTAATTTGCTTAACGAAGGTATTGGTTCAGTTTCCGAGGGGGTAGAGAGAAAGTAAGGGGGAAGTCACGAATATAGCCCTACACCCAATTAATGCCAAGTTAATTTTACAAATACAGCCCGGAGTTCCGCCGTGTTCTCCTAACATTACTAAATTACTAATTTGGACTATGAGAGACTATTCCATGCCTCCGAGAAATACTTCGAGCAGCGGTGGCAATCACATCCCCTCTTCCACCCTCCCCCCTAACCCATTTATTAAAGGCAGCTTCAGAAATTGAAACACCCCAGCGTAAACCACATATGTATGTTCTAGAATCATCTTACCGTGAGATTTCGCCTCCTGTTGTTTATTGACTCGATACCAGATACAGTCCCTGGACGGCATAGTCTGTTTTAATGAGCTTTGATGCAATAAAAGTTTGCATTTAATGTACTGTGTTTTAAGAGATAGCGCGTTATTTGTTATAATCTAATTTATATTATTTTAACTAAGCATATCTAAGATTTAATTTTCATTTTTCTGATAAATTTTTAAGTGCTATATCATCCAAGTAATATAATAATTTTAACTGCTTTATTAGTAGAATATTTTTAGTGTGCGGTAATGTTTCTCATTTAAATTGCTATCAGAAGTAAGTGTGCAATTTTTAGGCATAGAATCATTTTATATTGCTAAAGGCTATTATTCCATTTTGCCTTTAGTGATAATACATCGATTAAAACTAAAATAAAAAAGAATTTCTGCTAGTGTGATAACAGATTTAAGTAAAAATAAATAATAGCTCTTGCAATTATTTTTATTAAAATTACATTATTGATTTAATTGCTATAGAAATAAATTTAGATGTCAGTTTACTGGTGAAATGCCTCTATTAAGTATTATTTGCTTGGGGTCAGTAATAATATTTGGCGAATTTACCGGCGAAATGGTATTGTACATTTTCAGTTTATATACATTCATTAAAGTTATTTAAACTGGTTTATTAAACTTGAAAGGAATTATAATAATTGTAAAAGAAAAGTTTCTGAAAATGTCTCGTGTATGCAAAATTTTTATATCTTTATAATCTTTCATATTTTAGGATATTAATAAATTTCTTAATTAATGCGTAAAGGCAAAAAGCATTTAAGCATTGCTTATGTTGTTCAGGTATATATTTGATTGGGGAATAAGTTCGTAGCGTTTTTACACAAAGACACTTTTATTTAAACAAAAAACAATAATTATATCAATAAGTTAATCAATTATAAATTCGCCATCCTGTTTACAACGCCGTGCTGTTCTTGACCAATTTGTTGAAGCCGTTCCCCCAAAAATCGCCTGGTCAGGTGTCAAAAAAGTTGTTGAGCCATGTTTTAAGGACCTCTGGTGCACTGGGAAATGCTCGAAAAGAATGCCAGTCAACAAAAAGCTCTACATTGCTCAGCTACACCGCATGAATAAGGCTGTTCGACTGAAAAGACCTGGACAACATGGTCAAACCATACCCCATTACGACAACGCCAGGCCCCATGTTGCACAAGTCATCAAAGCCGCACTCCAAGCGTTAGAATGGGAGGTCTAGCAGTATCCGCCGTATTCTCCAGACCTTGCACCGACCGATTACCATCTTTAACGCTCCTTGTCAAACCATATGAAGAGCGTTACCTTCGATAACAAAGAGGTCCTCAAAAACTAGCTCAACTACTTTGATAACAGACCATGCGATTTTTGGCTGAACGGCATCAACAAATGGGTCGAGAGGTAGGAAGAGATTGTAAACAGCAACGGCGGATACATAATTGATTAACTTATTGATATAGTTATTGTTTTTTGTTTAAATAAAAGTGTCTGTGGAGAAAACGCTACGATTTTATCTCTCAACCTAATATATATTGCATTTTCCAATATATATAATGAAAACATGATCTCATTGCTTACGCAAATCAATTAAATTTAACAGTATGTGGTAAAAATTTCTAATTAGACCTAGATTACTTTTTTCCTTGGGATGACCCGATTCCCAGGAGCATGCCACTTTCTTTCGTCTGAACTGCAGTGATGCCAGGGGGTGGAATAGGGTGGTCGATTACAAAGCGATGACAAAGCCAAGTGCCCCTAAATCAAAGAAGGAAAACCGTTTCTAATGGAACTGCTGCCACGTCGGTCGCTTGGTTAGCCGCGCGTGACGACTTCTAACGTGATCACGCATCCGTCACGAAACTTTCTCTTCTGCACCCCTCTTCCGGATGCAGATCATGATAAGACACACCCCACCCTGATCAGTCCTCCCCCTTCATACACGGTGACATTGGATGAAGTCGTATCATTATTAGATATACGGCAAATGGGGCACTCGGGGGCATCGACAAAACGTTCATAAAAAATTGCAATCGTGGTGGAAAATTGCCCCGAATGCAATTCTGCACGGTCTCTAGAGACTTTCCCGGAAACTGCCCGGGTCTTTGTTTGCCCCTTTGATTTCATCCTTTTCTCATTTGAATGCGATTACCATTCTGAAAGTTTAATTTTGCTCCAGATGCAACTGGGATCGGGTGTCGTTGCGAAAAGAGAATGGAAATAGGTGTTATGATTCAGGTTCCCTAAGCAAGTTTCTACTCTGTGACGTTGTCAGTAAGTATATATCATCTTAAAATAAAAATGGAATGCATTTTGCACATGAAGCGTGCATGTCTATAACAACTTAATGCTGTAAAGCTTCCGAAATTGCCGGAAAATGGACGTTACATACCGAGATGATGAATAAAATTTCTTCAAATGTCAAATATGTTTCGAATCTTTGATCTTTTCTTTCTAAACAAAATTAAGCTGAACCATAACCTTAAATATAAGCTGCCCTTTTACAATTCTCTTTGAAACCAAAGAACTTAGTTCTTATATAAATACATGATGATTATAAATAAAATTTCTTTAGCTGTCAGTTTTTATTCAAATTTTTGATCATTTCTTTCCTATCAAAATTCAGCTGTAGTATTATTTTAAAATAAGCAAGAATTTTTCTAAACCAAAGGAAACTGCTAAATACAGTGTGACTAAATTATTGTCGCTATAGTGAAGCGCGAATCTGATACAATTATCTTGCCATAAGTTCCCGTTTACATTATCTTGCAATTATCCTTACAATTATCCTGCAGTAAATCATCAATAAAAAAGCTGTTCTTCTTGCTAAGAAAAAAAAAGAAATTTTTCAATTAAACTTAAAGAATCAGATAAATTTTATTTCTGCTCAACTCTTAAACAAAAATTAGAATTTAAGAGGTTCCTCTCTTGCCTACCAAATGAAGCTAAGAAAAAAGCCTAGACATGTCTCACTGATTCAAAAGTAGTTATTCCAGATTCCTGGTTATAGGCATTTTCTCGACCTGTATCCGTGGTTTTATATTGCCTTCTTGACTGGGCAAGATTATCAGTACATCTGTCTGCTTAAAATTGGATTTAAAGCCTTGCTGTACTTTGAGCAGTCCATGAATAACGATTATATTAAAAAAGCCATTCATTTATAATTCTGTTGTTCTTAAGTATTGGGAAACCAACGCTTAGGAATCTCAAATGTGTGGCACTTATGAAAATATTGTTTTAGTAAATTACTTATACCAAAGGAACATCCATAACCTCAAAATTTCTTGACCAATTACAAATAACAAAATTAGGAATAAACACCACTTTAGTTTTTTCAGGTGAATTCGAAATTTTCGATCTGAAAAAGGAAATTTTTTTCTGATTAGCTACTGAATGTCGATGTGGTTTTGTGATCAAATTTTTATATTTATAGCAATTTTAATTTAGATATTTGTGAATGTGTCTACTACCGATTCCTTATAACTAAACAGAATGAGATGGGCAGGGCGTGTAATAAGAATAGTACTAGAAAGAACAGCACATTAAGAGTTTTTATTGCAACCCCCTTCAATAAAAGATCAAGAGAAACTCCAAAGAGAGACGGTGTGGATGAGGACTTAGCCATTTTAAAAATAGAGAACTAGAAATGAATTGCTTTGAGAAAGGCAGAATGGGAGAATCTTCAGATGAAGGTCCAGGCCTCAAAAGATTTTCATGGCAATGCTGATAATAACGATAAGAAAAATATGTTTTTTTTTTTTTAATTTTATAGTAATTATATTGTGCCTATTTCATTTATCATTTCATCTCATTATATTGTGCCTATTAATAAAAAAATCAGAATTACTCTTGCAGAAAAATTCTAGAATTCAAACAAGTAAGAATTACAGATTTCTCTCAGAATTGCAAATTATTAGTTATTCTTACATATTTATACATACTCTGCTATTAAAATATCACTATTTTACTGCAATCTTCATTGCATTCAACCATCATGTATAAAAAATGTAATAGTGAAAAAATTATAAAAAATCTAATTCTAGCTTTTTTTTAACCAATGAATAGAATTCATTATATTCTTCAGTATTTTTAATTTTTTTTTTACTTTCGTATTTTTAAATTATTTTTAATTTTACTTTCAGTATTTTTAAATCATTAATACTTTTTTAAATTCACTATAACATGATGGTACTTCTTTTGAAAGTTAAGTAGTAAACACTCAGGTCTTCGATTCAACAGTTTGCGGGTTTGATTCTTACCGAGTGCATGAATATGTCCAATGATTCGGAAAACACGCAAACCCATATGATTTCAATCGTGTATTTAAAAAGATTAAAAACAGCCCTCTTGTGAGAGGCTTTGGTTATAAATAAAATTCTGAGTTTTTGGATCATTCAAGTTGAATTTTAAAAATTATTTATATATATATAACAAGTTGTAATATATATATATATATATATATATATATATATATATAGTGTAAACCTCCTAATCAGGTTATTAGGTTTCGGACCCAAACTCTTCTTATAATACGCATTGCACTCATGGAAGTCTGATACATAATTGCTAAGAATTTAAAAATATACGAATCTGACTTTTCTTTTCGTAAGATAGTTACTAATGCATGTGATTTAATTAATCGTCAGCAGCTGATAAGTTCAATTACCAGCTGACGATTCTTGAAAGGATGCTCATGAAAAAGGTGACAGGCCCCGACCTTAAATTACATGCTTTTCAAATGAATCTTGATAAGATTTATGAATAACCTGTTGTCGAAGTAATTGAGCCAATCAATCTGTATCCCATGATACTATGACTGTGGGTTCTGCGAGCAATAAAACATAAAATATCTCCTCCGGCTATAAATTAGATTGGGACGTTTTATTACCGGAAACGTCTTCTGATGAGAAGGGGGGCAAGGAAAAAGAAGTAAAGGGGAAAAAAATCAGAATTCCTAAATCAATTGTGGGGTACGTGATCGAACCCGGCCATTTTACCGCGAAAAGACCAGATAATAATTGTGTTTATGATGTTATTCTTCGTGCTGTGAATTCTAATTGTTTTCTGCTTTTTTTTTTCTTTGCCGGTAAGTGCGATGTTTTGCACAGTGTTCTTTTTTCCTTCTTCTGTTTCTCACGTCTCTTCAAGTAAGTACCTTTAGAATATAGAAAAGAAATCCGTAATCATGTTCGAATTTGATTAATTGTTTTACTGATTGGTGAAATCTGCAGTTTTTTTGGGACAGGAACCTGCTTCGAGTGTCAGAGGTCAATTAAATGTATGGCTTTTGGCGAGAATAAAAGAAAAATATGTAATATGTTTCGGTGCTATGATCTTTGATCTTTTTGTAAATTAAGAGTTTTTATCAGCAACTGATTATTTTTTAAAATATTTTCGAAATTTTTTTTAAAGTTTTTAACTTCGAATGCAACTTAGAATTTAGAATTCAACAATGAAAAATTTAAAAAAAAATGTCAATAAAGAATATAAAATGCAACTTTAAAGAAATTAGAGGAAGATGAGAATTTTTTTCCTATAAAATAATATTAAATAAAATTTTAAAAAAAGAAAATTTAAATCATTTAAAATTATTGTTATCACATTACTTTGCAATATCACATTTTAAAATTAATGTAAACTTATTATTTTGCAATTAATTAAAATATATTTAAGTTTTCACTGGAGATAAATAACGATTTTAAAAAGGGGGGGTGAGTATTTAGAGAATGTAATTTAAATAAAATCTAACATTACCGTGAATTAAGCTATTTTCTAAAATGCTTGTTTATATGATCATGGAGAAGGGATCACAATTCTTATCAATTAAAAAAATGTTATTATTATATGATTGCCGGTGTAAAATAATTTTCATTAAATTCCTAATTTATGATAAATTTAAAAATAATTAGAATGAATTCAGCGCGCACATTAAAATCATATCTCAAAATTTGAAATTTTCACATTCTCTTGAATTATTGTCTTTAGAACATGTGTGTTGAAGTTATATTTATAAAATTCCTCTAAACTGTATATTACATGTATATTTATTCATGTTGTAAAAAAATTAGAAATTGTTTTTTTTTGTTCTATTCATGTGCTTCTTGTTTTTAATGAAAAAATATTTTAGATTTTGTTAGCTGTAACAGCATTACTTATTATATTAAATTAACAATAAAAAATCTTAAAAACAAAACAAATATTATCTGGCACTAATATTACCATTGATTTTGCAAAATTTTCTGATATTGTATTCATACACTAATTAATTCTATTGTATTTAAACACATTGATACACATTCAGGTATGATGAATCATCCGCCTTGTGTCCATTTATTACATCTTCTGCATGATCTAGTTTAACATAATTTGTAGAGTAGTTGTAATTCTCTTATATTCGGCAAAACCATCTGTATTCGCATTAGATTGCAATGTCATTATACAGAGATTACGATTTAATTTAGGGAGTAGATTATACAATTTGATTATTGTAAAAGAGGATTTAAAATTGGGTTTTTTATGTTTAGGACATGTCCTAGAATACGTTCAATGATCTTAGATTCCATATTTTTAAATAAGTATAATGCTATCATTCATATTTGAAATAAAATTTGAAATATGATTATGAATACGTATTGTAATGTTTTTTTGAATCATATGTTATCGAAATCACATATTTTGTTGAAATTATATGTTGAAAATCAATCCATAAAGCTATATTTCAACGAAAGTAAAGTAATTAAAACAAAGCAAATATGAGTAATTTTAGATATACAATTTCCATTTTAAAATTAATTATATTTGAAAAAAATGTATAATGGTCTCAACAAAATGCCTTTATTTAAATTATATTAATATATGTAAGCTAAATACATTAATTTAGTCAGCAAATGGATTATTTAAAATAGTTCAATTAAAAGGGGGGAAATGAGCTCAGTTATTCGATTTTAAAATGAGTTTTAAGAAACAGCTGTAAAATTTTATTTATAAAACTGAAGTCTCACAATAGCTGATTTTCTGACTGTATTCATTATTCTTTTTTGCAGCATTTATAAAATTCCTATTTAATTATTCGTATTTAAAAAAGTTACTATACAGTTTTGATACATAAGTATATAAAAACAATATATTAAATAGGAACCAAAATTTTGTCACGCAAAAAGTTTCATTTAATTAAAATTTTGATTATATATCTATAGTATACATTATTATAAAGGTTTTTATAGAATTTTACTGTAGCCGATGGTACGTAAAATTTTACATAGTTAATTACAATATAAAATTATTATTACAAACAACAAATAAAATATTAATTACTGCGAACTATCTCACTAAAACTAATTATACGTTTACTATAATCTCGTATGAATGTATGAATGTTTAGAATTACGTATGAATGTATTAGAATGCCTTTCTTAAATTTCAGTCCCATGACTAACCCCACGAATTCCAAAAACTAAAAAGTTCAAAAGAAAGCCAGGCACTGGAAGAAAGAAACAAGTTTATTTTGTGGTCTCCATTTCATCAAGATCTGTATAATGTTACCCAAAAGTCACACCAATTGTTCACAATTACGGCTGATATCTATCAGGACTCGAACTTATCTACTTATCTCCCCTTCTTGAGTGAGAGAAGAGTGTGCGCATGCGCCCTACTCTTACCATTTCCCTTGGCTTGGTAATTGAAACGGGTGTCTATGGGGCGGTTAATGCGATTGTGACACGCACACTCCTCGACTTGTGATTAATTACCGGGACCCCGGTTTGAACTAATGCAATTAGGAGACGGTCCCTCACCCCTCTAATTGATAGGGACCGGCCTGATCCTCATGATGGTCCCCAGTGTCGCCCTCTCGTGTCTCGTTAGCTCAGCACTCCTCGCACGATTCTTCTCCGTCCTCCCCACTACTTTTTCGTTTCTCGCCCCATCCCCAATTCTGTTCCCCCTTCACTTCCGGGTAGGTGTAGACGGGCCTTGTAGTAGACGCGCTCTTGTAGTTGTATGCACAGTTGGGATTTGTATAAATAGGCAGCAGCGGTTAGATAATTTGATTAAGCCATTAGAACTGCCCGGGAGGTGGTTGGGGGTGGGCGAGGGTTGGAGGGTAAACATCCAGAAAGACCGTCGATGATGAATGCCCCAAACGAGAAAGTAGCACCAGATTTCCAAACGATATCGAAAAAGTCATTACCAGCGTCCTGAGGGTCGAGGAGTGATGTTGAACCACTATATTGCAGAGTTCTGAAATAAGAGGAAGGTAGAGGGAAAAAAATAAATAAAACGAAACAAGTTAATGCAACTTGCTCCCACGAGAAAGGTAACGCTCTATCTTCAATTCATTGCGATTTCGGTGAGGCTCTCCTTTCCTCGCCACCTCCCAGGTATGCTTCTAGAAAAGTTTCTTTGATTCCCGTTGAGGAGATTTCGAACAGAAAAATAAAGTGGTCACACATAAAAATATCCTTCTTAATACTTCGCAAATTACTCCCCTTTAAATAACATCATTCTAAATTAAAACTCCGACCCAATGTGAAATTAACGAATTGTACTTCAGCAATTTTTATTTTTTAGTTCTGTAATGATTTCAAATAAAGCATAAAATAATTACAATAATAAAGTTTGTTATTGCATAGCTCATGCATTTCAAATAAATTAATTTATAAAGCAATTTTTACATAAAATGTTTCTTTTTTTTCTTAAAAATTCTTCATAAAAGATTTCTCTTACTGTTTTAAATTTTCCTTTAGACAGTAAAAAATTAATTTATAAGTTCAGTTAAAAAATATTCTAAATATTTCTGTAAAATTATAAAGTTTTACAATTTTTATTTCGTATAGTCAAAACGTATAGATTATATATGAATATTATTATTTTTCTTGTAAATTCAATGTGAAAAGAGAGAGAGTTTGAGTTTTTAATCAATTATTTTTAAGTAATTTATATTAAAGTTAATCATTTTGAAACTAATATTAAAATATTCCATAAAATAAGAATCGCAATTACTTAAAAAAAATTTGAATAATTTCTACTCTAATAAATGCTTATTTCATGTAAAATAATAATAATTTAATGGAAAAATATATATTACATAAAACTTTTTTTTACTAATTCATACATTTATGAAAATAAACAAATGCATTTTTTTATCTAAAATTTTATGTTTCAACGCATTTTATTCCTTAAATTCATTTTTTTATTGTGAAGGGTTTGGCGTGAAGAATTTTGCAAGCGTTTTTATACTTTTTAAGCTACGATCTTTTGCTTTGGGGTAGGAAGTAGGGCAACTACGCATTTTACAAATTAACAGTTTTAAATAAACTCAAATAGTTTAATGAATAATAAAATATTTAGGTAAAATCAATATAAATGAACAATGTTTAATTTTTTTCTGAATACATATTAATTTATTAAAATAAAAAAATGATTAAAAATATTAAAGTCATTTTTAGTTCAGTTCCATTAATTAATAAAAAGAAATAGAGGTTCTCTGAAATTCATAGCTCTTAAGCTCATATCTAGTTTTTGAAATCTATCTCTAATTAGTATGCATTAACAAGAATGGATGACTCCTTATTCCAACCTTATTTCGTCATACACAATCCAGGGTGTCACTGACAAACGCGATACAAAATCATATTCAAGAATAAAAAAAAATATCTTGAAAGAATACCTACTATAAATGCAAATAAACATCTTAAATATGGAGCACAACTAAAAGAATTAGGCCGCATACCTGATGTTTCCAACAATCGGTTTCTTAAAGTCGAAAGGAAAACTTACTTTTTGACCCAAAACCTGTTTCCATTAAATTTAATGTATGCTTGATAAATTACGGATTTTTCACTACTTTCCATTCACAATATTGACCTCAAAAACAATTTTTTTTTGTGAATAAGAAAAAGGAAACATTCAAAACCCTTTCAGTGTCGCTTTTATGCGTGTATATATTTCTATTCTGTATGATCAGTTCCTTGAAGATTTCAGGTCAAAGTGTTTGACATAAATGGGACAGTTTTGTATGGAAGTTGGTGACATTTATGGCCTCCTGACCGGCAGTGTTTGATAACAATTTATTTCATTTTTCTGTTTTTGAACTCGAAGAATAGAGAATGGAAAATAGGCGTATTGTTCGTACTAAGTGATTAGCAATATCGCTATTTAATGAAGTGTTATCCGCAATCTTTTAATTAATTACTTTTTTTAATTTTAGATTTCACGCAACTTGACTATAAATAATTCGGTGGACGGTTTTATTAAAAGTGTTAGTAAAAAAAAGTTTTTGTGTGAGGTATAAATGCGTCAGAAAAGTCACCTTTGTAACTTAATAGCATTTTTGACTTTTCAAGTAAAGGAAATAATTACTGCGATTTAAAGAGCAAGTAATATTCGACGACGGAACATTGTTTTATCTGAAAGTTTATCAACATAATAAAATAATTAGTGAGAAATTTTTGTAATGTAAGAACTAGGACTTATTATGGAATTTAGAATAAAGAGATGGTGCTTTTCGGTGCATGAGATCCTAAGTTCGATCCATGCCACTGTTGAACAATGAGAAATGAATATTGTCCAAACGCAGTCTGCTTTCACCTATATGTCGGGATGGATGTTTTGAAGTATTCATGTGTTCATGTGACTGTATTCATGTGTTTGCGACAAGAAGACTGTATTCATGTGTTTGCGACAAGAAGACTGTATTCATGTGTTTGCGACACATGAATACAGTCTATCCAATTTTCGTCTTTTGCGACGCATGAATACAGTCTATGAAAAATTTCTCCCGAAATACAATTTACTCGGTATCTGCTAAGTGGCCAGTGGCTTAGGTAGTTGGATTATTTATTGATTGTCAGTGTCTGAAAATTGGATTGACTTGCGTTAATGTTACGACCATGTCCTTCAATTTAGAAAGTCACTTACTCAAACTCAGGCGTTGTGGCATAAAATAAACGTTGCGGGCAATCTTTTAAATGATAATCCATCGATGCTTTGGAGTTTTCCGAGTTTTCTCCCTTGTGCTCCGCGTATATAGCCCGATATGTATAAAAAGTCCATTAAGTATTAATATTCATTACAACGGCCTTAGGTCATTAGATTTCCATTACTCCATTACAATTCCGCTTTCTGTATCCACATATAATAATTAACTATTTTAATTTATAATTTAGTCTTAAAAGTTTAAAAATTTGAACTGAATAATAAAAATAGCATTAAATAAGTAATTTAATAATATATTTATTATTCAGCTCAAATATAATTAAAAAAAACATTAGCTTTTTTAATTATATTTTATCATTCTTATTTATTGTGTGTTTGTGTGATACATTTATAATATATTAAATAATATTAAGTAGAACAATCTATTTCAGAAAACAATACACGTTTTATGTTTGCGATACATTTATATGCTTATAAAAAATTTTCTAATTGTTTATAAAGATGATATACATTTTTATCCAAAAAGAAATGCAATTTGATGTAAATAATTCTTTAAATATTAAATATTATCTTACTGTTGAAATACATATTGTTTATTCGAACTAAATAAGGATTGAAATAAAATCATTTTTATGATAAAGTCAAATAAAATAAATTGAAGAAATTCTCTAAACTCTAATAACAATAAAAATTTCCGAATTATACTTTCAAACTAAAGCAGCCTCTAAGATGTCATCCTTCTTTACTTAGCATATTTTTATAATAAAAATGGCAAAAACTATGATTAAAAAAATCTATAATATTTGCAATGACTAAATGTATGCTCAGGACTCATTTTACATCTTCATAAAAAGGACTCGGAGAAAAATAAAACCTAACGATATGATAAATTCTTGAGATATCGGTAATTTTCTCGGATATCACACAAATCGGACTCGTTTCATCATGGTTTCAGTAAAACTTTTCAAATTTTTTTATTAAAATATATTAATGTATTAAATCAATATAAATTTCTTTTATTATTAGGAACTTTTTTTTCATAAATTCTTAAAAAAATGAAGGATTTTTTTTTTAATAATTTATGCGCAGGTATTACTGATGCTTCAATGTTTTTGAGACTGAAAGGTTTTTGAATAATAAATAAGAATTTTTCAAGCGAAAATTCACCTGTTTGTTTTTGTGTCTTTCCAGAATTAATTGAATGAAAACGTGCTTCGTCAGAACAAAAATTACACCAGGTTAAGAATTGTAGTTATTTCAAGTCAATATCAAAAACTACTGAAAATGAAGGCGTTGTATTCAAATAGATTTTTAGAAGGACATTTTCTGAGTTTAGGTCTTTCTTTAATTTCTAAAATATGTATATGTTATTTGCATTATTTAACTCAATCTAATGGAAATTTGCTAATATTTTTAATAATTAAAAAAACAGTAGCAACTGACATAATTCAATCATATAAAAGATATATTATATATTTTGGAATATGGAATGTTACATAACACACTATGTATTTTTGTGATAATTACCAATCAGCTATTTTTTTTTAAAAAAAAAAATTATATAGCCACGAAAAGTAATGACAATTATATCAGGTTATTGCTATTCAACTAAATATAGCAATAATATTTCTGTTAATTTAAAAATATTTCTGTTAATTTAAATTTGCTGTTTTGTTAATTAAAAATCAAATTTTTGCTAGGTCGGATTTACTTCCTAAATGGTAAAACAAAAATGCTTTTTGAACTAATCCTTTCTGAGCGATTATAATCGCGAGCGACTTTTTCAAAAAGAGACTTTGACTACTCCTTTCATCGATGACTGATGTAGCAAAATCACACGCATGCACCTCCCTGCCAGTTTTCTTTCATCGCTGCTTTGCGTACTCCCCCACAAAGAAGTGAAAAGGGGGAAACGGTTGCAGAACGAAGAACTGGCAAAACTTTTCCCATGATTGAAGGTATGGTCGTTATTTTCCCAGCAACTCGTGCATATTTGAGGAGAAACATCTTATACAGGCGTTCTTCGCACAGAAACTTCCCAGGATACAAACGGCGCCATTTCTGCTTTCCGCTCAGATATTTTGCATTGGTCGAGATGTTGCTTGAGGATAATAGATATCTGTAGAATTTATTTTGATTCTTTTGCGGCTATTTCCTTGAAACCATTCCTATTTCTTTGAATCCCTGGAGAATAGTCGCCAAGAATATTTTTTTTCAGATTCAATCTGCTATGCAAATTTGCGTTTGAATAACTTTGCATAATTTGAATAATTTTAGGTGTGCAACACAGTTTATTTACGATCGACGATTCTTTATCAACATGGTAGAGTGTGTATCATTTATGTGATTATTCTTGTTGTGATATTGTTAGATTTTGTGCTATAAATGTTTTCGAATTTTTAACTATTTTCGTATTTTGAAAATGATTTCTTTTCAACTAATTGATTGTCTGTAAACATTTGCTTAATCCTACAAATGATTAGCATTAATTATTTTCTCAGTCTGGTATAATAAATATTCTAAAGCTTTAAATTATGTTTCTTTTTCATAAAAAATTAACTTTCTAAACTAACTAATCTTCTTGATATCGTTATAACAATTTTACTTTCCAATTTTGTTATTAGAATTGAATCTTATTAGTGAGGGCATGATATCGTGTTTAGTTCGCACCAATCGAAATACCAATAAAAGGAGTTACCTCAGTAAAGCTTAGTAATTAACAAAAATAACTTAAAAATTAGAAAACTGTGCACTGTAAGGAGAATTAGGCTAAATAATTGAAAAAATAATAAATGTTAATGAAAGTGCTTAAGTTAAAAAAAATTAAACTCATGTTTGTAGACTTTTGTTATTCTTGTTGGTGTGAACATCCGAAAGTTTGATTCTCTGTTTTAAACTTATTCAGGAAAACAAAATTGTCGTTAAAATATTGTGTAAAATTGTTTTTGGTAGAAAGAAAGTTTTTTTTTCCTTCAATTTTATACACGTTATCCTATCTGTGGATTCTCATTAAGCATTTCTTCCTACATTAAATTATTTTAACTTAGGCATACCTCAATTTATTTGAATAAAGTTTAATAAAGGTAATGAACATCAATGCAGAGAGAGTTTATTAAAATCAGCAGGTCATTTCTGACCCAGAGATTTAGTTGAACTAGGTTTGGTGGCTCTGTCTCCAATTGCAAACAGACTAGACAGGGTCTCCTTAGGGTTCTGCGTTCAGCCCTATTTAGTTCAATATCATCATAAATGATGTAATCCTGAAAGTTATCAATGTTGATAGGGAAGTTGAGGCCCTTCTTTTTGTGGATGACTTGGTCATTTGGTCTTGAAACCGAAATATGCAGCATATCAAAATATCTCTTAACTGGACTCTGAGAGAGTTGTACCTATGGGCTGAGAAAAATCAGATTAAATATAGATAAAACCTTCTACCAGTTTTTTACCTTGAGGTTAATCTATACTATGGCCCGAATCATCTAATCAAAGCAACTAACGCTAGATATCTGGGTATCCACCTTGGATACGCCAAAATGATGAAGCTGCGGACATTGGAAATTTCATAAGTAAGTTTTTAAAAAGACTTGCTGGAACAAAATGGTTGAATATGGAGCTGAGCTCCTGGTTACTGCATTAGATGCTATCAAAAACAAAACTGGAGATTGTACAAAACAATATCCTTAGATTTATCTCCGTCAGGGCCTTTTCTACCCCTGTTGAAGCAATACAGATTCAAACTGGGCTAGAACCTTTGACAAATAAGCAACAAAGAGCTGCCCTTAAACTTTCTGAAATCATTTTAGGGATAAGGGTTTTTGGAAAAATTAACCTAAATTGAAATTTCAGAGAACATTTCCGAGTTTAACCAAGGAATTGTCAAAGTGATTTAAAATTCCGAATGTTGATAGAGAACTTCTATTTCGACGTCCAATTTTCCGAAATCTTGTTTATGGAACCAAAGGCTGTCTTAACTTTGTATTTCCTGTTGGTAAAAATACTTCTACTGATTCTGAACTTAGGATGACCGCCCTGGCTACTATTGATGAGTGTTATCCCTCTCCAACTTGGTTTCATGTATAAACCTCTGTTTTGGATGCCAACAGAAAAGCTGATGCTGGAGTTTACTCAAAAAGCTTCAAGCTTAGCCAAGCTATTGATGAATATTGAGGAAATAAGTAAAGTTTGTTTGGCTCTTGAGGAAATAAGTAAAGGTATTGATTCTCCGTCCGCCATCAAATCTTTCACATTAATTATGCCTAGCAATATCAAGTCTGTTTTCTTCTGTCAGATGACTATTAGTATTAGGTACCCTTCTTAAGAAGAAACGTCAAATTGTGCTACAGTGGATATCCGGCTATTGTGGTATCATTGGTAATGACTTGGCTGACAAATTGGTTAAACTGGCTCGAAGTTACAACAACCTTATCCAGATGATTATTATTCTGATTATTTCTATACTATGAGTACTATACCGTTAAAAAGCTTGTCAAGACAATATAGCTTCCTTTCGTAAAAATATGTGTAGCAATTCCGCGAAGGGAAAGATTTTTTTAATAAAATTAAATTTGATTGAAATGAAAAAAAAAATGAAAAAAAATTCTTGAACTACTTCTTTACTAAACTTGTCCCATGCAATCTCCATATGCTATGGGCGTTGCAAATTTCCGTCTTAAGATATGGCATGACTATCTTCAAGAACACTTCCACCGTTTCCAGTTTAACTGATTCACCGACTTACCCTTTGTGTATACTTGGAGAAATGATTGGTGACCACCTAAACTCTTACACGGAATTAATGACGTCACAGTTAAAAATTCTGCAGAATATTCTTTTTCGTTTTATTCTAGAGTGTTTTTGGCTGCTCGACTTAAACTAATGGTTGAAAAACCAAGGTTGGACGTAGGATAAAAAACATCATAAAAGATTTATTATAATTGTTAAAATAGAATTAAATAGAGTTGTTTCCAGAAACAATATCAAATAATTTCATAAAAAAAAACTGTCGTTATAAATGGCCAATATTTATCCAGAAGCAAATTGCGGGAAAATAACATTTTATATCTCATAAACGTTTCTAGTAATCTCAAAAATAATCCTTCACTCTTTGATGGTAATAAATATTTTCGACAAAATATCTCCAGTTGATATTTTGCAGAGCATTAAACTTTTATGGCTTTGTGTAAAGAGATTTATTTTATTTACTCCTGTAAAAGTCATGCTTTAGGAAAAAGGTAAATAAAGAATAATTCCAAATATTTTCATCATATTGGATATTTTTAAAAAAAAATTAATCACGTGATATATTCTGTGTTTTTTATATATAAATATAAAAAGTTTATGGTTCTATTACTGGAATATAATTTTTTTAGGAAAAATTTATTTTATATATCTGTAGCTCTTCATAATTTGTTTTTATTATTAAGTTATAATCGTAAAAGAGAACATAATAACGAATAAGAACATAAAATTTAGCACAAACAAAATTTAATGCTAAATTTCAAATATCTTAATCATATCGGATAATTTTATAAATGTAAAAGGGTTATAACTTTAATTTTTGAATATTTTTTGGAAAACGATATTTTAAGGGAAAAAAATACTTGATATATTTTTTTATTCTTCTTCATATTTTATTTTTTATTATAAAGTCATAATAAAAATAAGATGTAAAGAATAAGAATAAAATAAAATGTAATGTTAAATTTCAAATAATTTAATCGTATCGATTATTTTTATAAATGTTGATGGATTATGATTTCAATTTTTAATGATTTTTTAGAAAACGATTTTAAAAGTGTTTTTCAAGGCAAAAAATATTTGATATATTTTTTATTCTTCTTCATATTTTATTCTTATTATAAAGTTAATGTGAAGTATAAAAATGTGAAGAATAGGAATAAAATAAAAAGTAAAATTTTGAATAAATTCATCACACACTGAGCATCCTTTTTAAAATGAATCACGTAAAGTGTACTATGTTGTTCTTATAAATATGCGAATGCTATTATAATTCCATTTCTTTCAAACGATTTTTTAAATAAATAATTTTTTGCTGGGCATTTCTTATTTCTTTTTTAAATTTTATTCTTATCAGTAAAATTACGATAGTTGTAAAGGTACAATAAGAATTGTGCAGAATAAAATGAAAATATAATTCAAATTAAATTTCAAATATTTTAATCATATTGAATAATTTTTAAAATAAATCATAGGCGGTATTATATGTTGTTTTCTTATAAATTTAAACGGATTATGGCTTATACCGAAAAGATATTTTGGAAAAAATTTAAATATTTATTTTTCTCTTCGCATTTTATTCTTATTATAATATTGCTGTCTTTATTATGTCAAATGTAGATACAGCCCTATTTAATACATTTTAAACTTTAAAATATCTTTCTTCCGCGATATAGTTTTTGCTGTTAATTTGTTAATTATGGTAAAATTTTATTTAATTGTTGCGAATAACATTCACTTCCCCTAAAATCTGTCAAAAATGTGTTTTTTTTATACGTGCATAAATTCTTTTAAAATTATGAAGTATTTATAATTATAATCGACCTTTTTACCAAAAGAATTTGTGAACTGTGTGAATTTGAATTTTCATTATTATCAAAAATGTTTTGATTAACTAAATAGAAACATAATATAAATTGTAATGTGATTATATAATTGTAATGTGATATATGTAATTGTAATGTACTTTATATATTATTTTGATTGAAATTAACGTATTGTTCTTGTGCTTACGACATAAATTTGTTAGATATAAATCATATATCTGTGAAATTTAATACTTAAAATGGTAAAATTTGTTAAAATTACCCAGACAAGGGAGGCTTATATGAAACAGTAGCTAATAGTAATAAAATTAAACTAAATAATATTAAAAATCCCTTTCATATAATTAGAAGAAATTTGAAAATTACAATAAAAGAGCAAAGACAACATTTAGAAAGATATTCTGTTTGTCAGATGGTACAAATCATTTTATTATTAATTGTGAGCGAAAGAAATCAGAACAATCAAATTAATTCATGCACAAATATTCTTAAAAAATCGTGTCTTATTAACAATATTTGTGTGAAGACTTCGGATAGGATCCTGAAATTAAACGATAAACTAAGCATTAATGAATGCAATATTTCATTTGCGGCTATTGACTTAAATTATACTTTACTAAAAAAATGAACTGATAATTTACTGATAAATTTTACAATGGGAAGAAATAAAAATGAGAATTAAGTGAATATGAATTTATTTTTCTAATTCAGTAACGGATTCAATCCTTGTAACCATTGAATCTTAACTGAAATGTTCCTATCTATATTGCAATGGCTTTTTGTGTCTTTGAGTAGTGCTTAAGCAATTAGTTTTTGTGAACTTAATAATAATTCCAAAACATTGCATCACATGCTTTCACTGAATACCATCATCACTGATAAGGCAGCTGTTCCTCCGGAGGGATACGATCACCCCTTTTTCTTTCGACCCACTCGTTTTATGAGTTCTGCGCCCCTTGGGTGAGCAATAACTAAGAGTATAGGATACGCCCCAATACATTGCCAGGGCATGGAAAAGCCCATGGGGTCCCCAGTCATCTCTAATGGGCGGAATTAGTCATTAAATAAATGGCCTTCTAGACTCGATGAGGTGTTCGCGGATCATGGCATGCTTGTTCCCTTTCTACAAAAGTCGCTCGATTTGCTGGTATTGTCGCCATGAAAGGATTTTCACGCCAGATGGTACCGGAACTTTATGACTTGCCTAAGATATTTGATTCAGAATACAATAGTTTCCGCTTATATCAATACAGTAATTGTTTCTTTGTCCAAATATCGAGCATTTATTGAGACACATTATTGTAATTGCTCAATAGCTCCTGCTTAATTTATTTTGAAGTTATGCAACGAAACTATTCAAGATTGAACACTTTTTTGACTTTCTAAGAGGTGGATTGGTAATTCGTCTCTGAAAATGGTATATTTGCGTTGCAAATGTGTCATGTCAAACTATCACAAACCATTTTTTTAATACCAAATACTTATCTTATAAACGCACCAAAATAAACTATTTGATAAATTACATCTCATTCCGATTTATTGAAAAACTCAATGTTCAATAGTTCTTGTTATATCTATTTTGTTAATTTTTATAATAAAATTTGTGCAAGAACTACTATCATCTTACTTACACTAAAATGTGGATTGGTAATTCTTCACTGACGTGTAAATTGGTGTTCCTGATGTGTAATATTAAAATTATTACGAGTCTTTTTTTCTAAAACAAATGCTAGGTAAATATTTTAAAAACGTACCACAATAAACTGTTTGATGAATTATTGCTCATTCCACTTTATTAAAAAAAACTAAATGTTTTTCTTGTTCAATAAGTCTTGTTATATCTATTTTGTAATTTTTATAATGATATTTTTATGCAGTAAAGTACTTCTTGAATCGCCATCTAATTCACTAAAAAATAGATTGGTAATATTACTTTGGTGTATAATATTGTACAGCATATATATTATGTCTGTTATGATTTTTTTTTAAAAAAGGAAAGGCAAAATATTTTTTGTGAAAAAAAATTGCATAAGAATAAATTCTCCAAAAAATTTTACATTCTAATCATTTTGTAAATCATTATTTCAAATAAATAAATTAATTCAAGGTTTAAAGAATTTTTTGTATTTTTCTTTTTCTTTTTTATTTTTTTATTTCAGGTTAATTCATAAAAATGATAGTGATAAATGTGAGCATGTCCAGCTTAACTTTGTATTATAAGTAAATTGTTATTTTTCTTTTAATAATATAAAAATAATACATTTTCATACATTTCACATTAGATGCTATCATAAATTTAATTCTTTTATTTTAACATTCAGTAAAACTTAAATATAATTTTATTTGTTCAGGAAATTATAACAAAAATTATTTTTAAGTTTTACAATAATTAGCCAAAAATAAATTTTTACGAAAATAGAATTTATATTTTTATCGAACTTTACTATAGATCCAATTAAAATGCGAAAGAACAACCATGTAAGATTTCGTTTTCTTATAAATTATTTTTATCATCGATATTATGGCTAAAATTTGATTTCTAGAAATCCGGTCGTTAATATGAATGATTTAATTAAAAAAGTTCTTCCATATACTATATGTTTCAGAAATAAAATAAAAAACCAAAATTCTTGAAAGAAAATATTTTTGATTATACTTATTCCATTTGGTAATTTTTATCATAAATATTTTTGAACCAATATTGGGTTATAAAATTTCTCTGAAAGGAGTAAAAAAAAAAAAAAAAAAAAAAAAAAAAAGACTACAAATATGTGTTTTTCAGAAGCATTGAAATACTGGGGAAAAAAATGAAAAATTTGGATAATCTGATAATTTGTGAGGTACTAGTTACACATATTCGACGTCACTTGTTTTTTGTGTCTAAAAATATTTTTACGGAATTATCTGCTCAATTCTGGAGAAATAGTTATTTATGATTGATTTCTTGCGAAATGCATAATAAATTTTACAGAAGTTTTCAAGATGATTTCCAGAATGATCTGCTTTGAAAACTTTAAATTCCGAGAGAAGTTCAAAAATAAAACTCTTAATTGTTCTTATACTTTGTTATGATTACGCCGACCAAAGGTTGAGTGATTAGCGCTCTTGATTCCTGAGCTATGGGTCCTGGGTTTGAATCCCAGTTCAGGCATAAATGTTATTTTCTTTCTCTGTTTTCTCTGTGTTCCTCTGCCCTTTCTTCTGTGATGTTGTATGAATGTGGCCCATCCTATAGTTTTGTGGTGGCATGGCACGGGCAACGCTACTCGCCTCCGTGACTTGGTTCACAGATGCCACAGGGTAACGACAAATGAATAGCAGCTTCTGGATTTGTTGTGGCATAGGGTTCGTCATTTAACTATCCGCCGTTGGAAAAAAAATAACAATTACTTCTATTAGATATTTTTTTTCATACATTTTACACACTCATAAAAATCTATCTTCATTACCAAATTATTCAGTGGTGAAGAGTAAGTTAATAGAGGTTAGAAGAAAAGAATTTAAATAATTTCATAATTTTGTTAGTATTTATCATCAAAATCTTCAGCAAAAATTGTAATTACTAAAATGTTTTCCCTGTTTATATTTTTCTTGTAGAATGAAGCTATTTATATATAGTGATTCTATTTTAATTTAAAAAACTTAAATTAGAGTAAAATTTATATTCTCTGAACGGCAACTGTCGCTATCAAATTATGTACATTTCCCCTGTGCTTCTGAGTATATATTCAAAGCTTCTACGAATATCCTCAAATCCCAGAGAAACCGCGAAAGAGCTTAGGGGAAAGAAGGAAAAACCACACCAGCAAAAGGGAAATTTTGGAGCTTTTAATCGTACCCCTGTAGGCCTCTTCGACGCCAATTTTCTTTCTTTTTCCCCCCTTTGGCGATGTTAGCTCTGAAACCTTTTGGTAAGCTGTCAAGCCAACCTCCAGGGGTGTAGATAACACTTAATCCTATACGCATGGCCGTGTCATTAGATTTTCAAAACCTTGCTCGCACTTTTACGTCAACAACCAAAAAAAGAAAGTTAGTTTTTCGCTTAAAGGCAAGTCCTGTGACGCCCTGCCTTGAATTCGAAATGAAGACTTTTTTCCCCCATTTGCATCAAGATGAGGGAATAAAAAAAATTGATCCTATTAATTGAATTAACAACACTTCATCAAGACCTACACATATATTTGTTTATCTTTTTTAACTTGTCATATATGGTAAAATAAAGACATTACTATTTTTTTAACATTGTTAATTGATACTGACTTTCTTGTGCGTACTATTTTTTTTCGAATCATTTTGTTTTTCTTACTCGAAATTGTTAATGATGGTTTCTGAATCGAAATCCTTTTTGTAAATATTGAATTTTTTTTTTATTTCATCTTTTATTTAAAAGATGATTTTTGATCAGTTTTATTGAATCTTCTTTCATTAAAAGTATCGTGTTCGACAAAATAAATAAATTAAATTCTTTGAGATCCTGTCATTTTAAATCAACTGAATGGGTCTTAGAAATATTCTAAACTAGTTAGATGGGGAAATGAGTTATAACAATTGAATTTTTACACAACCCACTGTAAGATAATAAATAAAGTAGATGAAGTATATTTTATGTAAAAAGCTAAAGAATACATTATTTTTAGCGTTAATGTTTTAAGTAAAATATATCGTTGGATAAAATTATAATGCAGTGTTGTTGTTGTTCTCGTGTGCCATCTAGGCTGGCGAATTGGGGTGCGCTGCTCCACTTTTCTAACTGAACCGTATTTAGTGTGGAGTCCGCAGTACACGCACAGGGACTCGTTTATAGGGTAGGCAACCATTCACACCTCATTCATACACAAGGCAAGGGCAAAGACAAAATAGAGAGAGAGGAAGTACATCCATGCCTGAACCGGAATTCGAACCCAGGACCAGACTACGGATAGGGATATGCGTAGTCAGGCACGCTGACCACTAGACAAGATAGCCTGCATAATGCAGTATTCACTTGGCATAGTGAATTGCGTTTCTGACTCTTAGACTGTTGATCGTCGGTTCGAATCCCTGTTCTGGCAATGTTGCTTCTTTCTCTCTGTCGCCTCTGGGTCTTGTCTCGCAATGGCCCACCCGGTAATGATAAATGAATAGCAGTTTCCGGCCTTGTTAATGTAAAGGATTAGTCAAATGGGGCCCGCAGTTATTAAAAAACTATATTATTGGGGTATGTTTGTCCATTTTTACTTGCAAAATATTTTCAATCTCTTGGTTACTTTATTATTAAAAGGAAGAAAAAAAGCATGTTTTTTTAAATATTGGTACATATTTCCTTATTTCAGATTTAATTAGATATTTATTGTGTTTGCTACCTTAGCATTTTTATTACTGTGAAGTTTATAATAACATTGATTATTATAATAACATAAGTTTATAATAACATTGATTATTTATACCTACTTTATAATTTATACTTTAAATTAAAAAAATGTTTTTTCTAACAATCTTGACACGAATTATAATTTACATTATTAAATATATATATATATATATATATATATATATATATATATATATATATATATATATATATATATATATATATATATATATATATATATATATATATATATATATATATATATATATATATATATTAATCAGAAACAGCATTTATTTTCCTGGCTAATAAGATTTTACACACGCACCATTTTTACTTTCGGATGTGGTGACTAAAACGCTTACTTATTTTGTTTAGTTACATCATTGAGATAAGTATTTTATTATTTATAAGAAATAACAAAAACGCTTTTTTGAGAACGAAAATAGAAGAAAAAAAAAGTTTTTTTGAATAACACAATTTGCAAACTCTAATTCAAGTAATCACCAGCTTTTCAAATATTTAAATTTCCCGCAAATCATTGGCGAGAATATCATATAGAAAAATATTTCATTCCAGTTGGAATGAAGCTTCACCCCCACTCGACGGAAGGTCGCCATGGCACACCCTTCGCTCTCTCTCCCCGAATCCTAGCGAATTCATCAAAATCGCCATTTTTCGACAATTTGAGGATTTGGGGGCGGATTTCTAGAGCTATCTACTCAGTCCCCCCCCCACTTTGTGGTCGGTACAAACTGCAAGGGGGAGGGACCAAAGGGGGATAAAAAGACGTTGAATGGCCCAATCCGTGTGTGAAATCGAAATGGAGGCGATGTAAAACACATTTGTTCCATTTCAGCTCACCCCCTATCGATTCTTCCTCTTCTGCATAAGATGGGGGAGGATAAAAATGAAGAAGAATGAAAAAAAAAAATCAAGAAAAATTTCTTTTTTTTTATTTTATTAACGCTATCTTCCTTTGAAGTTCTCCTATTTTAACGCTTGCACGCGAAGTTCGCCGATTAGAATGAATACCGGATGATGACGTCACAGGTTTTCTTCTCAATTTTTGGTATTTCATTTTTGAATTGCTGGTACTATTAATTTAGTATTTGATAGGAAAATTTTTAGATATTGATAATTAGGTTATATATAATATGTGTGGAACGTAAATATCAATTTGATTCGTTTTCCGTTTGAATATCATAATACGCTTATAGAATTTATTAAGGGAATAAGTGTAACTCAGATAATGAGGCAGATAAATTAACAAGTAATGCCCACCCTGTGTAGTGGTCAGCATGCCCGACTGCGGATAAGGAGGTCCGGGGTTCGAATCCCGGTTCAGGCATGTATGTAATCCTTCTCTGTTTCCTGTTTTTGTCTTTTCCTTGCATAAATGGATTGTTAGCGGTTGACTACCCTATAAACGCGTATTTATGGCATGTGTGTACTGAGGAAGTCGAACTCCACATTAAGCCACGGTTCAGTTGGAAAAGTGGAGCAGCACACCCCATATTGCTAGCCAATCTGGAAGAAGACGACAACAACAACAAATGAAGTATGAGGTAATTCTGTGAATAGCAAAGACGTACACTCATAAAACCACAGGAAGTAAATCCTTAACACAAATATCTTATCTTCCGTATGAAATTATTGATCAACTAAAAAAATTAAAGGCAGAATTGTATTTATTGTCAATTTATTGTAATTTTTACAATCCAAGAAATATGATTTATCGGAAAAACTTCTTATAATTTTTATAAAACATTAAAATTAGGTTAATTTATGGCAGCAATTAAGTGGATTCTGAAAACTGTTCAGCGATACATTTGTTGTGAAGAGTTTCTTATTTTCCATTTCCTAAAAAATTGGAAAAATGACTCGAATTTAATTACTCTAATCTAATTCATATACCTGTATCTTTCTTTCTACCTAAGAATTAAGGAAAATTCATCACATATACAGAGACTTTTAAACATGTTCATTAAAGAACCATAAAAACTGAAAACCAATTTAATTTCATTTTGAGCATATTTTAGTAGATAGCTAATTATATAAAGGATATAGTGCAGCTGTTACTGCTATGGTAACTACCATGGCTATTCAGATATTACCAAGTATAAAGATATAAATACTTGGAAATTTTTTATTGCATGTTTTAGAAATTTTAATTTTTAATTTAATAATCTAATTAATATTTTTAATGTATTCTGTTTTTGTAAAAGGAATTTTTACAAATTTGTTAAACTAAAGGATTAGCGGAAACATATATTATTCGAAAAAAGTTTTCCAATGTTTTCTAGATAGTAACTTTGCAAGAAATAGTTTTTTTTAAAAAAAGAGCTTGGCATAAAGATATCTATTTACTTCATCTGGATGCATTTCCAATATTTTCCAGTTGCAACAATTCTTACACTAGGCTCTCCAAACGGTCATGTTGATCTTCGAGCAGTGGCAGTTCCAGTCAAACATGACAACTTTGAGCAAGCACTCCACTCTCTGCATCTGACCGTTTGCAGAGCTAGGTCCAGCCTCCTCTGGACTAAATGTCCTGATGTGTACTTGACGGCCATCCGGAAAACGTGTCCGAAACTCTATTGAATTATCCCGATCGAGTCGCGCCCCTGCATTGGAGAGCGCCCTTTACAAAGGGCACATTACAGGCAGAGGGAGACTGGAACACGAATCTTGCATTAAAGGGGAGGGGGCTGGCACACAATTGCCGGCCTGTGTTGTCAGAACCACACATCGTAAGTTGTGGAAATCAAACAGAACAGGGGCTGGGTGAAGGTGGTTGGCGTTAAAGAGCGATTCGCGTTATTGTCTGCTCAACTATTAGACGGCTTTAGTACTGTTATTAGCTCCATCCAAGCGGTATCTTAGAGAGAAGTCCTAACGATGCCGGAGGCTGGTTCACTAGTGTCTTCCAGATTGACAAATTATTATTGCCTTTCAAGCCATTTCGCTTACATGAAGTTAATCTTGTCTGCTGAGTCCAGCGGAAATTATCGGGCGTAGCGCAATGCATCCTGCCCTCATCTTCCTAGATTGATAAACCGATACAAAAATATTTGCTGCAGTTTATGTTATTCTACTTTCATTTCTAACAATTTCAAAGTATAAAATGAAATTCATACCTATAAAATAAAATTCTATCGCGTTCTAGAAGCGAAACAAAAATGTTTTACGACGTACTGTTACATCATACCTAATTTATAGTTGTTGAAAGTGTTTCTATAAACAGAAATACTCGCTTTTCAAAATGTCTGGAAAATTAGTCTAGTTTTATACTTCATCGAAAATATTAGTTTCATTGCAATAGAATGAAACAGAAATTTGTTTTATTGTCTTTGAATTAGGAAAATAAAATATTAATATAAAAAATATAAATCAAAAGTCATGGTATAGTAAAAAAAAGCAAAAAATGATTTACTTGAGAATATTTTTATCATGTATAAATTACTGCGTTAAGTAATAGTTTAAAAACTACACTTTTACTTAAAATTATTTCTCATTATATCATATTTTGCCGTATTATATTAAACAATATTTTAAACAATTCATTGATTGAATGCTTTTATGATCGATGCATTTGTCTTTATTCAATCTACTCTTCATTTTATTTATATTAGAATTCATTGTTATGTTACAGTACTTCATACTAATTTTCAAAACATAAAAATTGAACGCACTAATTAAGTTTTACACATGAAAATACAAGTTTTGACATTTTATACATAATAAATAGCAGATATATTTATCATGCTCTCTTTATTCAAATATAATTATCTTAGTCGATTTGATTAATCGATGATTATGCGTAATAACCGGTTTAAATGTTCATGATTGTGAATAATTATTAGTTATTTTGAGCCATTATTGATAATTTATTCAACATAATTATAAATTTTAAATTATGTTTGTCATTAATCATTATGGTTGAGTAGTGCGAAATATATCTAGGTTATGCCTACTTATCTATTTTTATATGCATAAATATTCATATGTTCTAAAGGACAAAACATTATTCATAGAAATGAAATGTACTTTTTTTTTATAAATATGAAAATTTTTACTTGCTCGGTATAAATCTGCATATACATAAGGACATTATTCGTATTTATATATCTAAACGCGCTAAAATATTTGTTTATATAATTTATTTTACTACATTGTACACAATCATTAAAAATATTTGCAAATTGTGCATTTTTGTGTATAAATAAATACGTTTATGCTCCTAAATTGATATAATTAAATATCTGCTTAAAAATTATGTTTATTAAATCTATAAATTACATTTTTAATAATTAGCCAAAATATTCTTATAATACTTAAATATGCAAGTATGTGCATTGCTTTAAATATATTAATCATAAAAAAATATCTATAAATTACACATTTTTTATCTGTATGTAAAGCAAACTAATTCTACTATAAAAACATTACTTAGAAGAAGTATTAATAAAATAATTTTAGCTTATTTTAAAAGCTGCCTCTCTCTCTCTCTCTCTCTCTGTTATTATAAGGAATCTAATTCGAAAAGCTTAATTATAAAAGTAAATTAAAATAGTTATTGTTAGCAAAGATATGTATGTTCTTATTTTAATAACCATTTTTTTTTCGTTTACGTAATTAAATGTAAATATTGACTTAACTATTCTTCCTGGGAGCTATGAAAAGAATAATTCTTTTAGCTGTCATTTTTTTTTCTATATAAATTATTATTTATGTTTTAATTCACCAGATGGAAATTGTTATGTATAAAATAAAATTCGCTTTTTCATTGTAAAAGGAGATCGTGTTATTTTTCCTTTGTCCAAAGAATCTGAAGCGAATTTGATCTTTTACGATATGAAGATTATTTTTCACTTCTTGTTTAAACGCCTGTAACTAGAGTTTAATTTAGGGAATTTTTTCCCTAATTCGTTATTCCGAAGAGAAACGAAATATAATTAATAATTTATCTTCCGCTAATGGAATTAAAAACATGGAGTATTTAATTTCAAAGCAACTTAATGTGCTTGGATGCTTGTATTAATATTTTTTCCCCATTTTTGTTTGTTATAAAAATATACAACTGGATACAAATTCGCTTAATGCGAAACTTTAATTTTTTTTTTCTTTTCATTTTTTTAAAAACTAAAACGCTCTAATTTAATTAAGTTTTTACAATGAATGAATCATAAAATGATATTTATTTCTGTGTGTTGAAGTTTTATCTTTAATTGGATAGAAATTAAAAAAAAAATTAAGATTTCTTTGCGAAATGCTATAAAGTAATTCATGTTTAAATACGCATCACTGTGCAATTAAGTAAATAAATTTTTGATGTGTATGATTTTTCTGTAAATTAACTTAAAAAATATTCAGAAAATTTGCAATTAATACATAAATTTTTTCAATTCAAAATGTTGAATTCACCAACATAAAAGAGACAAATTTAAGAAAGCACATATTGGATATCATGAAATCATTTATTTCGTGAAGAATTTTATGATTTATAACAAATAGAAGAATCGTAAGTAAAAGTTGTATGATTCTCGGCTGTTAGTATTTCCACGTATTAGCATTACAAGGGATGGAAGTCATTGCACTTTTTATAAGTAGAGTATTTAATGAGGGTCTCAGCCAAGAAGGTCTTCATAATTCCGAAGCCCCCAAATTTAGCATACTATCCTTGAAAATATCACTTCACATGGAGGACATTGCGACCACCATATTTTACTTACCTCAGCCGCGATTAATGAACTTGATTAATCTTCGATTGGGTTGGGATTCGAATTCACAACCATCCAATTTCGAGAACGAATACCCTAACCAACCAGGATATCGTGGTCACTTGTGAGTAAAAGTAAATTCTAAGATTTGGTTGGCAATAGTAGACACAATTAATTACTCATTATTTAGTTGATAGACAATTAATTTAATTAAAAAATCTGCTCACAGAAAATGTTAATCTTAAGTGCATTAAATTTGGTTTGATTTGAGTATACGATCTACTGTTTTGCTATGTATACGAAGACCAATTTTATCTAACGAAAGTTAGCGTAGTTAGTGACTTAGTAATATTGATCCATTTTGCTTAATTCTGTGTATGTGTGCTTATTTTAACGGAAAAAAAATTTGTATGATCGTGTTTAAAGTCTATATGTTTCACATGTTTCAGGAAATAAAACACAATAAATTTATATCATTCATACTAGTGGCGCCATCTGTTAAGCACACAGAACATTGATGAATTTTGATTGAAAAATTTAACCATCGGTTTTCATTTCATTTTATTCTATCTACGTGGTATCCAAGGGGAAAAAAAACAATTTCTGTGCTAAGATGCTTTTGTTTGTTAACGTTGATTGAAATAATCCCTTCAGGGTTAATTTCGTAGAGAACGACAACATTTTCAATGTTATTGATGTAGTGGCTCATATATAAAGTCTGTACTGATCATTTTTTTTTCGGCGTTAATCTCAACACCTTTAGGTAAGCCAAACATTTAATTGATGACCGTATGACTGTTTCTTTATTTATTTAATGTGCATTTTAATATCTACTGCGGATTACCTTCCGGGAAAAAGCATTATAGGCAATTGATTCCAGTACCATATTTGAAGAAGTATGCGAAAATGCCTTGCTCATCCTCTAATTTGTGTATACAAAAATAAAATAAACGCAATATTTATCTCTTGTTGTGTTCACCAATAACTATAATTGAACCTTGCACACTTAAAGCTTAGTTTTAATACTAGGCTAAGATAAGTTCCATTATTTTTTTTAATTTATGATTTATCCCTAATATTTTTCTACAAACGCAGTTTTAGGATTCGAATGTAGACCACCTGTTTAGACATTTACTTGACAAATTGGTAAATAGTCAAAATATGATCAGATTTTAAATTTATTGTAATATAAATCATTTTTTTTATTTAAAAAATAAAAATTCGGATATATATATAATTTCTGTGAATTAACATTACTCATTAATGTATAATTTTACTTTTAGAGTCATATGACTACCGTTCGTACGTGCTTAAATTACAATAATTGAATGCAGGTGTTTCGAAAAATAAAAGGTTAATGCTTCGATTAAAAAAATTTCCTATTCATTCTCATATAAATCATTCCATGTCAACCCATAAAATTTTGTCATTGACATATCATTTGGCATCATAAAGCAAATTCGTCCTCGCACTCGAGGATAACTGTGGTTCGAACGCACTAAACAGTTTCGACCTGGATATGCTTTTATGCAAAATCGTAACAAATCACTTGCAGAGGTGGTATCTTCCAAGAGGACCACGCGGGCGTCAACCCTTTTCCTCATGAACTGAAGTGGCTGCCGTCATTGAACACCTCAGCAAACCGAATGACACCTGTTGAGCTGTTTCGACACCGACCACGCTTTCTGGCGCATTTCCAAGGACGTCCTCTGGTGCAGGTGCTCCATCTCCTTGAGTTGGAGAGAAAACATTCCGCGTTTTGATGGGTGCGACTCTCTGGGTGACGGCTATGGTGTGTTCGGTGACCTCAAGAGTTCCTATGGTGCTAAGCAGGAAGTGATGACTTGTGACGGATGCGAACGTAAAATGAATTTTTTGAAGTCAGGAATATATGCGATGTAGTTAGTTATGTGGCACTGTTTCAGTTACGAAATTCATTCGGATTAAAAAAAATACAAAATTAATATGAATTTATCGAAATAAAAATTTTCAGCTATATGCAGAACGAGAGGATGACCTTACAGGGGAGAGAAAAATGGTAGTAACAACTAATTAATTTATATTTTTAAACTTTTTTTCTTTATCAGTATTATTAAAATCACTGCCACATTGGGCTACAATATATCCCAAAAATATGTCATATAATTTTCAAAGGTCATGGTAGCCAAGTGTGATGATTTGAATGGGAGAAAAATAGCCACTATCGAATAACTGATAATAAGTATTGCGCTTTGGTTTTCTGTATACACATCTATCACAGTGTGTGCTTGAGTGTTTTCCGAGTTTATTCTCTGAAGACTCTTCAATATCAGTGCAATAGCTTCGAGAACCACCCCTAAATGAGATATACTCTGAATAACTAAATGCCTTAGTATGGCGTTTGATCGTTTGATATCGAATTACCAGTTGGGAGATATATGCTACCGTATCTTTCACTTCAGCAGTTTGTAGGTTCGATTCTTAGTAGGAATACAGATACTTATATAATGGATAATATATGCTTTAAGTAGTAAGTCCAAGACAGATTAGCCTTTGTGGGCAAAAAATTACAGTATAGTAATAAATAAATCATGTTAACCCGTTTTTACATTCATTAAAGTCAAATCGGTGCAGAATGCAGAATCTCGAAACATTTTAATACAAAATTTTTTTATTTATATATACAATTTATAAACGATTATGTATAAATTATATATATAATCGTTTTTAACTACAATATAACTTATTCAATTGCTCTTATAAATTGTAGAGGTATTGGAGTTTTGCGTAACTTTAATATTGGAATTTTTACTACTACAATAGGGATGATTTTTTGAGTTGTCTCTACCACCTGTACTTTCCCCTCATGACTATCCTACGATTGTAAACCTGAAATTCACAAATTTTTTCTGTCTACAAATGAAGAAATCGCAACTATATGGAGAGATCGGTAATAGATCTCCCCACCCCCTCATCCAAAACTTCGATGAAAAATCATACCTTTTCCCCATTCGAAACTAGAAAACTTCCCGAGAAATCAGGGTTGCATGACTGATGAGCGAGCAAAAATCCCTTCATAATTATCCCTCTTTCCCCAATGCCTCACCTAATCGACTTGAAATCTGATAGTATTGACCTATGGAAGTATCCCATTTGTTATGGTACCGCTAGGCAAAGTTTAGCAAACGAAACAATCTGTATATATATATAATTTTTTTTTACTTTTTTTGATCTCTCCGGAGGGTGTAGGGATGTAAAAAATATTATCAGGTAAAAAAAAAAAAAAAAAAAAAAAAAAAATCCCAGTTGTGGCTGCTAGTTTCACTGTTGGCCGGCTACTTGGGAGCAGTAACAGCTGGAAGGGAAATGAGGCAGATGTTTTCCCCATCCATCATCGCTTTTTCCCTTTCCACTTCTCTACCCCATAGTCGGGAGAATCGACCCATCCAGACACCCTCAATTTCCTCACACCTATTTATGTACCTTTCTTTCTTCCCCTTTTTGAGAGAGGATGTAGGGTGGATGATAAGGGTACTTGGGGGGGCAGTTATTTTATCCCGCGGATGGAAAAGTGAATGACTGTACCCTGATTTACTGAAACTGACAATTCTGATAACTTTGTCCCTTGACGGATCTCATCCAGTAAGTCACGTGACTCATAGTTTACGACTGATCGCTGTCGATAAGTTGACTGAGTCAATGGCTTTATAAATACAACGACCAGATAACGGACAAAAATTTAGCCATTGTCTCTTAAAGATATTGGACTCTGATTGGATGGTTTTTCGTAACAAACGTTCTTCCTGAATTCAGATGGAACCGATAAGAAAGCTTGAAAATTTTAAGACTTCACAACTATTTCCAAGCAATATTACTTTCGATATAACGAATCCCGAAATTCTCCGGTAAAGGAACATAAATTTCAATTCTTTATCTTGAATCCGAAGGAAAATATTCAACAGAATGGCTATCAAAAAAATAATGTTCACATATATGAAATTTTACCTTTGTAATCTTATGTTGCTGTTACTTATGACACTGCCGCCCAACTTGTCTAGTGGTCATCGTGCCTAACTGCCGATAAGGAGTTCTGGGCTCGAATCCAGGTTCAGGCATGGATGTACTTTCTCTCTCTATCTATCCTGTCTTTGTATGAATGAGGTGTGAATGGTTGTCTACCCTATAAACGGGTACCTATGGCATGTGTGTACTTAAGCAGTCGGACTCTACACCAAAATATGATTCAGTTGGAAAAGTGGAACATCACACCCCATGTTGCCAGCCTAGCTGTTACACGACAACAGCAACAACAACAACTTATGACACTTGGACAAGCCAAGCTTGCTCTGCCGATGGATATGCGAGTTTAAAACAGTTGAATGCGTCTTTCGCTTAACTAGAGCACCAATAAGGTAAAAAGTACCCCTTTGCTCTAAGACTTCTCTTATAGACCATGAGAGGAACCCCTCCCTTTACTTTAACTTTGATCTGGAAAGCATAGAAATTTTCTCCAGACCACTACACCCTTGGTAACTACTAAACAACCGACCACAGGACTTACGATTCTACAGATTTAACGAGCCCGTATATTGCATGTACTCGGTGGGTCTTTGGCGGCATTGAAAATTGTACCCCACCTTACCGGATGGAAGGCCGATACCCTAACCACTTGTCTACCACCTTGTAATCTTTTTAATTAATAAACAATTACTGTTATCTTGGTTATCCTTTTAACCAACCATAGATTATTATATTTATCGAACAACTATATTGTATCTCAATATGAATTAATTATTGAATAATCAAATAAATGTGTAGCTTACGAGGCATGTATCTTGTATCGTCACTTATTTTAGGGAAGTTGTCATTGATACTCTTGTGCCAGATGATATTACCAAATAATATTGCAGCGTTTTAAAGTCGCAATTAATCATTCTCTTAAAAAGATTAAAATGATTTCCGAGTCTTTTATGTAGAACTCACACATCATTCATCAAAACCAGAAGAAATTCTTGTATAATTTTTATAGTACTCTTAGTTACCTTATTCACACTATTATCGTAAGCACTATTCGGTTAAATAAATTATTAAAAATAGTAAAAAATATTAATTAAACTGAGTAATGTACTTAACGACAAAATTAAATGGGATTTAACATTTCATAAGCTATGTATTATGTACTTTTAACATTTCCCTTTAAATTAACTTGTATAATTTATTGAATGAAATTTCAAAGCAATCTATATATATAAATTAAAATACCATATTGGGATAAATTTCTCTCCCCCCCCCAAAAAAAAAGTAACCAGAAAACGATTAAATTTCAGAAGTACGAAAAAAAGTATCACTTGGCGAGAAAATAATCAATTAATGATACGAAAAATAACCTAAATACGATTTAAAAATCCCGATGGATCCACCAAAGTCTTTAATAGGGAATTTTACATATCGATTTCCCTACACCGTTGGCAAGGCGGATAAATTGTTGATTCTTTAGTCGTTTCCCGTTTCATAATCATTATCCAACTCACCGTGCAAGATATCGGCAAACAATCCCCCATTTCATAGCATTACAGAATTGTTAAAAGTGAGAAACTTGCCCCAACATAGCTTATTTCTAAATAGCACGAATAGGCGTTGCTAGAGTGGAAGAGGGGGGCGGTTGATTAGGGTTGGGGGGAACAAGACATCTTAATGAGTTGTTAAAGGATTCAAGAGCTAATTACCCGTTAGATTGAGAAATCGATGAAGGTAATGTCCCCCATCTCGATTTTGCACTGGGGGTAGGCAAATAATAAAAAGATAGTTTTAGAAATATTTACGCGTTTCGTTCATTATTTGAAGGGATTTATTAATCGTTTCTCGTTCGGGATTCCTGCTAAATAATAATAATAATGATAACGGAAAATTACGCCTGTGTACATAGTTCTATAGTTTACCAAATGTAATTAGGATTTGTATCATTTGCTTTCGGATGTCAAATGTTTTTTTTTTTTTTTTAATTTTCTAAAATGTTTATGCATGCGTGTAAATGAACATTACTCGTTCCATCTCTCATTTGATTTATAAGTTTTAGATTAAGTGCCTTGAGAAAAGTTTTAAAATTATTATTCATTTATTGACCATGCAGCGATTGGTCCAATTTATGTAAACTATTTAAAATATTTAGACATACTGCGTACTGTCTTCTGGAAGAACTTGAAAATGTACTGTAACCACGAATCCTAAAAAGAAGTAAATATGGAAAACTTCCAAACTCAAATCTCCACTCATGTACATGAAAATTGACGAAATGCAATATCCGTCTTACATTTTTTAATAATCTTGAACCTATATTTATTTACAAAAGAGCGATTTGCGAATGGATAATTCTCAGTGGGAGAAATAAATATTCAATAAAACACTTTGTCACACTCACTTTATAAAAAAGTTCCCTGTGCCATGCAAAAGTTAGCTTTTCGCTTTATTGTCCAGTGGGTTTTAGTTTCATATCCCACTAAGAAGACAAATTTTCATTTGATATATGGTATTGCAATTAAAAAATTATTTTTAAGTTCTTACAATGGATTTTCCGTCAGAAATGTGTCTGTTTTGCTATGAAAACCTAAAAAACAACGTAAAATAATAATAGGAAAAAACATTTTTTGAAAATACTTTAAATATATATTAGCAATTCCTGTGTACACAACTTAAATAACTACTATAATTAATATTTTATAGGATATATTGTGATTATTTTGATGAAATATCCACAAGAATTACGTACAACTGTAAATTAGGTGATGCAATTGTTGGTAGGTAGGTTATGACGGGCAGTTTTGGTGCTCTATCCTTAAATTCTTGTAGCTGACATTGAAAATGACATGATTTGTAATCAATTTGATTATGCCTAAGAAAAGTTAGTTGATCTTTTAATCAAATAGAGACACATTTTGAAGTAAAGCAGATAGGGCAACCCCACAAAAGCTGTAGGAGAGAACAGTTCAAGAAAGGTGAAAGTTCCTAAGTTTCGGTTTTTGTCATTAAGACAGTCGCAGGTATTCGCAACTAGCAAAATTTTTATTTTCCGAATTCGGAAGGAATTTCTAACTGGTGAGAAAAGATCGCCACTTCGGTCATCATCTGTCCTGACGAAAGATTATTTTGTTAAATAAGGATATCTTGTCAAGTATTCTTAACCTAGTTTCCTGCACTGTCATAACATCTGCGGAATTAAAATAATTAAGATTATTGTATAGTTGCATATTGAAAACGCTATGTGCATTCCATGAGATTCATGAGAATAATTTTGTTGGAATTTCCGAATCCCGAAAATGTTAAATAAAGGGAAATAAACTGCTTGAGGCTTTCTCAAAGCAAATGAAATGTTCAAAGAAATAAGTATGAATCCGAAATACAATACAGCAAGTTTACTCTCAGTACACCCTCACATGAAGAGTCCAGATACATCTTAAAATCAGGTTGCTTAAATTAGCTGTACTGACTTAAAATCAACCACAATTACCTGTTAATCGAAAATGTTTTTCTCCTTTTTTTTCGTAGTTAACAAGTCCAATTCTCATTTCTGACCTAACGCCGTGCTACGAGGACTTAAACTCGCTTTACTTTCATAGATTCTATTTGGTCGCCAATGGTGTGGTGCGGATGTTTTGAGAAGAGGGTGGCTTATCATGTGTCAACCTCAGCATTTAATAATAGTTTAGAATGAAATGTTGGTTATTGTGCTCATCGCTTCGGTCGACAGAAAATCCAACCTGAAATAAACATCAGAAATCGAACGAACTTTTGTTATTTTGATGAGTTAAAAATTTCGATAGGGCTTCTTGATTTAGAAACTTTGGTCTCTTTCAGAGCACTGATGGTAAATGTGGGCACAGTTGCAGTATAATCCAGGATGCCAAACTGTGAAATTGGCGGTTTTCCTTATGTATATGCCAACTTCGTTTTCATTACGTCATACATATTGAGACATAAGAATTATGCCAAAAATTCTAATTTGGTAATACTAATATTCGCGCCATCGCGCACGTCACGATACGCCATCTTGGCAACATTTGTTCATCGCCAAAAAAATTCAGAACATGGAATCAGGAATTATACGGCAGCTGTGGTTAAATGTGCATAGTGACAACTAGTTTTTCTTTATTGACTTCTAATGGTATAATTAAATAATAAATTAGAACTTATCCGCAAATCAATGAAAGCTCATTTGTTTATATTTCTGTACGTAATGTTTCACCTGATATTAAATGAATATTGATCCAGAACTTTGTAATTGAATTTTTGACCTTATCTAGTTTAGCTTTTAATAGGGTACCATTAAATTAGAAATTTTAGAGCAAGAGTCTTTGGTAAGTCACCTCATTTATAGCGTTTAATTTTTTTGGCTAAAGTGAATATTACGGTCACAGCTCGATAAGCGCAAAGCATTGCCAAATGTGGTAACCATGTAATGCAATTTAAGAAAATGGGAATAACCCCGATTTCTTAAATGGTTGAGATCCTTTTCAGAGAGTGGACTGTCATCCATTATGGAATCAAAAAAGTTTCGCTGATTTATCGGACTGAAACCGTAATATTAACTTTTACTTTATTTCCCATATATTGATGGCCTTTTTGTGACCATAACTATAGCTGTTCCAAATCGGTGTAAAATTGATTTAGAAAAGCTATAGTTATAGTTCGGTGTAAAATCGAGTACCTCTTGGTTTGGACAAAAAAACATCGATAAATATTGGAGATAAAATTTAATTTCCGGTAACCCTGATATTTTTAATAAACATAGTTTTAAAGTTGTAATCTTGTTATTTACATTTTAGTACCTATTTTGACGTCAAAAAATTTCTATGAAAATCGAAGATTGCCCGTAAGTAAACTTTTACCCCAATTTTAATTGGATGAGACAGAATTTCACTGTACACGCTATATATGATGCAATTAATTCATAAATTTCCACTTGCGAATCAAATTTGGCGACAAACGGAACTGTCGTCAATCACATCAAATACAAACTCTTTTACAAGCGATAAAAGGAATCAACGCCAAACAATCGCCGTTTTAGAACAATTTATAACCTACCTCTGGTAAATTCCTATTTAGATGGAGATAACATTCTATCGAAGTTGAAGAATGACTTCGTGTCGCTGTATCGGCCAAATCACTCGGCTAGCAGGTCAATTACTTCTCATTAGTGATTAATTACTCAGTCATCACTAATCTATTGAATCCTTAATTTTACGCCCTTATCTCAGCGAAGGTTTCTTTAGGAGGTAATGGCCGAGTCTGCTTTTAGATTATTAAAGTATCGGCCCTGTTTAATGACTTCGTCTCTCTTTTGTCTACATATAATAAGACGCCTTATTTTTGAAAATTAAAATACTTCTGTTCTAATTTCATACACTGCAGGTGAGTAGATATTTAATGTTTCTAACTGAATGAACTTTATTAAAATACTGCGCAATATAAAATTAATATATTTTCAAACACTGTATATGATTAGATATTCAATATTTCTACCTGTGAATGGCTTTTATTAAAATATTATACAGAATATAAAACAACTTTACTTTCAAACATTGCATATGATTGTATAGTCAACGCTTCTACCTAAATGAGATTCATTAAGAAAACTCTTTGGAGCAAATAAAATAGACATTTCACCAACCTTTTTGATTCTTCTTGTTTGTTTTAGGAGTTTGTGTGTCATTTATTTGCATGCATGCTTAGATATACAACAAGCATTGCTTTAAAATATATTTGGATTTCTCATGAGAGGGATAATGCACTTTGTAAAGATATTTGATTATGTTTTTCCTTCCTATTTCCGCAGGTTTCAATGGTTAAAATTTGCTTCTGCACTATTCTAATGCTCAAAAACCGTAATTGCTGCTTCTAAAAATTTGTTAATTTTAACTTCAAGATATCATTTTGGAAAAATAATTTTTAACTGTCAAAATTATGCCATGAAAACTCCAAAGCATTTGTTTTATTACAAAAAAAATTACTTTATCATTATGAAGATCATAGCTAATTGTATTGCAATTAAATTCTTAAAATGAAATTTTATAGTGAGTTATTTTTTAAAATTATATATATATATATATATATATATATATATATATATATAACTTATGTACATATTTTAAAATTAATTCATATAATTTGCAATAACAATAAATCGATTGTAATTAGATCCACGTGTACAGATTTTATCAATATAATACTAGATGCGAGCATATGTAGTTCATCTAGAATATCTACTTCACTGTATATGTACAAGAATTAATTTCATCTTTTAAAGTATACATCTAATAAAACGTACTTTATTAGCGTACATCCTATTGGATTATTAATGAATTAAATAGAAAAATCTGTATCTTAATTGGACATTTTTAAATCATCAACTTAGACAACAAATTTTAACTTTATTTCCGGTTGAAGGATGATTTTAATTTTGAAATAGTTACATTGTATTATATATAATAGTATAACAAAAAAAATTTAACTTTTGAAAATCGCGCATCAGTTTTAAGATTCTGTGTGTGTATTATCATGGCATTGTTTATCATTTATATATTCAAAAGTATTTTTTTACATAAATATTTTTTATACTTATAATTAATAGTGCTATCTGATTAATTTTATATGTGAATTAAATAATTTGAAAATAAAAATTAATAACATGTTTTATAAATAATCTTTCAAAATGATATTCATTGAAAATAAATTTATTTTGAGCAACATTTTAAGTTAGATATTCATGAAAACAACGTTTTTTATGTTGGTTAAATATAGTAATAAAAATTAACAAACACACACACAACACACACAAAAACATTAAAACTCACAATTTTATTAACTGCTGGTTTTGGAAAATATTTCGTATCGATTGTTTTGACATAAAAAGAAAACATGCTTTTTTTGCCAAATAAAACAGACACAAAAAAGAAAGACTTTGAGTTTCCACAGCTACATTATTCAAACTCTTCATTAAAAATTCGATCAAGCTCTAAATACTTTTTTTGCTGTTATTATTTCCCGGTTATTTTTATTTCATCTGTAAATATCTCTCTCTGAATTACTAAGTAACCAAATTTGTAGGATCGAGTTTCAATGTAACGTCTCTGATAGCATTTATAAGCAAGCCAATAAACTATAAGTGAATCAGTGACCCCAATTTTTCACCATGGAAAAGGGCGGCACCTCGGAGTCCATGCTCTTCACTTCAGTTCTAATTTGCAATTCGAATTCGAGAATTTTAGTAATGCAAAACTGTTGTATAATTTAGCTGTAGTTTCATTGTTTCTCATATTTGAATTATGATACTAGAAATAAATTTTATTAAGTTAATTTGAATACCTTTAAAAAATATATTAAATATTTTTGTACTAGCTTTTCTCAGAAAGAATCAATTCTAAATTTGTCATATTTTCAGTTATAGCAAATAATTGCAAATCTCATATGAGTGACCAAAAATGTATGCATAATTTATTAATTTAAATGTGTTTTAGTGCTGTATATGGAAACTTAAATATATGTAGGAGAAAGGAGAAACAAAGGTTCTTTTAAACATTTTCTCTCCCACCCTATATGTGTGTGTGAGAGAGAGAGAGAGAGAGAGAAAGAGAGAGAGAGAGAGAGAAAGAGAGAATTTAGAAAAAAGTAAATTATCAAAATTTTAAGATATAAATTTTCTTTATTACAAATTTAGAAGAACAAATTATCTAGTTGATTTAATATATATGGCAATATTTTTAGAATACTATCTTTATTGAAATAATGGGCTTGAAGTAAATTCAAATTTAGCAATTTGTACGGAAAATGGATCGAAAATAATGTTTCCTAAATGTGTGCAGTAAATTTCGAGCAAAAGTTTTGAAAAATGTTTGAATTTTAAAAAAAAATTTACTTTGAAACAAATTTGTAAAATTATACAAAGTGCTTCGTAAAATGCGTAAAATTTTTTGCAATTGACTCTTTTGTGATATAAAACGAAGTTGCTATTGTTACTTATACATTTATAGTGAATTTGAACTAGTCTATAAGATAAAATAGTTATGATAGAAAAAATATATTCACCTTTTAATGTAATAAAAAATTTGTGGGTGAAATTTAGTTAAATATTAAGATAAAACATTTAATCTTTGAAATTTTGTTTATTTTATTCTGAAATACTTCATTAAAATTTAATGTATATACATATATACATATAGAGTAGAAATATATGTTCTGCAATTTTTTTTGAATGAGAAAAAGCCGAACAAAAAATGTAAACTACAGCTTTTTATTCTCATATATATATATATATATATATATATATATATATATATATATATATATATATATATATATATATATATATATATATATATATATATATATATATATATATATATATATATATTATGGAAACAAATGTTACTGAAGTTCACAACATTCGAACGTTCAAAGCCTGGTGTCGTAACTGTAGCAACTTCGTGCTCCCATGGCATGGTCCGAAGTTCGATTCTCGGCCAGGGCAAAGTCGACTCAACTTTTCGTCCTATCAGTTGAGTTTCAAGCACGCTTGGCAACTGAACAGTTGTGTTTTGCATTAGACTGAACACCTAACCAGGGCTTAAGCTTCGCAAGCCAATGTGTGACCTCGTAAATGAAAACAGAATAATTCCGTCGTACCACTGAGCTTTTAGTACTATCATTTAGGAAAACGGAAATATTGTTAACACTTTTAAAGCTATAATAATTTTTCGAATAAAAATATTAAATTATAATAAAAGAATATTGAAAAATCAATAAAACATGGGCAATTGAAAGATAAACTGCAAATACTTTAAACATACGTGAAATATTTTTTTTATAATGAAATATAAATTAACAAATTTTTTAAATTGGAAAATTAGAATTCAGAGTGATGTATTCCTTATTCTAAAATGAGCATCATATACTGCCATATTCACAAACGTATTGCCAGAGCAACATTCAAACGATGAAGATTTTGAAATGTAAAGAGATAGGGAGAATTTGTGACGCGCACATTTAATGCCAGCTTCTTTTACGCAAAAAGGCAGGTTGGAAAGAAAACTGCTCTAAAAATTCTGTTCCAGAGCAACCCTTGTGACACTCGAGACACACAGACACTGGAATTCAGGGCCAAAATAATGAGCTCAATGCCGAATGGATAACTGCAACCGCTTTGGAAATAGAAGTAATTCTTTTTTAAACCATTCTAGCTCGTTTATTTTATTTTTTGCTCTTTAAAAGGAAGTAGACACTTAAGATTCGTTTAAAGAATTTCAATGCTTCTAAAAAAACGTCATCAGGAAGCTGTTTCTTGAGTTTTAAAATTATTTCCTTATAGTATGAACTAATTTTTTCTTTATGACCGTATAACTTTCCAGTTCTTTTGAACTATCGGATTTTTTTCTGTGATGATGGTAATAATGCGTAGTAGTGTTAGATGTGATTTAATTAGTTAATTTTTATTGTAAACGTTCGAAATAGTCTTGTTGTATTATTGTGATCGATTTAACAATTTTAGTGATGTTTGTTTTATGATGCACCACATTATATTTTAAAATTCGCGTATATTGTATATTGTTTGCGTTCTATACAAAAATTAAACTTTCTGGTGATATTGGTCAAAACGTCTTAGCACTATCTTACCCATTGTTAACACCGTACAACTGGACAACCACCTAAAGGGGTGAAATCCCAAAGATGCCCAAAATTCAAATTCAAAACATAATTCTGGTAATAAAGGGTGTAATTTATCGAAAGAGACGAAAGTAAAATTTTGCTTTGAATAAACAAAGACAGTAAAAAGCTAGCTAAAAAGCCTTCCTGACTTTATAGTTCTCTAATTTTATATAAATTACAGTCTTTATGATATCTTAGAATAGCACTTGGAAACAAACTTTTGAATGATGAATATTTTTTATCCAAGTGTTGTTATATATATATATATATTATGTATTAAGCATTCCTTAATAGTTATGCAGTGTAAAATTTTTAAATTATTAAGACAATCATTATAAAATTGTATGGCTTATTGTTCTTGATAAAGTATTGTAAGAATTTTTTTTATTAGATAAATGCACTATGCTTTAATTTTAATGCTTTCTTGCTCAAGCCTATAAATTGCGAATAATGCCAGGTCGTGTGTCGACTTTCTCACGTGTCCAAAAATCAGAGCTACGTAGCACAGGTTTTCTATCTTCATGTCCCTGCATTTTTATTGAACACTTTTTATCGAATATCAACACAAAAATACAGCACACATGCCTCTTTCTTATATTTTCATAGCGTACGATAATAAGCAGTATCACTGCGGAACACTCATTTAAAAAAAGGAAAAGACCCTTCCGTAGTGACAGTGTTCTCATAAAAGCTATTTTTCTTTGCTGAGGAGCACTGCCTTTCTTTCAAGTTATATTGCTTAAGCAAATAGCAACTATTTTTATATTTCTGGCGTTATATTTTTTATCCCTTTCGTCTTTACGGCCGAAGGGTTGTGTTATGTAATATATAAATACTGAGAAAAGGAGTGAAGCTGTCATATGGTTCACTCGTGAAATATATATGTTCCTCACCCCTTCTCCAGACCCCTTTCACAAGTTCTCGAGATTAGTTTGGAAGAAAAATATTTACCACGTTCTTTGCCAGAGATTTCATGACTCCGAACTCTTTGTTGGCGTGTTATTCTTTTTTTCCTCCGCCATTTTGTTCGTTTTTTATCTTCGCTACTATTTACTGTAAGGATTCCGGAGTGTTTTATCGCCATTCTTCTCCTCTCTGTCCTGTATGAAGTAAGTCATTAGTGACCAGTGGTCAGAGACAGAAAAATCAACTTTGCTTTCTTGTTCTTTTGCTTCTTTTCTCATCCGATTCCAGCATCCAGGCTTTAATTGGGCGAGCCTTTAACGATCCTCCTGTTTGCAGTTGGAATTAAGGAGGCAAATTCGTTAGCTTCTACCACATTTCTTCTTCTTTTTTTATTTTATTTTTCGTTTCCGTTTTCTTTGCGATCGTGACCGTCGCTGTAGTCTTTTCCCAACAACAATTGGATTTTGGTCCATTTGGTGGTCTGAATTCATGGTGACACTGTTTCCCCACTTAGGGACGGAAATTTCTCCAGATCGAAAAGATTTGGCGATTGTGTTCGAATTCTCTGGCGGAAAATTTCATTCGAAATCCGATTTTTATGTATATAAATATCTGAAATCAGTAAACATAGGTACATTCCACTTGGTGCCCAAAGTCGACAAACAACCGCAAAAAGTGATGCAGCAGATGTACAAGTTTCAAACCAAAATACGATTGAATAAGCTTTGATTATATTTGGCGCCATTTATTCATACTTTTCAGATTATTTAAAAACATTGTATCTTCGTAGAAAAAGAAGTACGAAAGTAAAATTTAAAAATCATCGAATAATAGAAATGAGATGGACATCTTATACTTTCTTTAACACTTCAGCTTTTTAAGATTCTTTAAATTTAACTTATAGCAACAAAATTTCTACTTTTTATAATCATGAGGCTTGTATCTATTTTAAAGTTAATTATAGGCTTTGACGTGCGATAAGAATATAACTTGAAGCTATTTGTGGTACTTATAAATACATATTATACTGTTTTTCCTTATAAAAATTATTTTAAGTAGTTGTAATATAGCGTGCACAAAATAAAAAATAATATATTTATGTTCTTATTTTGCAAGCTATATTCAAACTACTTTAAACTGTAAAAATATTTTTAGAGCCATGTTAAAATAAGTCTCAAGTGTCCACGCCGATATTTATTGAAAAATTACTTTTTTCAAAACGTATATGTGAAAAGTTTTCTTTCGGTTTCAAGTGCGAAACATCCTGTCCAAAATGATAGAAAAACAATATAAGTTCAACAAAATTGAATAAGCGGGCAAATAAGGGAAATAATGTAATGTTTCTCATCTTAATATATATTATTATAAAAGAACCTTTTCATAGTTTGTGAAGCATCATTTCAGATATTTACCACCTCATCACTAAGTACCATTTAAGACAAATGGTATAGTTATTTCATTTCCTATTCTAGCTACATTAAATTTGAAAGCTATATTCAGACAGTAATTGCGGTCCCTGAAAATCCCAATATCCGACCAGTCAACTCACCAGGAATTCTGATCCGTATTTACCCGGGTTGAGGTCTGCCCTCTTTATACTCACCGCGTCTTAGCTCTAGAATTTATCGAGTCATGGTTAACTGCAGAAAGCCGGAGGGCAAGCGATAGGTCCTAAACTTTGAACACTGAACTGGCGAGAAAGTTTATATCACTTTAATACTTCGCCAATAAATGTCTGCCAAGGCTTAGGGCTTTTGTTGGCTAAAGAGATAGAAAGAGAGCATTCATTGCCTACTTAATTCGGGAATAGTAAGTTAATTCTGCTGTAGTTGTATTACTATCTCGAAATACTTAAAGCGATCCGAATTGTTAGAGGATTTTGGGAATGGAAGAGATATACTGTTGTGAATGTCAATAATTATGAAATTATATGTAAAATTCTATTATTGAAATTTCTGGAAAAAAGACTGATTATAAAGAATATTTTTAAAGAGATTTTTTTTAATCTAGACTAAATTAAAATAATCATTTGTAAATCTGAATTACAACTTTTCTTCAAATTCTCTATACGGAAAAAAAGCTTAGTTTTTAAATTAATTGTTTAAGGTGTCTTTTAAAGAACTTCATAATTTTAAGAGCCCGATGTGTTTGAAAGTAACGAAGAAAAAAAGCAATAATAATTTTTTAAGTTTATCCACTCAGTCATAAAAACAGTATGCAAAAGTTTCCAGAATTAGTTACCGAAGCTGCCCATAGATGGCAGGATAACTTATAATTGCAGCAGAATGGAGCCATAGATAAATTTATTATATATATATATATATATATATAGAGAGAGAGAGAGAGAGAGAGAGAAGAGAGAGAGAGAGAGAGAGGTGAATATTTTTTACACTAGTCAACCTTCACAAATTAGATAGATTATTATTCTTTACGAAATACTAAAAAATCAATTAATCGATATTTTGAACCCTATTTTAAGAATAAAACGTGCTATTCTATTTATCAACAAAATTTATAAGTATTTTTTAAAATATGGGGCATTAGACTCTTTTGTGGTCATATCAATAAATTTTCCATGGCTTCTCTTTTATCATTATTTAATCTCCAGTTTTTTGCTTTAATATATTATTTTAAATTAAAAAAGTCCTTTGACGGATTTTTTTTATAATCTTTGAAGTTTATATAATGACTATTGTTCTACGATTTCATATATATATTTTCTCTTAGTTTGTTTTAAGTGTGTTTATTATTTTCTGGATCCAAAGAATTCAAAGTTCATAATAAACAAAGATTATATTTAAACTAAGCAGAGGAAGTAACTGCGTAATTTGATAATATCCAGATGTTTTACTTTTGATGGCTGAAAGATTTAAATTCTATCAAACAACGGGGCATTGAGTGATCGTTTGCGCGTTTTGTTCTGGCTTTTATGCTTGAGTCGATAGTTTAAACTTTTTGGCATTACAACCAGTCTACAACGTCTTGTATTGTGTAAGGGAACGCGTTTATCCTTATTCTTATTTCAATGCCTGAAAACTGTTAATCATGAAGAAATTATAGTGTCGTGGAAAAATTAATGATGTACCTACTTTTTTTAAAAAAACTAAATATTAATTTAGTGCTTATGTAATCTAAAGAACATTAACAATAAATATTATAATAACAATTTAGAATGTAATATAAATTTAGATCAGTCACTTAGGAAAAAAAATCGCCATACCTTTTGAAAAGTCCTCTTTGTATATTATACTCTTGTAAAAATAAATATAAAATGTAAAAATGGACTACAAATAATTATGGAGATTATCTGATGTGAATCAGTTGTACGACATAAAATGATAGCTGATATATATTGAAATGGCTGGAATCGAAGCCGAGACCTCACGTCTTACCGTTTTAAGAATTTAGTACCTCATAGTTGCAACTAATGGCCTATGACTTTTATTTAAAATATTTTAATTTTCCTCGCTTAAATTGCTTTCCTTATCTCATTCTAAAGATATTGGCTGGTATGCACAGAAACCTGGAAAACTCTCAATTACCCACTCTAACAACTTTGATTTATTATTATCATTATATTTTTTTTAACCAAATTACAATAAATTTATTTATAATTTCATATAGTAATATCATTTTGATAATAGCATTTTTTAAGTTTTTAATATTTTTATTTAATTTTATTATTTATTTAAATATTATTATTTCAAATAGCTTATTAAAAATATAAAATAATTTGCAAAATTGTTTTTTTGAAGAATTTAAACAAATTTATTGAAAAAGGTACTTATAAATGTTTGATTTATTAAAGTAGCATGATGTTATTTTAAATAATATTTATGTTTGTTTGTATGATAATTATTACATTCTAATATGCTATACTTTATATATATGCTTTATGTATTTCCTGCTATAAAAATAAATACAAATTATTGATTTTAAATTTTGTGCTGTATTTAATTGGAATATCATATAATAACAGTATTCTTTTTTATTTTTTAGGTAAGTTCTTTATGGGATGTTGATGTTAAAGTAAGATGAATATACATATTTTTTCACAATTAATGTTATTTTAAATACAACTTTCGATTTAATTTTAAAATCTATTTAATTTTATAATAATTCATAATAAATAATTTTAGCCATTTTTAATTTTTGCTTACAACTTTATAATTAATAATAACATCCTCTGTTGTTAATTATATAAATAGTTATTTGCTTTCTTTTTTATTAATTAAAAAATAAATAAAACGTGATTTTTAAATATGTTGCATAGTTAATTGTTTACTTAGCTATGACGTAAATTGATGATAATATCTTAAACATTGTTTTCTCAACGATTCAGAAGTCTTAATTGGCCCATTATGTGATATATGCCGCCTTCTATTCTCATTTATTTTCTATACGTTAATGTGGAGTGGAAGAAATAATATTACCTATCGTCTAATTCATTTCACAACTGCGAGTCTATTTCCGCATTCATCTCTCATTTCATCGCCACCTAGCAAATATAAATTTCTGAAACATTATACTAGTACAGATATATTTTACATTTTTATTTTGCGATTTAAACCAATGACAAAAGAATATTTAAATATCTTGGACATCTTTTGAACTTGTGTATAGAATCACTAAAGCACCACAAACGGTAGTTCCATTTATCTTAGTAATCATTTATTTTTAGAAATATATTAGCTTTTTCTGGTAAATTTCTAAAAATAATCTTTTTCTTCCTATTAAAAATGTAGCTTTACCCAGGTTTTGGTGATAACGCTAAAATGACATAGAATGTGACGTATAAATATTACGCCAAATGTATGAAATATTGCCGAAATTTATATCCCCAAGAGAAAAAAAAAATGGCGAGGAATTTGGAACATTTCATTTTGAAACCTCTACTTAGCTTCCGTCAGACAACAAAGCCTAGTGATCGGAGAAGGAAGGAGGGGGAGGGATTACAGTGGAAGGGAAAAATAATCCCGTAAAGGAAGGATCTCCCCTTCGTGGAAATATTTTTTCCCTCTTAGTTCGCAATAGGTTTCACCGGTTGTCCATCTGTAGGAAGAAATTCCTGGCGACCATTTCCTTCCTTTTTTGTTGTGTGTCCTTTAGTCCATCTACGTCGAATGTTCATCCAGTGACCATTAGCGACGAGCTCCGAATGGTCAGTAGGGGGTGAAGGGAGTGTCGTAAGTGAAGTCGTTATGCAGAAGGACAGGTGATTTGTATGAGTCCGGCTGTGGAACTGACTGCCGAACTAATGGGGTTGCCACCTCCGCCTGGACACTAAATGAGGTGACCGGACTTGGCGACTGTTTGTCACAATAACTGCCCCGTCTTTGTTGTTGTTCCCTTCTTCCTAAGATGGGGAAAATGTCAGAACCAAGATGTGTGGGGTCTACAGATGTTTTTAGAGGGGTGGAAGATCATAAATGTTGACTATGATGTAAGAAGATAGTATTAGAAGAATATCATTCGACTTTATTACTGGATCACTAGATAATATGAGCTTGTATCACCAATTTCTTAAATTATATAGAAGGATATATTTAATTGTATTTGCGATAGTTTAAATCAATTTTTATACAATCATGTATCGATATTTTTTTTTCAATTTCTAAAAACTATACTAAAATATTTTCAAGAAGAACATTAATTGTTAAGAAACTAAAAATTTGCTTTGAACATATACAGAAAAGTTAGGAACAACTGTGTTATTAGAAGTTTAAATAAGGAATTCAGCAAAAATTGACATGTGTGTATACCAAATGATAATTTTAATTGAAACTGAATTAAATTTGTATAGTTTAGGAACATTATTTCGTGCAATATTAAAAAATGTCGTTTGATTTGCATGCATCAAAATGTACTAAATGTATGCATTGATTAAAATATAATCTACCACTGTACATAAATTTTGGATGCATATATTTAATTCCTACAACTTTCGTACAGCTTTTTGGACGCATATCTACAATTTCATAACAGCTGCCTGTGTGTTTTTAATGTTTTATAAATGCAACAAACTAAAATAATAACAATATATTACAAAGAGTTTATATATTATTTAAGAAATATATGCGACAAAATGCGCTTTTTTTATAGATATTTTCTATGAATACATTCGAAAGAAACAAAAATATTTTTATTCAGAACGCATTTCTTTTTCCCTTATTTTATAATTCCATTCATATATAATTGTCAACCAAGAGGAGGAAATAAAATTTGAAAGCAGAATTTCTGTTTGGAACGGCGTAGACAGGAATAACTATCCTAACTTCTTTTGCCAACTCCAGCACCAGATGGCGATTATTTATTCAAGATAGAACAATAAACAAGCCTGATTAAGCTGCTCTTTTGACTGGAAAAAAAAAAAAAAAGTGACAACACTGTCACAAAAGGAAAAGTTCGAAAAGAAGACTATTTTGAATATCTGGACTACAGATCTCGGGTCAATCAGGCTTTCTTTGTTGGCGCAATCAGAGCGACGCGACACTGTTTTGCATACAATTTCCTGTTTAGGCGATAGAAAAGGGGATAGGGGCAACAAGGGCTTGGAGAGAATCGTTTTTTTTTCTACCACCCCCTCTCGCACACACACTATTCAAGTGCGATAATATATTTCTTTTTCATTTGAATATATTCAGTGGAAAAGTTTTTTCATGTGCTTTTTTTTATGTGATGAGCCATTGTGCAATAGCTACAAAGATTGGAGCGTGCCTATTGTGACTGAGGACACTGTGTCTGGTGACCCTAATACTTATATTTTTTTGGTACTTCAGTATTAACGTGGATGCCTACTCTTATGATAATTTTGGGCATCCGGACATTGAAGTGGTTAAATTTTATTGTAGGTTAACAATTGACACACGGTAAAAACGAGGGAACACAGAGGGTTAATTTGGCCAGTAAAAAAGTCGTTTCCATAAAAAAAAAAAAATACGTTTATAAAGTTAACGACCAAGCGTTAGCGTACATATCATGAAACTGGCGCATATAGCCAATTGTTCCTCTGCATATTCAACTTGAATTAAATCAACAGTAAAACACGATTAAATAAATTCATTGCCTTGTTTCTGTACAAAACTAGCTAAACGTACTAGTATTTTAAATTAATTGTTTTAATAACAACAACAAAAACGTTATTTGATGAAAAACTTAAAACGAAATGCATTGTAAAAATATACTTCATTCTTGCGGTTCCCTGGGGTGCTAGGCGCAGAGTTCCGCAAGGTGGCCAAAAACCATAGATTGTCTGTGGACTCAATGCATACTTCATCGAAAAGTACTTGCAACGAAATCGGTCTTCCACTGAATCTCCTCCTATAATGTGTGATAAACATGTGTGTGGTAAATTACATTAAAACTAGGCCACTTAAAGATTTTTCAAAAATCTGTGTGAGAATTTGGAATAAGGACACACATGCCTCATATACTACTGCAACTGGCGTTGGTTTTCACGTGGCAAAGTACTATCACGAACTTTGCAACTTCGACAATCAACTTCGACAAATTTACAATTTTTTAGAAGAAAATCTCGTGAATGCAAACAATTTCGTAGATCCCGACTTTCATAAACAGCCATTTGCGATGTACTCGAAAAACTAAATGCTTTGAATGTCTTTCTTCAGATCCATAACATGCATATTTTGGAACTCTCACTATATGAATGTTACGGTATATTGAAACTTTCAATAAACTTTCAATAAATGAATACAAAGAATTTCAGCGTTCAAGAAAAATCTACAAGTGTTTAAAAAGAAAAATGAAATTGGGTCAGAAAAAGTTTTTTTTTCTGCATTACAGGAGTACAAAACCTGGAGTCAAGTTTTGAGATAGTAGACTGACACTTTTCATGGGGTATGCATCACACCAAGTTAACTGCTCCCCAAAATACTTCCCAGAAGAGCAAACAGAGAAGTTTGTGCGGTTTTAAGATCCATTCTTTGTTGAACTTTAAAAAAAAAAAAAGCTCTTTACCTTAAGAAAAAAATCTAATTGAATTATCAAGTGACAAAAGCCAGAAAGCAAAATCCGCTTGTTCGAAATTGGCGGAGTTTTGGATTCCTATAAACAAATGAGTTCTAAGTGCACAAGCAATGAAGATTCTTATTCCCTTTTCAGCTTCAAATGTTTGTGAAGCTAAATTCTCAGCAGTCGCTGTTATAAAGATTTATCGTTTGGAAATTAATGTTGAAAGAAAAATGAGAATAGTAGTAGTAGCATACTTTATTCCGCGATTGGAACAGCTGAGTAATAAACAGGCGATTCATTCGTCACCCTAAAACAAAACACACATATAAAAAAATCATTTATAAAGTCACTTTAATATTTATTGCATTTTATCAAGACTTCCCAATTAATTATTATTAAAGTACTCGTGCCATTTCTCTAATTTCTTCTTCACAGTGACCTACGTAAATATAAAATATATTTATTTCATATCATTTATCCTACAAAATGATATACTACAGAAAAAATTTTATGAAGTGGGTGTCGTGAAAAAATTATTATCTTTTAAAAAGTGCCACGTTTTAATGAATTTGGGATTTTCCATTCTATAGTTTTCAACTATGCATCAACAATAAATATATCTGAGTTTAGTTAAAACTGCGATTCTGAAACACTCCAACTAAGCTCTTTTTCAAATAGATAATTTACTTATTAAAATTGAACTCTTGTTTAAAAAAACAATAAAAAAAATAAACATAAATTATTTGTTGAAGTAGTAACTATATATTTGGTTTATAGGTTTTAATTTTTGCTAAAAAATAGTGTTATATGGCACCATTTATTTTTTGGCCGACAAGATTTGACACGTGTACCAAGAAATATTATGTATGAAAGATAAACCGCAATGAATGTTATCAAGTTGTGATGAGTGGGGAATTATTAAATTAATATAAATTCACAAAAAAGAAAATTTTGTGCAAATTTTTATAATATTTTATTGAAATCTTACTCATTTGAATAATTAAGGTTGACATTGCGGAATGCTTTAAAATCTATTGATGTATGGGAGTGAAAATTCCATTTCCTTATTATCTGCACAACAAAATCATGCCCATGTTAGTTCGCCATAAATATTTTTCTTGTTCCTATGTTCGACTGAGTATAAATTGAAAAAAAAAAAATAGATATATTTCTGTGAATATTATTTTTTATAATGGAAGGACTAGAAATTTAAGGGGTTCTAAGTAATCGCACTGAAAAAAAAATTAATAATTCTAGAGTAGTGTAAATATTTACAAAAATGAAACGTAATGGATTTAAGATTGTGCCGCCAAATGTGCTAAAACAACAGTTTTGTAATATGAAAAGCTGTATACAGCTAGATTTACCTTTCATCCCATTCCCTTTATACTATTAAAGTCACATTTTATTAACCCAAATAAGATTTTGATTTATTATTTTTTTTTAACTTTAATTCACACAAATGTTTCCTAAAGACATTTTTAAGCTTGACTGCAGAGAAAGGGACTATATGAATGAGAATATAGATGTGATTTTTAAGAATAGTTGAAATAAAGTAATGATGCTTAGTTATTTGATAAAAACGTAAAATTATTGGCTCTTGCAAACCGCGAATGTCAAACAAAATGTAAGCATAGAAATCGTAACATTTTAAAATTTTTCAATCTTAATTTATAGTGTTTTGAGGAGTTTTTCAAAGATGTTGAACATTGATGGATGTTATGAAGGACTGAGAGTTCCAAGCTAAAAAGTCAGAATGAATTGTTCTCATTTGAAGAAAAGTTTATATGCAATAATTTGAGTATGTGCATTATTATAAAAATTTCAAAGATGTTTTTGGAGTTTCTTTCTTTTTCTTTTTTTTTTTTCCCAGAAAAATCTTAAACATGGTGTAATGAACAAATTAACATGATTTTTTTTTTGTGCACTACTTTTAAATTTAATAAGTTTTTTGTCAATTTCTAAGCTACTCTTAACATAGCTTAGCATTTTTACGTAAAGTTTATTTAAACTGACAAACTAGATTTTTTGCCAATTTATTTTGCATATAATTTTTTGTTATTTTTGTCTGCAATAAAATCAGTAAAAGGAAAGATTATCATGAATATTAATGCCAAATTATTGGTGTTTCATACTGGCATTTAAGGAGGGCATAATGAATAATTTTACTTTATTAGTAATCTTTAACTGTTTATTTTATATCTAATAAAGAACGTGATCCTTATCGCTCACGAGTCTTCTATTTTTTTTCATTTAAACATAAGTCATCTCTTTCCTCTTTTACATTTTATTATAATCCAGTTAAATAGGTTCTTTATAAATAACAATAAAAACTTAAATTTCATTAATTTCTAGGTAAAAAGAAATCCCTCACTATGAAAAAAATGTTTTTTAATACTCATAAGTACCTTTTTTAATATCTTTCGAAACATAAGGGAATAAGTAAGGACATTTTCAATTCCTTACAGTCGTTTAACTTCCTTTATGATTTTATGAGAAGCAATAAATGGAATCCTTGCCGACCATCGGACATTCGAATTTGACACTCAGAAACCAATATCGGAACTGGGTTCTGATTAACAGCCACGTCCCCACACCTCGTGAGGGGGCACTGCATCCGCCACATGTCACTTTTTCCCCCATCTGCCATCAAGCTATAGAGAAAATAAATAAAGAGGTAAGGGGAAAGGGAAAATTCTGGGGAAAAATAACGGAACAATACCGCTTCTTACCCTCGCAGTCATTGCTTTATTATTCCCTCTATAAATTGCTCGTAAATACGCTCCTCCTACTGCTTCATACTGCGTACAGTATATATATATATATATATATATATATATATATATATATATATATATATATATATACAGATGTAAAAGTGGAGGGATATATATATATATATATATATATATATATATATATATTCCTCGTAAGACTTAAATAAGAGTAAGTTGGGAAAATAGCCCCTGGATCTTTTGTTGGGGCGGCCGACCCATTTAGATTTATTGCCCTGGCACTTGTCGCCGGGCACACGCTTTACGAACAAAAGGGACTGAAAACGGCGTCATGGGAGCAAAAGCGGAAAAAAAAGAGGAAAAATCAGCCATTGTTTCAAATACTTTTAGGGAAAAAGTCACGCTAAAGGGAAAAGTAAGGAATGGAAAAATCTTTCAGTCAACACAAAACCGTTTTAAGAGCTATTGCTTGCCCAGGTTCTCTCCCCCCCCCCGAAAATCCGAGTTTTTTTGTGTTTGCATACATTAAATATATATATAGAGTTTTCAGAAAAATTTCCCTGTCTGAAATTTAGTCTATATCTACATTTACTAAAAATTGTTTCAAGTTCTTTGTTACATTTTATAGCAAAAGAGTTAGACGGTTTTGTTTCCCGATATTTTTATTTATTTTTTATTTTTAGATGAGATGCAACTAAATCGAATACAACTCTTTTCATTTACGTAAAGAAAGTCAGAAATCTAAAATAATATCTTTTCTCTGTTAGATAGTTTATTTTTTATTTTTAATCTTTTTTTTTATCATCTCGTTTCATAGTATTCACGACTTTTGGCAGCCGTCTTTATAACCTCAGTTCCAATCACGCGAATATATTGTTAAATAATTTAAAATTACAATAAATAACGAGATTGACATTTGTGAGGCAACACTATCTTCCACAATAATGGCAATAAACGAGAGGAAGGTTGTTTACATCACGACAATTATATATAAACTGTTGTCAATTACATCAATATTACTACCAATCTGACTATCAATGATATATTATAAGTCAGTTTCAAACCGGATCATCTTTGATTTACAGTGTATTTACGAAAAAATATTTATATTCACTGATCTGTTTGATTTATTTATTAAACTGGTGTGTTCTATGCGTATTTTATTTTCGTTCTTGTTATTTGTTCATTCTTGTTGTTTTTTGAATCTTCTTATTTTTTAATCCTTGTTATTTTTCATTCTTGTTATTTTTTCATGTTTTACTTTCATTTTTTGTATATCATTCGTTTCATTTTTGTTTATTTATATCATATTATTTATTGTTTTAAGATTATTATCGTTTTTTTGTTTAGAAATGTTCAAAAAAATTGTTGATAAACTCATTTATTAGAAATATCATAATTTGGAATTATAAGTTAGCAGTTAATTTTCAAAGCTTTTAATTTAATATGTTTACTACTTACCACACGCATACATTTATGATGTTATTAATTTTTACGAGTTTTTCGAATATTTTGACCTTGGTTAAGATAATAAATTTTCCATTGCCTTGTATGTACTGGTTTTGATACTTTGGGAATAACTTTTCTCAAAAATATTCATTTATTATTCCAAATTTTCTTACATCTGACGAGAAACTGAAGAAAAAATAAACATGTTTCAAAAGTGATTAAACCAGTTGCGCGATGAGAAAATAAAACTCGAAATTTTACGAAATTAATCTCTCAACATTCTACAAGCGGGCATTTCGGATAATAAATTATTTCGTCAGCGTCAACTGCGATCGGGTGGGGGGTGGGGGAATTATAATTAAACAAAAGTTCGAACTTTATTATTTTAAATCATAAAAATATGCAATTAATAAAGACACTCGTATCAAAGTAAGGAATGCCAGTGTGGGAAGACCTTAGCATGAAAAAAAAAAAGGGTGAGCATAAAGAAGACTGTCGCCTGGGGAATCAAGTTTTCGAGCCTTTTGATAAACATTCCGACCAGCGCAGCGTCTTCTCCAACTCTTCAAAAGCTTCAAAGATAATTCCTCGCTCTATTATAAAATAATGATAGGAATCCTTAATTAATGGAAACAAACTTTGATAGAGTTTTTTTCCTCCTTCTGTATCACGTTTTTTCTTACCTTCTTCAAAGATTACTGTAGTTAACGAACTTTTACAGTAATTACAAGATGTCATATTTTCGGTTTTTTTCCCTCCCTCTTCTTGCTGGTATCCCCCCCCCAACCACAAAACGGGACCTGAGCAAGATATTTTTCTGGAAAAATGTGTTCTAGTTCCACTTCCGTCTTTGTTATTTTGTTGTGTAGATTTTTTTTTTCTTTACCTTATTGTCGCTCCGTCTCTTGTACAGAGATTTTTGTTTTATTCTTTAGTATGATACACTTGTTCAATCACCCCAAGGCCTGCTCTAGATAACTAGACACTTGTTAAGGTCACAGTTACATGTTAGTTTTGGATTTATTAAAATAATATCGTGTAGTTCTTTTACTTAATTTAAATATATCAGCAATATGAAGACAGTAGCTAATGTTATTGCAATAAGAAATGATTTCAATCAATTGATATAAAAATAAATCAATGCGATGCACACAGTGATTGATATACTTATATCAGTTATTAAAAAAACGAATTTTATCGTGTTTCTTTGTTTCTTTTATGTTAGTTTTTATGGGCTTAAAATGAAGTTTAAACGTCATTTTCATACAATAACAACCTCGTGTTAAAAACAATTTTGCTTTTTCAAACGATGAATTAAATCATTTTTTGGCTCTTTAGGTATATTCTGGCTTTACAAATTTTTGAATTTTGATGAGATCCTCGTTATAGTATGATGCCACTAAGTGTATTATGATTTTTTTTGTTGGTTGTATCATGAATTTTTTTCTTTCAAATGACTTTTTACTTTCAAAAATTGAAAATTCCCTTTTATCTAAGATCAAACGATCTTATAAATATTTTATAATATTAAATTAGTTTCATGTATATTTGATATTAAATATAAAATTTCTGATATTACTATTTTAGCTACTTTTTTTCTTTCCTTTTTTATGTCTGCTGTTTGCGACAACTTTTAAAGTGTAATAGTTCCATGTTAACATCGCCCCTATCACAAACCCTTTTTTTTCTCCCAAAGAACTGATGAAACCACTTTCGCTTACGTTTATTAAATAAAAACCATTTATTCTTTAAATTTATTTTAAATAATGATTAAATGTTCCATGGTACTTTTCGCTACTTTCCCAATTTTTCTTTCGGATCATAATATAAATTAGTAAGTCTTACATTTCGATTTTACAGTTAGATACATAATACATAACAAATGGCGTACCACATTGATTTTATGTAATTAATTTACAGCATATTCTGTATTAGCAAAGTAACGTTTTCAATATAATTACATTTATTTTAGAAGTGAATACATATAATCTCAAATATATTTTATTTTAAATGCGAAAAAGTGTAATAAATAAATTTAGTATCATAACTATTATAATTAAATCCTGATTTTTTTTATGATAAATATTCTCCTTAAAGGAAATTTATCTAAAAAAATAGAAATAAAAATAAGGCGAATACAATCTGAAAACAATAATAATTTACTTTTTCGTCATAACGTTTAATCCTGTTAGTAATGTATAAAAAGCAAAACATAAATTACTTTTTACCCTTTTAAAAGCCATTTTATTGTGGAATTTTTGTTTTACCTAATCTAGCAAAAATGAATTATGCACTAATTTTATGAAGAAAACATCATCAGTTTTTTTTTAAACCGTTTGAAGTTCATACAGAACTTTTTCAAAGGCCCAACAAAAAATAATCAAATAAGCTTCAAATCTAATAATTGCGAACATTTTCTTTTCCATTTTTTGCTTAAAACCATTTTGTGAAATGTTTCATTTAATTATTTTTGGAATAATTGGCACTCTTTTAATAAAAGTTGGCGCCATGAGAACAATAAAAAAATTGGCGAATTTTGCCAGAAGACTGCTTTTTATGGCGCATTAGATCCATATAACGAAATCTTGCCAAGTAATATAAATTATTACTCCATGTAGTTTGATATTTTCTTATAAAAATTAAATTATTTCTGCTTTTTCCCTCTTTATAATCAACAAAAACTTATCTAATTAACTTTTATTATTTTACAATCTAGATAACTTTTTAATGATAAAAGCTTAAATTAATATTATTTCATTAATTATCTAAAACTATATGATCAAAAATAGAAACAATTGCATACTTTTCCATAGATTCTACAGTTTTTTTCTCAAATATTATAATCAATAAAAAAAGATTAAAGCTTTTTTTTTGTGTTAATCCATTTGAAATAGAAATCAGTATAAAAATTTGACTCAACGATTTGGGGAAAAAATGTAAATAATTCGTAACAATAAGACAAATATTTTTTAAAAGTAGATAAATTCAAGCATTTTAATTGTACTGATTCAATTTTCTGAACTAGTACCTTTAAAATCCATTAAAAAAAATTCTGTTATTCATTGAGGAATAATAATATATTCTTGTTCTAATAGTTGTTAATAAATTTAGTGCTCGCGTGAATAGAGAAAACGAAATATAAATTATTTTGTAGATAGTTTTAGAAAGTTTTTAGATTTGATTTCTTTTATTTTCTGGGGTATTTGGAGAATGAAAACGATTTAGAATCAGAAACGCAACCGATCTTTAAAGTGAAATTATAAATGACTCCAACAAAAGTTCACTCCAGTTGGAAAATTCGGTAAAAAGAGAAACGAGAGAAAAAAAAATTAGGATACTAAAAATAAACTCGGAATCAAATGTGTATGAATCGATCTTTTCAAAGATGGAAGGAAAGGATGTCGTATGGGGGATGGGCGAACGATATTGAGCTAAAAGGATCACCATCGTTTGCGTCGCATACAACAAATGCTTGAGCAGTGGAATTCAAAATAAGACGCTTATCGTTTGTAGGATTCGATTAACCCTTAGACTGGTAGAATTTATTTTTTTGAGAAATGTTCGCTTATGGATTGGGGTGGTTTGGAAGCTTTATTTATTTATTTTAATTCGTTGATTGAGGGAGGTATGATGACGTAAGAGGAAAATGCAAAATTGAAGTTGAATTGTTCGGACTTTTGTTTTTTACCCATCATATACATATTTATATTTAATCCATATTTGAAATTCAGAATTTATTTTGCTTATATTTTTTCCTGTGTTGCAGTTACTTCAAACAAGTTATCGTTCCAAAGCGTTGAATCTCATTCTTACAGGATTGCTTATAAAGCACAACAAATATATATATATATATATATATATATATATATATATATATATAATGTATTATTTTTCTTGAATTTTAAAGTAATATTATATCAATTTTGAGTTGCAATAATTTCATTCATCGGTTTGGAAAATCGCCAAAATTCATCATTTATTTCAAAATTATGAGCAACTTAAAAGTTAAGATGAGATTTAAATAATTTGCCCAATAAATTGCACAAGGCTTTTGTTCTTTGTTTTCGGTGATATCCTCTATTAATCTTCTTTCCTAAATTTAAGAATATACTTAAGAGTTTAGATTACGGAGAATATTAAATAGAAACAATTATAATATTTTTGTTGTTTTCCTTTATGCTTGCCATTAATTTTCTTATCCAAAATTTCTTATACACATATATCATATTTTTGTTTATTATGATTAGTTTTCTTATCGAAACTGCAAAGTTTCATCTATATTTAATGCAAGCAGTTTGGCGTTGCAAATTGCGAAATTATATAAGGCTTAATATACACTTTTGTTTTTCTGTTACTTTTTCGATATTTAATGTATTGGAATATTCAAATGAATAACGAATGTATTTTCAATAACGTAGTGTGAAGTTTCCATGTACTTATATATATATATATATAATTAAATAAACTTTTGGCTCCCCGTAGCCTATGGTAGGACAGTGTTCTTCAGAATTTAAGGTCTCAGGTTCGATCCCATGTGCTATAGTTCTATGAAATGTGAATGTTGCATTGTAGTCTTTTATATGAAGATTTTGAGGAATGATAGTATAGGAATTTCCAGGTTTTCTCCTTTGCGACGCATGAATGCGGTCAACAGTTAAAAGTCCTTCCAAAAGACAATTAACATGGTGGATGTTAAAATGGATGGTTAAATGCTGCAATTTAATAAACATATATTCATATAATGTCCACAGATCAGTGATGTGATTTAATTCATTTCAAATATTAAGAAAATCTAAATTATTCCCATAATTTTATCTTAGATGGAACTACATTAAATATAAATAAATTTAATAATTGATTTAAAAATAGAATTTATAATATTTTTAAATAAAAATTCATACATCAAAATGTGGGAAGATCAATCAAAACAAAATATTAAAAAAAAAAATCATATTATTCCATGTACAATTAATAGGTTGTTTTGTGAATCATTACACCAGGTGAATGAATTAATGAATTACACCAAAACAAATTAACTACGTATCACTGGAATTAATGAATACATCAGAGAACGAATTACAACAGAGCTTGAGCATCATACTTTAGTTGTATATCAAGCATTTGTTTTGAATACTTTTCTTTATGCATTTACCCTCTTAAACTTTTAGCAATACATTTATTAGAATAATTATAATGAGAATAACCAAAAACATTTAAACCAAATATTTATTTGATGATTTGAGTACTTAATTGGAAAACTTTACGCATTTTCATAATTATCTTTTCAAAATTTTATTATTTTAAAATGTTTTCTATTATTTAAATGGCAATAAAGTTTTATAAAATATCATTATCTTTTTGTCGCCATTCAAACAAATGTTCTAAAATTTTATAATAAGGTTGATTGTTCGCTTATGATTTCTGAGATTAGAAATAAATACTCAGTATTGCATTTTTTTTTCCCTTCAATTATGTATATTTACATATACTTGCTGCATATTACATTAATTTTTCGTGCCGCTGCTTTTAATACGCCTAAATTTTACAGATGGTGGAACTTCTCTGCAAGTTATAAGATATCACAAAACTCGGAGCTTAAAAATCGTTTTCATTTTCTTGAAATGATGTTTCTCAGCAGGACGCCATTTGTAACGAGACGCGCGGGCCGTTCGCCAACTGTGCCAAACCCATTAACACAAATGCGAAGAAAAGCGAAACTATTTTCCGGACCCGAAATCCGTCTTCTCTCATCTGGATTCATTTCACAGTCCCCATTTTTAATTTCGGAAAAATTCTAACGAAGAAACATTAAAACTGGCGGTGATTAACAACTGGGTTGTAATTAGCGGCAGCAGGTCAGGAAAACGTTGAGGCAGTTGTCTACAGCATACAACCCCACACCACCTACACATCCATCCCTAATGCCTACTCTCTTTTAATGCTTATAAAATGAGTTGTTCTTTTAACTCTGGAGTTTAATTTAATATTCTTCGTGTGTGCAACGCCGATTCCAACCAACGTATATTCCTGTATGCTTTCCGACAGGGAATATTCATTGTTAATCGTCTTTTTGGATGTCAGATCTTTCACATATTTAGATAATGGTTTTGGCATTATGTCACTCGGTGTAGTTTGCATTTGTTAAAATAATCAAAATTGTAATGTCCATTTTGAACTTTGTTGCAAACGTTTACTTAAAAGTGGTCATTATGCATGAAATGTTTGGAATCTGAAATTCCAAAACTGCAGTTTCAGTAATGCGAATAAAAATGTACCATTCCAAAAATGCAGTTTTAAATGATGAAATAAAAACGCAGATATTAATTTAATGTTTTCATAAAATTTAATTTTAAATTCAGTTTTTTTTTGTTACTGTCATTGTGTCACCCAGTAATAAAAAAAATGGGGGAATTTGGAAAATGTTTTGTCACTTTTTAATAATCCCGAAGTTAAATAACTTCTTAAAATAAGTGTATCAATTAAATTATTTGAAACTCGGAAGATGGTTTAAAATTTCTAACGTTTACATATGAAAAAAGACAAACAAAATTTTGATGTTTAATTTATTATTAAATTATCGTGTGGTTAAAGAAATTTGTGTGCTTTAAATATATACAAATTTCTTTCAAATATTAAATATATTATATAATTTTTTTGATCGACGACTTCAGAAAACATGAATTACTATGTTTTTAATAAAATCTCAATTTTAATTACATGCCATTATTTTGATGTACTTTTCAATTCCATAAAAGCTTTCATTCTTCAAAAAAAAATTTTTTTTTAAGCTTGTGAAATTTAAATGTTTATTTTTCATCCGCGCGCGTGTTATTCAATAAAAATAAAATATTTAATTTTGTCAATATTATGAACTTTTTGTGGTTGTATTAAATGTTTTTTTCACGCAATTCTATATTTTAAAAATTGAAATTTCATTTTTTTTTCCATTTAAATACGATTAATGTTAGGATTCTAGTCAAAATAATATGGTGCTAAATTTCCATCTTTTGTAACAGAAACTAAATCTTCATTTTTGTTTTTCAATATATACATCTAGCACTAAACGTTCTCTAAATTATTTCCCTGAATCATGACAAAAAAAAAAAAAAAAAATAAATAAATAAATAAATAAAAAAATACGCACAGATATCGAGAAAATTGGCTAAGTTGAATAATCTATTTGCTCATATATTTAGATATTTTGAAAAGATTACTCATTAAAGTTTCGAATAGTTAATTTTTAGTACACAGAATTCATGAAAATGTCCCAATATGTCGTTAATAAATGTAATATACAATTAAAAGTGCTTCAGAAAAATAAAAAGTGATGTATAGCTTTTCCTATATTATAATCAATCAAGCAGACAAACATCTCAAGATTTTGTCATTGTTGAAAGACTGTGACATTCTAGTCGCCTGCATTTTTATCTTGAATTTAAGAGTAGGACAGTCAAGTTTGTACAGACAGCAATAAGGGTGAATATTAATTCTTTTATCGAGTTATTTTGAGTATTTTGATTTATTATCTTTTACAGACTATGTCGTCTACTAAATAGGTCAAAAGAGAAGTTGAAAACATTATCTCATTGATTATTACACGTTGAAACATAAGCGTAATTCATCATTCGATTCCTACGTTTTTTAAATATACGTTACCACATTGATATTGATGAATTTTTTTGATCTATTGTTTACGTTTATGATTGATAACTCTGATTCTTATTAAATGATTAGTTTTTATATGTTGAATTTGTTCATTCTTTTATAAATGATTGATGTTTCGATTTAAGAAAAGATGGAATTATATTTCATTGCTTCAAGATGAAAATGTTTCTAAACTTGACAAAAATATAATTTTCTGTCTTTATTTAATTATGATTCATTTATTGTATTTTAATGAATTATTTATTTAGAATGCTTTATTAATTATTTCAGGGAATGTATAACACACTACTTCAAAAACATAACTGGTTTGAATTCTATATAAATATGCAATATAAATAGCGAAAGAAAAAAAATTATACTTAATTCTTAGTTTTTATTTTAAATACTATTCTAAATTCTAATATTTCAACTATCTGTCGATCTTCTGAGTGGTTTCAAAGGCTTCCATACTGTCAGAGATACTCAAATTCTATATATTTCATTGTTAAACAAATGCAAAAATGAAACCGATCGTGTGTTAAGCTCTGAAAAGTAGAATTTTAATACTAGGTTTCTTCGCTGTAGTGTTAACTCCATGAGAATTTTCATGAATGGAATATTTTTGATTCATTCAGATTCCAAAAGAATACTTTTATCAAAATTTTTATTTTCCTCATGTTTGAAAACCAAAATATTAAAATATAGTTACATTATAAGTATTATTCGTATATTATAAGTATTTATTCGTATAATAACTGTCTTTTTACTAAGTACGCAATACATAGTACAGATTATCATTTATGTGATATTCTTATTTACAAAATATTATATAACTAAAATATTATATATCGTCATTAGAACAATTGTTATTAAATTTACACACATTACCATTTATAATGTATCTATTTATTTATTAATAAATATCTATTTATTTTATATAAATTAAAAATATGTTTATTATATCGTTGCTGCAATTTAGGGAAAGTAAATCATAAAATATTTTTTACAACTTTATAAACAATGAAAATGTCTCAATAACATAATTTCAATACTTTTAAAATGTATGCCATCTCTTATTGTAGAGCATAATTAATCTTCTGTATGTAGATTATCGTCAAGACAATTTCGTTTTTTAATTTTTTTAATACTTTCTATTTTTATTAATTTTTAAAATGAATTACCATTAATTATTAGGATTTATTATCAGAATAATATTATAACATTATTGATAATGCACGTTTTACGTACGTTCTTACAATTTAGTAACGCTCAACTTTCTCTATCGGTAACTAAGTGATACCACAAATGTTATCACGATATCTTGACTAAATATGACACATGATTTTATCGCAATTTGTTAATAACTCATGATATCATGGTAACTCAGTAATATAATAGAATGTTATACACGCCTGACATAATTTCTTACTATATGTTTGTTAATGAAGGAAGCAAGCACCAATATCCTGTACTTAAAGTTGGGTTCTACCAGTTAGATGAAAACTTCTGGGTTGAAATCTTCATAATTTAGAAACAGAGACTAAGCAGAAGACCTCCGAATGTTAGATCTGCTACCTCCAAGCGCGTATCATTTCATTTGGAAAATATTGGAACCACGACCTACTTAATGTGCCAAGAAGTTAAATTTAGCGAGTAACATTTTACATTTAATATTTTGACAAAGATTTGGAATGCAGGCATTAAGTTTATGGAATAAATAATTTGTATTTAGATGTCAGAATTTAGTTAAATTTATTGTTTGAAGTATCAAGTAATTATATATCAGGATTTTTGATTAAAATTGTGGGTGATTTCATTGATAAAATGTAAATTAATCTATCAGTGGACGGGTATTTATGAAATATAGAAGAATTCGGGATCTATGGAATTTATCTTAAGGGAATTTATTTTGTAAAACGTGTCGCTTCTACTTCTTTAGACTTCATTTCTGGTTGACGGAACAGATGGAAAGGTGGAAGAGAAGTCGGTGTGTGTGCGAGGGTGGGGAAGGTATTGTCGGATCAGCAAATCCCCCCACTGCTGACAAGAAAGTTCTTGTTAAAAAGCTTCACTTCCCTCTCGTAGAATAGAAGACGCTCTTGATCTTATTACGTGGTACAGGTGAGGGGTGTTGTACGAAGTGTCACAAACTCTGTCAGCGCCATCTATAAGAAACCAAAATAATAGTAAGAAATAAAAGGGAAGGGTTAGACTCTCTCACTTTTTTTCCTTCTTACAGGAGCTTTTATTTCTCTCATCCTGTTTTTCATATCCTCTTTTCTTCCGGACCAGGAGAAATAAGCGGCTCAGTTGGGGGGGAGGGACTCGAGGGGTGGAGGAATTGATCACGAACGAAGAAACGGCGAATCAATGAAGCGAGAAATTGGGACCATCTAACTGTTCAAATCCTCTTGGTTGTGTTCTCATTTTTCTCGCTTTTTGTTTGGATGTGCCTCTTTTTTTTGTGGGAGGGAGAGTTGAGCTAAAAGGTGGTGGGGGTCGTACCATCCTTGGCGACTCCTTCACTGCAGACAGACGACCTCTCAAGAGCAGACGCATCATAGACAATCAGTAATGAGATTTTTTAAGGCACCAGGGATGGACTATTTCATGCATCGTTGTTTGAATATTCAAAGGACTGTGTTTTAAAACTCCGAACTCAATGAGATTTCTCTTATGAGGAAAGAATTTCGACACAACCCATTGTCTCGCATTTTGAATGCTGCATTAAGTTTCTTTTATGCTGGAGAAACACCAAGTAATCCAGAAGATGCATTCAAAAATATTAAAAAAAATGATTCAGTTTTTATTTGACACTCTTATGGTGGATAATATATTCGTTACATCATCTAATAACAGTATATAATGCAAAAAGTTGCTTTCTCAATTCGCTACAGTTATGGGAAACACTTTATGATGTAAAGAATTACTCTTCCGTTAATTTATTTTGGTAGGAATCTCTGGAGAATAGGAAAGTGAGGAAATAGTTTTTTCAAGACTGTTTTCACCAAATTATTTTAGTTACTTATAATCTGGAGTTGATGTTTATCTTTCTACGTATTTAATAATGTGCATACTTATAAAAATCATTCATTTTTTCTGCAACAAGCTAGATGCACTTAATATATATATATAACTTTCAATCAAAAGTACACAAGTATTTTTATTTTACTGATTGGTTTATTTAATAATTTTTACATGCAAATAATTTCTTATAAAAAATGCTTTAGTTTGGAAAAAAGTGAAGTATTAAATAGAATTAAAAGGCACAGGATTAGATATATATCTGGCTTAACACTTTTATTAGATATCTATCTGGTTTAAAGTTACGAATTTCTGATTCAGGTATCCTATTTAATATCTTGCGGTTCACAACGATTCAAAGTACACAATTTCAAATGATGCGGAAATTTGTACAATTGCAGATATGACTCAAAATGCTTAAAAAAAAAAAAAAAAAAAAAAAAAAACTGCAATAAATTTCTATCTGTTTCCAAATTTTAGAATGTTCTCTAAACGTCACCTGTAGCATGTATTTTGAACTAAATAATTGCAATAGCGAATTTAGTGACAGTTTTTTCTTCCGTTTTTATTTAATTTTTTAATTGAATTCTCTAATAAAGCCTTAAAAGTCTATATTGGTGCCATCTATTGGTGGCACATAATAATATTCGTAAGACACATATACATGATATTTTGGATTAGAAATCAGGCATGCGGTAATTCTATTTGTTCATAATTTTCTCTTTTTGTTTCAATCCAGGAGAACTACCATTAAATTATGTTGAAAATATGCAATGAATAAGCACTACATGGTCATTAATAATAACTTAATTTATAGCTTTGTAAGACAAAACTGTCATTTTAATTGATGTTAATAATTTTACTAGAAAAATACTATTGATTGTTAGTATGAAATTTGTGCCTAGATGGTTTTCCGCACAATTTATTGATATATTTTGGGAAATAAATTTTCACAAGATTTTCTAACTAATTGCTCAATTCGCGAACATAAAGCTCAAAAAATATTCTTTATTAGCCTTATGAGCTCGTATGCAATATACCACATGAATTTTTATTTCTTGTTGAAACTTCACAAGTTTAACTAGAAAATATCATACTTACATTGTCAAAATTCATCGTTTAGAAGCATAAGATATCCAAGTCGTCTTAATGATTGTTAACGGTCTGAAGTCTAAAATTAGGTCGTCGGACAGAATGTTTATGCTTTTTATGCGTGATATATCGTCCGCATCCAATTACATCTCTGAATAACTTGACGCTGTCGACCACCCCACACACTAAATCATCATACGTATTTACAGCGTCGATTATTCGCACGTGTGATTACCCCCTTTCCCCTGGTGCAAACATTCACTGTACCATTACACTTTTCTATCCCTGGGTAAATTGTCACGCCACACGCGGCGGCACCCTCTTACCTGCGGGGTAGTGTGTGTAATGGCCGTTCGTGACTGCCCATTCTTAGGACAGGGACACAGAGGGAGAAGAGATGACCCGGGGAATATTTAAAGAAACCGTGATTGGAATCTGACGTGAGCAGTGCGTCGGCACGCCATTCGGAGATTTTACTTTTGTAAGTGACGCACAAATATTGGACTTCACGGATACGGGAGCTCATTTTAAGCTTCAATATACTCAAAAAAAGGTGAGATAAATGATTGCTCATGCGCTTCTTCCTCGGAATAGCTGGTAATTTCGTCTCTCGCGGTAGTTTTTTAAACACCCAGAAATGATTCTTATGGTGTGTATCATTTCTTTCATATTTACTTGTTATCAATAACAAAATGTTAAATACCCGTTATTAAAATTTTAATAACAGGTAATTAATGCTTATTATCAAAATTAATTTTGATAATAAGTATTAAATACCTATTATTAAAATCTAATACTTACTATTTTTATTTTTTTAAATACCAAAGCTGGGAATTCTTTATTTAGTTTCATGAAATAATGAATTGTATCTTTAATTTGGTTTGATAATTATAGACTATTTAATATCAAAAAATATCTATATAATAGTTATCAGTCATACTATTTTCATAGGCATTTTCAGCGAAACAATTATGCTAGAGACACTATTTATGTGATTCTTATATTTCTAAACTTGATACAATATTTTTTGAAAATATAGCAAAAAAATATTTCTCATTTTTTTATTTAAAGAAATTGTAATGTTATGAAATTACTTTTTGAAGAAGCATTTGTGTTACTTTTCGTATTTATGAAAATCAGAGCAATTTAACAAAAATCCACAATTTTAAATTATTTTAGTTAAAAAAAAATACTTGAATAGGAATCTGTTGAATTCTTAGTTTTTAAAAAAATGATTAATTTGAATAGCTTAAAATGTAATGCTTCTTTCCACTGCTAGACACAAGAAAATTTTTATCAACTCACTTTTTATACTTTTTATTCGTTTTTCAATTCTATTCAAATCTGGAAAATTCTATTTATATACAAATTTTAAATATTAATTAACAGCACTTTGCTAGATTATTCGAATTCATAGAAAAATATACTTTCGCGTATCTACTTTATCCATCTATTAGTTCTCATTTGAAGATCAATTAATTTGAATTATAAACTGAAGTTGTCAATCTTCGACATTAATGTAATGTCTTCAAAGCTGATGCAGTCACGTTGGAAATGCACTTTCAAACACACTAAAGTCAAAGTTTTTTTTATTTATGAATTTAATTTAGTGATGGTACATTACCTAACACTTTTATTACATCCAGTATCATTTAAATGTGGTGACAACTGTCTCATCGAAAAAGGTATTAACAATCTTAATTTTAAACAAGAATTTTTTTTCGCTAGTATTTGATAATAAAAGAAATTTATCTTTAAAATTTTCGTATGTTACTTCAAAGAACTATACAGTAGGACACACAAAAATAGAGAGTGTTCTGAATTTTTGACGAGTTTTGTGAAAAAATTCCGAACATAAATCTCTAAATCTGTTTCTGTCATATTACTACTACTATTCAAAAAACTCATTAAGAATTGTGTTGATATGTCGAAAATAATTCGAATGTAATATAATTAATATTGAGATAAATTTCTTTCACAAACTCAATATCCAAATTTAAACGCACGGGACTTGTTTGTTTATATACTGTCCCTTTATATTTTAACTTATATATTTTATTATTACAATTTTTAGACTCATATTTCTATATATAATTCAAAATAGAAATTTATTCGTAATTGGTTTATGTGTTATATATTAATATAACAAATGTTTAATAATTTTAAACCAGTTCGGGTTAACCCTAACAAAGGCAGAATTGTTATCGTCGGATTTGAAGGCTCAGAATTCGGTCCCAGTTCTCTGTTTAGCAACGGGATTGTTGCGATTCTATTAATAGCATGCACAGTTGTCTGATTGAAAGTTGGGGGTTGTCTTCCATGCAATATCTGAAGTGGCTCACTTTATATGAAAAGCTCTTTTAAATGGTTGCCAAAAGCTTACTGATGGCTGAATGGTTAGCATTTTTGACTCCTGAGCTGTGTCCTGGGCTCGAATCTCGGTTAGGACATGGATGTTACTTTCTTTCTCTGTTCCCTCTGTGTTTCTCTGTCCTTTCTTGTGTGATGATGTATGAATGTGGCCCACCCAGTAAACGGGTTTATGGTGGTATGGCTCCAGCAACGCTCCTGGTTTCCGTGATTGGGCTCACAGGTGCCCGCTGGGTAACGACAAATGAGTAACAGTTTCTAGCCTGTGTTGTGGCATAGGGTTCGTCACCCAAGTGCCCGCCGTTGGGGGGAAATGCCAAAATGCCTTTTGCATTTAGGATGTCCAACTATGTGGTGAGAAAATTAATTTTTGAAATCAATGTGATTAACTTTTAAAAAATTATTTTTAGGAACCAATATAATTAAATTTTCGAAAATTTTTTGCTTTGGTTTTAAAATTTCCAGAATGCTAACTATCAGTATATTTACATAAGGAAACGAAACGAAAGATATAATTTCTCCCAGCTTTTGGTTTTATGATCAACGAATAAAGAAACTTGAATTCTTTCTACGAGCAGGATACAAAAGAATCGATAAATTAGACTGCATCCCAAGAGGTCTGAGAGAAAAGTAAATAAATCAGTTATTCTTTCTCGTGGAATAACAGAATGACGAATTCATTTCTTACGGATATCTTCTTTCTGGCCAAGAATGGAAAACAGACGCCCTTCATTGGTATTCAAGGCTTCTTTCCTCCAGTCAATTATTTCATCAGTTCTGATCATCCCGGCGAGGGTGGATAGGGATAACCAAGCACTTATCGTATTAAGGACGGTGACTGCTTGGGGTGGACTGGATAAAGTAAACGAGCTGCTGAAACGTAAGTTGTCTCTTGGGGTACCACCGCGATTCATTTTGCTTTTTTTTTTTTTTTTCTGTATAGGGAAGTCAGTCACCGAATTTTGGATGGCATCATCTTCAGGGATGGATTTTCCCGAGTGCGCGTAGGTATGCATATCGGTAAGTGTAAGGTAATGATAATCCATGGTGGTATGATAATTTAAGGGATTATGGTAAAGAAATCGAGTTAAATTGATCGGTTTGTGTATGAAATCCGCTTATGACTTGAAGGCAGACCATAAAAATGAATTTTTCTGTTATTTCGAATGTCGTTTAAATATATTTTAAAGCTGTTAACATCTACAGTTCTTAAATTTGTAATTGTAACTTTTTTTCCCTGAAATTTTGCGAATTGGGAAAAAACATTGGGTGGAAATGTCTTTTCTGGCTTCTTAAGTTTTCGAAATTAAAATGTAATTTATCATGGAAGTTGGCATGATGATGCCCTAACCCTCCAGGCCCCCGTGGTCTCAGCACTGTCGTAAGTCAACAAATGGTATTGTACGTTTATATCTTTGTATGGCAACTTATTTTTAATTTTACTTGTGGCAGCATCATGTAAATTTATGCCTTATAATTATTGAATGCATAATTTTTTCTCATTAAAGAGTAGACAAAGTAATTAATGGAAATTTAAATAAAAATATGCAGTTATATGAAACATATTTGGAATTTAATAAGTCAAGTGCATTCGACGTGGCTTAGAAAACTACAAAGACATTATTCTGCGTAATTTAACTTTGCTGCTTCTAAGTGGCTCTTGCTTTGATGGATATTCATCGAAATTTACCGCAATCCTACTGCACTCCTCATCGTTTTGTTCTTTAGAACATTTTATGAAAAGGAACTTCCGCGGGCTTTAAAACTCCCGCAATACAAGATGCGTAAGTGGAAAGAAAGGAAACACTCCTTCAGCCGCAGAACAGCAAATGGGCAACTTCATAATGGGGGACGTCATTACAACTCTTTGTGCGTGTTCTTAATGTCTTTCCCTCCCTCCAGCCACTCAAATATGAGAAAGAAAAAAAGGTAAAACAAACAGAAGCATGCATCTTCTTCCTTTTTTTTCGAAGTTAGGGAAGCGAAAGCTTTAAAAAATTAACGAAGAATATAAAAAAAGAAGCAGAAAGACAGGATTATGAGTTAGAGAGAATGGCACAATGTTTAAAAAAAATGGGAGGTTATCACCGTTAAGTAATCCACTGAAAGCATTTATTGTCATTATTAAAGATATAGCGTGGAGAGGGAGGGAAAATAAAAAAAACAACATAAAAAAAGATAAATATCGAGAAAACTTTTTCCAGTTGCAGTGGGATTTGCCTCACTCTTCCCCTCCCAGTGAAAATATTTCGAACGTTTTGTTTAAAGACCTGAGTGCATTTATGTGTTCTTCGCGTTTACTTTATCTGACAAATAACCGATTTCTCTTCTTCCTCCCCTTTTGTGGCTTCGCTGAGGAAATTGCTAAATTATTTACCCACTGCTTGAGTAATGACATTTTTTTGGCAACACAACCTCGCGGTGTCTGGTGAATAATTTAACAAATGACCACTTTTAGCGTTAAATGTGAGAAATTACTCTTAAGAACTGCGAGCAAAACATCAGCAATCAACGCGTTATCAAATGGAAGGGAACTTTACCATCCTGAAAGTAAATGTCTAGTTAAAAGCCAACTCAAAGCGTTAAAGAACAGACACTTTTTTTTAATCAGATTGTCTTATGTGGAAAATATATATTTCACATTATCAAGTAACTTTAAGTTGACTCTTTCAACAAAATATTAATGTATAGTTTTTTTTTATAGAATATTATGAAGATTAATAAATTAGGATTCTTTCAAAAATATTCTTAACAATTATATTCAAGAAAATGATACGTTTACGATTAAAGCAGTGAAAAAAATGGTGCATCATACAAAATTGAAATTTAAAAGCTAAAAAACAGTTACAAAAATTGAGCTAAATTTGATATGTTTTTTGGAAACGCTGATACGCTGAGAGATTGAAATTTTAGATAAAATTAACATTTGGTTGCAGAAAAATGGAAGGAGATGGCTTTACAACTTCAATAACTTCTATCTCTGATAGAAATTAAATCTACAGTACCTATTATAACTGTAGCATATATTGTCTACTGAACAGCTGAAGTATTTTTGATTACTAACGGTTTCATGTAGAATGCACAAATTTGCGTCTTTAAGCGTCTACTTTAATAAATATCTTAAGTTCTGTGGTTTATTAAGAACCGTTTAAAATCAAGCTGATGATAGAAGATCCTTGTAAGCAAATAAAGCAATTGGAGGAAAAAATGAAGTTTTCAAGGAATAATACGTTTGTCTTCATAGTGAACTGTTGTGCCTTTGTTGATCCCATATTTAGAATCCTTTCCCGACAAATCACTGTTTAATAGTACCATAGGAGTATTTACAGCAAATCCAGATTTATCAATGAATAATATAATCGCCAGATTTGACTTCATTTAAAATTAACTAGAACGTTATAAATTTGACAATTTTATTTCAAATATTTGACTGATATAAGGGTTTATTATCATTCTTTCTGGAGTGGCACATCGACCGTCATTATAGCCAAAGTTAAACATTTTGGGCAGTGAACAGTTTTTTTATCTAAATATTAATCACTTAACTTGTATCGATACAGTAATGCACATACATATTTTTTTTAATTTATGCTCCTTCCTTTCTTTTTTGAGTTGAGTTGTGAAACTTGCCTTAAAGTATAACTCTGCTCCCCAACGAATATGCTACATTGAGATTGCATATCACAACTTATAAACATTGATATGAATGTAAAAATGATAATTTTACAAAAAAAATAGATGTAAAATTATTTTTAACAGTTGTTATGAATACTCAAGATTTCCTCCTGTAGTGTATCAACGAATTCCTGCATTTGCCCATGCGACATGTAGCTATATCTCTCACTGTTGGAAGATGTTTTGGTCAACATCACCAGTGGCAGGTCCTTTTTCTTGCTGGGGTATATATAACTAGATTGAAAGAAAAAACATAAAATTATACCCGAGTTCTTTATCTTCATTTTTCTAGTTTCTTTTTTCAAACAACTTTTAATGTCTAATCTCCAATCATGCGTATGACAAGCACGCGATTTAAAAATGCTCGTGCAATAATCGAAGTTCTGTAACAGATACTTTTAGCTGTTGGCCAAATTTTGCTGACCCAACTATCATCAGAATGGTTTAAGGAAAAAAGCTTATTGTTTACATAACTGTCAAATTTTATAATGAACTTACTGACAAATACATTGCAATACCATATAACGCTAACTCAATGACCTTACTAAACTTGCTCATTGTTAACCTTTATCATATTTTTGTTCCATTTTATATAATAATAATTTCCAAAAATGTTACAGGAATGAGTGATGTTGTTTTATAAAATGTATTTTGTATGTACTGCGTCTCTTGTACCTTAGGAAAAATCGTTCCATTTAAGAGAAATATTGTAGATGTTTCTGTTCTTCTGGCATGATTATATTATTTCAGCTATCTTTAAACTTATGTTTAAGTGATTAACATAAATGGAAGTTTATATTTGTTTACAAAATAAACTCTAAATATATGTATGTTCTTTATAAACCACATTAATCTCATCTTTTTTTGAGTCCATTTAGTTGATAGTTATAGTTTATGATTAGAATATGATTTATTATTCATTTGTTGTGTGGAATAAACACCAGGAAAATGCGTTTAGTCTATGTATTCTATATTGTCGGCTTGTTTGAGTTAAGAACTTATTCTTCTCAGCGAAAAACCCACCAATTTTCTCTAAATCTACGATAAATGTCAAATTAACTTATTTTTCTGGCAACAGCAATATCGCAGCCAACTCTCACCAAAGAAAACATCGCGTAAAATTTAATCGCCAATAAAAGTTGAGGCGCGGCATCGTTATTCTCTCACTATTTTATACCTCCTGTATCTGCTGCTAGCCTTTAAAATGTTGAAGATTATTAAAGTTACATCTTTAAGCGTAATAAAGAAGGGTTCTGATTTCGTTAGGTCTTAAAAAATAACAAATAAGAAAAGGCAAACATTAGCCGTCATAATCACCATAAAAGCAGCGCGGTTGTAAAAATTCTTCACAATCTGCAAATTGCGGTTGTTAAATGGTAGCAGAGGCGATATTTATGGAGCAAATATTGGCAATTATAAGGGTATGAGAAAAAGTGTTTAGTCCCTTATGTGTGTTCCCAGACTTTAAGATCGTAATATCTATTATGGATGCGTAATTAAAGCAACCAACTTTAACTTGACGTGCAATTCTCACTTAAGTTAAGGGGGGGGGAAAAAAAAAAAAAAAAAAAAGCTGTTTGTACAAACATACAAAGAAATTTTCATATAGTTTTAGTATGCATATACTATAACGCTTGGCTATCAAAAAGCTGAAAAAATCTGGAATTCACATTTTTTAAACGAAGAAAAATTCTTAGTTTAAGTAAAGCAAAAATATTGTGAAACGCTTGATGAAATCTTTTGTTACATCGCTTTTGGCCTGATAAAAATCTCAGTGACCAGAAATGTTGGCGTGAATTTTCTAAATTGATCCCAAATCTTTTCATAATATTTTCCAGTCTTAGAATTATGAAAAAAAAATTATAGCACAGTTTATTTACAAAAGTAACTAAATTAAATGGTGCTTTTAATTCATTATTTTGATATAAAAATAAATAAAAAAATTTAAATAAAAATGTAGAAAGTATAATATCGGTATTTTTATATATAATAAATATAATCGGTATAATATATATAATATCGATATTTGTGTGTGTGGTGGAGTTTTCTATTATTGTTGAGAAATCGTATTGTTTTTGTTTTTTTCTGATAGACGTTAATTTATAAATATACCCATTTTTGATATGAAATGTGCAATGGATCAATTATTGACTCTTTTCACGGAAAAGATGCCTATTTACGTCTGTATATAAATATGTTAAAACACAGAATATACAAAATGTTTTATTTGTTATATCAAATGAAGTTATGGTGTAGAAACGAGTACCCCTTAGTTTGTGAAAAAACTTGGTAATAAAATTTAATTTCTGTTTACCCTGATGTTTTCAACGTTTTAATTAGCGTAGTTCTAGGTTTGCCATTTTGATATTTGCATTTTTGCACCTATTTTGGCGTAAAAAAAATTGCCAAAAAATAAAAGGGTGGTTTATTTGATATAACTTAACTTAACCCAAATACGTAATTTTCCTTCTTAAGTTTTAAAAGTTTTCTCACTTATCTTTTAATACAATTACTAAGTGATCGCACCATGTTAATTAGAGATTAAGAAGTCATTATATCCATCGGTGAATTTGATTTTTCCGGAAGGTTAATGTCCGAATAATATTCGATTTATTTTAGCTCAAAACTCTTATAATAATCCATCCAATTTCGTATAATATGATGAAATTTTCTCAGACTACTTTTACTTTTTTTTTTTTCGCTTACGGAAGCATTAAGATCGACGGTCGCCAAGAGTGAAAAATTATCAAATATTTTACAATTTGGCAATATCTTTTCTATTTTTACTCACACGAATGTAGCGAGACAGTTTCTGTAGTCTTATTGGTCCTGAAGTAAGCGAAATGAAAATCTCCAAATACCGCCAAATTGACCTTGTAGTACTTATATTTTGTTATTCTTCGTACACAATATTTATATATGATAACAAAAATGATCAATTCTTATACTGAAATACACTAACGTAAAAAAAAAAAAAAAATACATAAAGAATATTTAAAAATATATCTTTCATTTTTTACATATTGCATCTTTCATTTTTTGTAAAATATTAGTTTAATACTTTTCAAGTATTTTTGTTTTGTTTCTGTTACTTGTTGTTTCTGTTGTTTGTTGTTTTTTTAACATATTTCAATATGAAATTTATAAAGGTAAATCAACATCCAATGCTTATTTAGAAAGTTCCTCATATGAGTTAACTATATAATAAAAAAAGTTATAGACAAAAAAAATTGCTCATGTTTTATGTGAAAAAGTACTTTAGATTTTATTATTTCCTACAAAAGCACCGTATTTAGATTATTATTAAATCCTACTGTATTACATGGAACAGACATAAAACTTATCGAGCAAAAAGAAAATGAAAAAAAAAAAAAGTTAAAAATTATTTTAAATTGTTACAAAAAGAAGGTAAAAGAAAAATATCTCTTTTGTTTTTATTTTATTATTTATCCTTCCATTCTCTTAGTTTGAGTTATTCTTTGGCACTTTCACTTCGCGTGCACCTTGGCGATCCTAGAGAAGCCTTTGATGTGTTTCAGTGAGGGGAGAATGCGGAAGAATTGGTTTCGTGGTCACCATGTCGGTTTTCACACAAACCATCAATAATCCTATGAATTTTATTTTTTCCATTTCTTTCACGAGTCCGTCCAGAAAGGGAGGGGGGGACAGAAAAACGGATCGTTGGGAACTCTTCAAATCTATTACTTGGCGGAAAAATTGACAGTAGATGACGTTCCCATCTTTGAAATGTAAGTGCCAGGAGTCGATATTATGAAAGAAAGTTTCAGAGTGGGAAAAATAGTATATTTTACACCTCACACCAAGTATTATTCTTTGCATTTCTTGAAGCTCTGTATGACTAAAATAAGTTCTTTTATAGTGTATTTGCTTTGTTAAGAAATGTAGCTAGATGGTACAGTTATCTTTCTCAGATTATTTAGACGATAAACTGCCAATTTAATAAAATCATTGAATTATACTTCACCCTAAATTTATTACATCCATCAAGAGCTAAATACTATTATATGGTGTTCGTGCCAAATATGTAGATTACTCTCCAAAACAGGCTCTCAGGCTTTTAAAAGTTTGGTAAGTTATTTTAGAATTCGGTTTGAAAATTTATAGGATTCTAATTGAGAGAAAAATTTTCTTAGAATTCTATTCACACGTTTCTTTTCGACTTCATTTTGTAAAACTTCCATTTTGAATTCTATTAACAATATTAAAAAATCTGAAAAAAACAGGCAGAATTTTTGAAATTAAATCTGTTAAAAGTTGTACAATTATTAGCACGAAATTAAATCTAGTAAATATGCAATAAGGAAACTCAGTCAGGAGAATTAAATCGAGAATTTCCATCAAGTGGAGTGAAATACATACATGGTCGTTTACTGATTGTTAACCATGAAAATGTATTTCAGATGTTCTACATTTTTCAACAAGAAACGAATCGAACTTTAAAAGTTACAAAGACAAATCATAGCATCTCTCATTAAACGATGAAGTTATGTATAAAAGTTGTTTACACTTTTAAACTTTTTTTCACATTGCACGTATGCAAATACATCGGTTTTGCCGAAGAAAATATGAAAGGTAAAAATTTATTTCAGTTATAAATTATTCTTTTTTAAGTTATTATTTTTATTTATGTGTTTTCTCCAAAATTACATTTAAAATGTGAAATTTGGTTATGACGATGAATTTTTCGATTACGATATATTTCGATTCACTTTGGTTCTTAATGTGTCAAATTAAAATAACGACTCTAATATCTCTAAATCTTCGCCAGTTATTAACCAGTTCATGATATCGCCAGTTTCGCGTTTTCCATTTAGGTCCTTTCTTCGCCAAATGCCTCGTGTAATTGACTTTTCACGTCGCAAAGATAAATAATGATCCTTTTCACCAAGCCTATCACTGTAAACAACACTCTTTTCTTGTTGGATCATGCTCCAAAGGAAATTTATTAGCCCCATTGACATATATTTATACTTTTTCTTCGCACTTCTGGCTTACATTCAGCTCAGGCTTTGGGCCATCAGATTGGCGAGAAAAATAACGCGGAATTTCCTTTTTTGTGCACACTGATTGATTCTCACTTCCAAGAAAAGAAGCTCTGTTCCTCCAGGCCATCTTGAAATGGCGATGATGGATCTTGGGTCTAGTATTGAGAAATGAAATAGATCACCTTTTCGGTGATATATCGTCTTCCACCTCCGCCAAATTTACGAGTACTTTTTCTGAAAGGAGATAGTTTAAGTCGGAAGGGAGACCCTGTGTCTGTTACGTCTGGGGTGGTCTGTAACATCAATGGACAACGTTTGTGCTACTAAAACTACCCTCAAAATAGTTTTCAACTTCTCATGCATTTTTCAATTTCGGTTTGCTTAGCTACGTGCTGAAAAAGGAAGTTAACGGAAAATTAAGTGTGTAGAAATATGTTACATGCATTTACTTGATGTTGCCAACACTATATTTCTTTTTTATATTCATTTATGTTGTTTCACAGCTTTTAAATATCTATAAAATTAGAAGTGGGCAAAGTTTATGATGGGAATTGTTAATGATATTTGGGGATAATCCGTCAATCGGCGTATTCTTTGGATGATGTAATATAAACTGTAAAAGCGCTATAAGACAATAATTTGTGATTCCGAAATAAGTTCTCAATGATGAAGGTAGTTGAGATAATTGATCATGATTAGTGTTGTGACACTAGACATCACAAATTTAATTTCAGATATTGACTGTAGATAACAAGTTAAAGAAAAATTATTTTTCTAAACAGTTGAGATATTTTATTAAAATATGAAATAAGAAAAATTAAGATTTAGATCATTCTTGCCGATTAAAACTAACCATAAAATGGATATTTTGTCTTGTCTTTATACTTCTGCTTTTTCTTCTGTTCTATTTTCAACGTGTTCCATTCGGAAACGGTACCGCTAAAAATTTGAAAACTAATTATTTAGAACAACTCGTAATTTTCATAATTTTGAAAACTTTTACAAATGGAAAAAAATTATAATTAAAAAAATACTTCTTTGTTATTGGTAAAAATCATGAAATTATTTTTCTCATCGACGACGATACTCAGTCAAACATTTGACGGTAAATTTCGCATTGTTTGCTGCCTCTCGAAGAATGCGATTTGAAATCAGGCTACAAATTCCTTGACAAATCGGATTAACGACGCCGTCTCAATACGATGTATGTGAGTGATGTAGATTAAACGTTATTTGACATCATGGATATTTTAAACCGATGAGAATAGAAATAAAGTCGTGTATTCATGATCTCAAGTGGAATGAAAGAAACAACCACTTTATGGTTAATAAAGATTTATTTCAAAATTTTTTTGGGAAATAAATTGACCTCAAAATTTACTTATTATTTCTATATTGATAGATGTTGATTTGTTTGTAATGAAATTTATCAGATTCAAATATTGATTTCTCTTCATTTTAAATGAATGTAAACTTTAGGATTTTAACATTTATAACCATTGAAACCGAATTCTATCCATTGATTGAGTTTTAAGAGTAATTCGACTATGTCATTGTACTATTGGTTACTATGACAACAATTAAAAAAATATGTCCCTGACACGGTAATTTAAAAAATATGAATATATTAAGGATAACACATAGATGCCAAGCAATGTAAAAGTACTATGAATACAATTCCTTAATAGTGACCGTTTCAAAATTCAAAAAATTCAAAAGCTTAGAAGGTAACAAATTTAAAAATTACTTAAAGAAAAATATTTCAGTAATGAAAGCTCACAATAACAAATTTTTATTGTTTCATGTATAATAAAGTTCCTGTCCTTCTACACAGTTCATTCATTTTAATGAAACGATTATAATTAAATGCATTCTATAACGATAAAAATAATATTATATTGCTTATCATCGTGTTCCAAAATATCATTCAAGCATTGTGTGGGAGAAAATTTAACGAACCCGGACATCGAAACTTCCCCGCAACACTTCGTTAGTTCCCTAAAGCCCTTGAGAAACAATAAATTTTCCCCCAAAATCGAAATTTTCCCTCTTTTCCCTACTTTACTTTTTCAGCGAAGTCGTATTTCGCGTGCTGCTTGCTGCCGGACCAATAGGGTACCTGAATTGAGCTCGTTTCGCGGTTCGGTGCAGCGTAAAATATGAAATATTCTTACCTGCTCTCCACCCTCTAATCCCACCCTCAGCCACATGATTGGATTTAGAATTCTTTCATTATCTTGAATAGAACAATGTGGTGGTGCAAATTTGGTGAAGTGTTAAGAAGCAGTTAGATTTTCCCGGCTCTGTACTAGAAATTATAGCATTTTTTTCTGTCCTTTCTGTTCCTCCCTTTCTGTCTTCACTTAACCACGAAGCAATTCATTTATATATATATATATATATATATATATATATATATATATATATATATATATATATATATATATATATATATATATATTGAGGATTTATATTCAGAAAACTTTGTATCTTTGCTGTATGAAACGAACCTGACAGAGCGATAAATATCTCTAGAAAAGGGGGATTTTTTTGATGAGTACTTTTACAATGAAATGTCGATATTCTTCGGTAATAGCTAGGTTTTATTTTGATGTGTACACTTCATTATTTTAATCGAAAGAACTTTGAGAAAGAAAAAAAAATTAGATATTTAACTGTTTATTCCTATTTTATTGTTATAAATTCTCAAATGCATTAAGAAGCCATGAAATGGTAAAAGCTATTTTCAAAGGAATAACATTTTGATTTGTTTTATACAATTAAACATCATTTCATTGAGGAAATAAAGTTGTGGATGATAATTTTTAAAAACTGTTAATTTTTATGAGCGAGTTTATAAAAGTATTCCAATAAAAGTTTTAAAAAAGGCTCCAGTGGCTCAGTAACTGGACGCCCCTCCCCATTAAGATCAACAAAGTGAAGCACCATTTGCCGTGGGCAGTGATTGGAAGGGTGACCACATTGGCTCCCTCATTGGGTTGCTGGATCTCTGTGGGTTGGGGAAGTGTTCACGTTCATCTGTGGTAGCCAATGCTTTTCCGCTAGTGTGGCATAGTGTGGAGAGAAGGTACCAGCTCGGATATGACCTCGTCATCTGGCCGTAGCTCACGATAACGAGGCGCTTGTGATAGTCAAATTCCAAACACATTAACCTTTAAGGTCTACTCCGCTATGTATGTATTTATAAAGATAAAAAAAAATTTGTATTATATTTATGTGTTTAAATCGCTTTAGGATGTTTCTTCATACACTATAAGCAATATTCTATAGCCATAGTCAATCACTTATACCTTTCAATCAGCTACAGAACCCGCAACTGATTTCCCGTGATCCTCTTCATAATTTCATGCCATACAAACTGAGGTCATATGGTTGTTACTACTTTATTTTATATTGACAGTAAAAATATTCGAGCTCACCGGAAAAAAAATAAGTAATGTAAAATAAAAATAAATAAATAAAATAAAATAAAAATATGACACTTTGTTTTGAATTTGATTCTAAAATATGTGGTACATTTAGATTTCAAATCATTATTTGATAGTGACGTGAAAAATAAAACCCATTGTTACTATATAAGTATGTTATGTTAATAGGTAAAAATAAAATAGATTGGTAATTTATATAAATGTGAAGGCATTGTGGGTACATCAGCATATTTCCCTGCACCTTGCCCAGAAAGGAGGGCTTTACCTGTTTCATAGGAACTACTGGGTGGGCGTTTTCGTAATTTAGAAGTAAAGACTATGCTGAAGACTTCTAATACTTAACCTGTCATCCCCAGAGATATTATCTACTTATTGAACTATAGTTACCTATTTATTATCTATAGCGACAAATTCATTAAATTAGTAGCTATAGTGACCTATTTATAAACCATAAAGTGGTTTTTTTCTTTCGTACCAGCTGAGATAAATTTATTACAAGTTTCATTGTTTTAAAATATCCATGACTCCACAAAAAATTTCATCTACGTCACACAACGTATTAAGATGGCATCGTAAATCCGACTTGTCCATGAATTTTCTGCCTGCCTTTAAATCGCATTCTTTGAGCGGCAGCAAACAAGGCAAAGTTCACCATAGAATTTCTGAGAATACTGTCGAAGTTCATTTTTTTTTAATAAAACAATTTCTTATTTAATGACCAAAGCAACAGTTTGAGGAACCCTTTTTCATTGATTTAATTCATTAATATGTTGACTATAGAAAAAAAAAAAAAAAAAAAAGAAGTAAAATGACAGGTTAAAACATCCACTTTATGGTTAGTTTCAATAGGAAAAGACGATTTAAGTCTTTAAAAATTTCATTAAATAATAGAATTCTATATTAGTATTAAAGTTTTGGGTATGAACTACATTAAATGGTATCATAAATGGATTATTTTTCGTTTGAAGCGGAACATTACTGATTCGAAATATGAAAATTGAAACGTTTCAAAAAAGCAGTCCGTTATTAATCGTTAATTATTGCTAACTAATTTGTTATTAATTGTTGCTAACTAATCTGTTATCAATTATTAATTAACTGCAAAATATTTCTGATTGGTTTTCCTGACTACTGAACTGTAAAAAACACCCAACTGCCTTGTAATTTTACACATCGGTCATAAGAGATTTTTCTATGTCAGAGCACTTTCTATGTCACAAAATCTCTGGCGGAGGTTAAATTTTTAACGTGCTTTTTATTACCATGATTTTCTGCTTTGTCTGGTATATAACATGCTACTTTTTAAATGAATACTTCCGCAACCGCGGATATTTAAACTGTTAGGGGAAAAAAATTAAATTGTATTTGAATTGAAATCTAAAATACAAATAGACATTCATAAATATAATTATTAAGGATAAAGGGGGAAAAAACTCTTTTTCTAGTTATATTGATAAATTTTTTAGTAATTGTTATAAAAAAAATGGAATAAAAATTTTTGATTTTGCTCGAATGGGAGAGGCATGCTTCCCTAAAATGAACTATTTATTGCTGAATAAAGGAAAATTAGAATGATAATTTTAAAATTATTTTTACAAATATTGGTTATAGCTTGATTTTTGTATTTTTTTTTTTTTTTTTAATATTTTTTCTAAATAAAAGTTTTTTTATTGCAATAAAAATTCATTAAAAGTAATCTGATATTCCTTTCGTAACATTGATTTGTTAATTTTCACGCGTTCTTTAATATTTCTTATATATATATATATATATATATATATATATATATATATATATATATATATATATATATATATATATATATATATATATATATATATATATAACTAATGTAGCAATCATTATTAAATCAAACCATTTTCATTCTTTCCGTTTTGTGCTACGACGAATCGATTTTATTCTATACTTTTAGCGCTTAAAAATCAAAAACTTTATTTCATTTTTAATTACCTCGCACGAGTCATTGAATTTATTCACAGTCTGCCGGCTCTAAACTGAGCGAGCTCTTTCTGTAGGTGCCAAATATCAAAATACTTTATCAACAATTTTCCATCAGCTATTCAAATCACTTTAATATATTCTCCTGAAAACGAAATTTCTCAGAATTGTGATTTCTTATTTATTACTTTTCCGCTAATTGGGAGGGAAAACGATTTCAGGAATCTTCCTAATTTTGATTTTCCGCAGCTAACAATCGTTTGAACTTTCGGGGGCGGACTCCTTGGCAATTCTTGTTCGACCCCTACTTCAGAACGCGCGCTGTCGCGTTTTCTAATCGAATTCCGCAGGGGTTGGGTATAGGGGGTTGTGAGGGGCAGGGTAGCTCAGTGGGGCGCGATATTGAATATCGCTTTTCTCACACTCAGACGACGACGCTATTAAAGAGATTGGCTAAAAGGGAAGAGTAGGGGCAGGAGGAGGGGCGGTTGAATTAAAAGTATTCCAATTTTTTTTTTCTTCCCTCGTCTTTGTCAGCATTTCGGCAAAACTCCACTTAAAACTCTTTGCATTTCACCCAAGAATTTGACACTATATAGAATTATATATTTGTCGTCTGCTGGAGTTGCTCGTGAACTTTTTTTTTCTGTGTTACCTCTTCACACCCTTCTGAATCATTTCTATATAGATAATTTCTGATTGGTCAAAAAACTTAAATCTGAAGAATCATTTTCTTACCCTATAGATTACAGGAAATGATTGTTTTGAACTGTAATTGAATTGAATGCGTTGTGGTGTTTAAATTTTCCTAGTGTAGCGTATAACGGCTTTGATATTCGTGAAATTTATAATTGTGATACATAATTTGAAATTCTCGTTATCAAATATTTAATTACAGTACAAATTAATAAGTAGTATTTAGAGCTTTAATATTAATCGAAATTACTTAGTAATAATAGTGAGACAAAAATCATTATTCATAATCTTTGTATCTGGTTTGCAAGTAATGAGTACCATAATTTTTAATACATATTAGCAACCAGTAAAGAGCGATTGATATGTATGATAATTCACTATTGTTTAATATTGTCAACTACATATATGACTGGGATTGGTGTCGACATGATATGAAAATTGTTATTCTATTAGAGCACAAATAAATCATTGAGTCAAATAGTTCCATATCAATTCCAATAATAGTAATATCGTTTGCAAACATTTTTAGCATGTTCTCATTCCATTTACAAAGCAGATAAAATCTTTAAAAAGCTATAAGTAAACATTAAGTTGGAGTTTGATAGATTCCATCCTTTTTTAAAAATCTATAAGTCTGGTGTCGATTAACGTAGTTAATTTTATTTAATCCTCACAAGATAGTTATTTAATTAATTGTTTTGAATGAGTGATATCAGCTGTAATTTGATTATTGTCCTTTTTGAGTCATTGCCAATGATTAGATATTTAAAACGATGCTTATTTATGTCAAAATATTTGAAAGTTGTCTTGTTTCTTGCTGTTTCTATTCCATTTGTTGATTTTTTTTTTTTTTTTTTGTGTAAGCATAGTTAAGCTCGAAAACATAGTAGTAATGTCACAACATACTTTAAACTAAAACATATTTTAAGTGATGAAATTACTGTAGAAAATGTGTAGATATTTTTTTTTTTTTAACATTTAACTCAACTTTTTATAACTAGTCTATGTCAGCTTGGTTAGCTTATTGTTAATTCTACGTCATTTTGGTTAATTAATACTAACTACAATGTCGCGGGTAATGGCGATACAAAGTAATGTTTTGTCATGAAGAACGCGCATTGAGTTATCTTACATTATTGATTGGGATATTTTTATAATACCATTGTAACATCTTTTCGGACACTTCTCATCTTAAGCAAGCAACATCGTATTTATTGGCACTAAAATTTAGGACAGAATATCGTCTCATTTAGACGATTGATTTCTAATTACTCCGAGAACGAAATTAAGTGTGAAAAATATTTAAAGCCAGATATAACTTTGGTTGCCTTAGTTACTTTCGTTTTTGTGAAAGAAACATCAGTGACCTTGAAGCGTCTATTTAAAAAAAAATGAGCTATAGATGGTGGCAACTTAATATCCTTGAAGCCTGTAAGTGCTGGGTTTAGAATTGATTTCGTTAAGTAATTATTACTCAAAATCGTGTGGCAGTGTTTCCTTTTTTCAGGATTATTTTCCCGACAGGTCTTTCAAAGACATCAATTTATGTCTCTTTAACGGAAATTACTTATTGCGGAAGTGACATGAAAGCACGTATAAAATACCAATGCCATTTGGTATTTTTTTTTTATACAAATTAATATCATTAGAAACACAACGAAGAAAATTAAAATAATTTTTGCTGCTAAATAACTTTTTATGATTACGTTAGAGTTATATAATCATAATTTTAATATATTTACTGTCAATGTCTTCTAGAAAAAAAAAAGTTGGAACAGTAAGCACATCTGGATTATTATTCCATTGTTTGTTGATAAGGATTAAAATAAGCGCGTGACGTCATAGTGTCATACGTTTTGTTGATGCTTTGAATTTCATGCTTATTTTGTTCAATAAGTACACCTAATTGAAATCAGGGATTCTAAATAATTAATGGATAATTTGTTGTATGTACAATATATTTTAAAATCATTGAATAAAATGATTAATCGTTACATATTAATGATAAAGAAGAAAAACTGGTTGCAGCAATTGGTTATCATTAATATGTGGTACACCCTATAAATTAAATCACTTTTACTTGGCGAATTTCTAATCCCTTAAATCAGATTACACCTGTAATAAATAATTCACCAAGCTCTAAAATTATTATCTGCCAACTTCCAGAATACATTTTTGTAATGAACCCTAAATTAAAGTCTACTTAAAAAAAATAATTTATTTAATTTGAAGTGTAAACGAATCACAGACACATAGTAAATATAACATTTTCTTTTCAAAATTCTCGTAGTAAAAATGAACCAATAACAAAAAGTATTTTCATCATCTACCTTACTTTTCTTCTTTTATTTAAACATCCATTTTTTCCCTTGTTTTTACAAATCATATTTTCCGTGTTTTTTTTAATTGTTTTTCAAATTTAATTACTGCTTTCTCTTCTTTTTTTTTAATCAACAGAAAACTTATCTTAACGATTATTTTCAAAAAAATTAAATTTTTTTCTTTCTCTCATTGGCATTATTTACATACTTCGATTTCTTTTCACATTTTTTTTATGTTTTAAATTCGTTTCCTGTGTGTGTTCAACTTTTTGTGTTCAGACTCTGTTATTAAATATTTGTAAATTAGTTCAATTAACACCCAATCTTTTTTAAACAAATCTATATAAAAACTTTATTTTTAATTATTTTTCGTGATACATCATGTAATCATTATTTAATTATTGAATTCTCAATTGCTTAAGTAAAATATTTTGCAGCTTTTGAAAAAATAATGTGATTTTTTTTTTCTCTTTTCAGACAATTATTTAGAACTATTGTAAAATGATAAATAATCTATCATTTGATTGTAATTATCAGATTTTTATGATTATATATAAACTATTATGTATAAAATATAAAAAAGCTTTGTTATTTTGATGAGTATTTTACTCGTGTTATTTATTCCGGTATTTTTTCCTCTTTTTAGGTAAGTGTACCTCTTGGCTTTTGTTATGTTTAAAAAAAAAAAAAAAAGAAATTGGCTGTGGTAAGATAAAAATATATTTACATATTTTTCCATTTTATTTAGATATTTTATAATTTTTTCTGGAGAAAGCTCCATGTGTTTAATATTAAATTAAATTTAAAATAATAGAATAAGTGCTTGCAATCTATTTAAGGTAATAGTCAATATTTATGCATGTTTCCTTATTTTACCCATACACTGAAGTAAATTACTGGCTTAAAAATTCATGTGTCAGCGAATTTCTTGAATTGCATTTCTTTTTCCTATAATTTGAACAACCCAATAACACCCTCTATGCAAAATTTTACTCTGTCATTACGAAACAGAGCAAAATACTTCTAAACACGATGAGATTTATATCTAAAGATTAACATTTTCTATGTTATTTGTTAAATAAAATGTTTTTCTAAAATAATTTTTGCTTCATTTTGGCTTCTATTTGATGATGGTGTAAAATACAATTTAGTGTTATGACTTTTAAACTTCACAGGAATCTATAAAAATTGCATTTCAGAAATTAAAATTTCTAATCATATTTATATTTCCATCTATTAAAACTTAACTCTCTCAAATTTCTCATTTTCTTGTAATGCAATTTACATTTTCTAAGGAAATAATTCCTCTACTGACGTACTTCCTCGGAATCTCTTTGATTGAAATATCTTTTTTGAATTGAGTTTGAATAAATATCACGCGTTTGATAATTACTGCTAACACTTAATTTGCGATTCCTTTTACGAATTCAAATATTTTTACTTTTGAAATGTTACATTATCTCTTTTGTTGTTCTGACGTAGTAGTTCTACGTATAAATTTTCATCTCTTTCTCTTCTGTATGAGCACTTTTTCAGTAATATTTATAGGACTGCTTAATTAATCTTGTTAGGAATATTTTTAAGAAGTCTTTTTAAGCTGTCGACGGGCTTTAATGGAACATCAGTTGATTTTATATTTGACTGTTGTAAACTGATTTCTTAAGAATTTTAAAAACTAAAACTGCCTTGTTTTAGTCTGTGGATAGATTTTTTAGAATGTATAATTTAATACGTATTTTAGTCTTACTTAAAATATATTAGCAACAAATGCATTACGACATCATAATCCAATTTTTATTTCATGTGTGGTTTTGAAGAATGCTTAAAAATAAATCTATTTTGAGACGATGAAAGTAATATTATAAATTTAAAATTATTAAAGGAAAGTCATAATTTCTTAATGTGCCTTACAAAGCGTGATAAAGAGATTCAGAAATAGAATAAAATTACATATAACTGCTGCATCAGGGGTTCAGCCTCTTTTCCCAGAATGACTCATTTATCGCCAGGAGACTATTAATGACTCCTTTCCCGTTTAATCCTCGGACATCACCGATGTCCACCCTCAAGCCCACGTAGTGAATAAGATTCACCCCCTTTCGAATTATCCCTTGAATGATTAACCGAAGTGAGATAAGGGATTAGGAGAATAAACTTTCAAAAGGGCCAAAAAAGAAAAGAGCGTCAGGGGAATCTGTATAACCGCAGATTCGTGAAGTGAATGAATCAACGGGTTCAAGATTAAATTGCTTTAGATTATGATTTGCTAGACACCCGCATTCCGTTTTTTTTAACCGTATAATTTCTGTTCCTCTCATCCCCGTAGGTGCCTTAATTTATGAGAGTGTATTAATAAGCAAAAATTTTTTCCCGCCACATATTCAGCGCTCTTTCATATTTTCACTTCAGACTGCTAGAGGTCATTGCAATATTTTATGGGAGCACTTGGGAAACTTCATCCACTTTTTTTTCCACCCACGCCATTTCCATTAAAGTCGATGCTTATTTTCAACTTTTCGTTGTTTATTCATTTTTATGGGGCCCCGTTTCCGAGAGGTTTATTGCGCGTGAACTTTTGTCGCGTTCCTTGAATCCTCCAAAGCCCTAAAATGAATTAAAAATTTTGCCCCTATTATGGTGCAATGGCTAATGATCCTTTGAAAACTCACAAAGATTAAAAAAAAAAAAATGGGTAATTTTCTCCTTTCTCTCCATTTTTGCAGGAAAGGAAAACAACAGGAGCGCTCAATTAAAATGCGACGTTAAATAGCACTTATGAGTGGTAATAAAACTGCAATGTATAAGCTCTCATGTGAGTTTCATTGTTGCATATTGAATTAATTTTCTAATTAATTTTCTTTAGGTAAACGACAATAATTTGTAATATAAAAATGCTAAATGAAGAGCTAATAATCTCGATTTAGGAGTTGGTTACAATGATCAAGAATGGAGTTGTTTGATACTCGAAATAGAAATTAAATTATACCCCCCCCCCTCCAAAAAAAAATTATCTTAAAAATTCAATAATTTTTTTAATAAAACTCTGCTATTCATAAAGTAATTATAACTGCTAAGTGGCTAAAAATGCTGATTGATGAGAAAATAGTATCAACAGTTTTATAGAAATAATTCCTAATTATTCATTGTTTGATAACCACGCCACCTAGCGTTGCATGTTTGAACTAATTGTATGATAGGTTGACTTTTTTGTTTGAGAATAAGCGCTATCTATTGAAAATAAGATGATTTTGCTACTGATCATTAAATATTTTCTTTGGAACAGGAGTATTAAATTATGCTACAATGATTTAATCTTATAAATATTTTAATTATTACTGAAAAATATAGAACTGTATTTTAGGACTAAAATATTGAATAAGAAGCAAAGGTATATGATTCATTAATAAATCATCTAAAAGTATCTAAAATATAAATAGAAAGATTTGTTTTAAAATTAAGCGTTTTGATAATTTTATCATGTGAAATGCTTTAATAAATATACAATTTGTGTACTCAGTTGTTTTTATCTTACTTTATATAATCAATGATGCAGATTTTTTTTTTTTAACGTATCATTTATATATATAGTAGAGAGTGAAAATATTGGTTTCTATTATTGTCGAGGAAGAAATATAAGTAGCAATTTATTTTTCAAAAATAAAAGATTTCTATCTTACAAATCGTTGGAAAATTTTCGTCGCATATTTTTTATCTGAATATTTGATTTTGTTCGCCATATGAATAAATTATTTCCTGTGTTGAGGCTTTCATTAAGATGACAGAGAAGAGATTTGTTCAAAAAGTACTTTAAAAATATAGAAATACAGAGACAATTTTAACAAAACTTGAAAATTAAAATATAAAAACCTAAATTTCCCAAAGAATATAAGCTTTTAGAAAAGTATAACTAAATCATAATATAATATAAATGTACTATATATCTCCTGAAACTATGTAAAATTATTTAACTATACAAAATTATTTTATACTGGTGAGTATTAAGTACTGAGACTGGATAAAAACAAGCATAAATTTCTACAAGATACATTTAAGATATATTGAATGTGACAGCTTTATTTAAATTAAATCTTCAAGATTCTAACAAAGGACAAATTATAATTCTTTGATGACGGTAAAAAATATTTAAAAGTGCTTGGTTGCTTGAAGGCAAATGAATTTATGCAGACTTGTTGGAACATTCATGTCAAATCAAACGAAGTCGATTAATTCAGAGCACTTATTCAGCAAGAGATATGAATTACATCCATTTAACGGTACAGAAATACTGAACCATGGAAATGAGAGAATAAACGTCACCCTTTCTTTTCTGGGACCACCGTATATGTCATAAAAAAAGTGGAAGCCATTACCGAATGGAGATGGGACAGTTATTTTACTCTTCTGTCAATGTTTTTGCTGTCCATCGTCTGAATGATGTTCTGAAAGACAGTACCGGACATCCTGTCCTAGACAAAGAAGAAAGAAAGGGGTCTACGAAGTGTTTTCCGGAGGACCTTATTAACAGTCGAGTGGTGAGAATCTGGAATGGGGCGGGAACAATGAGGCCACTGTGGCGCCCCTGGTGGCAGGGGCGTCGGAAGACGTCTTCTCTCGTTTCTTTTATTTTTTCTTTCCCTTTTTTTTTTTACTTCTATTCGATTGCCGTGGCTCTTTTGTGTCTGTCTTTACGTTCTTTTCTTGCAGAATGCATAAATAATGCGTCCGAATGCCAGGAAAGTCGCCTCTCTTGCAAGATTTGTAGCCTATCCATCGCAAGACTTATTCCCCACTTCCGGTCCTTCAAATGTTGAATAATCTGACATTTCTCGAGAAGGAATGGTTTTGCAACGCTGAATTTTGAGGAATGTTTTTTGTTTCGTTTTCGAATAATCGATGTTATTTTCAACAACGATGGTTCAAATTTCTCTCGGAATCTCTTTGGAATTTCTTTGAAATATCCATCCGGAATCTTATTCAAATTGAAATCCAATTGATTTTTTGCTCTTTAGTGGATTGATACTATGGGTTTATGTGCAGTAACATAGTACATTGGACCACAACAAGTTGGCAAAGAAATTCGAGGAAGATTCAAAATTTCACCGATGACTTAGATGTTCGGTGATAGGATGAAATTATCTCAAGCTGGATGTCTAAACAAATGGATTTTGTATACACACATAGAATCACGCCATGAATTGAGTCTCTTTTTTAATTTTATAAAATTCTTTGGGCATATGTTAACAATTAACATAGTAAATAACATCTTATATGTTTACTTATTGAACAGAATAGTTGCAGCATATCGCTTAAATGACATTTAACGCTCTATTTGGATTAGTCACTTTTAATGAGAAATTTTTATGATTGAGATTTTCAATAAAATTTCTGTTATTTTAATCTTACTGTGAAAGTATATTTATTAAAGCATATTTAGATACAAAATTGACGTATTTATGTATGCAATTACAGAATTTGCTTTTTACAAAGTAATTGTCTTTAAGAAACATACTTTTGCATTCGTAGCCTATGAAAATTTATATCAAAACTAAGCGGTCGTTTTTCTGTATAATTTTAGATATTGTGTTTCTCATAATACACTTTCTACTTTTGGTTAAGTCTGAATCTTTCTCATTAAAAAAGCCCTTAACTATGTTGAGATAAGAAATTATTTTTTGTCGCACTGAATGTTTGTTGTCCGAATTCATTGGAAAATTTAAATATTTTTTAATGACTTGTATATTTATATTGAATTATGTGAGTACGTTTAAGTTGAAATTTCATTATTAAAAGATTGCATCATTATAGCTGTATGAATTGTTTTTGAATTTCATCAACCCGTTTGAGGGAAACTGGATTCGGGTTCAAGGGTCAAACACGGCTTCACAAACGCAATCATTTCACAATTCAAGCGAAATGTTATCTTCTATAATTAGAACTCCCGATTTTAATTCAGAATCATAGAGGTCAAAATTAAATCTAAATAGACATGTCCATGGGAGCTAACAACAAAACACAACTGCCAATGATAATGATAATTCGATGGAACATAGTTGGTTGCAAAAGCAGTTTTATCGCCCCAGAATGTATTCTAGAACTTTGACAATGAATCCAAAAATGATTTATTCCACTTGATTTCGGAAATGGTGCTTCACGACGAACACGCTTCACTGGAACTGTAGCGGGAGTCGTTCTCCCGTGGGAGACATTTTCCTCAAGACATTGTCGCCGGTGACAAGTAACTAAGTTTCTGCCGCACACTCTTAATGATCGGGCGAAGATCTGTCGAAACAAAATTTACTGCGGGACACTCATCACCGTGGAGGGTGAATCGAATAATCGAATCACCCCCCTCAATGAAATGCTTTTGTACCCAATCATCAGTGTCCTGACAACAAGTGTAGTTAGAACATAATTGCAGAAATGCAGGACTCTAATTGGACTAATTTAAATATTCTTCGCATTACCATATTGCTCGTCCTCCCATGCCGAGAGGCTCTCCAGATTTGTTCGATATGTCTTCGCTGACCCCTCTCCCGGCTTCTTCGCCCTGGCCGAATGAATAACATGATCATTAGAATGTCATTAGAATGACAATCTTTCCAGCGGATTTATTCCTTCCTTTAATATCCTTCCCATTGCTTTTTTTTTTTCATTTTGTGGAAAAGGTATTTTCTAAAATCAAACACAGTTTTATAGTGTAAATAGAGAGAATTTTAATGATTCGGAATCAAATATTTTGCACAAATATATCAGGTTGAATTATTTTTAATAATAAGAAAAAAAATTTTTAATAATACATTTTTTATGCTAAATAAAAAGGTATTTATTTCTTAGAAATGTATATGTAAGAGAAAGAGTATGTGTGTTACAGTTACATTTAAAAAAAAAAAAGGAAATTCAAGACCAACACAATGCAATCTTAAAGTAAGATCTAAAATTTTAATTAAATCACCTTGAACTTTGAAAGAGTTTCAGATTATTAAGCTGAATAAAAACCGATAATTATTTTTATTTAAATTCTTTGAATTATATTTTATTTTAATGTGCCACCATATATTATGAGTATAAAAATTAATATACTTCGGAAATATAATATTCAACCGTTACACTTTATTTTAAATAATTTGCTCTGTTATTAAAATATTTTTAATTATTGGATCTTTCCTTACTTTGTTATTCAAATAATTTATGATGTAAAAATATTATAAAAAACAAAATGTTGATTTAACTCTGTGATTTATTCATTAATGATTGTGTGTAAGACAATAGAACTCATTGTAAAAGAATTTGCATTTTTTTATATATTTAATAGCACATTGAAATTTAACAACTCCTTTTAAATTTCCGTGAAATACGTTGATTTTTATAAAACTTAATACTTAAATTACTCTTAATAATAAAATCGATGTAAAAATATAAGTTAAACCTTGTACTGTAAACTACAAAATTTAATATTAGATTTGGAATGAATTTTCCTAAATTTTTTATATTTCAAATATTTAATTTATTTTATGTTTATATAAAATAAGTTTTAGTAAATTAATCTCCAAATAAATATCTTAATATGTTATGAAATTTTTTATATGTTTGTGTGGAAAAATTTTATTGCTCGCGATGATGTTTTACTTTTAAATAGTCAAAACTTCATTTATATCAAATTTTTGAAATCTTTGATGACATGTAAAGTTTTCTAAACAAAAGAGATTGAAAAATTAAATTGAGAAGATTTAATTCCAAAATGTAAAAAAAATTTACAAATTTCTAAAAACTAGTAACATTTAATCAAGAAAAAAACTATTACTCAACAGTTCTAATTGTTAGAAAATGATCTTTAAAATCTTTTCATATAAATCTACATTACAGCAGAATTTTTATAAATGCTTAACCTGTCTTTTGTTTATTTTTTTAATGTTAAAGTAATTTCTTTAAAAATAAATTAAATATTCCCAAAAGAAATAATTAGTTTCTCAAAAAGGAATATCAAATAACAGTGATATTCGTAAAAATCCCTAATGGCTAAATAACAAAATATTCAAGCAAATGATCTCTAAGAACTTTAAAAGCAAATGATTATTTTGCAAAAATTGTTTTTCACTCCTTCTTTTATGTTTTACTTTTATTGAGAAAAAATTAACGAACTTTTTTTAAAGAAATGATTAATAATATCAAATCAAAATTTATTTATTACAAAAATATGTACAAACTTTTCTTGATAAATGTATAAAGAATAATTTTGATTTTTATATTATTTCATTGTCTTTTGAGAAAATAAATTTCTCAACTTACTCTTTATTTTTAGTAGGTTTTCTGTTCTAAATTATTAAAATTACTTTGAAAAATATCAGAGTTAAAGAAAAACTATTGCAACTATAATATTTCTAAGTACTTTGATTATTGTTTTATTGATAAAGCTATATTTCCAGAAAATAGATTTTAAAATACTTTCAATTAACTTTAATATCAATGTTGCCACACTATTTACAAAAATCATGACGCATAGTCAGTGCAAATAATAAAGAATAAGATATTTTGTATGAAAGCAATTTCATCCTATTGTAAATCTATTTTGTACTTTTAACTCTTAAGTTTATAATAATTATTCTATGGATATTATCATGTAAAATTTTAAAAATCATTATAAGTGTATTATATTGAGTTTGAAACATTTTCTTTACTTATTGTTGCCATTTTTAAGTTTATAATATTTTACTCTGAAATTTTATTTTTATTCCATATATATTTCCGTATTATTTTTATTTTCCTCATTAAATTTTCTGACTTGTTTTATTAACAATAAAATGTATTATAGAAGGTTCCATATTAGAGCTGAGTTTACTCTATCGAACAATTAAGCGATTTCTATATTCGGTGCTTTGTTACTACACAAAAAATTTTTTGTGCTTCCTATTTTCGACTGAAAAAAAAAAATTAATTTATTTTTCCCAAACGCATCCTTTTCCAGACCTGTCCAATTCCAAAATTCATTTTCTGAAGCCGATTTCAACTTATACACCGCTTTTTTCTTCTTTCTGGAAACGTGGAAAAAATATAATCGGAACGAAAATAGTGAAAAATAAAATAAATAGAAGCAAGCTAAAACAAATCTAACTCTTCTAAAGAAGATACTAACTAAAGAAGAAGAAAAAAATAAGGAAGCTTGTGATGTGGTGTAGTAATAAAAGCTATATTAAAAACTATTCTTAGGAGGATTAAGGAAGCAGAAATACTTTTTTTTTTTATGAATTATTTATTTTATTTTCACTCTACATCTCATAAGTGAAAACTTTTGAAAGGTCCCTTTTTTTCCCCTTTTGAGGTGCTTTTTTAAGCTTCAGTAGGGAAAAATGTGATCGGAATATCCCCACAGTGTGTGCTTAACTTTTAATTTTCTTTTTCTATATTCATTGCTATTTTTTTCATTTTTGTATGCTGAAAAAAGTTATTTATGCTTTCCTTTTGTTGAAATCTCTGGGTAAAACGGTATTTCGCGTTACCTTCAGTAAAGGGAACAGAAAATTATTTGTCGCAGATTTTTCAAATTTTGGCCAAAAAATAGTTAATAAATAGTGAATGATTATTAATCGAGATTATGAATTAAGATAGTGAATGATTACCTCGAAAATAAAAAAAATACTGTGGATTTTATTTTAAATATTTATTTGTAATAAAAAATGTTCGATATTTTTTTTAAAAAAAATAATAAATCTGAAATACATTTTAATTATAATGGCTTAAATTTTGTTTTGTTATTTCAACCAGATTTTCAGCATCAGTATTGAAAATTGAAACTGTTTTGCGAAATAAATCAATAGCAGTTTTTATTTTTAAACCTTTGATTACTGCAATAGAGTTTTTATTATAATATACATTATTACGTCGTTCTTATTTTAGCACGCAGGCTCTCATTGGTTGAATTATCACGTTTGAGATTCACAAAAACATTTATAGTTATTTTTAGATTCTTCAAATAAAAGTTTAAAAGTTTAATTTCTTTGTCCTTATTGTTTTATAAAAAAAATGATGAATCTCTAAAATTTGATAAATTGAAAAGAGGATTTTAAAATTAAGACTAAGTTTGGGAAAAAATTGGCATATTTTTCTTTCTATTATTATTAAAAGATATTTTTAAAAATGTCATAATGTTTCAGACTCTTGTTCAAAATTATGATAAGATATTCGTTTTTCTTTTGAACAATACACCAATGACTATACTTGTATTTAACGTAACGGAAGTTTATAGTTTCAAAAAGTTGAATTCAAGTCTTGTTTTAGGTTATTAGATTTTCCGTAATATTTCATTAACTAGTTTGATGCGTGCCTTTAATTAAGAAATATGATATCTAGTAGGGAAAACTATTACTGTATTAAAGAAATGAATTATATAACGCTAAAGACTGTAACGCCAATAAATACGTTATGTCGCCTATTATAGAAAACTATACACCACATGAAGGGTTGTACTTTCATGAATATTTATGTTCATTTACAGAAATGCTCACAGTTGTAATAAATATTTATGTTTTTATTACAGAATATAGTGTACATTTGGAGTTTACCTGCTGTAAAAAAAAGTGTGCTCATTTTGATCACTCTGTTCTTTTTAAGTTTTCCATTTAAAGAGGTTCCTTTGTTGTTTTTAAAGAAGTGAAATTAAAGTACTTTTACAATAGAAAACAATAGAATTAACAATATAAAATAATTATGTGTCATTTTAGAGGAATTTTTTGTTTTGTTAACTGAATTTTACGCAAGTACCATTAAATAAATCTAGCCAAATAATATCTACTATAGTAAATTGCATGTATTGGTACCCTGGTATTAGTATTTCAGTTTGGTATATGATCCATTTAAGACAGGATTATACATGTACAAAATATTATGCTAATTCCATTTCATACTATGGATGAGACTAGTTAATCTGGAAACTAAATTTTAAAGTGGAGTTCGAAAATCTCCAAACATTGCTTCCTAGTGAAACCCACACACTGTTGAAATGAAGCTAGAGCAACAATCTTTTCGCTACTAGCTTGACGTGTGCTTAGACCAATCAAAATTCCAATAAATTAGTTAATTGTTTTACAAAAGAAATTATGATTTACACAATACTTATATAACCATTTGTTTAACCTTTCAAAAGATACTTCATTAGCTGTAGCATTTCAATATTCTGCCTTTAAATGCATTATAAAGACTAACTTTCATATCTTAGAAATGATTTTTAAGGGCTTAAATTTTTGTAACCTTTTCACTCACTCAAATTACTTTCATGCTAGAGTGCTGACAAAAAAAAAAAGTGCTTTCATTAGTAAATACATCGAATATTGAAGAACGATATCGTTGCAACATACCTTTATTATTATTAAATTCGCGAATACTTCTGATGTTAAATCTAATCAATAAAATAATCAAAGTAACTATAGCGGTACTAAGACATACGTTTCATATTCATTCAGACACAATTCAATGGGGAAAAGGAAAAAATAAAACAATTCAGTTCTCTGAAGACAGCCAGAGATCAAAAGCAACAAATTGCCAACATCGTTTCTGGAACTTTTGTGTACCATTTCCAGTTCTATGAACGTCAATATTTCACAACACTTAATTTCAGTTATATATATATATATATATATATATATATATATATATATATATATATATATATATATATATATATATATATATATATATATATATGTACAGCAATTCACCAGTGCAGGAAATGAAGGAAAGAAGTCTGAAAGAATGACATCTACTGTTCTGTTTGATTGTTTGGCGAAATGGGCAGGGGTCACCCCCGGGGAACTGGACTTCTTATTTGGAATCAACGGCTCCGGGAATTTATTTGTCCCTCTTCTGTTTGTTTGAGTTGATTGGATGTGGAAGCGTAACAGCCCCGGCATGGTCTTCTTCCGTAGCCCTCGATCTTCCGCCCTTTTGGAAAAAAGGGAAATAAATAAATACACGAAAGCAGCAAAATCATTCCCGCGAAATGAATGCCACTCACATATTTGCTCGACGGCTTTCAGTATTTTTCTCTTAATATAAGCTTTATTTTGGTGGCATCTTTGTTCGCAACATTTTAAGAGTTTTTCAAAGAGCTAAGGGTAGCTTAGATGCCATATGTAACCTCAACGCATTTGTCAGACTGAAGAAATGGGTTGCCTCTTGATTGAATCTAAGTTTTTAGGGATGTAATGTTTATTTTATGTATATGTGCTTAAAATAGTAATCTTTAACTTCTTGCTTTCTTAATATTTTTATAAATCTCCAAACTTTACCGTTGGAAACTAACTTAAATGTTTTCATATTTAAGTGCAATATTCAGTGGCGATTCCTAAGCTTTGAATTATATCGTAACATCAATTTTATGATTATTATTATTTTTGGTTTGAGAAACCATTATATTCAGAAAAAGTTAAATCAAAAGAGTATTTGCAAATTATCAAATTACTATAATTATTATATTAATGTATGTTATATAGCGATGAATGATTTATAAAATTTCTCCAACATGTAGTAATTTTATAAAAACAAAAACTTAATTCTGTTTGCAGTTAATTAATACTGTTCTGAACTTAACAAAATGTATAACACTTCTCACGACTAACTCTATAAAGGTTTTCATTAACTTCTTTTTACTTCTATCGTTATGTTACCACAGACAGAAAAATACACACTAATTTCGAGGAAATTACGATTTTACTTATATACAACTTAAATTTTGGAAGAATAAAGATCAATTTTTTAATTTAGGTAAAGGGAAATTTCCGCGGAATGGTTGGGAAAGCAAACAATGCGCTCATAAAGTCAATTCTATATAGTCAATGAAAAGAACTAACCACAATAGATCTTTCATAATCCACCTGCATTTCTGCCACGCGCCGCCTGAGTTTTTTTTTTGCATAACTTTGGTGTCATCTTTCCTTTGCTGGAGTAGGGTAGAAAGGAGCTTGGAGGGTGGGGAAAAAATGATGAGTCATGCCGGTTGCACCTAATCCGACGCCGAGGGTGCTGAAAAGATATCGAAAGAGGGGAAGGATAAGTATGTGAGATGTTCTGAGACTAAATGCAAACAACCCGTTTCATAATAGTGTTGAAAGGGGTTGCAAAGCAGCAACGCCCACCCTTGGCGAATAGTTGGCAATACTACCTTGAAAAGAGTTTTCAGTAGTAGAAGAAATATGTTTTCCACTCGTATGAATTATTCTTGAAAAATTAGAATAAATTAAATGTTTCGCAAGCACTGTGTGTGAGTTACCTTTTTTAAATGATTACTGGAAGGAACATTAATTATTACGCTGAAAGGATTATTTCATGTTTACGTTTCACACACACATTTTGGTTATAAAATCATAAAAAATATCACTTAAATTAAAAAAAAAAAAAATCACAGCTTTAAAGAAATTAATTACTTAATTTAATGTTTTAGTAATAACATTGGGGGGGATAATTAGCATTTTATATTACTTTTAATTTCCCGTTACATAAATTTAAATTATTAGGATATAGTATCATATTAAAACTGGTATACCCCTTTCACGAACAAGATCGAAGATAAATTATTTTCCATTTCAGGTATTGTCAGTTTCTTTCCCAGGTATTATATGTGTGTGTATATATATATGCATATATATAATATTTTCTTCTTCTTCTTTCTTATCTCTTGGTCTGAATCCGACCAGGTCCATGACATCCTTCACCTTCAAAGAATCGAGGACAGCTCCAGGGCTGTATAAAAGTTCACTCTTTGAAAAGCCTATGCATATGTTCAATAGGTGTTCGGGACTGGCTTCGTTACTATTGCATGAAGTGCAGGTAAGAAAGACTTGTTTGCTCTGGGAGAACCGTAGAGTCCGAAGATGGCCGGATGTGAGTCTGGACCAGGCATATATATATATATATATATATATATATATATATATATATATATATATATATATAACAAATTACAAATTAGAATTATAATATAAAATTCAATATAAAATACAAATATAAAATAAAGCGTAGAAGTAGCAATCCACTCAGCGCATATGAAATAGAATAACCAATCATATATAATTTAATGGAAAAAATGTTACTCATAACAAAATTGCAAGAAATGATCAATTTTTTAAAAATGTCTCTATTGAAAGAAAATTTGGAGTATCGTAGAAGCTTTTATCTGTATTTTATTGCATGGGAATTCATTACTTTTATGCCCCATTTCATATTCGAATTAATGGGAATTGTAAATTTCTCTACAGTTACAGTTATACCTGCTCGTCCACCTTAACTGCAAAATCAATCAATGGCCGATGTTGTTTATCCTGGTTCACGTTTGCCGAGAGTTTCAAGAGCTTATATCTCGTCTCATCGGTGCATAAGGATATGTCAATATTTGGATTTCTGCCATTGATTACGTAATTCTCAGATTATATGAAATTGCCATTTCGGATTGTGTCCGTTTCGAAGATGAGATCGTAACGGCGCCTCAAATCAGAGGACCTCTCGCAAACAGCTCAGATTCAGCTGCTTCCAACAGAAATCAAGACTCTATTCCTATTTGTTTTGAAAAGTGTAAATGATTCCAAGTTGATGTGAACTTTGGGCATGTTTTCATCCGAGTCGAGGTTTAACTTTTTGAAACTTCTTGGATTTTTTGAATTTCTTATAGCAGTTTTATTCAAATATATTAAGGGAATTAAAAAAAAACATTAATTGTATATTTTTTATTATTTCAGACTATTTTTCTAAAAATAAATTTATCTAGGAGTAGAACGCATATATATATATATATATCCTCACATACTTCTATCACTTAATGGATTTTATTTTAAAGTATCACAAAGAATTGAAGGCACTGCACATAAAATTATAGCGTTGCAGTTGTCAATTGTAGAACTTCATTGCTTTTAAAAAAAAAAAAAAAAAAAAAACAGATAAGTTATCACATGGTATGAAAGCTGCCGCCAAACAGATTGATATAATAATGTCCAAAATATGTACTTTCATATGGACCAAGTAATTATAATAAAAAAACTATTTAAATTTTTAATACGATTACTAGCTAACTTTATAAAATTTTAGTGTCATTCAGAAGATTTATGTTGCTGTTGTTGCACCATCTAGCTTCCATACTTAGCCCTGAGATGGGCTATACCAGCTTTGATAGAAGCAGCCGGGTGGAATCTTCGTAATTTTGAAGCATGAACCAAACAGAAGATTTCCAATACTTGGCCGTCCGACCCCAGAGGTATCATTTCACTTGGAGGACATCTCGACCACGTCCAATTTTAGCACCCCCTGTGTCACTTTAAGTAACACGACCGAACTTTGGGATTCGAACTCACTGCCTTCCGATAACGACAACGACTCTATAACCAACCAGGCCAGCTAATCCCAGAAGGTTTAGTTAAATGCTTTTAATAAGTGCATTGCGTTGACAACGTAAACTCTGGAATGCCAGATACATTTGAAGGTTCCTTAGATCGCAATCAAATACTCTCTGAAATTTCGCATTGAAAATTTTGTATTTAAATCGACTCACTATTTACATCAGAATAGGAAAGATTATTAAGATTGTATTAAGAATTCAAATAATTCAGCGCTTAGCTATTTTTAGTGTTTTGAAGCAACAAAAATTTTTGGTAATTATGGTATCTTGCTTGTGGCATCAAGCAGGCATTTGTAATATATTCCAAGAAATATTTAATCACAACCGAATTTGAATTGTCAAAACATTTCGGATATGCATCCATCTGCAGTATTAATACTTTAAGTACCGAGAATGAAACAAAAGTTATTCCGGACAGTTATGTCCATCAGACGCTTAAAGAGAGGAATTATATTTCAGCCAATTATTTCAAGTTCCTTTGGCTCTACCGCAATAAAAGCAAGGGAAGTCATGTCGAGTCCCAGAAGTGCGCTAAAGTAACGGCGCCCCTGCATTAGCCCTTATCCTCTCCCGCCAGCCCAAAAGGGGGTTGACAGCCCCTCTGCCTGCCGTCCTCGTACTTTTGCCTCGGAATCTTGTTACAGGACCGTCCTCCGACTTCTGGCGACAACTTCGTTTGTCCCTCGACTTTGCCTAACAGCCGTTGACATTTATGTGACGCGTCACCCGTTTTGATTGAGCGTCCCTCGCCTCCCTTTCATAACTGAATTTGTTTGGATTTTGACATTTCTCCTCCCCCCCAATTTGCTCTTGGCTACCCCCTTGCCCGAATCACTCAAATAAATGTCTTGGCACACATTTGCCACCCCCTACCCTTTTCCTTGCCAAAGTGAATGGAAACATCTAAGGAAATATTGTTTCTAACGTTCATTTCTATATTCGAATATTCCTATCTCATTACGTATCCCAGAGGGAATATTTCTTTTATCGACATTGGTTTTCTTCTCGTTTTTGATGAAACAGAATTCCATTTCTATCGGCATTACAATATCAGGATTACTTTTCTTATGTGTCGCAAAACTATGAAAACCTATCTTTTCTGGCTTATTTGAGAATAAGATAAATAATGATAAATGACATATATATATATATATATATATATATATATATATATATATATATATATATATATATATATATATATATATATATATATATATAATATTGGAATAAAAACGTGTTCTGTTGAAATCTTGAACATTTTCATCATTTAAATTATTAATAATTTCTTATGATTAATTTGGTTATAATATAAATAGTTATAATTCACTAAGCTATTGTTTTAAAATTTTTCCTGTCGTTGACAGATTTACAACGTGAGTTTTAAGTAATAGTTTTTCGGAATTTTTTTATGTTTTATAAATACAACCTAGGAATTTTTAAAAAATAGTTTTTATAGTTATAGAAAATATTCTCTTATTCTCAGCGGCAGGAATTCCGCAAATGCATAAGGCTTCTGTAATAGTTTTTTTTTTTTTTAATGTTAAGGTTATATAATACTGTATAGGAGTTTTTAAAATATAGTTATATTGCAGTTAAATAAATTATTCTCTTGTCTCATGAAGGATTTCTGGAAATTTTTGAGAATCTCTCTTATGACAGAAAAACTCCCTCACAAAAGCAGAAAAATATTTTCATTTCTCTTCAAATGGAAAGGGAAGGCCATCTAATCTACCTTTTTAAAAATTAATTTTACTGCATTAATGCAAATTAATTATATGCTCATTATTTAAATATGCGAATGTTTTTCCAATTCTTGGTGATGTTTGATACATACTATCATTTATACAAAATATTTATCTCAATATTATCATAAAGTCTACTCATTTTATTTAGCATATTCAAATCTAAGTTCTGTCGCTCATAAATATGTAGTTTATTATTGAATGTATAAAAATGGGAAATAAAATGGATATTCTTTCTAAAGAAAATAAAAATAATATTGATCATTTTACTATTTTTTGATCATTGGAAATGATAGTATTTATATAAGTTCTGTTTTAAGAAACAAATCTATTATTTAAAGGAATTTTCGTAAGCGCAGTTCTGTTGTAAGAATTCGTATATTGCTGCAAATAATATTTCATGTCGAAAGAATCCAGTAATATAAATAACTAAAAACATAAGTGGAATTAGAAGCATTTCAAGTTATTTTGTTTTACATTAATTTTTTTTTTTGTGAGTGTGTGTGAATGAATGATTTATAATAGGTCTGAAATAAACAAAAAAAGAAAAGCTTTTTTATAGAAAAGTAGGATTTTCTCTTTCAAAAAATATTTTTTAAAATTAATTTTTAAGGAAAAAATTTATTTAAAAATACTTATTTAAAATTCGACACAAATACTATATACATGCTAAATTCTGAATTTTTTGGCGATGAAGAAATGTTGCGAATATGACGTATTGTGTCGTGCGCGATGACGTAAATACTTAGTGTTGCCAAAATAGAATTTTCTGCATAATTCTTATAGGTGTTTCATCTCTATGACGTAAAAAAAAAGTTGTCAGATAATAAGAAAATCCGCCTAAATCAGAATTTGGCATTCTGGATTGTACGGCATTTGTGGCGATAATTCTTATTAACTTAGTAAATTATATGTTAGAAAGTCTTTATTGTAGAAATCTTATTTTTTCTCAGATTTGAAAAACGTGACATAATAAGCAAAAAATAATGGGAAAAATATTTATAATTCAATTCGATCGTTCTCAGTTTTTTCCCCCTTGAAAAGAGTGAGAAAGTGAAACTGTATCTACAGTTACTTATAAAAATTTTTAAAGGGTTTATTGGGAAAGCTAAACCGACAATCAACTTTCCAAACATACGATATATCCTTTCTGCTTTAACAAACGGCTGAAAAGGGATGAAAAGTGTAATCTTCGAAAGGGAGTTAGGATTCTCACCTTACATAAGGGTATACCCTTAAGTAAACAATGACCTAAAACCTATTGTGAGAAAGCTCTGTAGATAATAGGGAAGAGAACTGCTCTGAAAGCTATATTCTTCTTTGGTATCATGGGGTATTGGTGATTATCTTTGATCAGGAGGCTACTGGGGTGTTTGCTTACACATTGGTTGAGAGGGCACCATAGATTTTGCTGAATCTACATTCTTGCTACCCCAGTGGAATTGTGGAAAACGATATAAGTATTATTTATCGAAGTGTACATTAAATATTTTCTGTTGTCGTCTGTTGTTTTGAAGGCCATACGTGACATTTATGAAAAAACTAGTCCTATTCGAAATTGGAAGTCATGTTGTTTAGTTGCTTGGTAGCATAAAGCTTTATTTATTTCTATTAAAAAGAATTCAATACTTAACTGAAATCATTGAGAATTTTTTTGTAGCTTTTATTGAGTTTAAACTTATTATGAAGAGTATTTTTTTCAAGTAAAATAATATCTATTTGTGTTAACTTTTTTGTCATGCTATTTAGGTAATAATTTCCCAAGATTCTAGTTTTGCGTGTTTGGGAATAGGATTCTAAATATGTTTTAAGTTTTGTCACAGATACAGTCAAAGAAAATTATATTCGATGCATACATACATATATACATAGGGTAATAGCGAGGTGTAATTTTCTTTGAATGCCAGAACTGTGGATTTTGACCACGGACAACACGAATTGGCTTCGGTATTAAAAATACAAATGTAACCAATCTCCTGATAATTATGAAACAGAAACTGGAGACGAGATATTTTATTTTCGAAACTCTATTCCATACTAACATCATGGTTAGTATTTAGATAATTAGTATTGGCTCTATTGTTCAGTTGAATATTTTTGACTACTATTGTAATATTTTCATAAAACTTTTATTAGGTAATATTGTTACTGAAACGAATTGTTTTAGGCCCCAAAGTTTCTCCTAACATTAGAAATAGAAATTAAAATTGCATTAGACCGTAATAGATTTTCTGATTTAATTAGTGATTCGTTATGCTGATCTTTTGTTCTGATTTTTGACCAATTAAATACGAAACTTGGGTACATAGATTGTTACAAAGGAAATATATTCCTTTTGTTTATTTATTGTGACATTTTTCTTATTTTGATAACAATCTTTAAAATTTATTATACTTGCAATTATCATAGTTTATTGCATTCATTACAATGCAATAATTTACTAATTCTATTACCATTAAATTTATTGTGATGCTATTTTATGTATAGTATATTATAAAATTCTGCGTTCTATCTTAGGTTTACAATGATTGAACAAAACTAAAATAACCCATATTTTTTTATAAATTTATTTGGAGTTAAAAGACAATTGCAAAAATAAAAGATAATTATAACGATTAAGGGATAATAGCCAATTTTCAACTGTTGAAATAAGCTGAATACTGTTATTAAATCTATGTCTTTATGCAACTGTTTTACATCACCGTGGACTCAGTAAGTCTGCACAGATAGTTCTTGTTATCTTTAACTAATTGATGTGTGCTGGTTTAAATAGTTAATGGTTAATCACGAATGTCAATTTTAGGACATGCACTTGGTGACTGAAATTACGCCAGAGTTTGATTGATAGCTCTAAACCAGATGACTAAGTGATTGGTTCGCACTTGATGGAGAAAGCTTGCGATTGATGAATGACACGAATAATTTTCTGCGCTACTCGAGTTGGAATCTCTCGTATTCTGTGGAGATTCTCGAATGCCATGATTAACTTTATGAACACAGAGATGAGTTGCAGTCATACCAGCGTGCGAGTTGATTATCTTCCTGTTATTTATATTAAAATAATTAAACACGACCAAGTTTTAACTTCCTTTATTTTAATATATTTTATATGTTTAAAAAATTGTAATTTATCAAATTTAATAAAAAAATAATTAAAGTGATTGAATTCAATCAAATTTCGGATTTCGACGTCCTTGGGTATTCTAAATGATAGCTAGCTGACAGAATTCGGCTTATTAAAAGTTTGAATAAAATTAATTTTTGATAAAATTATTCAATTTGAAATAGGTTTTTTCGAAGTTTTCTATATAATAATGAGGATTTGGTTACAAATTTTCCAGCATGTTTTTATTTCTTTCCGTTTTTTAAACATCAAAAGTCAAGCTAACTGATTTACATAATAAAATCATTGATTAAAATTGTTTAACAATAAAATATTTTTTATTTTGCAATATATATATTAATTGTTTTAATTTTTATTTAAAATGGATGAAATATATTTACATTTTGTGGTTTTTAAATGATCAAAATCAGCTGCAATGCTTCATTTATGAAAATGGCTAAAAAACATGAAAATTCGTTGCCAATTTCATTTTGCATTAAGTTGCTTTTAACCACTACGATATATGTATATATATATATATTGCAAAATATAAACCAGTTTTAAATCATAGAGCTTGATTTATTTTAGTTTCTTGGTCATAAAAAATAACTGGGATCAGATTTTCTGTACGGTTACCCTTGGCGCGTTTTTCTTGGCGCCGCGCTTAATTTAGCGAACATTTTTACTAGAAACCCGGCAAATTAGTATTTTGGAAACCCTATTTGTCATTAATTTTTCATGAATATTTATTTATTTAAATTCATTAATATAAAATTTAATCAAAAAATTTTATGGATAATTTAACATATCAACTTTATTATTTTACTATTGATATTTGAAATCTAAAAATTTGCATTTTTTGTTAATTTTGTAAAATTAGCTGAGCATATTGTTAGATACTAACAATGTATGAAATATTTGTCACTGTCAGCCATTTTCCTTCCGCCATTTTTCCTGATTGGAAATTCGTCATTAAACATTATTACATTCTATTATCATTTAAAATAGCATTCTTTTTTTATATACTGGAGATATTTAATTTCAATTAACAACTGTTTTGGGAGATATTTATTAAATATTGAATTAAATCAGTAACCTCCATTAGAATATTTTCATGCGAAATTTTTATGTTTAAAAATGTAACGCTATTTACAAGAACTATTTAGATTTTTTTAATAATGTTTATTTTTCAGCGTTTTGTTATAAAAAAATTATATATAATCACCGATCTGTATAATTTACGGTAACCTACATTATTTCGCATTAGATCTACTGAGACCGGTTTTCATTTTATTCTTTACAAATCACCAGTTCATTGGAAAATAGAGTTAAAAATAGTATATATGGATTATATTTCGGATTTCCAGTTCTTAGAGTGCCTTCACTCTTTCCATCAAAAAAGAAATTATAAAAAAATGGAAGGTAGATAATAAAAGAGGAAAAAAATAAATAAATAAAAAATCGAGAATACTCCTACTCGGGGAATCGAACTTCTTCCGATATCGTTCCTTAATGCCAAAAATCCTAAAGATATTTTGAAATATTTGACTCAACCCTTTTCTCTACTGCCTCCATCCATCCGAAGGTAAAAAGAAAGAAGAAGAGGGAGATGAAATTGGAAATAAATGCAGAGTCAGTCTCTGGGAGATAAAGAAAGAAAAAGAAGAAGGTCGTTTTGAGATCGAGCACGCTAGAGAGGTATTATCGTTAGCTATCTTTTAGTTGTTATTCCTTTTCTTCTTCTCCAACGGAAGGATTCTAGCCCTCGTTATAATCCGTAGCCCCTTCTTGTTAGCATTATCCCTAAATGATGGGTTACCATAACTACAGAGGCATGAATCTTACGCCGTGTTTCTGTTCCTCTTGACGGATGTGCATCCTGGAATCGTGTTCCCTTGCATGTTCATTCATTCCGCCTGTGTGTTCACCTGTTCTTTTTCTTCAAAATGTTGGGATGATAAGAAATCCTATTTTTCAGGGAACTTAAATTTCTCTCTCAAGTCATTTCGTTTTTTTTTAAGGGATGAGTAGTTTTTGTTTACCCATAATGCTCAATAGTTCGTTACAATGATAAATGTAAATTCTGTTTGGTAAATAGTAGAATGCAACCCTTAAAGCAATTTTATTTTAGTTTATATTGCATTCACGGACTATATTGTTTACTATTTCTAGTGATGTTTTTTTTTTTTGTAATATTGTTTCTAAAAATGGATTTGATGTATTATCGACTTACATATTTATTGCTGTTATGAAAAGAAAAACAATGCTGAAATAAAAGAAAATTGTGTTTGATATTCTCAAATTTTTCAAAGCCTAAGTTTATTGGAAATATTGTCACAGTAATATATAGCTAAAAATAAATATGTATTGTTAAATATTTGAAAAAAATTCCTATAATTACTTTAATAACTTATAAAATCGTGATAAGTACATAGCTTATTTTAAAAAAAATCTTGTTGGAAGCAGCGTGATCAATGTTACTTGACAGTTGGTTGTTGTACCACCTGGTGTTGATATGATTTCACGAGTAATATATACCGAATGTGTGAAATCAATTTATAAGAAATTGGGTCGCGTGGCTAACCATATTGTTAACGGAAATTACTCGCTCTTTTGATAGATTTTATGATACAACCATATTAAATGCCATATTATAATACAGCCATACACAGTGAGAAATAAATACAGTGAATTACTTAAAAATATACATGTGAAACACAAAATGATTGCACCCTATTGCACTGTTTATTGTGTAGTTTCTCGCTATGTGAAAAATTTAATATTAAATCAGAAACAGAATAGCCCATGCCCTGGGTAACGTTAGAATTTAAGTTAACTCCACGCATCCAAGATAACAAACGTAAATTGTTATTCTTATTTTGTGTGAGGAAGGGATTGATGCGATCTTCCTTGAGTAAAGAGGGAGGATGAAAATAAAAGACGATGATAAATAAACGAGGATTTCGGCTGAGGTTGACCTGAAGGTTGAATTCCCAGGTGCGCGAAATAGAGGATCCAATCGCCCAAAGCCCAACTTTCTCCTCGTCACTATTCAGAAAACGAGACTAAGGAAGAAAAACCTTTCTCTCAACTCAGAGCGTGGAAAACTACCTTCAGGCGCCGGAAGTGTTCCGTGGAACGAGAAGAAGAATAAAAGTCACCAATCCGACTTGCACTTTCTCCTTCAGAGAAAAGTGTCATCTTGGAAGCAATGGGAACTTTCTTGGAACTGGGTTTATTTTCATAACTGAGTCTTTGATGTGTGTTTATCGAGCCCACTTGGAGAGGGGTATTTGCACTTGGGTAAAATCTAATCCTAAACGAAGAATCTTAATTTGGTTATTAGTAGTAGGGCGTGGTTGTGGTCTTGAAGTTTAGAATTCGAAGAATTCTCATTCGAAAGTCGTTTTCATTTATTGAGATGCTCTATCGATACCAAATTATTTATAAATGACCATATGGTTACTGACTGATATTTCGTCATTAGTCTTTTTAAGTTTTGTATCATGCATTTTATTGATAAGTCATAGTTTATGTCTAACTGCTATACCAAGTATTGGATATATATAAATTGAACATAAATAAAATATATATTTATACAGTATATGCAATTTAAATTAAAGCTATGATTGTTACCTGTTGGTTTTTAATTGTTCACTCATGCTTAACTGCATATCTGAGGAATTTTTATCTCAGGATTACGTAAAAAACATTTTATAGCTATTTATGGTATTTCGTAGTGCAAAATTTTAACGAGTTGCTTTCAAATTGAATAATAACAAAACAAATGTGTTTGAGGAAAATATGAGAAATAATCTACCCGTGTCATAACTAACACGGTTCGCAAATTTTATCATAACCAAGTAATTTCCAGAAAAGTATGATATTCCATATGTTTGATTGATATAAATATTTAATTATATTAAGTGTGATTAAAAAAGTTTTTGAACTTTAATAATCATTTGCAGAATTCTAGAGCTAATAATGCAATTGTGAATTTGCAGAAATAAACCATTCTTTTGATCTGTTTTTATTTTCTAATATTGAAGTACCTGCCGACCGATGGCTGAGTAGTTAGCGCTCCTGACTCCTGAGCTGTGGGTCCCGGGTTTGAATCCCGGTGCGGGCATGGATATTACTTTCTTTCTCAGTTCTCCCTGTGTTTCTCTGTCATTCTTTCTGCAATGATGATGTATGAATGCAGCCCACCCTATAAACGGGTTTGTGGTGCTATGGCGCTAGCAACGCTACTCGCCTCCGTGACTTGGTTCACAGGTGCCCGCTGGGTTACGACAAATGAGCAGCAGTTTTTGGCCTTGTTGTGGCATAGGGTTTCGCGCCCGCTGTTGGAGTAAGAAATATTGAACAACCAACTATATATATATATATGTATATATATATATATAGTAAACCCGCCTTGTCAAATGTTGTATTTTTTGGAGCAAATAACTTAAAAAAAAAAAAAAAAAAAAAAAAAAAAAAGAGAGAGAGAGAGAGAGCGAATTTTTCTTTTATCTTATTATACCTGAAGCTGCATTATTTTATTTTAAAAATGTATAGATCAGCTTGCTGGATACTTCTAAAAGAGTTCTTTGTTTGATAATATTTTTCTGGGAAATCTCTGTATTTTATACGATGGAGCTGCTTTCAGAGTATTATCGCGCTCCATTTCAAATGATCTGAATTTTTCACTCTGGTTGTTGCTGTTCAAATTGCATTTATTCTGTTCGTTTTTGGAATTCTGGAATGAATGTCTGAATGGCCACACTTCATGTGGATTTCCTTGAAACGGGATATTCTTGTTTCAAAGAAAACGGTATTTGCTTGAGTGGTCTGCCAATCATAGTTACGACGGTCGCAGTTGGAATTGACTTTAGAAGCTAAAGTTGTCATTTTCCTTCATTTTATTCTCCTACCAAATGGGGTTTATTTATCATTTTTTTATTTACTGCTTCTATTTTATCTTTCTTATTATATTTAAATGTAATTGAGTTTGGTGTCTTTTAGCTATCATCTGAATAAAATAATTTTATGTCCTCTTTTAACTGAAACTCATAAATATCTGCAAATATTACTGTTATCGTGATGTTATGAATGTAAAAAAGAATTTATCGGAATTTTAAATGTAATGGGCCTCTTGCTATTGTTCTTACCATTAATAGTTTTAACGGGTTAAATATAATAACGTAAAAAAGTTATTTTGTTTTTGTATAAAAAAATAGCAGTTGAGAATTTTTAAAAAATATTTCTAATAAATATTGGACAAATAAATTTCTCAATATTATTCAGTATTGTTTAACTGACTCATTAACTAGCTTGAAAAAAAAATATGGGTGTAAAGTCTGTTAAAAAGAAAAAAAAATTTACACATTAAGTAATTGTTTTTTATTTATTATTTATTTATTTATTTTTTTTGCTGACATTAAAAAAGTTACTTAACTAAAAGCAACTAGCTGCCAGTAAAATGTTACATACACTTTTTTAATTTTTAGTTTTGTGTAACATTTTTTGGTTCTTGAAATAATGAATCTAAACATTTATATTCATTTTTTACAAATAGACAGTGCTGCAAATATAATAGTACTTTATAAATTATATATTGCAAAATTTCTTTTTAAAAATTAACATGTTATTTTAATGCTCATTAAATAGGTACTAGAGATCAAAATGAAACAATTTAGCGTCAGTTAGTGTCCACCACTTTCATGATCAATGTATTTTTAATAAAAAAAAAACCCATTGTTTTTAACACAATATGAAACAATACTGTTAGGCAAATTAATTAAATCCATTACCCAAATGACTGATTAATTGTAAATTCAAGTACTAGTTTTTGTTATAATAATGCACGGAAAAATGAGATTGACCATCAGACTGTTTCTGTATCTGTTGCATCAGACACTTGATGCCGTTGTTCTTAATAAAAGTTGTGGATCGTTTTCGTTTTTACTAACAATTTATGATAAGAAATTGAATACAATTAAAATAACTTACAGGAGAAAACCTTCAAAAGTTTCTAGCATTTATTCCGATTGATGTGTATGTAAAAAATTGGTTATCCGTCACGAATGATTCAAAGGAGTTTGGAATCGAATCCGTGACCTTCGACTCCTAAGAACGCAATCCCTCACTGGACTGCTATGAATCCAAGCTCTTTAATACCATGTTAAATGATCGAAAGTTGTTAATCATATGGACATCAATTGTGTTACTCTTCTAGAAGACTTATTCCTGGATAGCGGGTTATATTTTTGTCACAGAAAGGAGGAAACTTTGAAAACACCCAAGCACTCACATTAGCAGATCTTTATTTTTGTTATGTTATTTTGTAATGCATTTTTCATTACACATTTTGATTTACTTCATGATGTATAGTTATTTTGAAATTACTAATTATCCAGTATCACCTGTAAATAATTGCGTAGTACTACAAAAATTATATTATAATTTGCTCTTAATTAGTGATAAAATTTAATTAAATATTGCTTTGATACGTTTACTATAAAAATTACTGAATTTTTTAAAACACATTATTATATGACAATATTTGCGGTAATTTACATGTTTCTAATCACTAATTTTTATTTCCACTCTTGATTTTATACAAATTTATTGTCACTCGTTCTTTGATGACTTTTCCTTTTTCAGCACGTACCTCATACAAAGGTGATTTAATTGCAAAACTTTCATCCACTGAAGAAGTTTTGTGTTTTTATATTTTTTTTCGGACTGACGATGGAATATTACCTTTTTTTTCAAACGGATGGATCCATTTCCAATCGGAACAGAGAATAAAAAAGATTCACCACTGTTCAACAAAAAGTAAAAGTAAAAGTAAAAAAAAGAAAAAGAAGAAAAAAAAAGAAAGAATGTGGAATATATTATTTTTACTTATTTAGTTTTATAGAGCTGAGTAAATCGCATGTACATCGAAGCGGTCGTAAACGCGATATCTGAGGTTGAGCGCTGCTGCACCCTCGGTGGTGGGATTCCCGATGTGAAGAATAGTCTGGGGAGCGAAATTCATTAAATCCGGCTTTTTCTTATGAGAAGATAAAAGAAAGGAGCCAAGGATAAAGAAAAAATAAGAAAACTCTTGCAAGATACAAACAAAGCCGATGAAAATAATAATAACAATAACATAATAAAAAAAGGGATTCGTTTTGGGGTGGAGGCCAGAGCAGGTTACCCGTGTTTAGATGCCCGTCCCTCCACACCCCTCTACGAACCCATTCTCATTCGCTTCACCTACTCGGTGAGATGCGAGCAGTTTCATATCTGTGGCACTAAACGATGATCCCGCTCTGCCTCCGAGAATCCCTTGCTCTTCCGCATCACTTGCCATCCGGGGATGGAGAGAAGAGCGATAGGGGGTTGGTGGGGAAGACTTATTTCGTAGACTTTTTTCTCTTGGTGTTATCGCCCGCGATTTTACAGCGATCCGAGAAAAACAGTGTTTTTCTCTCGGGGGGGAGGCAGCTTCAAACGCGGGAAGAGGCGGTTGGGGGCGAAGGAAAATGACCGAAGAAAATTCCCCTCGTTCAATCGAGTGGAAGGAGAAAGGGGTGCTGTTCGTGTGAGCTTCGATCCTTATCGTCTGTTTTCGAGATGAAGAAATGGTGGGGAATGGATGGGGTCGGTGGACGGACACAGGCTTGATGAAAAAGAAGGAGGCTGAGACCATTTGATCTTCGAAATCTCCTCCGAAACTGGAAAGTTTATAGCCCAAAAGTAAAAACCGCGATGGCATCACACTGTTTCGGGAGATATCATCGGGCAACTGTACAGATCGGTACTTCCGAAGAAAGAGGAAATGACTTGGACTACTGGAAGTACTCGGAGAACGACATTGAGTGGGAAATGGAACTGATTTTTAGTTTCGATATCAACTTAGAGGAAGTCCAATGTCATTTTCGATTCCAATTCATTAATTTCAGCATCGATGGTTGTGTAACGTTCTTTTTTTATTTTATTATTATTTTTTTTAAATATAAAAACTAAATTTCGATTTTAGAAGTAATATGATAGCTTTATAAATTTATATAAAATGTCATTACGTCTTAGTATATATATATATATATATATATGAATGTGTGTGTTTTAATATTAAATTGCATTCACACAATAAAGTATATTTTTGCAAGCTAGTAAAACGTAAATTATTGATTTATTATGTATTATTTTTTGGAAAAATAAAAATTTTCAAAGTTTTCATTTATAGCTTATTTTAACGACAACTATTGTCTCTACTTTTGTAAATAAACTTAAGTTTTAATAAGTTTGAAAATGATTTCTTTCTTTTCCGCATTAGTTTTATTCTAAAATACGAGTTAATTATAATTAAGAAATTTTTATGAATGAACATTTTTACTCTTATTTTAATTACAGTTGGGATAATATGTATTCTGTAATTATGATATCAAGTGATTAACTTTGATTGAATATTAAAATTGTATAAGTCATAATAAGATATTCTTAAAAATTTTTTATTTATGTTTAGAATGGACCTTAAAATTTCAAATTTTTTCCCAATTCAATAAGTTTGAGAGGCCAAGCCCTCTTAAAATTCAATTTCTTTCTAGACATCCAAACAATTCAATGCGATATTGTTGATTCTCATAACATAACCTACTGTATTCAATAATACTGCACTGAACATCTAAGATTTCAAGAATTCTCTAACAATGACTGGATGATATTGAATATTCTATTAGTGATTTCAAATCTTGATTATCTTAATCTTAAATTTTAGTTGATAATCTTAGAAATTAATCTCTCTTGGCAATAGGTTGCATTGATGTAGCATATCCCAAAAAATAGATAAATATAACTCTCATTCTTTCATTATTTATGGGATGATACGAGAATTACAGATATTATCGATGATTTTCGGTATGAGTAAAATCAAGGTGCACACATTTTCACTATCGTTATTTCTCAACTGTTGATTTCAATCCTATCTGACGTAATTTATTTATTATTTTTTTTTGTTAAGTTATTTTGCATTGTTGATGGATTTATTAGAATTAAAGATGCCTTTAGATAAGAGCAAGTTTTTATGTAATTGTGTAATTTTATAATAATTGTTTTAACTTTACAAAAATAGTGTTACATATAGAGTGAACATATGAAAAATTTAATAAAGAAAGGAAAATATTTTATTGTAAATATATAATGTTAGTTACATATATTACTAATACAAAGTGTTTAAATAAATTTTACATTACATTTAGTGTTAGAGTTATAGCAAATTTTCAAGCATGCTTTACGAATTTTAAGTAGTTGAGCAGTATCTAGAATTTTTTTTTCTGTGCAGCAAAAATAAAAAAAAATATTTCCTACATTGAGTATCGAACTTAGTTACTGCAAGTTGTCACAAATATGCGTGCTTCACTGTTGACAAAAATGCATGTTGATTATTGTGGTCTTGGTATAAATTCAAAATTTACAAGAGAGGTTTCTAATGCTTCCAGAATTAAATATCATATACATAGTGAAAAGGTCTTACAATGATGATGGTGCCAATTTTTACATGGTCCTTTATAAAAATGTTTCTTAGAACACACACATTCTCAGTATTTTGTAAAAAGTTTGGAGGTTATATCTATTTTGTATTAAGTTTACTCCTGCAAGAAAGAGACTGACTTGTTTCAGAATTGGAATGCTTTTATTCAGTGCCAGCAGTGCAATTCGATATCTTACAATTCAGTTATTTATATGTGTTATTACACTTTATTGCCGAAATGAAAAAAATTGCCCATGCTGATTCTCTAATTCTATGGACTCGTAAGGCTAATAATTCTCTTTATTATATTTCTCACCCTCTAATTTTTTTACTTTTTCCATTTTGGGGAGAAAGATCATCTGCAGAATCCTTGACCGCTTGACCAAACCCTTCATTCCTCCTCCTTCCGGGACAAAGAATGCAGCCCCCATGAGATAATGAGTGACCCCTCAATTCATTGGCTGTCGGTGCTATTCTTTTCTTCAGCAGCAGCGAATTCCATCTTCACCCTCATCCACCCCCACAGCTCACAACCCCTTTTATTATTTGGAGCGCGATGGATTGGAGAGACGCATCCTCAACTCTCCATCGATCTGTATTGATTGCAAATCTCTATTTCTTCCCTCCCCTCTTTGGCCCACCCTGCGAGTCCGGAATCCCCCGAAGAAAGGCCCGGGGCGCAAAATCTTGAAGACAAGTGTTTCCTGTCAGGGGAATATCGGATTTTTTTTAGTCCTCACCATCACCTGAAGGGTGATGCTGCTTCGTTTTCTTCAAAAAGTAGTTAACTGTAACCGAAAGACACAAGAACTACTTAGGTTGCAACATTTCACTTTCTCTCTTTTCCGATAAAAAATAAGCACCATGATGGTGGCATTGAAGAATTTCATAAATCATTATCTACACTTGTGTGACCGCAATAGCCTGATGAAGAAAGTTGTTGCTTTCGTGATTTGATCTAATAATACCCTATCAAACTGATGACCATTGTGTTGACAAAGGCGATTCATGGTGAAAAATTCGAAAGATACAAGAAATGAATGTGCACACACACATATATATATTTTGACCAACATTTATTCGTTGGTTATACTATCCTGAACTTATACAAATTTCAAGTTTACCACTTCAATAGAATGCTTATTGCAGTTTATTTTAATCAATCAGCAAATAACTTTAAAATAAGGACACATTTTGCGTAGTGCCAGAAAAAAAATTATAATTGATATCAAGATCTGGAATTAAGATAGCTGAATTTTCTTGTGTAACACAAAAGTGCTAAAAATGTACAATAAGGAAAGTATACTGGTAACTATCACAAAATTATTTGATTTCGACACTAAAATAGTTTACAACAACAAAGTTATATTTCCCAATAAATATCTTATACTATACAGGTAGTTTTATGTTTAGTCTAGGGAAAAAATATTTTAAGAAAAAATATACAACCTATTTTCTATATTGAAGTATATCGTAACGAAAATAATAAAGTTCATAAATTTTTCTTGGACAAATTCCTGGCAAATTTGTTTCTTTTTATTTTAAAAAAAAAATTGAATAGACATTTTTTAGAGTTATAAGAATTTATTATTTTGTAACATTTTATTTGCAAATCTTACATTAAATAATTTTTGGAATAGCCATAAATTATTATGAAAATATATTTTAGACATTATTTTTATGAAAAAATTATATTGCCTGTCAAATGCTTATTCTAAATTTGTCAATTTATTTTATTTTACGTTATTTATAGCTCTATAAATATGATATTTTTCAAATATAATATTATTCCTAACTATCTAGCAATATTTTAAATTTGATTCCAATGTGTTATTAGATTATTTTTCCTTTTATATTTTGATGTGACAATTGTTAAAAATATTTTTATGATGCTAAATGTGCTTAGTCATGCTTTTTTAAAAATTTATTCAGTGCAGAAATTTGTGAAAATTATACATAAAAGTGAAATCTTGTGAAAGATATTTGGAAAAAATGCGTTATAATTTTTTAGTAAAAATGTTATTGTAAACATTAGAATTTAATTAATTCTCGAAATTTACATAAATAATTCATCATTAATGCATAAAGTATCATCCAAAAATTTTAAATTCTAAGCATTTTGAATATATTTTTCATTTTTTTGTATCCTTTCTTTAGTGATATAAAAACACACTTTTTTAAAGTAAAGGCTCCATTTTGAATTAATTTTCTTTTTATTTCTGTAAAACTCAATGCCTAATCAAGTAAAAAACGTGATTGCTTTAAGAAAATTTAATTAAATTTGAAAAATAAGTTTTAAAATTTTTAATATCCTTCTTTCAAAAATCGAGAGTTGTTATGGATTATTAAAAAAAAAAAAACGACGTTGTTAAAATGAGTCAGTTTGTATATCTAATCACATATTACAGAAATCCAAACAGTTTATTAAAATAAATAAATAAAACATTTAAAAAAAATTAAAACCAAACGCGGTTTATTTAAATTTTCTGTAAATACTTACATACATATTAATTACGACTTCTATGAGTATTAAATTAAACCTACATTTATGTATGTACATAATAAATCTACTCAACTTATTTCCCTCCTTTCTTACTTTGTTTTCAAGAATTCATTCACAAAACTACTTTAATCGTTTAAACATGAATCGTGATCTTATAGCTTTTCTTAAAAGTATAGTTGTGTAGATTTTGAAATGAGACTAGAATTACCCAATGTCAAAAGCAGTATTTTGTATTTCTCTGCTGTGCGAATTGCAATGGTTTCGGAAAAAATTAACCATGGCTCGAAAGCGCCATCTATTGATTAAATTATCAAACAATATGAATTTCGCAAGCTCTTTTTTTTGCTTTTAATTTCGTGTTATATTTTCTTTTTAATATGAAGGGACCGTTTATTCTTTTCCATTTTTGCGTTTATTGAAAAATTTACATTGTATTGACAATCTAGAGTAAATAAACTTTAGCACTTATTATATATATTTTAGTTTTCCTTATTCATCCTAAGTTTGATTATAGTTTATATTCTTTTATAATTCTATAAATAAAACTAAAATTATGTTTTGAATCTATGTTTTCACAGTATTTTTTTAACTATTTAGTTTACCGTGGAAATGAATTTGCCGAATTTTAAGTTAAGAAAATAAAACAAATTGTGTTTATATTATGTGCGGTTTAGCTATTGTGTTTTAAATTTGGGGACAGTGTTTTATTGCGATTAGGTTGAAATTGACATTTTTATGCATATTAAAAATATTCAACATAAAATAAATCGAAATTTTATTACATTTTAACTAACTCTTTTAAGGGAAATTCATTTTTGATGATTTAAAAAAAAAAAAAAGCATTTTGTTTATAACATGAAAAAAAAAAAATTTATTAGGATATTACTATTTAATCAAACACTGATCTTGATGGCTACACAAAAAAAAGTGCCTCGTGCTTAACAAAGAAATAGCATACAAATAAAGTGAATGTAAATCAATATATTAAATTCAGCAATTATTGATTAATTTTTAATGAGTGACGAAAATTGTTGTCATACTTCACTTTCTGAAACAGTTATTTTTATGAATTTTAAGATTTTTGTATCGTCTGAAGACTAACTAAAAGAAATTAGTAGAAAAATACACATTTTAAGTGTATATATATTTTTTAAAAATTGAAACCTAGTACAGATAATTAAATTTACATGTTAGCTAATAAATTAGCCAAAACAAACCACACAGCAGAAATGTAAACAAAAAAAAAAAAAAAAATTCCCGCCACCAGGATGATCCCGAAATGTGGATACTCCTGGTGCGGTCAGTAATTCGGTGAGTGACCACCGGCGGGACGTTATGTGAAATTGATTAATTGTTAAATACTGAGAAAATTAATGGAAATAAATAATAAGCAAACTATTAAAATATGTTTGATATTTCACATTTTTAATACTATCCAATAGCATGATGTAATTTTCCCAGCAGGGAGTGCTGCCCTAGTTAAGAAGATTTTGCAAATACTGGGAAAAATCCTCAACTGTTAATACTATATAGTCAAGAAATATAATCAAGAAAATTAACAACATTTTGTAAATAATAAATAACCCTTTGAAAATTTTGTAAGATCATCCAATTTTGTTTTTATTCAATAAAAGGATTCTTGGGTAGGGGGCGACCTGTTAGACAGGCAGCAAAGATGATCCCTTTCAGAAAAACCCACTTTATGCAGGAATGTTAGGTAACGGACTCAAAAAGCTCTTCAAAAAGAGGTATATTGCCTTTTGGATGACACACCTCACCTAGACCGGTTCTAGTATCTGGATTTTTCATTGAAGGCGAGAAGAAATCACGTGTCGCTAGGAAAGAATTGTGGAAAAATCCCAAGCACTCACATCAACAGACGTGCATGTGAAAAGCAAAAACACAACATCCAACTAACTCCCTGTTGTTCAACATTAGCTATGATCGAACATGGAATCCTTCAGTCTGATGAGCTGTGTTCTACCATGATGTTTATCATTTGTCAAAGAATGTATCTGAATGTGTTTTTTTTTTTTTTTTTTTTTTTTTGGTTTCCTCCTTTGCGATATATAAATACAATAAATACATTCCTGCTATCTGTAAACATTTCACGGAAAAGCATCTCAAAAGACATCGCAAATATATTTTAAGATCTTGTAGTATTTGCTTACTTACCACGACGTTCAAAATGAAACGTTGAATATCTTAACATTCGTATTTGAATCGCGCGATAAAATATTCCACTTCTTTTTTTTTTCTTTTTTTTTTTTCAAATATAAATTCATATTAAAAAATCGCTTTTATAAATTACAAGAGGAGGGATTCGCCTTGCAAATAAAATCGAAACAAATTGCTCCCTTTGAGATTTCGGGTGGCTCGCTTTTTCGATTTGGAAAGGATTTTCCCTCCACCCTGTTCCCTACTCCTTTGATCCGTGTTTCTAAATAAACCTCTCAAGGTTCATGAGAATGAAACGGATCATTCGGATAATGACATCATTTGATCTGCTTACTGATAGGAAGCTTACATGAGAAAAAAAAAAAAAAAAAGGAGCCAAAATCGCCATATCCGCAAAAAAAAAAAAAAAAAAAAAAAAAATTATTACCATTTTACCATTCACCTTTTTTCCCCCTTGCTATAAAGCAGCTGCAATTATTTCATCCTTCTGCATAAAATTTGGCTCAAAATGAATATTTCTCTTTCTTTTTTTCATTGGAAGTATGCAATTATTCTTGGCGATGATAATCATGTTTGGCTTCAAATTCTATTGTACTAATTTTTTTTTTCTCCAAAAATGAAAAATAATCCATTTGATCATTTTTGTTATAATCACAATTTCAACCTAAATGAATATCTATTTCTGGACAAATTTAGAACGTTGTTGGAATCAAATGTCTTTTTTTACTTAAAAATTTGATCGTAGATTATGAAATATGAATTAATTATTTATTAAAAAAGAATGAATCGTTTTCATTTGCTTTAAAAATAAATTATAATCAGCATAAATCATCACGTTGTTTCCTTTATTTAAAAACTATCAATAATTACATTTAAAAGAAAATATTCATATACTTGTTCAAATAAAATCTTACCTAATTGCAATTAATCAAGTAATAAAAAGTAATTTAAGAATGAAATTAAATTAATGACACACACATGTAAAAATTAATTTTTCTTATCGAAAATGAACTTAGCTCTAAAATTAGAATATAACTAAGATTATTTTTAGACATAGTTAAATAATCGAATTACATTAATTAGGTAATTTATATTTTTGACTTTTTCTAAACCATTTATCTTGAGCATTTATTATAAAGTTCGTTTTTTTTTCATTACGTTATTTCTGTATAATTTTTATTTGAAATATCTTTAAATGTGAAGTTAAATTTGTCTTGCTTTATTTACTTATTTATCATGTGATCTGTACATTTTTATACTTACTTATCATAAAAAATACTCCCAGTATTATTTTATAAGAATTCTGTTTTTGACATCGTCTAGTGTGCAGTTAACGGTCGAAGGCCGCTTGTGAGCATCCACCCCGTAAATTGTTGTTTCGATCTTTTCATAGATATTGAGATTTAATCTACAAGGGAAGAAACCCTGAAAAATATCAAGTGCTAACCCGATATGACTAGTTTTAGAAATCAGAAGTGCAAAATCGATAATCGATTTTCACGTTTTTCAACAGTAGCTGGGATCGAACGCGAGACCTTATGCTCCTAAGAGTATTGTGTTATCACTGAGTCACATTAAGAAGCCGCGATTCCTATTTGCAAATTCTCATGTAAGAATTATAAGAAAAAAAAATCTAAATAACCTTGACATTTTTTTGAAGTTCTTAAACTGAAATTTATGCAACTTCATACTGTTTTATATTGAATTAAAATGCATTTTCAAAATCCCGCATAAAATTCATTAAAAATGTGCAGATTAACTTTAGAATTGAACACTATTTCTGTAAACAACTGATAAAATTGAGGTAAAATATTATTTTTTAATTATTTTCATTTATTTAATGAAAAATCGGTTGTGTCGATATTTGTAAACTATGTTAATTTTAAGGAAAAACAAATTTTAGCTGATGCATTAATTAAAGCCTAAATATTCTATTCTCTCTCCTTTAAGCAATTTATTTATTTAATTTATTTAGATAATATATATATATATATATTATTTTTAACGGAAAATTTAAAATTTATGACAACTTTCAAATTATATTCTAATTATAATTTTTGATTGCAATTTTATAAAATTTTTGCTTGAATGATTTGATTTAACTCATTTGAATTTGAAATAAATTAAGGTTCGTGTTTTTCTCAGGACACCTAATTACATTTATATTTAAAGAGAACCATTATTAATGCTGATTTGAACTTTCTGTAAAGTTGATTATGTGGCAATTCAATGAATTTAAGCGATGGTACATTCTGATTCAGAAGTTTTTCCGCTTCTAGAAAGAAGGGCTTGGTTGATTTTAAAAAAAGCATGGTTTTCACCTATTGAAGCGTACGTGTTTACACTGTTTCCAATATGTTACTATCAGTAAATGCATTAATATGTGAATTAAAGAAGTGCTAACTTCTCAATATTTAATAACTTCGTAACCAAGGAAGTATATATGTATACATAAAATGTGCTGTTGTTTGGAAATACGGAATCGAATTTCTAAATTAATGGTGTAAATAATAATTTTCTTTTATTATTTAGAGTCTAAATCAGATAATAAAAAATGGATACAAATAAACTTTCAGTTCGTAAATATCACTACTTCGAAAAGTTTTTGCAGTCTATTATACAATCTTAAAGTTGAACTGGTTGACAATTTTACATATCTCGGTTCAAACGTTGATTCTCATGATGGTATAAGTGCTGAAGTAAAGATAATTATTGCTATTAATCACTGCTTATATGGATTGGGAACTTTCTAAAAATCGAAACTGATAAAAATATCTACAAAAATCACGTTATAAACACCATCATAAGACCTGTTTTCATATATGGATGCAAAACCTATGCTCTAACAAAGACTCAGTCAAATCAAATGGTAATATTTGAACGAAAAATCCTAAGAAAGATTTTTGACGCTGTAAATGAGAATGGTGTTTGGAGGCACAGATACAATTTCGAGCTCTACAGACTTTTTAAGGAAGCTGATATCGCCAATTATATTAAAACATCTCGTTTGAGATTTGCGGGCCATATCTGTCGAATGGACCCCTCGTCTTTGCTTTAAGAATTTTTAATTATAGGGCCATCGCAAACAGACTTTGGCGTAGGCCCAAACTTAGACTGTGCAGAGGAGGACTTTAAAGTGTTGAAAGTGACAAATTGGAGAACTGTCGCCTCTTGGAGAACACAATGGAGGAGTGTTCTGAGGAAAACCTTGGCCCACCCCGGGCCATCGTACTGAAGAAGAAGAAGTCTATTATATAATAAAGTGTGTACCAAAATCATAATAGTTTATAGTTGTTTTAAAGATACAAATGTGAATTGATTTTACAAAAAATGAATGTTATTGATTTTTGTAAAGGACTATTTTTCATATATATTTATTTTGAGTTTTAATAATAACGTTCTAAATAAACTTTCTAAATTTTATTAAGCATAACAGTAAGATTAATGGAATGTATGCGAATGCGCATGTGAATACTGAGAAATAATTATTCCATAATCTCTTACGATTTTGATGTTGCATGTGATTGTTCAAAAAATAATGTTCTTCAAACTTTATTTTCAAAAGAAATTTGAGATAGGATTTTCCCTACTCAGTCTTATGCTGTGAAGTTTTTTCGGTAATATTTTCTTAAATTTCAATTTCAAATACAGATTTGTACTATTTGAAACTTACCAAAGATGAACTCATCCGGCGGGGATGAGTGTAGGGGGTGGGAAAAGATCAACTTATACGAAATTTCAAAGAAGAGTAGAAATTTTTAGTTTTTCTCTTTAGACTTTAAAATATTTACTGAAGTTGGGTCTTATACTTAATCTTCATTTCTGTTCGTCTTTGTAAAAATAACATTATATATTTTTTTTCGGCATAAATTTTTTCCTCCCTTCCGTGCTTTTTAGAATTTTCCTTTCCCGAGATTTTTTTGTTAAGTCTTACAGCAAACACCCGCCTCTCTCCCGCCTCTACTATATCAGAAGGAAAAACTTGCGACATTTCAGAATCCCCACATAATACAAGAATTTTCATTCCACCGGGGTCGAGGGGCCTTCCGGGAACCCTTGTGCAAACGACTTTTGCTCCCTGCCACCCCCTTCCCATATTGAAAAGCCTTTCTCCAAACCTTCCGAACCTCAGGTACACAGAGAGATGATTCAGCCGGCACCTATCCTCCACCTACGCCACTCTACCCCACCCCCTCCCCGGAAGCTGGAAATCCCTTTTTAATAACATCCGAGTGTCACCTCGTTTGTGATAAGAAGTCTCCCACAATTTCGATGGGCGAAAGGGTGGGGGGTTGTTTGGAAAGAGAAGTGAAGCAGACGATTCTTTATTGAGGAGGAGGGGCCTGAGAATGTGTAATAAGAGCTCTTCCCTGATTAGGAATAAGAATTGAAGATGGGCGGTGTGAAGTATTCTGGAGGTGGGGGTGAAAGAGGTTGTTCACGGAAGAATATGTATATATGGTCTCGATCAGTCGCCTGGAAGTAAGCATTCGACGAAGTCTTGTACTTTGTAGTAAAGCTTCTGCTTATCTCAACTCCAAACGAAGCACTCTATTGAAACGATTTTATGACGTGCTCGAAGGAAGGCATATTCTCAAAAAAATAGAAAGCTTGAAATAATTATGTTATAAGAATAACAAAGTCTTTGGAAAACAAAGATTAGTGTGTTGCTGTATGTCTTAGGAACTCAATATGTAGTTTTCTTCCTTTTTTGTGGCGAGGACGGGGTATTACGTTAAACTTCAATATAATTTTCATAATATATCTTTGCTGGAATTTGTACTGACTTGAATATAATATTTATTTTTGAATTGTGGAAAAAATTATCCGTTATGACTCGAATGCTATTTCTGTGGCTATAGACTCGTATCAATTTTTTAAAAATTTTAACGATGACCAGAAAGTAGAATCTTTTTATATAGAATATTTGTTTGATTCATGATGACGATCAACTTCATAATTTTGCATCGTTCCCGTGGAAATTGCTTAAACTTCTGTATAACACACAATTTTTTTCATGTAATGTGGGGAATGTTTTAATAGTTTGCCATATATTTAATGGTTAAATCAGTGAACTATTGAATGAGGAAATGTTCTAAAGCGTTTCATTGGTCAAGGAGTTGGAAACAAATTGAAAATAGCCAATAATGTACTATGTTAGATAATGAAATGACAAAATTTTCATCAATAGGAACATGTACGATATGCTTTGGGTTTTATAACCGAAAGATAAAACTACTGTTATTATCAAGTAAGAAAGCATAAGATTTTTGAGATAATTATAGGAATATTTCATAAAAAATTACAAATGACTTTATTTTGAGAAATTTTTTTAAATTATTAATTTTTCCATCTATAATGCAGATTCCAAATCAAGTTTTTGAAATGAAGTTGATAAAATCTCTTTTTCATGTATAAAATATGATTATTAAATGTTTTTTTTTTTTTTTTTTTTTTGCACCATTAGTTTATGTGAGGTGTTGGCACATCATTTATAATAAAAGAAAATAATAATAAACGCGAGCGCGTCTAAATTTTAAGTTATTTTTTCTGTATACCTTTGAAAATTTTTTGCTCGATTAGAAACTTAAAAATATTATCTAGAAGGTTTTTGAAAGATTTGTATTTTAAAAATAGAGTGAAAAACACTTTTCTTTGCGTTTTGGAAAGTATAATGTTTAGTTCTGAGGGGAGTATTTTCCTTTGTACTATTACAAAACTAATAGGAGTTACGAAGATGGGCATCATCATGTCGCTTTTGCCAAAAATACTGGATAAATATCTAGGAAATATTGGCCTTAAAAGGCCGCTATTTTCAGTTCCTTGACAATAAACATCCTATATTCGAAACATCAACGGAGAAATAGGTGATTTGCAACATACTCTGAGAGATTTTACATTTCTTAAAAGTCCCGCTGTTTTTTGTTCTTTTTTTCGATCGCCAATCTGGCGACGATTTTAAGCACTCACTTTTTCCGCATGATAAAGAAAAACGCTGAGAAAGGGACGGGATTCCGAGGAGGCGATATGAGGTGAGGAGGATAAAACAAGACAGAAATTTGTTATTTTCAAACAGACAAACCCAAATCTTATCTGAAGTATAAACAGAACATTATGAGGCAATCCCGAATGTCTCGCCGCTGGAATAAAATTTGTCTTTCCCTTTCGGCAAAATCGCGAAAGAATTGCCCGACAGATATGCAGCGGGAGAGTGGAGTACCAACCCTACTCGCTGTCTCTAGCCACAGAGTTAAAAAAAGAGAAAAACGAACAAAAGATTGGAAAAAAGAAAAGGAAGAAAAATCGAGAAAATTTTATGGGGCGAGAAATTCAACGATCTCCAAAATATCTGAGATTTCTCTGTTTCGTTCTTTCCTTTTTATCCTTTTTTTACCATTCGTTACATCCCAAGTGTGGGAGGTTTTGTGTTTGAGGAGGGACGATTTTTTTTTCTTTCATTTCCTTTTTTTTTTCCTCTTTTCACTCCTTCTTCCCCACCCATCCCCAGAAGAGTCCAGACAAAAGGCCAGTTTGGGGGCTGTATAATTTCTTTTTCCTTTAAGAGAAATGAAAATGGTGTCGTCGACAGTAAAGATACGAGATCTGGAGGAAGGAAAAGGAAAAGAGGAGAAGCGGCAAGTGCGGAAGACACGGGAAAATGAAAAAAAAAAAATAAATAAATAAAAGTTTAAAGGAACGAAATAAAAAAATATATTTCTCTGGAATGTTCGAATTCTCCTTTTTGGCCAGGAAAACTCCTTGAAAAGCTTTCAAGATTAAAAATCACCCGTTTCAGCAAAATCGATTGTTTTGTCATCGATTCAGATGTATCGATTATTTTTCCCGTGAAATAAAATGAAAATTCTGCTTTCCAAGCTCTCGTTAGCAATTCAGCTTATCCGGACCACTTGGTTACAGGAAATGACGAAATGAAGCGTCAGTAACAGATTAGTTACTTAACGTCTTAAGAAAGTCGAATATAATATTTTGCTCAGTGGGATTGGAATATGAATAAGTTTCGTTCCCTCAATTCCTGAAGCATCCACCGGTGACCATTTAGAATTTTGTGGATTACTGATAAATATTCAAGAGCATGATGTAAGAAGTTCTTGCTGTCTTTAGAGTTCTTTTCTTTAGATTGTGATATTTTCGCCCTCTAAGTTACAAAAGAATGCTGTATTTATTAAGAAATATAAATAAATACATATAAATAGATAAGAAAATGCTGAACAACTGAATTTTGAATTATCATTTTGAACATACATTGCGTAAGAAATCTGGCTTTATAAGATTAAAATCAATTGTTTGAAAAATTTACATGACGGGAAAAAAGAAATTTTTCAAGATCATAACATCAAACATCTCATAATATAATTCTATTAAATTTCCAAAGACTTGACATCTGCCATTATTTTGAGCAATGGCCAATGTGAAATTATACTGATTATTCAATTTTGAGCATTAGCTGACGGTCGAAAAATTCGATTTACTAAACATAATTTTAGATTTCCTTTCTGAGGCTAACCTTAAAATAATACATTTGATTGCATTTAGTTTCTTGTGTATAGTGACTTTTAATATTATGTATAAATTTATTTTCACATATAAGCGATCATATCTGTGATATATAAAACTTGTTTTCATCTTATCTCTTTTTCATTTTCTATATCATTTTTAACCAAATTCTTAATTTCCCTTTTTGGTGTTCTGAAGTTGAGATGAAACTATAAAAATTATAATTTATAGTATAATTGTTAATTATAATTTATATAGCTTTATTGTGATTGAGAAATACTGCAAATTTAGTACTAAGCACAGTAATTTGGCAGTTTACAAAGAAAAATATTATTAATTTTTGTAATTATTATTTATTTATTATTTGTTAATATTATTTCTTTTTATTTTGTTGACTTACTATTTATATTTCAAAAGTAACAAACTGTCATTTTTAATTTTTGCTAGATAAAGCTTGATGAATTAATGCCAAAATTCAATTTATCTCTTAACTTTAATGACATTTTCCTAAGATTGCATCACAATCACCTAAGATTATCAATCACACAGAAATGATCACTCATATGTGAAAATAATTTTATACGGGTTATTAAAAGTCACTATACACAAGAAACCAAATGCAATCAAGTGTATTATTTGGAGGTTAGCCTCAGAAAGAAAATCAGAAATTATGTTTAGTAAATCAAATTTTTCGACCGTCAGCTGATGCTCACTCAGGGGTTTATAACTGGACTAGATATTTATTCGTTCCTTTAGTAGCCAATGTACATAATTTTATTTGTAAAATATATTAAAATGAACGTGATATTTGTTTTTTTCTTATCCTATGCCCGCCTTATGCATCTTTGCCATTAGTTGACGAACAGCCCAATAAAGTGATGATAGGGCATAAAAAGAATTAAATTTAGTATCCGTAGAGCTGTCTTCAAGAAACTTCAAACAATGGTGTAATGTATGATGTGGTCACGATATTTGTGTCTTTGTTTTCTACCTTGGATAAGTTCTTAAGCTTGTGCCTTGCTATATTTTCAAGTAGACACTAAGAAAATGCTTCGAGAACTTCGGGAACTTTATCTTTAGACTAGATGCAGGTATCAACTTCAGTTCAATCTGAAATACGAAGTGAAAAACCATTCAGTTCAAACATACATTTCATAACAATTACAGATTGAAATCAAATTTCTTAGATTTTGTAACTGTTAAAAATCTCATCTATGATTATGTCATATACGTGGACGAAAAAAAAAAGGATACTTTTTTTTCATAAATTCTAACTATCTGTTATCATGGAATCTGATTATTTGCATCCCAAGCGAAACCAGTTTTACTTGTCCATCAGCTACATACAATCCTCACCAAAAGGATGGGGATAGGAAAACGCAGACGCGTTATGTACTACGAAATCGAGAATGAAATCTATGGCTTGAAAGCTTTTTCTTCCGAGGTTCTTTGTTCTTCCTATATGGGGACATTCCAATAATGCATTCCCTTTGTACCTTAAAAACATTTGCTTTTACTCGGATGGGAAGGGACGCCGACGTCATTTATCATGTCCTGTTAAGGACCAGAGGTAAAAAGCTGCGCAAGAGGGAAAGACAAATGCCTACTGATAGGTGGATACATACACACATGCCTACAGCTTGCTGCTGCATTACCTGGCACACCCATTCTCATATGAAAGTCACGTTGCTTTTCCCCCCATCTTAGCTCATTCTTTCTGTCTTTGCAAATGTTTTTTTTTTCTTACCCTCTTATTTTCGGTCCAAATGGTGGAAGTCCTCCGGTAAGGATTATGTCATCATTTAGGTACCTGCCCACTGGAGAGAGAATTTATGAAACCAATGCATCTTTTCGATTCTTCCTTCAGTTAAGGAAAAATTGGCTACCAGAGAACAGGTTCGAAAAGCTGCAAGTAATATCTCTCTTCTGTCTTCGAAAAAATACATAGAAGGCATCATATGTTATTATAGTTAGGGTTTTTTTCCGGTTTTCAAAGAAAGCGGTTATCTTTGTAAACTTATATCGAAAAGGGTATTTATTCACAGTGGATATCACCCTAAAATTTCATTTGATAGAAGATACTGACTGTTGCTTTCTAAAGTAGAATATTTTAGAATGCGTACCATATATTTGAAAGAATTTGTAAAGCAGTTTTTTACGCAAACTTATTTAAACTATTTCTTTAAATGTTCATGTTTCAGAACTTTACAAAAATTTTGATTTACTAATAAGTGATTCATTTACTTCCAACTAGTCTTAGTCTATTGTACTTTTCTTTTATTGTGTTTGATATTCTTCTATTGTTGTATATTTTCATGTTGAAAACGTCGGAAAACAAAAAACATTTTTTTACTTTTTCTGCTTTCGGGATTAATTTTTTCCCTATTTAAAGCAAAAAAAAAAAAAAAAAAAAAAAAAAAAGATTAGATTTTAATCTACAACACATTTTTCGAAACAATTACAAAAATCTTATTCGTGGAGAAGTATACTTTTAAATTCTTTGTACAAAATATTATTTTGTGGTTACGTTTCATATGCGTCGTTTACAAAAATACATTTTTTGAGGAGTTATATCCAAATTATATTATTAAATAAAAAAAATTCCTCTCTTCCCATTATTATATATGTATTTCATTCTGTTCACAATATAAATAAAATTATTCAACGTGTTCATTAAATGGACTGGAACGTAACTTTAACCTTATTCTATTTCTAAAAAACTCAGTAAAACCAGTTCCGAAATCTATAATCTTAATCTTAAACCAGTTCTTGACTATACGTAATTTCATATATAAAAATGCTCTAATATTTTTAAGATTACATAAAAGAAAGTAACCGTTAAATAAACAATAGTTGTGTGTTGATAATCGTACTGTCATCAGAGTATTGAGCGATACTCAATAATGCTCTTTTATTTCCAAAATTTAAGAAGTCTTAAAACTAAAAAAACTGAAACTGAAAAAATTACGAAATCACTATTAAAACTATAATAATAAATATATTTCTAAAATTTTTCTCTGTCACAATAAATCCAACATGAATTTAGAATTTGAATGCCTTCCTGTGAAACAGGGTTTCTTTTAATTCACTAAAATCGATTCTACAAAAAACTTTTATAGATTACGAAATTTTTAAATATCAAAATTGGCAATAGGTATTGCAGTAGGTAATATGTTCTAATGTGTTTCCTAAGAATGACACATAAGTAAGTGAAAATGCATTTGCTAACAAAAACAAAAAATTATATATTTTCAAGTATTGATTAAAAAAAAAAAAACTAGTAAATATTGTTTTTAAAGTAAAGAAATACACACTCTCTGCGAATATAAAGAAGGGGTTTCAAGTGCCTTTTGCTTACATCACCTATAATGCACAAATGACAATTTTTTTTTAAAAAAAAGGAAAAGAAAACTATACGTTTTTAATAAAGCGATAATGTTCTTCCCGGAGTTTATTTTTATTTCACTTAAATCAACTGCATAGTTGCATAAGTAAATTTAGCTAGGTAGAATCATCATTTATTATATATATATATATATATATATATATATATATATATAATAAATGATGTTGTTGATATATATATATATATTAAATTAATTTGAAATTCATTAATTCTGTTCTACCGTTGTCAAGTATTATGCTTAACAATCGATGAGTTTATATATATAATATATATATACCTCCAAATATATCAAACACAGGACAAAAATTTTACTATATAAAACTATTATTAGACCCATTTTAGCTTATGCTTCAGAGACTTGGGCCATGACGCAGAAACATGAATGCCGTTTGGCTATTTTTGAAAGGAAAATTTTGAGAAGCATCTATGGTGAAGTGGAGACAGATGGGGTATGGCGTAGGAGGTATAACCATGAATTATACAAAAGTTTTAAGATGTTGTCAAATACATTAAAATACAAAGGATGAGATGGGCTGGCCATGTTATTCGTATGCTAACTGAACGCACCCCTAAAAATATCTTTCTTTCAAGGCCAATGGGAAAGCGTTCCAGAGGTAGGCTTAAAATCAGATGGATTGATTGTCTTGATAGGTACTTTAACACTATTGGAACATCTAATTGGAAAAGTACTGCTGAGTACAGGCCAAGATGGAATAAGCTCACTGAGAAGGCCAGGACTTACACAGGGTTGTAGTGCCATTGTTGATTGTTGTTGATATATATATATTGGATAAAAAATTGTGTCCCATGAATATACTAAACATATTTATTATGGTTATTCTTTTTTAATTATACAATTTACTCTCATCACATAATAATAGTCGTGTAGTAAAATATGAAGAGAGTGAAATATAGCACATTATATACGTGTGAAAAATTCAATAGAATATAAATTAAATACTGCAAATATTTTACAGTAAAATTTGTAAAGATAAAAATAAAATATTTTCATTTTTATTCACCATGTTGCCATTCAGAAAAGGTAAATTACTATTTAGTTCCATTCACGTATACAAAATATTTGATAAGTTACGAGAATGTAAAGTCTTTTTCTCCTCAAAGCACATTGTATTCCTCCAAGATACGAGGAGAAAATTACGGGAAATACATAAATTCAAATACACCACGAAAATTAGATGAAATTTAACCTGAATGTGTGATATAATAAATAAAAAAGGAGTCTGTACCTACATTTTACATGTGTGTTGCATAGAATTACCAAAAATGATGATAAATAAACAACGGAACTTTAAGTATGACAAATACAACAAAAAGCATTGTCCTTGAGGGAAAGGATATCCATACTGCTTCAGGAATATCGCTCTGAATTCTTATTTATAGTTCCATTAAAGAAACAAAGCGTACATTGGGAAGAAAAAAGCCTTTTAAAGTAATCTCTTTATTATTCAGTTCTTTATTTGATGCGGGGTGTTTTTGCCCTTTTACTGGTGTGAAGATATAAAAACTCCAACCCCATGCTCTAGAAGAGAACCCTTTTTTTTTTCTCTCTCTCTCTCTTTGCGCCGTTAAGCCTTGATTAGATTTTGCTATTGTTCAAACTGTGTACCCTAGTAGCCCCGGCATGGCCTCTAAAAACCTTCACTCCACGCGTTTTCGATGGCGTAATTAAATTTGACTCCTTTCTGGTGAAACGGTTATTCGAAACCGTTTGATTTTGAAAAGAGGCGCTCTTGGAAAAGGAAAAGATAATACCCACCTTTTAACTTAAACGCTACAGCAGAGATACAATATAGTTATTGAGGAAAAGTCTTTTGACGTTTTAGTTTTAACGCTTTTTTTTTCATTAAACATGCTTTTTTTTCTCTCTTGTGAAATATAGATTTTTTTCTTATATTACCATCTGTATTCTTTTTCTTTTAATATTTTTTCTGATATATTTTAGATAAGAGTTACACAGGAAATATTCGTATAATACCACATTCGAATTGTCTATTTAATTTATTTTTAAATGCTTTCGGTTTCTTCTTGATAAATATGTTGTTTTAAGCCGTTGTTGATGAATGTTTATCGTTTAATCAATTAATTCTTCTAACTTTGTGTGTTTTTAATGATTTGGTAAATTATTTTTATATCATAACTAATTCACACATGTATCTGTTGTTGCAACAACATGATTCCCTGTACAAAGCCCTGAGTTGGTCTCTACCTACAAACAGCTATTGTTAAGGAATTCAGAGTTTGTATGCATTCCTTAAATTTTTTTTCAAATAAAGGATTTAACTTTAATGTACAGAAGGTATCCAATATGCATAATATCTTGATGCATCAAAACTAGGTGTTTCTTGTTTTTCCTGAACATTTTTTCACGTTTTTCTTATACCACATGGTGCACAGACTAATGTCTTTAGGCTTAGGGACTGCAGGCGGCCTGCTGTAAAAGTATAATAATCTCTATCCCTTAAATATTCCTTAAATTGCCTTCTTGAAAAGTTTTTCATAGATGGGTTTCTTATTTACCTTTCAAAAATAAAAGATCCCAAGATTTGCAATCTCCGATTCCGACAGATGCGCTTGCTGATGGACAACGGTAATCTTGCTTTGATTAATAGTTTCTGGGATCGAACTCGCGGTCTTTCGCCCATTTACTAAGTCATAGTAAGCCCTTGCACTGACCATTTAAAGGTTTTCTCACAAACCTTTTGTTATTACTCATGATAGATTAAGTATATTTTAGCCAATCGCTTACACTGACGCTTTGTTACATCGCCCTTAATCATTTATTAAGCTTTGCCTTCAGTCTCGTTTTGCTATAACTTTGGTTACTTAATATTTTATTAATGAGTTTTTATAATTCAATAATTTGTGTTGCTGAATCTAATTAATTAATAATGTATTATATTGAGTTGAAATCCTGAGATTATAAAATGTAACTTAAGTAGCTAAAATGACACTGGACTAATGCAAATGAGGTAACATTTGCACTCGGACATTTAAAAAATTATACCCTTATTTGCCTGTCTGTGTTTAAGCAATAAAGTGTGTGATGAATATAAATATCTAATAATTGATGTAACGCATTAAGTATTTTTCTAAATTTAGCTATTTATAGAAAAATTAATCTGTACTTAAACAATAAAGTTGAACATATTTTGAGCTGCTTAAATTTTGACATGGAAGAGGCTCTTTCAAAACTCTTATGTTTTTGGATTTCCTAGCTGCTTATGTGCACGTGTAGTTCGTCTAGTATTGCAATATGTCCATCTGGGATTAGTAACAACAGCAACAAAGAGCTCATCTAAATATTCATTTCGAGTAATTGACGTAACACGTTAAATATTTGATAAGTTAAAAGAAAATGATATTCTCAACGAATATCATTTAGTTAGTTATATGACAAAGTTTAAAATACCAAAGAAAATTATTTCTCTCATATTTTTTGTATTTTTACTAATGCTTTATTATTAAGCGCTGACTAAACATTTCATAGTGTCTTGTAACCAAATTTTTTTTCAATTTTTGACAACTGCGTGAAGTTTAAAAAAAAAAAAAACTGAGAATGATTATCACATAAATAACTTCTGTATTTATTTGATAACGCAAATAACTAATGCATTCTTAAAAAAATACGAAAGATTCAAATTTTGGAAAGGAAGGAAATAACCTGCAAGAATACATCAATACATTTTCTTGTTTGTGGTTGCATAAAATATTTACATAAATCATTTAAATTACTTATTAGTTGGAGAAGATCTTTCGAAAATTTGAGTCTCTAATGTATATGGTGTTTTTTTTTTTTTTTTTTTTTTTTAAGAAAAATCACTATATCAGCTTGTAATTAATTGTTGTTTCGAAAAGTATTTAAAATATCGAATTTTAGATAAAATCAAGCAGAAGAGTTCTTCTTTAAAACTCCCTTTCTAAGATTTATAAGGATGCTTCAGGATGGCAACGACGGTGGAAAATACTTTTCATTAAAATGCCTTTGAAAAAAAAAATGGCGAAAAACCTATTATTCATCCCCTTCGATTTCATGTCGGTGCAATCCATCCAATCTTACCAATCCCTTCTTACTCTAGCCTCATTATAACCTACTCTACCTGAATGTTAATCAGAAGCAAGGGGCGCACTTTCTAAATGGAAAAAAAAGCCCCATGAGTGCTTATGAAGCAGATGAGGCTCTCCACCAGACTAATTAACTAATACCTGCAAAAATTAACATGCAAAGCAACAGGGAATCTGCAGAACTCTTGTCACCCACTGCCATTAAAAAAGTATTTAATCATTATCAATATTAACCATTGAAAATAACATTATCTAATTATTTGTCTGTAGTGAAAGAGTATTCTAAACACACTCTCACAGATTATTTTTGAAATAAAGTTAATGCATTGAGTTCTTTTCAAGTGCACGTTATTTTCCCTTTCCTTTATCGGATGTTATAGGCTGCACCTGTTATGATCACTTATGAGAGTTTGCTGTTGGCGAGTCGCCAAGGGTGTCATGTCAGAGACGATAAGATTTAAGACGAGAAATTAACATATTTTATAACTCTACATGCTGATACACAGTTCTTCTCGCAAGAATTAATTGTTGCACGTGTTGCCTTCAGTTCTTACTCTTCAGTTCAGTTCTTATCAAGGTTCCGCCGGTTTTTTTTGTAAACTTTTGTCATGTCAGACGATAAGATTACGAAGAAAATATATAGATAAAAAATAAAAGCAAACGATTCTTTTAAAACTCTTCAATGTAATCTTTTCCCCCCAACGAATGTAAAGCAAGGAAAGTACTGAGCAGCGCTATCAATAAAAAAAGAACTTGATCCTGTTCTTAAGTAGGCATGTGTTGGGAGATAAGGAGGGTTTCTAAGTATTGTCGGGGAATGACCGGATCTGGGGAACAGGTGTGCCGTTGCCACAGGACATAATCCCGAGGATGAAGTTTTATTGCCGGACATCCATCATTCGGCTGTTGTCTGCTAAAACATAATTTGTTTTTAATTCCCGTGTTAAAAGCCTTTGTACAATGACACACTCTGAGCAACTTATTTGATGGGTTTTATCTAAATTTATTCTTATAAGAAGATGCGATGATATCTTAAATCTTATGACTTTCCCCGCACATGTTTAAGACGCAAATGTTGTACACGGTTAAAAGTGACTTTGACGACTGAAACCGACAGATATTTTTTAAAAAGAGAAAGTAAAAACTATTTTTCTTTTCCTTTAATAAATAATGTTTGAAGTCTTTAACGAAAATGTGTAAAAATGCTTTTATGTTTATTTAATGGCATAAATTTCTAAAATAAATTACTATCAATTGAATATTAATCATCAAATTAAGGTATGTCAGTTAGAGTTAATTCTATTAATTTAAAATAATGTAGAGTTAATGTGTGTTTTGCGTAAAAAACTTTATAAAATTTTATGCTGAATTTTTTAAGTATAAAAATTGAAATTTGTTTTCAAAATTATGTAGTTTACCACATAATTTTGACATTTTAGTACTTAATATATCCAATAAAATTCAACGAATTTTTTAAATGTTTGAATATTATTTTATAATACAAATATATTATTAACATTGGCAATATTATATTAATGTAGAATAATTCGATAATTGGAAAATACGTAGATAATTAGATAAAATGAATTAACAAATGATATAAATTTATATTTTGCATGTGATACTATAATTGTATTTTAATACCTAATGCACAATATATATATATATATATATATATATATATATATATATATATATATATATATATATATATATATATATATATATATAAGTATGGTAATATTATAATACTCACGTAAGTAGTATCTCAAATTTAATTATTGTATTGTTTTTAAATGTAGGCATACAAATGGCTTACCTCATAATTTTGATATTTCGTTACATAATGTTCAATGAATTATTTAAAAAAAAATTAAATATTATTTTCTAATACGCATATATAATTTTTAGCTGTATTATATTATTACAAAATATAATTACGTAATTGAAGATGTGTAATTAATTAGATAAAATCAATTGTCAAATGAGATAAATTTAAATTGTGTATTGTACTTTAGTATCAAACTCACAATATATTAATTATATTACTTTGATAATACTATAGTACCACATACAAAATATAATTTATTTTATTTATTAACTGACTTTATGTTGTTATCTTCGTGATTGCAATAGAAATTGTACAATATTTACATTTTTTTGATAAAAATGCCTACTTCTTAATAAATTTTAGCATTATGCTTTAGGAATTATCTATTCATATAGAAAAAAACATAATTTGTTAGTTAAATTTTATCATCATCATAGGTGTAATCATTCTAATCTTTGTTGGTATTATCATTAACATAATGATATAAAATATATTTCAAAACCATAATATTAGCATTTCATGCAGTTTACTAAAAGTTGAAACGAAAAAAACAGAATATTTAAATCAAAATCCACGTTTTAATGTAAGTTAATTAATCATTCTATTATTTACTTCCATTGAATTTCTTAGTTTTAATCTAAGTTAATATTTTATGGTAGCTGAAAAAAAGATTGCGTACATCAACGTGAGCAGGAAATGGAAATTTAAATAAATCATGATTATCGTCAAATCGGAAGTAACCGTTATTTAAATCAGTAACAGTTATGTAGCAACTGTGATCGACCGGTTTTTTTTTAACTGAGTTCAGATGTTGTCATTGAAATATTTTCTTTGGAAACGCAGCAAAATTTCTTGGGAATCAGCGAAGAAAAAGTTATTGTAAGGGTTGGCAGAGGTGTGGAGGTAGCAGATGATGCACCCACCTCCTACTGTCCAGAAGACAGAAGGCGAGCTTGTGGTCATCAAAGCTGGAAAGAAGAAGCGGATCACCTACTTTCTTTGATGAGGCCACCATCGCCTGCTTGAAGTTCCAGAGGGAAAACTTGAAGGAGGGTGGAGGGACTTTTTTGATTCATTCTCTCATTTCTCGTTTTGATGCTCTTTTTTTTTTTTTTTACCCCTTCGTTTTCTTGGTCATCAAAGAGGTCACGTTCTGGTGCCGAAAATCGAAAATGGAAAAAAAAAAAGAATTGTTATCTTCTTTTCTCTTTTAAAAGACAAGAGACTGAATGCAAGGAAAGAGGGATGTTTGTGGTCAGCAGATTGTGACAGCCTAAGAAGCGACTCTTAGAAGTGACATCTTCTCTTTTAAGAGTTATCTCTGTTATTCAGCTGAATGCTTTTATTTTCTTCAATAATATACATTTCCTCCTTTGTTGTTAAGGTTTTTGTTCAATCATATCGTCCAATGAATTGCGAGAATTTTCTTTATTTTCCTAGATTTTGAGAAGTTTATTCGTTCTGAATGGATCATTACGAATTTTTCAAAAAATGATGGTTTCTTACTCTTTCAATCTCTCCTGATTGCTGGACATAATCTTTTACTAAAATAATTATTCCACGCTTTATTCTTATTTTATATCTGTTTCTTTACCGATAGTTGTTAAATATTATTGCATGTTATTTCAATATCATTAAATAATATTTAATATCAATGTATCCATATAACCCAGCCATTTCTAATCATCATTAAATGTCACATTACATCTTTAGATAATCTCATTGAAAATTATCAATTATCTCTTACGATTTGAACACAAAAAGCGTTACATATACCTAAAGACATAGCGGCGCTATGTTGGCGAACCCCCTCATGGTTAACAGGTTTCGAATACTGGTCCATCACAAAGTTTCTTGTAATTTTGAAACCCTGCCAGGTGACGAAATTGCACCTGAGCTGGCACCCTTCTCTTCACATTCATGCCACGCAAGCGGAAGGACATTGGACGTCACAGATGAACTTGGGCACTTCTTCAACCCACGGAACTCCAGAAACTCAATGAAGGTGAATGTGGTCACCCTCCCAATCACTGCTCGCGGCAAATGATGTTGATCTTAACGGGAAAGGGTGTGGTAGCTAATAAGCCACTTAAGCTCTATATAGTTACAAATACTATAAAAATACTATGTAATGATGTTTCATGTAGTGTATAGAGTAATAGCGTATTTTGTACAAAATTCTTACGATATTGGATAATATATTTCATTATGCCTAAGTCCACAGAGTAGGTTTAGAATATTTTTAGGAACCTTGTCTTTCATTATGTTATTAAATGATTGATTTTTTTCATTTACGTTTTAAAATATTTTTTTTTACGTTGTTTCATTAGTTGGGCATTTGGAGAAAATTTTTGTTTGAGTTGTGGGAAATTATTCAAGTGAAAGATATAAAATTCTGTAAATTTTTTTAATTCGGTTTAATTTTTAACTGTCTTGTTTATTTGTAACTTGATATTTTAAATACATAAAGTTAGTGGTTATGAAGACCAAGACTTAATATATATGAAAAACTTCTATTTTACATTTAATTCCAGAAGACACTTTGAACTTAATTTTTAGATTAAGATCAATACAAAAAGCGTTATAAATGGATTTCTTATCAAAAATATTTATTGAATTTAAAATTAAAGTGATATTAGTAAAAAAAAATTAAACAAGTATCTTTTTTGTTGAAATATGTAACAGTATTTTAAAAAACTGGAATTAGAGTGTTGTTAGCATATGCCAATTTAAGCTTCATTTTCTTTGTTGTGCTTGCTATATATTTTAATGCTTTTATGTGATTATAATAACATTTTTTGCTGGAAGAATTTTTATTATTATTTATAACATTTTTTTCATTTTTTTATTAAGCTATACAAAGTTACTTTCAATTTGAACTTATAATGCTATATTAAATTCCTGCGATATATTGCAATTTAAAAGCACACGAATTTTATTTTTCCATTATTATTCGTTTTCTAGTTATTTAATTTTATTAGTTTATTGTTTAATATTTAATTTTAAAACCGAGAACTCTATTGTAAGAAAATAGGTAAAATGTATTTAAAAATAAATATAGTATCTCATTTACAAAAAAATATGTATTGCTTCAATGAAATTGAAATGAAAATTGCAGTAAAAGATAAATTCGTTCCACTTTAGAAAAACTCTTCGTAGATGAAAAGTTAATAACATTCTTTAACTATTTAATTTTAATATTTACTGGTAGACGGCTCTGCATTTTAAAGATAGGAATATAAATTAAGATAAATATGAATCGTAATTGTATGATTTAATTCGTAATTCACGCGGAAGAAGTTTATTGTTTGATATTGAATATTTCATAAAAGAGAGAGAGAGAGAGAGAGAGAGTGAGTATGGAAAGTATATTGCCGTTATTTATTGAAATATTGAGCTAAAATCTTTATTAAAAATTATTGTCCGTATGAAACTAATAGTTTTTTAGATACTTTATTTTAATCTACATTTATATTTTATAAAATTTTTAGTAGATTTTATTCAGACATTTCCTTAAAATTTAGAATAGATATGACATGAAAAATACATTATAAAACCTTAATCTTTAATAATTTATTCCATTTTTATTGATAAATAGCAACTTATATCGATAAAATTAATACTCATGTTTATTAGTATAATTATAAAATTTGAATAATTTTAATAAAATGTGTTTTCTTCTAATATTTATTTATTTTACATTTCTAATATTCATTTAGTTCCAACTTTTTTTTGAAATATTAAAATGTGATATTTATCATAATGAAAGCAATTATTTTTGGTCAAAAAAATGTTAAAAAAAAGTTGCTTTTTTACTAAATACTTTTATTGAAATTTTTTTCTTGTGCTGAATTCCCATTTTAATCAAAATTAGTTTTCCTCTTACCATAACCTTTGAATGAATTTTCAATTTTAATTCTTATTTTTAATTAAAGTCATCGTATCCTCATATTTTAATTAGAAATTTTATATTTTATTTTATTGTTTTTAAATAAAGATAATTTTGTGCTTATAATTGCTTTCATTTAGAGATAATTTGTATCTTTTATGCACTCTTGTAAGTAATTAATTTTTGATTGTTTATTTTGCAGATGAAGCTGATCTCCAACGATTTTTAGGTAATGAGTCCCACAGTGATTATTTCAAGCTGTTAGAACAAGACGGCGACTCTTTGCTGGTAGGCGCGAGGTAAGAGAATTATAAAACTTAAATAAAAATTATATTTATTATTAATATGTGAATTATGTTTCTAACTATATTTTAATAGAATTCAAACTTAAATAACTTTTTTTTGTTTAAAATTACACTAATATTATTATATTACTACATTTTGTGTAAAGTTTTGTTAATTTTTATTTATTTCATTTAGTATTTTCATTGTTTTTAAATCATGTCAAATATAATTTCAGTACTGCCAAAACATTTGAGACTTTAATCATCATTTTCTTCTGAATTCATTAAAAATTACCTTGAGGCAGCGAAAAATAAGCAATTCGATATTTCTCAATTTACTCTAACATCATTTTTAACTATATTTTCCTTAAATTTTGTGTTTTTTTTAAATAAAAGTTTTTTGATGTTTATTAATTACATTATTCTACCTACCGTTTTTTAAATTGAAATTCGTGTAAATCAACTAAATTAATTTAAAAAATAACAACTGAGGTAAAATATTAAAGAAATTTACGCTTCAGTTTTTGAAAATTGTTTTTTACATTTTTATTCTTTGAGCCTTGAAAGACAGTTTTTGTTAAAAAAAAAAAAAAAAAAAAAAAAAAACTATAAATGGAATTGCTTGAGTTAAAAAAAATTAGTCGAATGTTAACTGATGTTGATGTATAAGTTAAATGAGAAAACCAGTAAATAAACGAAAATAAATTAGTAACTTTATTCAAAAAATTGTTTAATCTCTGATTGCCATGAATTTGTTCTAGGGAGGATATTTTTATTTTCTTATCCTTTAAAATAAAATTAATAATATTTTTTTAATAAATCAAGTTTGTTTTTGGTCTACGAATTTTTGCTTTTCTGATTGTATACATAATCATCCCTTTCATGATTGTAATTCAATAAGAAGCAGGAAAATAAAAAATAACAAACATCGTTTATTTGATGATAAGTTTACATAATAGCTCAGCTATAAATTTGAAACCACTTATAGAAAATGCATTTAAAAATTTAAACTACCAATGCTGTTTTTGTATGAATTATGTTTAAAGTTAAGTTGTTCATTCTGATTTGTGTTGAAGTGCATTGTTAGATAATTAAAAAATAACATTATAATGATATTAAATGAAATTGATAACGTTATAATATAAAAATGAATTGCGGACATTATTCAAGTATTAAATGTACAGATCACATTAAAAGAATTAAAAACGATTAAAGGATATATGTATGAAAAGCAAGGCACCTCTTCCTTCAAAATGATTTAATTTTAAAGAATCACTTTCTTAATATTTTTTAATAATAATTTTGTCAACATTTTTTTAACAACCGAAATAATTGATTTATTGCTATTCAAATAAAGACGAGGGAAAATAAATGATTTCATTTATATAGAATTTCCTCACTTAACTTTTCATAATTTAAAATATTTATTTTTTGATATTATGAATTAAAAAAAAGTTAAATAACTAAAGAACAAGTACTTATGTATTTTAGTGAATTAATAAAATTGAAGTAGTTGGAGAAATAAAATGATGTTTATTGCTATAGTCTGCGAAACTTTTATCATATAGATTTTTCAATTCTGATAGTTATTATCAACCTTAAATCATATGATCTATGTATTGAGAAAAATTAGTTAATTTTACTGACACAAATTTTTATGTATTTAGCATAAATTATGTGGTTTCAGGAACATTAACTTTATTTCATTTTTCTGCTTGCAAATAATTAGAATTTAAAAAATTTAAATTTAATTGTAATTGTTTCTTGTCACCGAATATCATTCTAGAAGGAAAAAAAATAATTAATAAATAAAACAATTCCATTTTACATTACATCTATTCAAAAATGTACTGACATAAAATGACTTTATACAGCGACACCTGGTGGCAAATCATGCCAGTTTTTTATGAACTCTGTTAGTTTGGAATATATTGTCCTCAGTTTTCGTTTTATGTTTTCGCGTTTAATAAAAAAACAATACAATATTTTTCTTCCAACCTTTGCATCTCGACGATTTAAAATCAATAACTCTAAATAATGCAATAAAAAGAAAGGAAATGAAGAGAAGAAACACAAAAGAATAAACTTGGGATATTCTGTGTGGCAACAGGAGGGTAATTTTCACGTTTTAAACTTTCTTAAAACTCGACTTTTCAAAGTAATCGTCTAAAGAGCTCATCTGCAAAAGAGGAAAAAGATTTAAAAAAAAAAAAAAAAAAAAAAAAAAAACAGTTTTCTACCCTCTTCAAAACTTTTATTCAAAGTTGGAGATTAGAGGAAAGAGGAAAAATATTCAGTGGGGAAAAAAAAGCATTTTCCCCTTCCAAGTCTTCCTTAATTGAAAGTGCGCTCTACTAGTGGAAGTCTTGCTAACCGAGCTGGTTAGAAAAACGTCTGAAGAAAATCCCTTTGAGGGACTGGAGGAAGTGGATGGAAAAGACTCCTATGAAAACGATTTTTTAATTAAGCCCACCTGATAGAAGGCTGGCTATTTCCTAAATGAGATCGCTTGCATTTCACCACTGAGCGAACCGGCATCAATCACTGCTGCCCCAGCGTTTTGAGGGTTAAACACCCTTTCCCTGTACCTTTATTCTTTGTTCGGTATTAGAAACAGAAAGCTGTAGAACGCCGTTATGATCTTTTGTAATTTAGAATAGGGTGTGGCTTTTGGATGCGTTATGGTGATGAAATGACGCAAAAACTAAAATACCGTCTGATTTGAGGGATTGACTAAAAAAGAATTATTAGATATAATTTGAAACTGTTATGAAATTATTTGATTATTATAAGCTAAAAGTATGTTGTAGAAGTCGTACGAATAGCATGCATTTAATCATAATTATTTAATAATATATTGATGTGTGGGAATTCTAAAAGCTTTTTTTTAGTTATTAGATTTCATATTCAATTCATAAAAAAAAATAAATTATTTTATTGTGTATTAAATAATTATGTTAAATTTCATTCTATTGTAATTTTTATTTTTAAGTAAATTATTTATACGCAGTGTATTCTGTAAGAAAATATTTAAATAGCAGTTTGATTTTTAATAACCTATAATATCAAACAATTTTTCATACATATTTAAATTTAACTATTATAATGAGTTATTTTGCATCATCTTTTATAGTTAAAATTGTTTGTCTAATGCTTATACTTCTTTATAAAGATTTTCTTTCCAGAGGCTGAAATTTAAATAATTTATTTCCATTCACAAATTGTAAAAAATAAAAAGTTCTGAAGCATAAACAATCGGATAAAACAGAATGTGTTCTTATTTCACAGAATGTGAAGAATGAAAAAACAGTACATTTTAAAATTTCTTTGCGACTTTCATTCTTTATTATTTGTTAAATTAAAAATGCCTTTATTTATTATTAATAAATTAAAAAAAGAAATGCTTACTTTTATTTTATACCTTAATATCTTTGTGGTTTTTTTATTATTAATATTATTATTATGTAAATTGTGCCACAAATAGTCATTTAATAAGGTATATTAGGTTATAAAATTGATGTAAACTAATTTTTCACTGGATGTTTCTGGAAAAAATATTTCTAAAATATTGATTCCTAGGTTAAGAATTTAAATTATTCCAAGAATTTTTTTTTTTTTTTTTTTTTATGATTTGTTTTAATACAGTTCATGTCTTTATTTCAACTAAATAAATGGTTCCTTTGCAATTCGAAGGTCAATGCCTCTGAAATTCTCAAAATTTATTCCTTTTGAATTGTTGGAAACTCAAGTATTCTCAAGTGCAAAGATAAGGCAAATGCTTGACCAAACAGTCTGATCCGGTGATTTTCTAAGCTCTTATCAAAACCAAAGACCTCTTCATTTCGGATTCCTGCTCCTTAAATTATGCTCCTTACTTTCCCCTATCTTCCTCCCCCCTTTCGCCTATCTGAACTTGTTTCGAATATATATATCGAGGGAAAAACGTATTTTCCGGAGAATATAAATTTCCCTTTCCAAGTGGATGATATGAAGGAATTGAAGTTGAGTTTGATAAGCAGTCTTTGGGGGTTTCGAGCGAAGAATAATCCCTCTTGAATTCCCTCTCGAAAAATCCCCAAATTTCGTTTCGCTGTCCTAGCCATCTGTAGATCTCTCTTGAATTGTCTTTGTTATGGAGTATACTTAGGGAAATTCCGAAGTCTTTTACCCTTTTCTTTTAGTCTAAGCGAGTTCTAATGTTATTTTTCCATTTCCATTTATCTATATAGGGCGCTCTATATAAATATATATATAGCCCCTTGAGATAAAATGGATTTATTTTTTTATTCCGTTGATGTTTCTTAATCCTTTTCTTCGTAATTTATTCATCTTCATGGAATTTCTCTATCGTTTGACCTAATATATGAATCGGTTGACTTGATAAAGTAATGAGTCATTTTATAGTAATTTTATTTCTAATATCTCTATTCAACATTTCTAAAATGATTTATGAAATATTGGTGGTTATGTTATTGTATATTAATTACATATTTGCGTATGCATTTATGTATTATCTGTATGTGAGTTAAATAGAGAAATAAGCGATATAAATAAAACTTCTGGAAAAGATATATTCTACATATATAAGGATTAGAAAACATAATAATGCCAAATATTGAAGTCGTAAGAAGAAGAGAAAGAAGTGATTTAAATAACTGTTGGGAAATACTGAGAAATGTTCCATTATTTTTATTATTTAAATGAGATCAAGTTTTACACATATTTAAGTTATGAAACTTTTATTATTTTTATTATTAAGCTCGTATGAATATGTTATAACTTTCGAATGTGAAATATTAAGCAAGTTTAAAATCAATTGTTAATTTAAAGTTTTAAAATTTTGAGTCTAAATTTGAAAAAAAAAAAAAAAAAAAGAAAATAAAGTCATGGTACAAAAATAACTTAGAATCCTTTGACAACGTAGAATATAACGTTGAATTATAATTGCAAACGACTTAGTATCCTTAAAATAGAATCCTTTGACGTCCATGTGAATATAAGTAGCAATGGAAAAAAAAAATTAATATCATATATAATCATATATTTAAAATAAAGCTTATGAACTTTATCTTAAAAGGATAATAGTTTTTCATAAAGTGCTTACAAATAATCAAGGATAGTACGGTAAATAATTCATGGAATGGAATTTTTGAGCAAAGTTTGTATTAATAGAAATGAATGCCAAATAAAAGGAAATATTCTAATGATCCATTTTACCTATAATCTAAAAATTATATATATATATTTTTGCTAATCATTAGTTTTTTTCATGATTTAGTAATTTTCTTATTTTGATGATTAAAATATATAATATAATATCTTTTTTAATGTTTTTAAGAAAATTATTCTAGATATAATTGTATTAACAAAAATTGTTTTGAGAAATCTTTCATCTAAGTATAATAAAAGGGCTATTATTATTTTAGTTTCAATTGAACACAATCAAACTTAAATTTTGTTTTTTTGAAAATTGATAAATTTTTGATAATTCGAAAAAAGTTACTTTTTTAGGAAATTAAATTAAATTGCAAACATTTTGTTGTATCAGTAAATCGTTTGAAAAGTTGTGTCTTAAATAAAATATTTTTAAGGTACATTTGAAATACCAACTTTTTAAATTCCGTTAAAAAAGTCTTTAAAAAAGACGAAATGCCAAAATGTATTGATTTTCTCTTCACATTTAATATTTTGGCCATTGTCTTCTAGAATATTTCGCGAGGTTTTCATTTTACAATTGATATAGTTTACATTTCGTGGCAGTCGTATTAGTTTTATTCGTTGCCATTTCCAGTTGGAAAATATTATAAGTAGGAAATAAATGTTAAAAGTCAGAATATATTTAAAAAAAAAAGAAAAAAAAAAGACCGTGGCTATTTAAGTAAATGGACATACTATACTTCACTTCATTTGCGCTCATAAGATCCAAAGATTAAAATTTAGAGAAATTGCAGACGATAATTTTATTCTAATAGTTTAAGTTTTGTTATAGTTTTAAACCACTTGCTTTAATATTTGTTTTAATCACGAATATTTTTTGACAAAACTTTCCAAACAAGATTGATTCTTTTGAAGAAACGCGGAACTTTTTAGAACATTCAGATATATGCACTATAATCTCTGAATTTTCAGAATCTGAAATATCAGTTTAGACTGTATAATTTATAAAAAATATGGAAAAATATTTTGTTATTTTCCCATACACACATATGAATGATAATTATATTAAACACTGCAAACGAAAAAAGTAACGATCCAATTAGAACTTTTACTATTATTTTTCATTTAAGAATCCAAAGATTGGCAACCGAATACGAATTGAAATTACTTGAAAATAGTTTCGTCCGGCTCTATCAAAGTTTGAGAACTATTTTAACGATTACTGGGGGAACTTTGCAGACGATTTTTAGATGAATCGTCTCATCAAAATTCTCGTCTGCATTCTTCGACTTTTCTCATTTTTACCTTTTGCTTTCCACATCCAACTTGTCGAAAAGCCTTGGCAACCACCCCTCTTGTATATCAAGCCGCGTATTAAATGAATGTTCCAATTATCTCAGTTAGCGAAAGACACTGTCGGCGGTCGACAGAGGGGGTAGATGGGTAAGGGCCTAGGTTTGCCCAAGAGACCTGGAGGCCTAATCAATGGCTGCAACCGTAGCCGCTTCGGCTATTGATTAATTATCGGCGCGTGAAGTGCTCGTTACGGGCCTAGGTGAGAAATTCATTCACGCCCAACCCCTTTCGTCTGCTGTGCGCTGTGCGCTTATCAAAAGGGAGGTTTCTCAAAATCATTAAAGCGATCGGGCGATTTTACAAAATTGAAGATTTTGATGGTTTTCATGGCCGGATTTCATTGAACATTATCCAGTGGAAAAGCACAGTTCAGGAATTTAAAATTGCTCATTATAAGTGATTCCAAGTTATTATCAGATGAATAAGACTTGTGTAATATTACATGATAGGGAAAAATGTATAAAGCTGTTAAAAATTGAATTAATTTTAAATTATTTTACATTATAGAAAGTTGAAAGGGCAGAAAATATCACTTTTTTCACCCACTTTAAACAGTAAGTTACCGAGTTTTCAACTTAAGAATTATTGCTTTTGTCTTCGATTTAACAGTTCGTGGGTTCGAATCCCATTTCGATATTTCAAGTCTTTGTTAGAATTCACTTTTAAGTGTAGAACCTGGTCTAATTAGCCATGTTTACGTAATCAATGCACAAGCAGATTTTTCAATTCAGTATTTTTATAACTAAAAATAAAACCAACAAAACTATATATTAAATGTTATAAATAAAATATATCATATTAGCAATAGAATAAAAAAATACAAGTTCTCTTTTCTTAAAAAAATTCTAAAATTATCATCCATAGAATCAAAATGTTGCGCAAATAGTTTGGTTTAAGAATTAAGGATCTCAATTTCTATACTCTTATTGTATAAATCTATATATATGTGAGTATAAATAATACTTGAATTTAAATAATAATTCCTAGTCACGTTAATTACAAGTTGAACTATCAATTTAACATAAAAATATTATCAGTTCAAATAATTTAATTTACGTATTGACAAATTATTACTCACAAAAATGCTTGGTTTTCAGACATTTTACATTGAAACTCTATCATACGCTTATAATTCGAAATCTGATGCAAACACTTGACTAATTATGATTTCTGTCGTAAAATATTTACTTAACTCATTATAGACAAAAAGTTAGACCATGTTCTCTGAAGCGGAATTTGCCAAGATCGATTCCAACGATTGTTGAATAAGATGACATAAATATTATGTTTCTTTATGTATATTCGTTCTTGGGAATAAGTTAAGAGATTTTATATACCTTTTTCTTTGTCTTGTGATATATTTTTGCTGTCAATTGGGATTTCTGCCCCAAAATAATTTGCTGAGCATGTTTAAAATAATCTTAAACAGAATTTTCAGTTACTATTTTTTATGGCAATATGAATCAAAATATTTATTCATAATTTTCAATGTCGTCGCTAAAACCGCCAACGTTTTTAGAAATATACCCTGGAATAGTGCATCTCTGCCAGCTGAAGTTGCACGCAGAAAAAACGCTTTCACAGTGTGCAACAGTAAAAAAACTATTTAGAAATATTTGAAAAAAATAAATTGCAATAATGCCCTATTCCAATTCCCATTCACAAAAGAAAGTAATGGCGCTCATTTTACCTAATAAAAAGCATGAATATGATGAATATCACACAATTTCTTCTCTTTTCTGTTTAATATCAACAAATATAACAAAAATAGGCATGTTGAATAGATTTTAATAATTTAGGGAGTAACTTATCATGATAAACAAATAAGATTCTTATTTTTGTAACTCCTAATCTCTTATTGCCATTTTATTATTCATAGTGTTAAATTTACGATTTTATTTTTCTTCATAATTAACTTTTATTGAATTCTGTAAGTTAGATTATAATGCGGAATAAAAAATATCCGTACTCCTTTTACTAATATTGATATCTTATTGTGTATTTTTTTACTTTATGGTACGTTTACAATTTAATATTACTGTTCATTTATAGTAGAAAAATGTTGGAGATTACTGTTGCATTGTGAAAAAAGGGAATCTTCTTCCGTAATTGAAATTTCTTTTCATCTGTCAATTTTTTTTCTTAAAAAAAAAAAAAAAAAAAAAAAAGAAGAAGAAGTAGAATCGGAGAATTATTTTGGAACTTTCCAATTAATTACTGGTGATGTGTGGCAGAAGAATGTAAGGAAATGTTTCATGATAGGAAAAAACAACAATGAGCTTGATGGAAGTTACAGGTTTTTAATTCAAAACATACGTGATCTATATATTAAACTCTTCGATACCTTTCCTCAACGAAAAGAGTCGAATTTGTTGGAATATAGTTTTTAAACCTATATATCTTGCAGGGAAATTTTTAGGCAATCGTAATATATTTTATTTTATAACAAAATCTATTTTGAAATTAAAACCCGCTAAAACTCACACAGCCAAAATACAGTTAAAAGTATATTTTTTTTTTAAAAAAGACACAACTTGAGTGATAAAAAAGTTATGAATTTATTTGTGTATTATTAATATTTTGCAAAAAAAATCTGTGTTAACAGTTAAAAGCTAAATTGCATATACTTTTTACTAAAGTTTAAACTTATACAAATCTAATTTGCAGAATTATATAAAATAAGAAGTCTTTTCATTATGAAATTTTGCAGCATTTGGAAAAAATGTACTTTATCTCTCAATAAAATATAATTAGTTCAATATTTGCTAATGAAAAATTAAAGCAGTGGTTTATTATGTGATTAATGATAATGTGTATTCGGAGATAATTACAACAAGAAAAGTATCTTCAACATTGACTTATAAAAGCAGTCATTCATATATTCTTTAATATTTTTGATTAATTGATGTACTTACATTTAGTTTATGCCACTACTGAGAAATTAGCTAGTAATATTTATGCACGGGTAGTTAAGAGTTATTATAATTTTGCGAATTAAAATGTCTTCTTGATATATTTGAAGAAAATAGTGTGTCAATTCTTAAAAAAGTGTATTTATTACAAAACATATTATTCTTGTTTTGCTTTTTTTTTCAGAAATGTCATAAAAATAATAAAATTTCTGTTTGTAATAAAAGTTTCGAAGTGGAATGAAAATTTCTAAAAGAAATGAATGTTCCAAAAATTATAATGTAACTTACAAAATTTTTTTAAAAACTTAAGAGTCAAAATATAATAAAGGTTTCCAAAAAGTAGTAAGGGTTTTTAAATAAGTTATAATACAGTAAAATATTATTATTTAAAAATTAAACTTACCCATAGATATGATGAAATTCATGTCTCAGATTATAAAAAATAATGCAAAAATTAAAAATATCATGAAAAATATTTAATGAATAATTGACCAGAACTATCTTTATTTAACACATTTAAATGTGTCCAAAAAAGCTTGTCTTAGATAAATGCATTTTCTTAGTAACTAGTTTTATTATTCAAAAGCACACAATATTAAAACTAGTGACTTTTATATTATTTAATTGGTTTTTTTTCCACTTCAATCTAAAATAGATTGAATTTAGGAAGCCTTATTTTGGTTATCTAAATATGTAGAGCTTAATTGTCACTAAATGCAAAAGTTTATTAATATTTTAACGAAGTTTATTTTTCAGTAAAACATAACTGCAAATATATTGTTATTTTCCAAATATTCAAAAAACTGTCAAATTTGGAAAACAAAAACAAGAAATAATGTGGATTCAGAGATAAAATAATGTTTTTTTTTATTTTTGGAAGTCTTTCCTTAAATCAACCATAAATTTTTGAAATCATCCCATAACCTCAGTCATATAGTAAAAAATGTGTACTGGATAAAATACTAACGCCATCTATTGAGAGTGCATGTCATGTCACAATTTTTATTGCAGGTTAATCTGTTAATAACACTAAGGTTAAAAATTGAAATTATATATATTTTTTCACTACACTTTAGTTCTTTACTTGTAAAATATACTTTTTCTGAGCATTTTGTATACTGATTCATTCCAACATCTTTTTTATAGATTGTCAATATTTTGGTTGTCAATTAAGTTTTACAAGTCATTTTCTCTTGACTTAGGTATGGTTTTTTCTGACTTTCAAATAACATCTTGAGAAGCATAAACTTTTATATTTTAGGTTCATCAAATATTATTCTTTGAACATCAATATTTCAGATTGTGTATTCAGTTATGCTATTTTTCTGGAATCTGAATATATTTATTGAAAATTCAAACTGTCGAATATTTTATGCAAAATGCAAATATTTTGATAACATGCATATTTCTTTACATTTTGCTTCACGAATTCAAATATTTTGATTATATATTCTTACAGTTAAAACGTGTATTTTTAGATCTCAAAAAAATTTATTTCTAAAATATTTTTTAAGGAAACTTCTTTCTTTTCTCAAGTTGTTAAAAGGGCTTTTATGAATGTTTTTATTTCGATTTTCCTTTTGTTTGAAAAAATAAAAGAAAGTTTTAAACCATATTTGATATTCATTTTATATTTTGCTTTTGTGAGTTATTTTTAAGTAAAAATAATTGTATTTCAAATTTTTTTAACCTTTGTTTTCAAAAGTAATTGATAAAATATTATCAGTATTTTTATTAATCTAAATATAACCATATAAAATCACTTAGTTTCTTTGAATTGTGCTGCCTTACAAAGATTTTATTTACTCTATTAACAATAATGTCTATACGTATGACATTTAAAATAATTTTAAAATTAAAAAAAAAAACCATTGGAACGCATGTTTTATTTTTGGAAAATTACTTTGATTTAAAGGATAAAAATATTGATTTTACTGAATTGGAAAGATTTATTTAATTTTGAAAGTAAGCATCTTCAAATCTGGAAAATTGTTAATTTTGAGTATGAAAAGTTTAGAAGAATAGTCAATTTTTTTTTTTTACTTTATTGTGAGAAATTATTGTTAATTACCAAAAATAAATTTTAACAAAAGTGTACAGGCAAAACTATAAATAATTTTTACAACACATTTTTTGCAGCTGAATAAATAAGAAGTAGTGAAGACAAGTTAATTAATATCCACTAAACTATGTACAGTATAGTAATTTATTTCTAAATATTTTATTTTATTAATTTATTTTAATCTTATAATTCAATGAATTCTTAATTGTCATGTGACATATTTTACAAAAACGTTCCTTATTTTAAAATGCTAAATGGAAAAAAGAGACAATTTTTACTATTTTAGTAGCTAAATTAATTCAAAAAGAGATAATTTTTACTATTTTAGTAGCTAAATTAATTCAAAAAGAGATAATTTTTACTATTTTAGTAGCTAAATTAATTCAAAAAGAGATAATTTTTACTATTTTAGTAGCTAAATTAATTCAAAAAGAGATAATTTTTACTATTTTAGTAGCTAAATTAATTCAAAAAGAGATAATTTTTACTATTTTAGTAGCTAAATTAATTCAAAAAGAGACATTTTTTAACACTTTTAAAGAAAAATTAATCCTATTTTTCTTTAAAAATGAGATTAACTTTTTGGCTGCTTTAAAATTTTCTCGTTTATTTTCAATAATTAATTGATGCGTCATGATTTTATTCAATTAATTTAATTTTCTCAACAATTTTCTTCCGTATTTTACTAAAGTATACATATATATATATATATATATAAAATCGACGAAAGTTCTTATCCAAATGTCCAAATGATTAACAGTTTAGCAATAATATATATATATATATATATATATATATATATATATATATATATATATATATATATATATATATATATATATATATATATATATATATATATATATATATATGTATATATATATATATATATTATTGCTGAATTGTTAATCATTTGGCTGATAAGAATTTCCGTTGATTGAACATTATTTGAAACTTGAAAGGAGAAAAATCAATTAATTAAAACAAATCTTGTTTGATATTATTTGCTTTTGAAATAAATTAATTTTTACTGTATTATATTTTTTGATGTGATTAAATTGAAAAATGCGATATATTGTACAGTTACTTATAAATTAAATTTTACAATTTAAACACTTTTCAATTGTTAATTATTAAAAATGCAATTTTTTTAACATTAAAAATTTTTCGAGAAATAAGTTTAGAACACTTCGGAAATACAAAATTAATCTTTTATATGCATTTCTATTAAGCACTACAATTTTATTGAAAATTTTTTTTTCTCAAATTCATCTATTCCTTTAACGAACTTTTAATTTTTAACTTGTCCTATGTGGACGGTTTTAATTCTAAATCAAATCGTGTAATGTAGAAATACATCTATTTCTAAGAACATATTTTGACTGAGGGAATATAAATAATTATTAATGAATGTTAGTTTTAAAACTCCATTTCGGATAATTTGTAATTGAAATAAGTATATAATAATTTTTATTGTATATAATGAAATAATTTTATCTAAATAATTTAGGAATTCTTAGCTTACTTGAAAATATGTAACTGTGAGAAATATTTAAATCAGAATGTAATTGCAGTTTTTATTATATGATTACAATAAATTTATTTCAAAAGTAACTAAAAAAAGAGCAATTGTTAAAGAAACATTAACTTTAAATTTTTTTCTCATTTTTACATGATATATTTTTTAATCAGTTAAACAGATTTGATTTTTATGAAATTAATTTAATTTGTGAAATTTCAATTTATGTTAAATTTTGTGAAGGTCAATGAATTTTAAATAAATTTTTATTGTTAATAATGATATTTCCATTGATTACGAATAAAAATTTAGAAGGGTGGATTAACAATACTATTTTTTACGTGAAGTTAAAAAGAATTTTTCTATTATGTCAGTTGTTGATTGGTATCACACTTCTCTCTTTTTCTTGCATAATTTGGAGACTGAGAATGTTTATTAGTAAATTGTTGCTATTAGTTGATTAGGAATAAATTATTCTAATAGTTGAATATTTTATTGTAAAATACAGCTTTATTAGATATAAATGATTGATTTTAATAATTATCGCCACTAGTTTTAAATATTAAAGTATTAGTATAAAAAATAATCGCAAATTTATTTTTAATTATTTCAACATGTTTTTTATAAGATATTTTACCGAGTATGTTTGTTCAAACAATAAATATCGAGTTTAACGTTTGTTTGTGAACTATTCAATGAAATGAATATTTGTTAGGAAAATGTCCGCTTTGTTGGATATAAATAAATAATTGATTTCGATGTGTGATTACTTTTTAAACTTTCACATATTTTTTTAATTTATTGTTGTTAAATTTATTTTTTAATTATATTGGGATACTGATTGTAAAATACACTTAAAAACATACCATGGACTATAGTGATATATTGTTTGCTTGTCTGACTGTTCTATTAAAAGTAAATATTTAGCTTGAAAATATCAGTTTCATTGGATGTAAACTGTTGGTTTCAATGATTAAAGTCTGAAATATAAATTTGTTATTTATTAGTTTTGAAATTAATGGTAAATTTGTTTTCAATTATTTTCGCATGTTTATTGTGGAATATTTTAAGTTTATTCACACCATGAGTATAAAGATTTATTTTTTGTTCATGAATTTTTCTTTTATGTTTGTATTTTGGAAGAAATGATCCGCCTTATTGGAAATAAATCCTTGATTTCAATGATTTTTTTGACTGAAATAGTAAAAATTTCTGATTTATCAATATTAAAATTAAATTTATTTTAGAATTATTTTAAGATACTGATTATAAAATGTTCTTTTCAAATATATTTATCCCTACAGAATATAGATATTTATCGTTTGCTGATGAAGAGAGATTGTTTTCTTAAATGAATATTTGACTGGAAAATTTTAACTTTCTTGTATATAAATAGTTGATTTCTATAATTAAGTCTGAAAACTTCAATATTCATAATTTTTAAACTGTAAAATTTTTACTGTATTTATTTTTTAATTTAATTAGTATGCTTTATTTTCATTAAACATGTTTCTTTCTATGATGAATATTGTGATTTATCGTTTGTTCATAAATTGTTCTACTAGGCGAGTATTTGGTGGAAAAAATATCCACCATTTTCTACATAAATAGATGATTTCAATAATTAACATCTGAAACCTTAAATATTCTAAAATTTATTGATATTATTAATCTTAATGTATTTCCCAATTATAAGAAACTTTTTAAGTGTTATTAAATGTTTATATGAAATATACTTAATTTCAAGAAGAATGCGATAATTTGTCGTTTGCTTGAACATTGACTGCTTGAGCTCAGTGAATATTTGTCGACGAAATATCAGTCTTGTTGTATATAAATCGTTTGATTCAATTAATAGCGTCACAAAAATAACTATTTTCTAAGAGTCAAATAAATTTGTCTTCTAAAAAAATCGATTTCCTGGTAGACAGTTCACGCGGGAACGCCAAGGACTTTTCGGGGAAACGAAAATCGTCTGATCGCTCGCAGCTATTATCTTTCATCAAAATGCAAACGATGCTAAAACTTCGAGAAGAAAACCTCTAGAGACCTTAAACGGCAATTAAGAAACACGAATGCGGAATTTATCTGACGGAAAAAGAAGACTTGAAATCATTGAGTTTCTTCCAGTTCAGGAGAAATTTCTTCGAATGGAAAGTGGAAAATAACTGAAAGGGAAAATTCGACAGCACAATCGTAAAGAGGCTAGAGGAAAAAAAAAAAAAACGGACGAAACTAATTGTTGGTGTTTCAAATGCACTTTATTGTGGAGAAGAGCAAATCTTTCGCCAAGAAAATCCAAATCGCGTTTTAATTCGAAAGAATTAAGTATTTGCCTACACTTCCGTAAATAAAACAACTCCGTTACTTTGTTTTAGATACTTCAGGAGACGTTACTTTTGTTGGAAGCTTAACTGCAACAGAGTAATTTTAAATGAATTTTATTACTGCGCTTTTAAATCTGCTTGGAGCTAAATATAATTACGATAGTCAATAAAAAGAAAAGCCTGTTATGAAAGGGAAATGTTAACAGCTTTTTATTTATTTTGTGACAAAATTAATTATTCAATTAAAAGACTTTAGGAGTAGGTGTTTCACAAAGCTAACTCTAGCAAGCTAACCTTCAAATTATTATTTGTAGTTTGTTTTTTTAGGCAAATAAAGGGTAAAATATGACATTTTTTATATTATTTTATTTATTAATATGTTGAGAGAAATTGGCTTGTCTTTAAATTATTCTTCATTTATTTAAAATATTTCATGTTTACGGCGAGCCGTTTCAAAAATTCTATATTCCTATAGTAAATTATCAATTTACGAAAAGTCATAATTTTAATTTGAGTAAAGTAACTCATACTTAAATTATTTAAGATATAAAAATTGTTAAAATAATGTAAATGGTATTAAAATAATATTAATAATATTAAAAACGATGTTACATTAATTAATGTTGTTAATTTTTTTTTTAATTTATCATGCTTTTCAAAAATTTCAAGTTGTCAACAAGAAGTGTAGTTATATTCATTAAAGTTAAATATGGACGATCATTTAATGAAATGACTGGATAGTCAAATTTCTACAACCAATCTATAAGCATTTAATTATTTTATTTCATTGAGGAATTAATAATTGCATAGGCCGCTTTTAATTGTTCTCATTCACATATTTTTTTAATTTTTACTAAAAATAATAAATATTTAATCATTATTACCTAATGACATTAACCATTACTACGCCATTCTGACCTAATGACACAACAGCGTTGTGTTGTGAAGAGCGAAAATCCTCAGGTTCGATTCCTGTCACTATCGAATCGCAGGATATAAATGTTGCGCTTCTGCCTTCTGCATGCCCTTCTGTCGAAATAGATGCTTGGGAGTTTTCCGGGTTTCCTATTTTTCGAATCTTGAATACGGCCCTCTATCTATGAGAAATCCCCCCCGGAAGGCTATTTAAATGCTTTATGCTGTTTCTTGGGTATTAAAATGCTTTGGCCGTTTCTTGATACTGTAAGATATCAAAACGTTTTCTACAAGACGCAACAAATTAGTAAATGATCGCGATTAATTGTTGAGAGTAACGCGTGCGTACACTTTCCCTTCCTGACTCTAATCCAGAGAGACAAAATAGTGGGTTTTTAGTTGAGAGATGAGGCTCACGTAAGTGCATTAAATTTTAAGGTAATTACCACCCCCTGCATCGTCTGATATCAAGTTTAACCCCCCGCCTCTCCTCCGTAATGGAGTTCTTCTGGGAAGACGAATGTGGCGAGATTGAGGGAGAGACTACATAGTTAAGATTCTGGGATGCCCCTCGCTCGCTTTCAGTGGTTCGATTACTTAAACTTAATTTGATAGCCGAGATTAAGCAGTGAGCTACGATTAAATAAGTCGGGGGTGTCCTCTTAATCGCTTTGGCTTTTCGCCCCTCTCCCACGCCTCTAATGATTCTTCCCCTCAACCCCCTCTTCCTGATTGCACGCGCGGCTTTACACGAAGCGACGAAGGGTAATGATTGCGCGGGGGTGGTGAAGAAGGGGGAACAGGACGCCTGTCGCGAACATGGTTACAGTTAAGCCATCTTCGAACCCGTCCGTCTGCCTCTGGCACGTTTTGCATCCATTATGTCTTCTTGTAAATGTTTCACTTTCCGTCCGATCGGAGACGAGACTTTGAAAGTTTTACCGTGGCAACACCAGACATGTTCCTTTGCCAGTTTTATTCTCTAAGTCGTGTTCCATGTCATGCGGCACAGATCCTTTAGACATGATGTGGAATAAAATATAGGAAGAATTCTGCCTATACCAGTAATTGGTACAGTTTTTTACCAATAATTTTTAAGCGGTAATGAGATAAGAAAGTAAAGAATCTGTTCAAGCCAGAATTCTTGCATATTTGACTTTTTTTGTAAACGTGAATTTTATTTAAAAAACGTTAGTCGAAAATTCTTTGGCTGACAGTGCCTAATGAGAATAATTTTACTATACATATATATGTGTGTTTCTTTTTTATAATTCATTAATAACCAATGGAGCATTTTGTAAATAATCTTATATATGCATTCAGGTTAGATAGGAACCAGGAAGATTCAAGGGAAAAAAATCAGAAAAACACTAGTATCTTTTGAACACATCCAGTTCTAGAAAGTATTAGGATGGAGAATAAGTTCTTATCGTTTTTACCAAAGACTTTTATGTAAACAAAAAACAATAATTATATCAATAAGTTAATCAATTGTATATTCGCCGTTGATGTTTACAACATCTTCCCATCTCTCGACCAATTTATTTTATGCCGTTCCGCTAAAAATCACCTGGTCTGGTGTCAAAGAAGTTGTTGAGCTAGTTTATAAAGACTTCTTTGTTATCGTAGGTTACGCCTTTCATATGGTTTGACAAGGAGCGGTAAAGATAATAATGGATCTGTGCGAGGTCCGTAGAATACGGCGGATGCTGAAGAGTCTCCCATTCGAGCTCTTGGAGTGCGGTTTTGACAACTTATGCAACATGGGGCCTGCGGTTCTCGTGATGGAGTATGGTTTGACCATGTTGTTCAGGTCTTTTCAGTCGAACAGCCTCATTCACGCGGTGTAACTGAGCAATGTAGAACTTTTTGTTGACTGGCATTCTTTTTAATCATTTCCCAGTGCATCAAGAGGTCCTTGAAACCTGGCTCAACAACTTCTTTGACACCAGACCAGGCGATTTTTGGCGGAACGGTATTAACAAATGGGTTGAGAGGTGGGAAGAGATTGTAAACAGCAATGGCGAATATATAATTGAATAATTTTTTGATATAATTACTGCTTTTTGTTTAAATAAAAGTCTTTGGGAAAAACGCTATGAACTTATTCCCCAACTTAATAGAAACAACAATTATTATCGTATTGTAATATTTTCATTTTAAAGTATTGTTTTGTTAGAAAAAATGAATATAAATAATAAGAAGAAATATATTCGATGAAACCTGCAATGCATCACGATGACTAACGTACACATCAAAAGCACCGTAATATGCTTAATATTAAAATGTGTTTTAGGTTTCTTAATTAAAATTGCAAATATCGCTAACGGAGTAAATATGGTCAACAAGACAAACAATTCTAACTATTAATTGAATGTTTTTTTAAAGTATAATGGTAAAAAAAAAAGTGACTGTGCTTGCTAAATTTAGATGAATATGACAAAAAAAATAAATAAATATTATTATGTTCATTACAAATATATTATTGAAATTCATAGTAAATGATTGTTTAGATTTTATCAAGGCAACTCTAAATTATTAATAATGAAAAAGTGTTAAAATCAATGTTATTTTGACTTCTTTTCATTAAGTTATGTGTAATTTCCTTAAAATTGAGGTCTATCTCACAAAATACCTTAAATTGTCTAAAAATTAAACATCAATTAAACTGTGAGGTAATTGTGCTTTAAAAATGGTAAAAAGTGGTAGAATTTTTATTTTTTGGTATCTGTACTTGACATTTCTTAATGCCCTTCAATCCATAAGAGATCCCAACTAACGGTGCCCCATTCCATTAGGCAATCGGTCCTGGAAGACCTAGCAGCTTGTCCTCAAATTAGGTGGACAATATAGGGTAAAAATTTTAGAATTTAATTGCAGTGGATACGCCATTTTATAACTCCAATGAGACATTGTTAAATATTATCTAACCAAGAAAAATCAAAGTTAAGAATTTACGGTATGCGTAATTGTTATCTTTTTTCTCAATATTTACTGACAAGTTAGTTATGGATCACATTTAATGTTTACATGAACAGAATTGCTTGATGAACAAAAATATTACAAGTAAAAGACAATAAAAATTTAATTGACAACATACGTTTCGATTCTATAAGACCCAAAGAGGCCATAAGAGATTTCTTAACTTATACTAAATTTAAAAAACATTAGAAAAAAGCTGCCAATAAAATACTCAAAACAGTATTTTTTTTTTTTTATCTATTATATATATAAGCACGCACACTCATTTCTTTTCCAAAATTTAAGCACGGAGAGGAAAATGCTAATTTCCGGAAGCCAATCTGAATTGAAGAGGATGCAAATCGCTGCAAAGTATATAGAAGTATGCAAATATGTTAAGTGAGGGCTGTCCGGTATCGATATGTAGTACTAGAACCCATTGCTAGATTATGCGCTGCCAAAGTTGGCCCTACTTTGGTTTGAATGGATGATAATGCACGGCTTCAAAGGGCTGACATCGCTCATGATTACCTGGAGAGTGAAAGGATTGCGCGTATGACGAGCCAATATGTTCGCCCGACCTTAATCCCATTGAAAATCTTTGAGATGCCCTCGGTCGTGCTCTATCTTCGCATTTCCCGCCTCCACCCAGTCTTATTGAGCTGGAAACTGCTCTACAAGAAGAATGGCTATTGCTTAAATCTGCGGTGGTTGACCACCTAATTGAAAACATGGTCACAAGAAGTAAACTTTGTATGCAGATGAGGGGGATCACATACCCTATTAATGCATTTTTCCCTTTTATGTTGTTTATTTTTTCACTTTATACATAATTCTGTTTAAATCTAGTGTATGTCACTCACTATCTTATAACTTACAAAAGTCATATTGTTATCATTATTGCTGTTATCATATTGTTTTCACATTTCTGTATATAATTATTAATTCTATTTAGTATCCATAAATATACATGCTACTTTCACTTTCCTACCGAATTTTGTGTCAATCAAAGCAGTATCAGTTGATTTTTTGCATTTTACATCTTCGTGCTCAACTTTTGGAAGTGAGTGTGTATGTGTGTGTATTAATGATAAAGCTTATATTTGCATTTTCCTCCATACCCTTAATGTGATTTTGTTTTACTTTGCATTTTGTGTGATAAATGTAACCCTATTCATATAAATCTATCATTTCATATCTATTCATTAAATTTAATAATTTTTTTTACAGGAACATTGTGTACAACATAAGTCTATCATCTTTACAAGAACAGAAGGTAAGCATTCGTTTATTCGTCAGATTTATATTGAAATTTAAAAGTACTGCTTGCATGAAAATTTAATTATTTTAATTGTACTCGTCTATTGTGTGTTTGACTTATTGAATAGGTGAAATCATAATATCAACCAAAAATGTTTAAAGTCACACACACACACGCACACACACACACACAGGACACACACACACACACACAGGACACACACACACACACACAGGACACACACACACACACAGGACACACACACACACAGGACACACACACACACACAGGACACACACACACACAGGACACACACACACACACACAGGACACACACACACACACAGGACACACACACACACACAGGACACACACACACACACAGGACACACACACACACACACAGGACACACACACACACACAGGACACACACACACACACACAGGACACACACACACACACAGGACACACACACACACAGGACACACACACACACAGGACACACACACACACAGGACACACACACACACACGCACGCACGCACACAAAAAATAGATTTCTTAAATAAGTTGTAAATGAACATTGTTTAAAATTTTAAATTTGAAAAAACAATCAAAAAGCTTTGATTAGACGATGAATCCTTAACTACTATTCTCTAATTTCTTTTATATTGCATTGATCTCGTTTAGTTTGGCTCTTTTATGCCTGTCTAATTAGAAATGAAGTTGACGACTGGGCAAACGAAATAAGATTTGACACTTGATGATGATAATTGAAATGTTTGCACACGATTTCTATTGAATCCGAGGCATCTCTTCAATTGTATCTCTGTTGCCTCGACCCTCTTCAGCATCATCTCCAACTGCTGCTATGTCACCTTTCATATGGAAAAAGCTGATGATGTGCCCAGGGCAGTGCTTCATGTCTTTGGTCCCATATGACTTGTCTTTTTTTACCTTTTCTTTTTTTTCCTTTTTGCACTTGTCACACGACAACAACAACAATTGAAATGATAAAAAACGTTTAGCAAATAAAGTAGCAATCATGTCCTTGTAATCTGTAACTAGTAAAATTTTCGATTTGAGATTTCATGAATGATTCTCTCAGTTTTTAAAATTGCTTTAACACTGCATGATGCAAATCTCAGAAGGAAGTATGATTTTCCCCACAAACTATGACGTTGATGATAATACGCGTTTCAAGATCTTAATCTTTCTTGCTACTTCTTTTTGGCGTATCACTGTCTTTAAGCAAGTGAGCATATTTCAGTGCTATTTATGATTTTTATGGATGTATTAGTGTCTCTAACCAACTGAGCATTTTCACAGCTAATGATAATTATTAAAAAGTAATTTAATTTTTAAATTGGTGGTTTTAATGAATTTAAAATTTTTGTATTTTTATATTTGTTTATTACAGCTTGGATTTTCTAAGCTTAAAGCCTGACATATTGCCTACTTAAACCACAAACTAAATGTATCCCACGAAATTGAGTGCAGAGTATTATTATTTTGTTGATATTTAGAATGTCAGCTGAGTTCTTCAACGAAAGCCTTGTGGGACATTGGTTGAGAAAACATTAGATTACTTTTAAATTATTCCATCACTGTATGTGAATAAGAAGGGAGAATATACAATAAAAAATATAAAAATAAGGATTATAAATTTAATGATTCAAGCAAATTATGGCAAGATAAATGTATGATTATGTGTAAGGTAAAGTATTATTTATTAAAATCCAATTATTTGAGCCGTTTGGCGAGAAATTTAAACAAAGAAAACAAGCATAATATTTTGGACACATTATAAAATTGACTCTGTTTGTTAATGAATAAGAAATGCAGGCATACAAAACTAATCAATATACATTCAAAAAACAACACATATAAATATTGCCTAATAAGACTGTTCTCAGTGGCTTATTAAATTAGCTGCTTGGTGCGTTTTTATGTTACTTAATGGAAAGTGTTCGTTCTTTGCTTTTGTGACGAAAAGAATCAGTAGACCGCCAATACATAAAAAGAATAATCTACGTCTAGACTGCATTTTTGGAATAATAAATGTGAATGAAAATGAACGTTATGAAATATTTATATCCATAAAAAATATTTACTTAAAGATTAATGGAATAAATAAATTCATGTATTTTTTTTTATTCTACCCATTGTTTCATGTATTTTAATTATTTACAAAATTTTGATTTTGCACGTATTAAAAATTAAGTAAAATATATTCATGACTCATTGTTGAATTATTTTTATTAATTATTTCGGTTGCAATGTTATTTTCTGTGGGCTTAGAAAGAATCTATTTTGATTTTTTATTCTCTGTAAAGTTGAAAGCATTTCGTTTGCTGGTTCGAAAAAATAATTAATTAGGAAAAAGCATGGTAACTAGTAATAAGATTATGCAAAGAAATTTATAAAATGTATTATTAGATGAATTATAATTTGCCTTTGGCGCTCAAAGTTAAGTGAATCTCTCACAAACAATATTAAGAAATTATTTAAAATTTTATATATCTCAACTTTTGCATAATAGAGTATAAATATTGCTAAATAAAATAAAAATGTCGAACTCTGTGTACAATTTATTGCTTTGTACAAGAATTGAAAAATTCTATTTTCTTTCTAGAAAAATCTTGATACGTTTCGTATACTTGTAATGTATTTTTCGGAAGGAAATTTAATTTTAAACCATAAGAAACTTAAATCTAAAATTACTTTTTGATAAATTTAAACATAAGTAAAGAAATGGGCTCAAGTTGTATACTTGTTTATAAAGAATTGTAATATAGCAGTTTTTAATAGCTTGACTAGATATGAAAAGTAGATTTCGAAAAAGTTAAAAATTTATCATAAGATTTAAAATTTCTTGTATAAAGACCAAACATGTCTTTGGAAAGTTTATCAAAATGGCAAGAATTTAGTGCTTTCATTTACATATTCCTGAAATAAGCTGCGCTTGATGTCTAACTGACCTTGAATGTCTTCTGCAAATATACATAGCATTACAGACAAAGCGAATGCAAAACAACATATTTAAATTAATTCAAACCCACTATCTTATTTTTCTCATTCCCGTTATCAAAAATGGTGTTTCGAATCGAATAACTTAAATACAGCGAAATAAAAATTGCGCCTTAATGTACGGCGACAAAATGTATGGGTAAGCAATCTTGTCCCGTCAAAAAATGTCCCTTTTGCAGCCGTCAGGGTACTCATAAATTCATCCCTAACGAAGCGACCGTCATCATTCCTGCTTGTCAGCCTCGACATTTCCACCCAAGGGTCTAATTTGCATGTTGACAACTGCTATCCCAACCTCCCGACGTCCTCCGCGGTACGATGTCGAACGCGCGTTTTAAAATTCATAAGCAACTCCCTCTCTGCACACTCCGTTACCTTAATTTCATTATTTCATTATAATTCTCCGCTTCTTACTAATGAGATTATATTTTGAAAGGATGAGAGTGGGATGTGAATGGAACCCGCTGCACCCCCAACTCTCCCACGTGCCACTCTCCCCACGACCCTCCTCCCCCTAAGTGATGCGACGGAGAGAAAGACATTTTTTTTTTTTTTTTTTTTTTTTTTTTTTTTTTGGCAGAAACGTTTACGGCGTCTGAGCATCAGTGAATGAATATAGATGAATGATTCATGAATTCGCAGTTTTCTCTCCTTGTGAATTGGGTATCCGAACTTGTTTAGCTTCTTCCGGTGGCAAAGTCAAATAAAGCCGGTAGAAAACTTTTTATGCAAAATATCAGGAAGGAAAAGTAGGAGCGAAAATATGGGGACAAAGTGCTTAGTCATTACTTTTTCTTCTTAGTTCAGTGACCTTATGTACAATTTTACTCCAACAATCCATACAAACAGACTGATTGATGGATATTGAGATAAAGAGTTATTGTAGTGATGGATATATATATATATATGACCCGGTTAGCCTAACGCGAAACCACGACTATTTACTTCCCAAGCATATATATACATACATACATACATATATATATATATATATATATATGAGTGAGTTTTAACGTTTAAATATTTAATTAAGTAAAGAGAAAAAAGTAGATAAGTAAAAATCGAAAAAAGTGCCACATGTTTGTTTCATCGAAGCGTATTAGGTTGGTTGGCACAAATGGGTGTCATGCCAAAACCTACAGACATTTGTAGTATGATATTAGTTGAAAAATCACTCATTGGTGTCATCACAGCCAAGATAAACTGTTAAGGCACTAGGTTGGCACAATAAGTGTCATGTCAATTCCGTTAGACATTTATAGTATGATATTAGCCGAAAAATCATTCATTGTTGCCATCACAGTCAAAATATTCTGATATGGCACTAGGTTGGCACAAATAGGTTTCACGCCAATACTTTTAGACATTTGTAGCATATTAGTTGAAAAATCATTCATTGGTCCCATCACAGTCAAGGTAAACTGTTATTGCTCTAGGTTGGCGCAATAGGTGTCGTGAGAATTCTTTTAGACATTTGTAATTTGATATTAGCAGAAATATCATTCAATAGTGTTTTGATTATCATACATTAAAAAGGGGTTGGAAATTTACAATATGGAGAAAATAAATGAGTGTATATAAATAAATACAAATTTTTAGGATGGAAGAATAATTTTTTAGATTTAAGCAAAACTTTTTAGTGAAAATCTTTGATTCTGTTTTTTTTTCCTGTGATATTAATTATTTATTAATTGCGAATTTTTTTATTATATTTTCTATTTGAACTGTTACAAATGTAAGAAATATCCACAGATTTGGATCATGTAATGAATATTATTAATTCAATGTATCCACCAACAGTCTCTTTTTAGAATAAACTTATGTTATTAGTTTTCTACAGTTAATTTTATGGATTTTTTCTCGATGTGGTATTTTTTAATTTCCAGTTTTTATTTTTGAACATTCTTTACTTCTACTATGTGTTTCAATAAATTAAGTTTCTAATTTATTTATATTTATTTCGGTTATTTTTACATGTTTTAATACACGTTTAATTTTTTATATTAAACACAATAAAAACTTAAAAAACACGCATTTTAAATAATTTTCAAAAGTTTACTATTTTATGATACCTTTCAATTATTATTATAGTTTAATTTTTAATTTAATGATTAGTTTAGCAATTTTTTTTTTAAATTGGCTAATATATTTTAACTAAAAATTTTTTCGATTTATTAATATAAATAGTGTAAAATTTTAACACCGTTTTGTAAGAATGCACTTATAGCTCTAGTATTTAGGCATAAAAAATATTATGATTTTTTTATTATAAAAATGGAGAAAAACAAATAATTTTTGACTAACTTTTAATATATTTAATTTTAAGATCATGTCAAATCAGTCAGGGAGTTAAAAAAATAAATCCTTCAAATAATATGTTTTTAAATACATTGTTTATAAGTTTTTAAAGGGCAAAAGCTACGCAATTTTATTAGGGATTTATAAAAGAAAAAAAAATAAGCCCATTTTCAAAAAGTTAAAATATATATACATCATATCTCGCGGAATTTCATATTTTTCTGACATTTTCCACATTTATGAAAACCCACTCTTCCCCCATTGCAGAAGCATCCCTGTCCCACGGGACGAAATGGTAGCAGGTAACGGAATATGATCTATTTTATTATTTTATTTCCCCTTCTGATCCCTTTGATCGATGGGCGGGGGTAGGAGGAGAAGCAAGGGCTAAGGGGTGGGCATTTCCGGAGTGACCCTCGAAATCGTGTCCGGCATGCAATTGGTCGAAATTGAGGGTCACGTGAACGACACCTGATGCCCCCCTGGTGCGTCGTTAGAGAAATGAAAACTCTCTTTCCAGACCTTCTCACTTCTCGTCTGCGCTAAAGTAAGTTTATCCCGACGCCCCCACCCAGCCCCTATGTTTTATGCAATACACATGGCCAAGGAGATTTTTCCGAATTTCTTTTCCTTTCATTTTTCTTATCAGGGAAACTTTCATTTTCTTCGATGGCATCAAGGGACCGACATTTTTGTTGAAATGTCGTGGAAATGGCACCCAACTTATCTGCAGCCTCTCCCCGAGTTATACGGGGTTCTGTGCTGACTTAAGAATTTACTTTGGGTCAGGGGTGGTCACGAAGGATTTAATCTGGTGGTATTTTTGAGCTTGATTTAAGTCCAAGCTCTTCAATTTAAGTTTCGAGAAAATAAATATATTGACAGAATTTGTAAGTTTTTACTTGTTGCCATGTATATAGCTATATTTTGATACCGAAGTCAATTCAAAACAATTTTTATTCAAACCAACTAAATATTTTGTGTACATTTGCTAGAAACTTTAATGATTCTTATACAAAATTTTAGAAAAATTTAAACAATATTTTTGGTAATTTTTTTCTTGCATTTTTATAAAAATATCAAATGTAGAGTGAAATAATTATTCAGTTAAATGCACAATTATTATTATTTATTTTTCATGTGTTTTGTTTTGCTTTCCACACTACTGTAGAAATAAATCAGTATTTTATTATATTAATATAATGTCTTAATTTTTTTATTTTTTTATATCCGCATTGATTTTTTTTTTTTTTTTCGAATTGTATTGAAGTAAATTATGTTATTCGTAAAATTTGCACTTCGCTGAAAATATGTCTTTATTTTTGTGCCATTTATTTGAATGCTTGCTTAATAATGGTTGCTTAATGCAGTGTTTCTCAACTGGATTCAACTCCAATAATCAGTAAAATATTTCGGTACTTTCTCGTTGGGCAATGAGTTTAATAATTCGACATATTTGGCGCTGTATTTTCTTCCATATATAAATCATAAAGACAAAAATAATTTTTAAAGAATAGTTAGAGAATTAAAATAATTTTATAAATTATTACGAAAGATATTCAGTATTCAAATAATCAGGGATACTCAAAGCAGACAGAGATACATTCATTAGTATACTAAGTGTATGGCATGGCAGTTTATGGAAGGCAATTATATGTATAGGGCTCAGTTAATTATATTTTTTTTTCTCATCAATCCTATTATTTTTTTAAATGATTAAACTATTGTTACTGTAATGTAGGTGCTGTTTTAATATCGGTTGTCGGCTGATGACACTTTGGATTTTGGACCGGTAACTGGATATTTCGTGGACCAGCATATATTTCGAATGGATTCCATCTATGCTCTCTTTACTGTAGAGGAATTTATTTTCTCTTTCACGCTGAGTAGCTTCGGGTTTTTTTTTTTTATTCTGAAGAAATTGCCAAATGTTAACTGGCATTTCATCCTTTTTAATAATCTTTACAAAATATCCGTATGTGCCTTTTAAGATTCCTAATCTATTGTAGCTATTGTGCTTTAATACTACATTGGCATTTGTTTATTAGAACTAATGTCAAATGCAATTTTTTTTTAAATGAAATGCCTTCTTTGGAGTAATGAAGAGTAAGAATAGAGTGAGGTAGAAATTTTCTTTATGCTTTTTAACACAAACTTAAAAAGTGCCCTAAATTATTATATTTATGGAGTTACATGACATTAGAGCGACACATTAGACTTATCGAGATAGTTAAAGATGCGTACTTAGTTTAGTGAGCAGCAAAGGGTTCGTTATTCAGAACTAATGATATTGAATCTGGTGTTCTCCTCTTCAAAGAATGAGAATTTGTCCGCGACTAATCAATGTTTAGTTCTTGCCAGTGTGGTGATATTTGGCTACATGAAGACGAACCTTGCTGTTTTTCAGCCTTCTGAAAAGTGGTTTTGAAGGCATATTATTCACAGATCTTTTTCAGCCAATCAAATTTAAACCGAGCGTATTATATATATATAGAGAGAGAGAGCTGTTTTTTTTTATGTTCTTTTATATTTTCCACATTATTTCTTTTTAATCCTGGAAGCATTGGCGAAAAGTGCCTAAAAATATGTTACTGTAATTACTATAAATGTTAGGTAAGAATATTTCGCGATATATTTTAGGATTATTTTAGGGAAAAATTATCAATATGATAATTTTTTTAGGGGAATCAAAAATGATAAAAAATATTTTCGTATTAAATAGCTTATTTGATAAAGAAAAAGTTATTAACATTTGAAACTGTTCAACGTTTTATCGATTTTTTTATGCTTAAATATATATATATATATAATTAATATATTCTAAGAAAACTATTGTTATACGTAAGAGCGAATCTTTTGCAAATGGAAGGAAGCAGATTTGATCAGTATCCAATAAGCACTGTCGTATTCATGAAACCTCAAAATGTTATCATTTAAAATCTGATATTTTGTAAATGTGTAGAGTACATCAGATCAGATATTGATCTTAACTTGTGACCATGTTTTTAAACATTAAAGTTTTATACTTAAATGCACTTTGAATGCATCGTAAATCATTTTTAATTGCATATTGGTTAGCTCCTGGCTTCCCGAAACGTTCAATTAGTAGAACAAACAAAATAGGCGAGTTTTTATTTATTTAAAGTCAAGATTTGAAAAGAAATTGGCAGAATTTTATATTTATTTAAAGCCATTTTTTTGTTATGTGCATTTTTTATTCCATATAATCAGAAAATTAATGTGCTTACGTATTTAATATTAATGAAAATGACGTTTTGTTTGATGTAAATTTCATAATACCATTATTAAATTCAACAGAATGCTCGAATGAGATGCTGATTATGAGGGAATATATCAGAATAAAGATACTGCTCTATCGGCGTTCAAAAGGAAGGAAACTGTTTTTATGCTTTTGTTTCTTTTATCGTTGGCGCTCATAACGAATGGTTAGTGTTTCAAACACTAGCCCTACTGTTTTCGAGAAAAAAAAATAGCTGTATCGTGATCAACCTCCCCCCCATAACAAAGAGAAAAAAGGCATTCCTTGAGGGGGGCAATCCATCTACGAGACAAGTGTTTTGATAGCCCAAGACAATCGCCCCTTTATTTTTTTTGTTTCCTTCGTGCGGCAAGAAACTCTTTTTTTGTGGAAGAAAAAGATAAAAAAGAAACACCATCAAACCTATGAGAACAAAATCCTCTGGACAAGTATAAATCGACTCTTCCGAAATCGGAAGTGAGGGTGGAGTAGGGTGTGTTCCCTGATCGTTTACTCTCCCTCCTTCCCCACACATGATGTAGCTGACGATATTGAAAATCCAGAAGATGCGAAGCATTTTGTGAAATGGCGGTGGACCCACTTGAGATGATGCACGTCATACTCCGAAATCGGCTGTTTCACAAACCACCCCATAAAAGGAGACAGATAGATACCATATGGGAGCAGCGGAGACGATGGAAATAAGTTTGAAACATATTTGCTATCCGTCATAAGTTTAAAGAATTTTACCAAGAAGTAAAAAACGTAATATCGTGCGATTAAATGCGTGCGATGACTTCTTTTTTCCCTATTAAGTAAAAATTGTTTATATAAGAAAAGTTATTTTTATATTATTATTTTTTTCTCTTCGTAGTGAGCGATGTCTTAAATGTTAGAAAGTATTTCAAATTCTTTTCGATATTGATGGCACGAATTCTTCTGTAAATAAATTTTTAAAAGCTTCGACACCTCTCGATCATAACTCGTATATTTCGAAATCGGGTGTTCATTTGACTCTCAGTGACCTAGTGGTAAGAGAAATTTTTAGAGTAGAAGGTAACACGTTCGATCCCAGGCAAAGTTAAATAAAATGTGATTCTTGCATTTCTACTTTTTGCATGCACTTCTCTCGTGGTAAATATATGGCAATTTTGTTGGGTTGATCTGTTCTTGTCTCTGGGTTTGATATGATTTTAAATTTATCTGCAATTTTTTTCATTTTCTTACGGTGTGTTTATACTATAAATCGTGATGCAGATTACGTGATCTCGTATTCAGCGACACACGTAAGTGGTAATACGTGATTAAGTACTACCAGTGAAGGAATTTCTGTAATTAGTGAAAAATAATAAAGTAGAAAATGATATTCATAAAGAGAACTTCCATCTGTAATATAATTGTGTTTTGTTCAACTAGATGGTAAACATGTGAACACAATGACTTAAAAAATATAATTTATGCATTCATATTACTGAATAAAATAGAAATAATTTTTAAGGAAGCAAGCATATTAGCAGAGAAAAACACACTTTGTTTTTACTTATTGTTACGTAATGCCAGAATTGTACTCGAGGACAATAAAAAATATTTCGTAATTGTATCCCGGAAATTTTATTAGAGGGATCTTTTTTTTGAGATATTCATAAATATCGTCCAATTATAAATATCAATAACTGCTTAATCATAATTTCCATAAATTTTAATATAAATATATTTCATAAATATTTTTGTTTCATAATGTATCGACTATCATAAAATAAATATCAAATTCAAGTCAGTTGTTTTGAGAATAGTTTGAGCCACTTCTCCTTTATTTTAATACACGAACTGTACATAAAATACGTACATGTTTTATATTTTCTTTTATTTCACTACATTTTTGCTACTTTTAAAGAAAATATAATTGCTTTTTAAGCAGGTGTTTTGAAAGAAATAATTTTATTCAAGTCCCATGCAAATTAGCGACTTTATTAACTCAATATATATATATATATAAAAGGTATTTATGCATCGAAATATTGCTTAATATTTTTCTATGCAGCTCATTGATTTTAATAAAAATATACTACATTATTTTTTAAATGTGTATGAAAGAAACTATTTATTCCATACAACAATTCATTCATGACTAAGCCGAAATTTTTATTGATGAACTACCAAGCTTAAAACATTTTTTTTATGTCGCAAAGTTATGTGATAAATCGCCAAATATGGCTTCCTATCTCTTGACGAAACTTTTCGCCAAAAAACAGCTCATTCAGCGACATGTTTGGCTCTCCATTATGCTTCATCTAATGAAGTCTTGGGATTCATCCGCCAGAATCCGTAAGGGCCTCTTCCAAGTAAAAGGAAAAAAGAAAAAAAATAGATATCCGGAAACGAAATCAAATCCGATGGTTGAAGATTTTTTTTCCCCTCTGCACTATTTTCCTTTTATGCTTCTTTCAATGTGATGTCGGCGAATGAAAGATTTTGGATTAATGATTTCCGCTATTGTAGAAGATTTTAATGAATGGTACATTACACTTGTTTGCGACGCCATTCCTTTCAATTCATTGCATTCCCCATATGTTGAAGATTCAAGACCCCAATAATTGAAGTTCTAGTTCATTTGAATGAACTCTAAATTGCTGGGAGGAATAATTTTCCTAGATGTGGTCGTAGCTGATAATAACGAAATAGTTACTTCTAATGAACTTAATAAGGACATTTTAATTATTTGTAATAATTTAACAAAATTTAAATATCTCTGTTCAGGTGAAATGTGTGTGAATAGTCTGCTGATATTTTGTATAAAACTGTAAACTAGGTCACTAGTCTACTATGGTGTTAAGCCTATTCTTTGTAGAGAATCAATTGTATTTTTAATAATAGAATATAAGGTTCAATCTTTAAAAGTTAGGATAATTACTACTGCATATGCTCTAATATGTCTTGGAAAATCCTATTTTGATATATAATCAACACATTTTTTATACTTCTCGCAATCAGAGATGCATAGCACACAAGAAAAAAATGCGCTATTTGTAATAATCATCACAGAATGGAAAGTACGGTTTCGTACTGTAATCAGTATTTTATACCTTATCTAGACCGATAAAGAACTAAAATTTAAAAGGTAGTATCATCCTTACTAACATTACTGCTTATATTTCGGCTATTGTAATGTATATATATAAAACAACAGTTATAGTATTGGTTGAATGCCACATATTTCTTCTATTAGCCGGCCAGTGCCTGAGTGGGTAGTGATCCTAACTCCTAGACTGTTGGTCTTGGGTTCGAATCCCTATTTGGTCATCGGTATTTTTGTCTTTTCTTTTGTGATGACGAATAAATGTCGCCGATCCTATAAATTGGTTTGTGGTGGTTTGACGTGAGTAATGCTACTTTTCTTCTTGACTTGTTTTACAGGTGCCTACCGGGAAACGATAAATGAGTATGTTTCCTGTCTTGTTTTGGCGAAGGATTAGTCATCCAGTGCCCGTCTCTATTAAAAAATATTTCTTTTATTTATGATCATTAAAATCGTGTTCTACCTGCGAAAGTAGATTATTATTAAACTATAAATTTTTTATCGATACAGATGAAGGGTTAAAATGTAAAAGTTAATTACCTTCTTTACCAGTATTACTTCATATATATCTGATGTTGTTATGTACACTAAAATGTTTATAGTTTTTTTTTTTTTGTTTGAGTAGCACATCTTTTTATATAGTTCTCATTTGTAGAATCATATACTACATCAGCTAAAATGCATTATTTGTACGCAGAAAAAAAAAATTTAGTTATCTATTTAAGCTGATAAGAAAAGATTTTTTTATCTGACGCCCATTTTTTCGGCATCTCTGCCATTAGTTGACGAGCTGTCCAATAAAGTAATGATAAAGCATAAAAGAAATTCAAATTGTCTTCAAGAAACTTCATAATAGTGGCAGTTGTGGTCACCATCTCTATCCCCCTATTGAGACAGAGCAAAAAGCCGAAACCTTGACTACATTAAGATGTGAATGCTTTTGCAAATAGTCTTTTCCTGTATGCAAATGAGATCTAGCAACTCCAACAAATCGAGTCAGAGATCTGGGAACTCTAATGTAGAAAAAATAAAATGAGATTATCATTTTTATCGAAGTGCATTTTCATTTATAATGTGTAAATGAGGAAAACAATTAATGCTTAATTGAAAACAAGAAAAACAATTAATGCTTATATTGAATATAATGAATATAGTCCGTAACGGTAAAATTTGACTACCTTTCAACTTTCACAAATTTAACAACAGAATAGTAACTATCATAAAAAGTAGGCGTCATCGTTACTTTTATTTATATAAATAGGAAGCCAGTTTTACAATCCCAAATGATTTTAGGAAACAATCCCGAGAAAAAACTTTTCAGAGAAGAATTCTTGAGAAGAGAGTTCAGGCAGACATTTAAATTTAAAAAAATGAGAACCCCACCTATTTTCTTTAAAGAAAGGGAAGATCTCTCTTTCAAAATCGGAAAGGGAAGAGCTCTATGTGGCGTAAATCCCCAACCAAGATGGACTCTCATCCGCGCTCGAAGGGTGGTTGCAACATTCTCCGGAAACTCATCTTCCCTTGTGGAAGAAGTCGAACCATTAAGGTAGGGGTGGTGGGGTCGTCGGGGGCAGAGAGTGAATCCCAAAGGTCCCTCGCTCGAACCCCATATTTACGAGCCTATTATCTTCGCCTGCAGTGTTAGGTGCGTAGACGGTCTAAGGCTAGGAACTCCCCAGGGAGGTACCCGAAAAGGGTATACGTCAATGTTAGCATTGGATTGAAAAGAGAATCTTTCCTTCCCCCGATGGTTTACGACGCTCCCTTACCACTAACTACCCAATGCCTTTTTGTGATTTTTCTAGCAACCTCGAACCCTTTCGCTCATTACTAAGATGAATGACGCCGTCTGTTTTTTATTTACACTATATACCACCTTAGTATTTTCTAGATTTGTTCTTTTCTACAGTTGCCTGTAAATAAAAATAGGTTAAACACAAATTAAGGCGCGTGTTAGGATGGATAATCTGTATTAGTCTTTTTTTTTTTTTTTTTAAATATTTCTTCTGCTTTTAAATACATTGTTTTTTATTTATTCTACGCATCGCTTCATTTTATTCTTGATTTGTTTTAATTTGCCAACAAAATATAGCAATAAAAAGGGGTTAGATACAAATACATTAGAAACCATTAATTTTTTTTTTTCAAATATAGTTTCTTCAAATTAATTTTGAGTTGTTTGTTTTTTATTGAGAGACACTAAACACCACATCATTCTATTTCCTAATTTTTCTACAGTTGTCAATAAATGCATTAATAAAAATTGGTTCATAACTAACTCACGTGTTAAGGTGAACAAAAAAAAAAAAATCTACACAAATTTCTTCCCTATCATTATGTCTTCCTCCCTATTGAAATTGAGCCGAGCTGACAGCTGAATGGTTAGTGCTCTTGCCTTCGGTTCAACAGTTCGTGGGTTCGAATCCCACCTTGGGCATAGATGCTTGTAGTGGTTTGGAATCCACTCTAAACCGTAGTTCCCGGTCTAATTAACACTCGCGTGCAAACAAAAAGACCGTTGAGCGACAAACCAAACCTATTGAATTATTTATTTTTTACTTACCTTATTAAAGGCCACTTAATTTATTTATATTTATTCTATTTTTATGTTTTTTATATTACCGATAAATATTTCAAGAAAAATTGATTGAACAGAAATACATTAGAGCTGTTAGAATTCTATTTTTTTAAACATAGTCTTTTTTTTAAACTTCATATTGAATTTGAATTGATTCCTTTTATAACTAAGCTGATTTGAATTATTTTAAATGAAATTTTACAATATGTATCCTAAAGTTTAAATTAAAAGTATCCTAAAATTTAAATTAATTAGGTATTTACAGTGTGATAGCTTATACGTGTAAATATTTAGTTTATAAAATTTATTTAACTTCGTTCCTTTTTGTACTTTCTGTGTTGGATTTTAATAAGTGATAATAGCACAAAAAGCTATAAAAATATTAAAAAAATTTATTTTTTGAATTAGTTTGTACTTTTAACTAAATTTATTTTATTTAAAAATTAAAAAAAAATTTGATCACAAAAGCATCACTTTAAGTGTGTGATTATTCGATTTTTTTCGTCATTCATGGCTTAGTAATTTATTTTTATTCTTTCTAAATTTAATTTAATTTTGAAATGATAGAAATTTTTATTTAAAGTAAAAGCTAAATTCCAAGATTTAACTTTTGTATAAAAATTCACACATTATATTTTAAAAAATTTTCTCGACAATTTTTTTTTTCCTTTAATAAAGTCCTTTTTTAAAGCACTTTTTCTGCTGATATAGCACTGGAATATACTCTAATTCTTATATTCCATTAAAGCTATTAAGTTCTAAAAAAGTTCAAAGTTTTTGGTAACTGTAGAAATTTTTGCATTAAAATTAAATACTATGATTTACATAAATGATCTGTAAGATTAGCAGGGTTTTAGAATATTTCAAGGATTAAAATTTACGTTGGGGAAGGAAAAAAAAAAAAAAAAAACCTGCATTCGATTCACCTCTATTTTTTTTTTTTTACCATCAGGTGTCAAAAAGTTAATGAATTATCCTAAACAGATTTCACTCTTTTTTAATTCTTTCTCGTTAATGAAGGCCCCGATTTCATTTTTCGGCTACAGAATATTTTTCGCAGTTTTCTTTGATCGAGAAACTGTACGGAATTACGCATCAAAAATAGGAGCTTTAGGGGTAAGGGGTGAGAAATCACGTGATTTTCTTCGTGCGTCAAGGGGCTGGAAAAAATGCAAACGATTAGTTAAGAAGAAAAAGGGGTCAAAGACGAACATTTTTTTTAAAAATATTTCAACTTTTTTTCTTTAACTAACGAGTCATTGCCAATGCTTTCGGAAGTGAAAGGCAAATATAAGCTTTGAGCACCCCCCTCTCTTATACCTCTTCCACCTTCTTAATTAAGAAAGCGTGCAGTGGCGCATGAGACAGACGCGGCCCGAGCAAAGGGAGTTGAGAAGATTAAAAATAAATAAAAAAATATCGGTACCTCTCCCCGCCGAGTAACTATAAGTAATTATTTCACGGTAATTAGTAATTAAAAACGATAACAGATTGCTCTTTTAAAGAATAATCTTTTGACCTTCAGTCCGCTGAGATTCTTTTACGAAACATTCTTATCAATGAATTGGAGGGGAAAAAATTCCCTACACAACATTCATCACTTGGAAATCGAGGACATTCATAATCAGACGATAAGAGAATCAAATAAGAGTGGAGGTGGACCTAAAAGAAATAAAAAATAAGGAAGTAGAATAAAAAATATCCAAAAGAGTAAGATGAATCCTTTATACTTAACGCGATAACCCAATTACAGGCAGAATTATGGATGCAATTCCTTTTGAAAATCCATAAATTATTAATTACTTCGTAATTAATTTAGGGGTCTTTGAGAATCGTTTTCCCTTTTTCTTTGGTTTGATAAGTATGGATTTATCATTTTTTTGTTTGTTTGTGAGCTTTCACTTTTATCTCCTGAGGACACACTTTATATGAATTTGGAAGAGGAGCACATCGTGTCGTTTCGATGCGTTAGTTAAAAAAGTATGCTAAGCTTCGGATACTTCTTGAACTCTATTCACTTCAGTTCGAGATGTGAATAATCTGCCATCAAAAGTGTTGAATGGTTTGCAAAAATTCTTTCACTGAACCATAAAAAATGTTTGGAAGTGTAGGTCATATTTTCTTTAAGATGTTATGATAAATTGGAAAAGAGAGTTTGCAATGATTTATCTGTACAGATATTCACTGATTCATTACTATTTGACTCAGTTTTTTAATAATAAGTTTTTTTTTATATCGAAGCATGATATATGTCTTTGAATAAGTGTCCTAAGAAAAGTTTGCAAAGTTTGTGCTGTAAACATCAAAAGAAAACTTGTTTCATCAACAATTAACGCTTTTCTTAATCTTGTTTATTTTTAACTATAAGTGAAGAAAGAAAAGCAGAATTTCATGAAAATTTTAATTTCATAAACGTTAAAGATCATTATTTTTTTGGTTTTTAGAAATTTTTCCAAAATTAATTCAACCAAATGAAGGAATGAATATTTGGTGATTTTAAAGCAATTTGGTAACATTATTCATACAATTTATATTTAGTAATATTCACTCAATATATCAGTCATATATCAATTATATTTGGATGGAATCAGAGCTTATTTGGAACAATATTATCACACACTTTATTAAATTTGAAAAGTTATAACCGATATTTGTGTTAGCATATTGGCATCATAACTCTATTAATCAAAATTTGCCTTTTAGGTATCAAAATGTTTAGAACATTTATCATTCGAAAGACGAGTTATTCCGATTTTGGATTGAAATCTTTACCAACAGGGTAAAAATTGCTTTCCCGCTGTGATATCTTTGACACCATTACGAGGAGAACGGGCTTAAGATGCCTTAATCTGGCACAGACTATCTTCAACTTTGGCGGGATGTCATTGGGGCATTTTATGAGGCTATTTCGGGCTCTGCTAATTATCCTGCCTCCAAACGCCGCAGCCCGCAGCAAGGATCGTAAAAAGTTGGAAGCAGGGCTTTAGGAGGCCTGCGTGGAAAAAACACTCTCCAATTTATGACCCACTCGGACACAAAGAACGGTTAAAAGAGATCCTTATCGCCTTATCTCAAGAGTAGGAGTCGTCTGTTTTACGTCTTTATCAGTGTTCTTCGTGTAGTCCGCAGCCTGGACTGTGGCCGAAAAGCGGTGGCTCTTACTTATATTTAGAAAATAGGTTTTATCCTCTGCTACAGTGGGCAGGCTCATTATCAAAAGTCAGTCGTAAAATTGTAGTCATTTTATGCTTGTTTATTTATTACTTCAGAGGACGAAGAAATATGTATTGTAATAGTGTTATATTTATGAAGAAAGAAATAAAGAACAAGGCAAGCAGGATTAAGAAAACAAATACCGATTTTGAAATACTCATTTACAGGATTCTGATTTTTTTTTAATCATTTAAAGGTTATGAAAATTTTAAGTACGGCATTTTTTTTTAACAAGGAATTAATGATTTCTTCTCACAATATTCGATGATAAGAATGAATTAATGTTTCCCTCAAATTATGTAGAATTATTGCAAAAATAATGTAAGTTATGTAATGGAATTACGGATACTTAACTACCTAAGAATTGACATTTATTTGGTACAGCAATAGTGCGTTTTGAGAACCAACTCTGAAGTATTTATTTTATTATCTTATTAGCATGATAATATCCCTCTTAATGAAAGCATTGCTCATTATTAATCATAATATAGGTTTAAATTTTGATCCTGTCAAATAATATAGCGTATCTACGGTGATTATTACATGTGTAATATTTATTTAATTTGAGACTTAGAAGTGGTCTCTTAAAAAGCTTAAGGGGAATTTTTCCTCAAAATATATCTTGAAACGAGCTCCAGCGCCATCTAGCGCAGTTGTTTGGAGGCAGTCCCTGTTACAGAGACTGAAATATCTGATTGGTGAATTTAAACTCATAAGCCACGTCAAAGCACTTGTTTACAAAGAAAAAATAGTTCCTAACTCAATGAGGGGTGTGAATTTTAAGTGGGGTATGACTCGGAGGCCACTTAACCGAAATAGTGATAACGGAGACATTATACTAATTTCCTGCAGAATGTTCGGATGCAGATTTTCTCCGCATATGTATGAAAGGTCAGTTTGTCATGAAGACTCTTTGTCCCCTCTCGACCCCCCTCAGTTGTCTCAGGGTATTCCTTCCTTGAACTGTATGTCTGTAAATCTCAAGGGTGAGGAAAGAGAAGGGCTGTCTCAAATTGGACACCGGAAATGTGTGTTGTTTGCTTAGTCAAGCAATGAGGGAGAAGAAACACTGCTTGCAGATTTTGAGAAGAAATGTAATTCTATTTACTTTTATTATTCAGCTGTAAAGCTATACAGATGTATAAAAAAATTAAACAATTTTGTTATTATTATTCATTAAATGATAAAAACTTAATATCAAATAATTTAAAAACATAAAATGTACTTATTTTATTTTTCTTGATTTAATTTCAATTTGTTTGGATTTTATGAGATTTGATTAATTTTAATGAGTTTTATGAGAAAACAAAACAGTTGCGCTTCTCTCTAAGTGCTTCACTTTTATAAATATTTTCAAATGGACAAAAATGTCGATTTTTTTTATCGCTTTCAATAAAAAAAAGGAACTAATGCAGTTTATTTATTAGCTTTGCAATAATTTTCCTTCCTTTATAAAAAAGTTCGATACAAAATTTACGGAAAGTTCCGTACATTTGGTTTATAGTCTCTATCAATGATTTTCGTAAGAATGGAAAGTCTGCCTCTCTGTTTGGGTTGATCAGGCATCTCGACATTGTTTCTTGATATATTTCTAAGCAAACTTTAAAAGCAATTTAACCTAGTAAATAATCCACACTTTTTAGCTCATATATGGCGATATCATCATTCGTTTTGAAGAAATGAATTCACCTCAAGAAAAATGGAACCTTTAATTTAAGAACTAAATAATTTTCACATTGTGAATAAGCAAATGAATAATGGAGAGAGGATTTTCCCACATTGTTTTTGTAACTTGTCTAGGTGCCATTTGGAGCCAGCTGTGGATTGAGCAGGACAAAAACTACGCCGAATTTGTGTCCTGTTGACCTAGTGTAGGTAACAATACACCAGGTGGATAAGTAGCAACAGCAACATATTTATTTTGTGGTACAAAAATTTGCAAAAAAGGAATATCAAGTAAAGTGTCCACCTGTTCAAGTGATATTTGTCAAAATTTATGGGCGTTATGGTAACGCGTTGCTGCACAAGCACGCTTTCTTGTATCTGGCGCTGAGTTGGGTTCTACCAGTTACGCAAACGAAGTCAGGTGGTAGTCTTCGTAATTTAAAATCATGTACATAGCTTAAGATTCCCTAATATTTGGCCTGCCATCCTCAGAGGTATCATTTTCCTTGGTGGACATTGCGACCACGACCTATATAACGTGCCACAGTCGTATTTATTGAACACGACGGATCTTCGATTAAGTCGAAATTCGAATGATGTCGTAATCAACCAGGCCACTGCTGATTTTTGTCGAAATGTGCTTCAAAAATCATCACTAAAGTCTATTGTGAATATGATAATAATTATATGAGAGAGACAGAGAGAGATCTTTTAAAATTTAACGTATCATTATACACCTACCATTTATTTAGTGCAAGAAGTTGATTATACAGTTTATGTGCAACTTTGTTACTTATGTATTTTTATTTGGCACCACATTTTGCATAACCTAACGCGGAAACTTTTGTAAGTCTTTTTTAGTTTAACATGTCTTAAGTCAGTATTATAACTTTCCGAGAGGAATTTTCATGAATAGTAGGCCATGTTCATGTGTCGCAAGGGAGAAAACCTGGAAAACTTCCAAACTTTTTCATCCAGCAGATGTGCTTGCAGAAAGAAGAACAGGACCTAGTTCTCGTTTAATAATGTTTGGAATCAACTTCGAGACATTTTACTCCTATAAGCGCGGGCTGCTTCTAGAAAACAGTAAGCCATTAATTACACTTCTTTGCCACTAGACTTACTTTTCCTTCTATCAATAGAGAATTTGCTTACACATCCTTGTAGGAATCTAATAATCATTAATAAGAGGAATCTAATGTTACCTAATATAGTTTTAATTAATTTGGAACCATTTAAATTCAGATTCCTATTTTTTTAAGGAATTATTCATCTACCAATGATGGCACAGATAATATATAAATTTCTATTTTTATTTTATTACTGTTTATATTGCACTTTAAAATGAACATATTGAAATGTGAAAACACAAAAATTTAAACTTTGCACTGTTAAGGTACCAAAAGAAAAATAAATATTTAATATGAAAATGTTATTGATTCATTAAGTTTTGAAAGTTTTTTTGTAAATGTGTGTAGAATCGATTATATTCGTAATTTTCATTTATCTCTACATCCTCAATCTCATTTGCTGTTATATCAGTGGATTTACAATATAAATTCTTTTCACGGAAGGTTATGTTCTGTACCACCGAAAGGCTATATCAGTATCTAACAAAGTAGAAGCGCCTAATGAATTTGAAATTATTATTATTAATTACCCAACTGACGATGTTTTATTAGGAATGACGAATGAAGTCTTTCGATAATTTCCAGAAGCATCTCACTCATTTTAAAGAGAAGGGTGGTCCTGCTCTCAACCTTTTCTTCGACCTGAGAAATCATCTTCGTCTTCGCTGTATCGAACCGAAGAGACATTCATTTCGAAGCTTCGCTCCCTTCCAAACTCCCTGCAAACTTGACGGCGATTCATAATCCCAAGTAAGGGGGGAGGGGGCGTTAATTCACGACCTTCCATGGAAAAGTCCAGGCCTGGCATTCTCTTACGTGGTATCTGAGGAACAGGAAAACGACGATTATCACCACAACGGTCGTTCGCCTGTCGCTTGGAACTTCTATCTTATCTCGCTCCTCCACCAACACCTCCACCACTTTCGAGGCGGAATAATAGACGCTACGGTATTGGAGGCAAGGTGGAGAGCGCTGCAAACAAAATTTCCTGGAAATACATCTCCCGGTACACAACACCTGCCCACCTAGGAATGATCTATCCCGGTGAAACGGGAAAAGGGGCTGTAATTAGGATCACTCGTTATCAAGGACGAGAGAGAGAGAGAGAGAGAGAGAGAGAGAGAGAGAGAGAGAGTTTAAATTATAATTGAACAGCAAAATTAAAAGATAAAGTATGAATAATGATGCATAGGGGTCTATCATCATAAAGCTCATTCTCCTGATTTACGATTTTCGCCCGCTAAATGACGTCATTAATTTCCCTGGAGAAGCACCCCCTTCACACTGCCTTCCCCCTTCTGTTCTTGGAGACATATTACAGTGTTGCCTCTTTTCTCTTGTGCGTTTTCCGGCTATAATGACTTTATTTCCAGACGAGCGCTCTGTGTACCCGTCGAATCCGCGGGGGAGCTATTTTGTTTCCTTTAACTAATCCCGATCGTCTTCTAACTAAACTCCCTTCGTTACAGTAATTCTAATTGTGTTACAGTTTTTATTTGTGACGTGAGAAGCCCTGTTGACTGTTAAATAGGGATAAAGGCATGAATAGCAGGGAATGGCGTAACTATTTGTTTACTGCGAGAATAGGTTGGCGACTTGATGCCAGTAATCGAAGTGTTTAAGATCACTTTATAAATGATAATGAGTTTAGAGACAACGCTCATCAACGCTTCCCAATTGCAAAATGCCTCCAAACAGAATAACGTTGTTATTTTCTTTATGTTTGCTGACATCTTGTATTATTTCACTCAGCAGTGACTAATGACTGTTGTAACTTAGATCATTTGCTGTAGGAAATTTGAATACATTTGATAAAGGAGATTCTTAGTTATAAATTTAAATATTGAACCCAAACAGCAGAAATTCTTTCTTTAATATGATTATTTTTAGTTAATGCACTCGTCAAAATTATTAATCTTTAAGAAGTAAAATATTTTTAAAAGGCTGAACTCCACTTTCTTACTCTTTAAGTAACAAAGCAAATGAATTTTCAAATTTTTTTTTTTTTTTTTTTTTTTTTTTTTTTTTTTTTTGTGATTTATCTTCTTAAGTAAAATATAATTATTCCATAGTGCCATAGTGTACTTATTTTATTTTCCGAGCGTTATATGAAATTTCAACAATTGTATTTCTGATTAAGTATTTTTACCCCTGACCCTTAGAGATTTAAATGATTGCATAAAGTGTACTTAGGATTAATTGGGAATAAAGGTTAAATCATTACAGACAAATAATTAAGAAGATTAAATCATTGCAGATTGCAATAAACATTCATACAGATAATTTAGAATGCAAGTTAAAAATAAATAATATATAAAATATAATAATTGGTTAAAGTTTAAAAAAAGAAACCGAGAGAACATTTTCTAGATAACGATATTCAGAACTGCAAATTTAGGGAAACCATGCTTGCGTTGCAATTGCGATTATTTTAACCCTCTTTGCAAAATTGATTTAATACATTTTTTTTATATCTCATTGTATTTATTTACCGTTGTTGTAAGCATATGTTGATCCCAATGATACAAATTCATTAGATATAATTTACAGTAAATAAATATCTGAAATATGAATGAGGTTTATTCATGACTATATATGAATTAAATTCAATTAAATGAGTTGATAATAAATGTTTTATGATAAATAAATTTTTTAAATTGGATATGGCACTGTTGAAAATATTAATTGTATATGCGGTTTTTATTATTTTATTTTTATCCAAGCATGTTTTAACTAATATCAGTATAGCTCCAGTAAAATAAATCCTCTCATCCTTGTAATAAAAATAGATTGCTTTGTAAGTATGGAGCATTGATCGAATATATATTTTAACGACTTTATTTTTCTTCATAATTAAAGCGCCATAAACAGGAGAAAGTTGAAAAAGGATAGAGATAGAGAGAAATCTCTTATCTCTACTTTCGCTTTTACTCTTTTTTTTTTTTTTTTTTTTTTTTATATCACTTATCGAAACCTCTTAAAAGTTTTCGTAACAACTTTCTGTACAAGCCTTAAGGCTCAAGGTACCACTGCAATGCTTCTTTTTCTTTACTTCCTTTTTTGAGACACACGTCGGAAAAGAAAAAGAAAACTCTTACTCTATCAACCGTGTATCGAACGAGCGAGATTTATAAGGGGGAACTGGAACTGGGGGAGGGGGAAGACACGGGAAGTAGCCGTAAAAGCCGGACCGCTCGTAAAAAGTGACCGGCTTGGGTAATACTGGAAAGGCATATACAGCCAGTCCGGCACCTGAGACTGGCTAATTTCTCCTGGATAGCCGGATGTCAAATTTCATGGACTTTCTTGCACTGGACGATGGAATTCGATTGGAAGAGAGGATTTTGTATAAAGTTAGATCTTGAATAATTCGTCTACAGATATTTTTACTAAATATATTATTCGATGTACTTAGGATATTTTCCTCAAAATATCAATTCAAAATCTAGCAAAAAAATTTCTATGTCTTATTCTATTTTTTCTAAAAAAATTTCTATTGTATTATACAGTTATTAGATATCTATTGCAATTGGATTTAGTTAATATAATCTTCCTTGAATTAGTTTATTATGTTAAATTATCTTAAATTCATGAATTTATTATTCTTACTTCAGATATACGTTTACTGTAATCAATATAAAATAAGTTTGCTTCATCGTAATCATCATTTTAAAAATTATTTTTACAACAGACTATTAAGAAGAAATATATATATATATATGTATGTATATATATATATAATGCTGTTATATTAAATCAAAAGCCACATCCTATTCTTGTGTAAAAACTGCTTTTCGAAGAGGAATATTCAAGATTTAATCCTAATAATTATTAATGAGTTTGTTAGAAATATTTTATTTTTGATTTATCTAGGTATATATATGTAAATGCGGTTGTTTGAGAAATTGTTTGTGGGATTTTTCTTTTATACACGCGTATATATTTCATTATCTAGGTAAAATATGCAAAATATTGTCACAGAAAAGTAACAGGTTCAGTTGAGGCTCATGCTCACCATGTTTTGCTGAACCTATACTTTAAAGTAAATTTAGTGTAATTTATGTCTTTTGTTGTTATGGTAAAAATTATAGGACAAAGGGTTAATCAAATATTAATCTTATTATTTAAACAAAACAAAAGCATATGGTATCCCGATGACCGCTATAGTTAATAATAAATCTTTACTTATTGACCATCGAGTTATAATTGCGGCATGTGAAAATACGAATACATACTTGTGTATGTATATTCTAAGTATATTCTTCCGATTTCATATTAACTAATATTTATTGTACATTTTTAATGCTGAATGTAAGAATATAAAACTTCATTAAAAAGCAGTAAAGGAACCGTATTTTTTTTTTTAAATAGGGCTTTTTTCAAATAAATATTAAATAAGCAACATAAAATATCTTGTGAATTTATAAAATCCAAAGCATGTGAATTTTAATTTAAAAAAACACTAAAACTCGTGCTAAAGAAATAATGTTAAATCTGTGTGTTACTGGCTAATAGAACTTAAAGCAATGCATCAATTTATATCTAATAAAGAAAACCATTTTATGCCTGGATAAAACTTACAAGTTTTTATCCCTTCAATTTTATTTGTTTGAGATTCATTTACACTGATATATCAAATGTTTTGAATCTATAGAGTTGGTATCTCTAGAATCGATTCCTCGTTAACTTCCGTGTATGATCCTTTGTACATGCCTTGCAGTAAATATACAGCATATATTCTCAAGTAATTTGCCATGCTTGGTTATGCATCGCTGCAACCGACTCTCCCCCACCCCATTCCATTCTTCGTTAATGATTACGTAATTGCTGCTCAGTGCTTGTCAGTCATCGAATCTCTTTTTTTCCCCTTTCCCTCGACATCAAGCAACGGTGGATAATTACAAGTTGGCACGCGCATTTGGAAAGTGTAAGTAAATCTTTGAAACGAACACTTTTTGAAAATGCGTTTAAGCCCCGCCTCTTGATGATTTTCTTTTAGAAAAGGTGTTTTCCAATGTTTTTGCTTGCTGAACGTTCGTTTTCAGGAAGATATTGGTATACTGCTTTTGAGTAAATATTATTTGTTGTGTCAGTTAACAACAACTGGCATTACAAGTTACTATTGATGATAAAAGAACAATAAAATTTGATAATGTTTTTTTAATCCAAAAGAACTGTTACGAGGGTTGCTATTTATATTTCTGGCCTAATAATGAAAAAACAAATATGTAGGATCGAAATTGGTTTTATTGTTTTTCAAAATATTCTCCATGATGATCAATACACTTTTGCATGCGTTTGAACCAATTTTCAAAGCACTTTTTCCAGTCCGATTGAGGTAACTCCAAAACATGCGTTTTGAATGCATCAACCGCTTCTTCGGGGGTCGAAAATCGTTGTCCACGTAATTTATTTTTGATGTGTGGGAATATGAAGAAGTCATTGGGTGCCAAATCAGGACTGTACAGCGGATGACCCATCAGTTTGATCTTTCGCTCCGTCAGAAATGCCTTTGTTTGAGTCGATGTGTGAGAGCTCGCATTGTCATGATGAAGAATGATTCGCCTGTTCTTCTGCTTTTTTCGAATTTCTCCGATGACTTCTGGCAAACAAATGGTCGTGTACCATTCAGAATTGAACGTCCTGCGTTGCTCTAACGCCACTGTTGCCACATGACCGTTAATGCCGAAGAAACAGGCAATCATTTGTTTCGATGTGCTTCTTCCTTGAACAACTTTTGTTGGTTTTGCCTCGTCTTGGAAGACCCATACAGTTGATTGCTGTTTTGTTTCCGGCTCATATGCATAGATCCATGATTCGTCACCTGTGTAGATGTTATACACAGCCTTTGATGTACCTTGAATGTATTTTTCCAACATTTCCTTGCACCAATCGACACGAGCCTTTTTTTGAGCGTTTGTCAGATTATGCGGGATCCAACGCGAACAAATTTTTACGCTCAAATGTTCATGCAATATTTTATTGATGCTAGTCATACTAATGTCCAAAGACGCCTCTATCTCACGGTATGTCACATGACGATCTTGCTTTATCAGTTCACGCACAGCATTGATCTTTTCTGGCACAACAACGGATTTTGGACGACCTGCACGGGATTCGTCCTGGATCGAACATCGACCACGATTAAATTCGTTATACCAATTTTTTACAGTGCTGTAGGATGGCGCTTTATCGCTGTATAAAGAATAAAGTTCATCGAATCACTCTTGTCTTGACAATCCACGTCGAAAGTTATGAAAAATAATGGCACGAAAATGTTCACGATTCAATTCCATTTTTTGACAGAGAAGAACTTTTCAATTTACTGTCAACAACACAAATAAAGCTATAATGGTAAATCATCTGCTGAATTTATGTTTAAAAATATCAAACTTTCGATTAAAATCGTCTTCGGTCGCCTAGCAACACTTACTTTTGCCAAGGCCAGAAATATAAATAGCAACCCTCGTATTGATGGTTATATTAGACCGAGTTCAAGGCCTTATCTATATGAAAAAAATAGCAATAAGCTGAATTATACTGAGGTGGACACTCGTACGTCAACACAAGATATGAAGTTTTAACCTGACTGCTGCGTTGTGTAATTCCTTGATAGTAATATCTCTTGATTACTCTTTAAATCTCTCATACAGGAATGTATGAAAATCTTAACTGTGTTTTGATATTGAATCATCTTTGTATATTTCTTTCAAGAAATATTTCGTAAATGTGATTTAATATTCATCAATTTTAAGCACTATAAAGGTAAGCATTTTCGAAAAACTTCATGTTTGATTCTATGTCCCTGTCTATTAAAAAAATTAATTGAATGTTTTTTTGCCTTTGAATTTTTTTTTTAATTAGTCCTTTTTTTTCTTTCAAAATATTGAATGTTATTTATTCATTTTTTGAGAAAAATGAGATAAAATATGAATACATAAATTAGAGTTAAAATATCAATCAACAAATCTCTTACTCTAATTAGCAGATTTTAAACTATATTTTTGATAAAATTTAGATATTTTTACCTGAGCTGAGGGACTAAAAAATCTTTCAAAACTTTCTTGTATGAAAGTTTCACTGCTTCAATGGTAACTGAAAGGGAAAACCAGTTTTACACAGAATCTCACCCGGTTTCATTTCATTCATACATAAATTAAATCGGAAACGAATATGTTCTTACGTTAATCGCTATGATTATGTATAAATGAAATATTGTATAACTCAATCACACACACACATGTTTTAAGCCATTTGTTCTTAAGTTTTATTACTATTTTTTATGTATTTAGAAATGGATGATGTTAAGACAGTTGCTTTTATATACTTATTTTTACATATATATCTATGACGTATTTCTTACGCAACGATTTTCTTATGCAGGCAATTTGTTTAAAATTGAATTATTGTTTGAGTATTTGTTTTTTAATTATACATTTCCTTATTTATTTTATACTTATTGTCTACCTGGATTTCTAAATTCTTTATTTTCATATTTCTACATTATTAACATCTTTTTCTCATTTTTGGAACTGCCACAATCTAAGATAAAATATGTAAATGAATGATAAGTTTCCAATTAAAATATTGAAATTTTCTTAATTAATTTTAATAATATTATTTTTATAATCTTAATTAAATCACAACTTTAATTGAGGATAATTTATTATTGTTTCATTTAATTGAGTATTACGTAATTATTTCATGTTTTATTCAATTTTTTCCTTTAATGTGTACTGGTTTTTATAATTTAAAGCAATCTGGTTGCATAAATATATTTCCTTAAATTTTATCTTTTACCATAGATATTTGTCCGCATATTTATTTCTATTGCGAATATTATACTTCATATATTGGTGAGGAAAACGAATAATAGCAGGCAATACATATGTAGACTGGAGTACTTCCCAATTCATTTCCCACTCTTGTAAATCTTTTCTTTGTATCGTTTGGTGTTCACTATGTACGCCATCCAAGCATTTTGCAGATTCATCCTGAAAGAGAATCAGCTTATGGTAGAATAAATTTATATTTGCAAAATGCGCGCGGTTGAAATGTTACATATTTGCGACTAGGTAAAATATTGTTTCTTAACAAGATTGTATAAAAGATGAAAACCTCAAATGTTTTTTGCTTTCAAATATAAGAATGAAAGTTGAAATCAAAGCACACGCGTAAAGATGAAATTTTAGATTTTCTATTTATTCAGTACTCAAAAATGTTTTCACTAGCAATAGCTGATCTGTTTTCAAACTACAAGTCTTCTGTTTATAGTTTTCTTTGTGATGGGCAGAGATTTTGTCTCAGACTCTCATCTTTTTATTTGATATAAAAATGAATTTCTTTCTTTTATTGAATTCAGAAAATGCGCAAGTGTTTGAATACAGTAAAACTGAAGGTTCTATTAAATTAAAATAAAATAATCAAATAAATATATTAAATTAGTAATTTCAAATATATTGTTTTAAAAGCAGTTTCATTTTTAGTAATATACTAAAAAATTTAAAGTAAATAACGATTAGCTTTAAACATACCTCTTTAATAACAATATTAGAGAAACAAATTTTTACTAGGCTTCTCATTACTTAAATTCAATACATAAAATGTAAAACTTTCGGACATTTTTTTAATTTATTGAAAACACTGTTTTGTATTACGAGAACTCATAGTGGTCAAAAATATGATTTCATGATATCTGTAAAAATAATTAATATTAAATAATCTCACAGATAATAAATTATTAAAAAACTGAAATATATATATATACATATATTATATACATATATATATATACATGCATATATATACATACATACATACATATATATATATATATATATATATATATATATATATATATATATATATATATATATATATATATATATATATATATATATATATATATATATATATATATTGGTTTTTTAATATTGCTGTGTAATATTTGCTGTTTGGGTTTTACAGACTGTATCATTGTATCATCATCAAATGTATCATTAAAAATATTCTAACCAAACTGTTAATTCATATGAGAAACTTTGAGATATTTAAAGCTATTATTATGCTGCTAAGTATTATATTTTCTCGAAACTATGATTGGTATATTTATCAACATAAAGCAATTATAGTTTTTTGCGCATTAAATGTATATTGCATTCTAAAAGTACATTTTTATCGAAAATGAACTTTATTAACGTATCACAGGAAACAAAAAATTTCATGTCTTTTAGGGTAATTGTTACTGTTCAAATCAATTTGTCGCTTATTGTTAAATAATGAACAAGGTTTTCTATCCTGTCTTTGAGAAATTTATTCTGAAGATGCAAAAAGACACTGATGATTAATACAGTATACAGATATTGATACAGTAGTGATAATACAAGATTAATATAATTAATATAGTATACATTTGTTGTAATATTATTCTCTTTAACAGTAAGAAGGTAAGAAAATTACTTTTTGATATTCAACATATATGAGTTTAAGATGTATTTATAATTACTAAAATATATTAAATGGAGACTTATTTTGATGTTTTTATACCATCTCGTCGTTTTCATACCGTATGCTTATCCTTGATAACTGTACTCTTCTGCAGTGTATTCTATTAATTTTCCGGTACGGACTGATGCACGAAACTGTAGGGATACAATGTCCCCATTGTTTATTTTCCTAGGGCGTTAACTCACGACTATTAAAATATTTAATTTTGGTGCATGAGCTTAGCCATGAATCACTTACTTGTCAGGTATGGGTTCCCAAATGAGTTATAAACACGGAATATAAATTTCATGAGCCCCCTTTCCCTATTTAATGTTTTACTCCCCTGATTCACAGTTTACTTTTATCTTTCGCTAATCACCCTCTGCCTTTCTGAGGAGACCTCCTCTTTTGCATAGGTCACACTGCCTCCCAGTCTTCTCTGGGGCGTCGACTTTAGCCGCCCCTGTCACGTCATCGATTTCGCAACAATGGCGAAGACAAATCGCTTTCTTTTCTGGGAAACACACCCTCCTTCCTACCCCAACCGGCACACCTTCCATTGTAATGCATTGTGAATGCAGATCGGTACTGTATTGTGTCCGTCCGTCGCGCCCCCACCCCCTGCTCGCTATCCATCACGTCTTGGGATCAATCGAAGGTTTTCCTGGTCGAAATAAAATAAAATCAGGACCACACGGAAATTCGAATTATGTCCGGAACGCCCCTCTAAGGAATGGGGACCCTGGAGAAAATTAATAGCCGAACAGTCTGGAAAAGCAAATGTCTTATAGTCCTTGTAAATCACATTTTCCGAGATAGCCATTTAAATCATTTATCGTTAACGCCCTTAATAATGCGAGTTGTTGGTCAGATGGATTGCGGTTTAATCTTGTCCTCTACTCAACACCGCTGCTTATGTTCTTATGGAACCCGACAAATCTGTCTTACCCCCTAATTTATTGACTATACAGAGAGTAATAAATGCGATCGTAATATTATATTATTCTTATTAATTTTAATGCATTCTGTGGCATGAGATAGCTTCATTCCCTAACAGTTATAAAAACCATAGAAAATTAATAAGAATATGCCTTATTAAGGGAAAATAATTTAACTCCCACTTTGTTTGACAGCATTATTATGGACGAAAATAGTCTCAATGTAAAATTTTATGCTTTCCAAAAAATAAATCTAGCTAGTGTTAAGTATTTACAAAAAATATTCTTTTTTTCCCATTTCTAGTATACCTGGTAATTTGAAGCTAAATAATTCTCAAATTGCTATAGGAGATTTGTTCCAATTGATAATTACAATCAAGTTTATAAGGAATGAATTGTAGAATTAAGATTGTAAGATTGTAAATTAAAATTGTTCTTTAATTAATATGAAAATATAGAAATTAATATCTATATCTATATATATATATATACATTAAAAAAAAAAAAAAAAAAAAAAAAAAAAAACAGAATATCCTATTCTTTAATATTGAATTTTTAATTTATAAATCATTCAAAACGGTATTAATTTATATTATCATATAATAGTATATTTTTCCGTTTATTAACAAATAAAAGTTTTACGTTGTTGTTACATATTATATGGAATATAACTTTTTATATATTCTTAAATTATTTGGAGTTTGATTTAATATATTCGAAAAATAAATTGTTAAAAGGAAATACTGTAGTAACGAATGTTTATTGAACTACTGTCACATTTAAAATAATATTCAATTTTTAATTTATTTAATAATTTAAAACGGTATTAATTTATATTATCATATAATAGCATATTTTCCCGTTTATTAACAGATAAAAGTTTTACGTTGTTGTTACATATTATATGGATTATAATTTTTTATTTATTCTTAAATTATTTGGAGTGTGATTTAATATATTCGAAAAATAAATTGTTAAAAGAAAGTACTGTAATGAATGTTTATTGAACTACTGTCACATTTATGATAATAAATGATGATTTAATGCTCATTGTATATTCAAGAATTAATTTAACATAAGAATTATCAGTTGAATGTTAAAATTTTATTTTTTAAATCATCGAGAAATGAAGTAAATTATTTAAATTTTTTTCTAACTTTAACGAAATTCTTTAAGGCCAATTATCGCCTTTTTCCGAATTTCCATTAAACAACTTATCAATGGCCTCATCAAGACATATCAGGAAAGAAAAGAAATATGTCGGCCATTGAAAATCTTTCTCTTGAATAAAATTTCCACCATCGTGTACCCGAAAATCCGTGTCTCGAAGATGGCCAGCTTTTCTTAAGAACCACATCCTTTCTGATGAATATTAACAGGATCTCTCTTTCGGACGGGAAAATAGAGAGGGAAGAAAAAGGGAAGAATCGCAATTTTATCCCTCTCTTCCGACAGATGAATTGTGAAGGTTTCTTTTAATCCGTCGAAGAGAAGAACGAGCGAAGAACTAGTTTTCCGGACGAGTGCACCAGAAAAGATCATTAGTAAGCGCTGGGATCTTCCTCAAATACTCGATGCATCATTTTTCCCTACCTTGTCGCTTTCACTCATACAATTGTCACTCTCTTTCCCGAAAATTCCCTTTTTTTTCCCCTCTTTCCTCGAAAGAAGTTTCCCGAAAACCCCTTTCGAACGATTATTGGCAGTTTAAGGATACTAAGGTGATATATGGACGGTTGGTAACCAGGGGGTGAGAGAGTCGTATTCTTCGTTAAGTAGTTGTGAATGGAGATTTCGGAATGAGATATGTTTCTAGGAGAAGTGCCATTCTTTCGGTCGCCTGACGTAACGAGGGAAAAAAACATGGTTACAAAGTGAGAAAGGGAAAAAATGGCTTCCTTTGCAATACTTCATCCATCAATGTTCTGGAGTAGCCTTGTGGAATTACACTTTCACATTGAGGAGGGTCTTTTATTCAAGAATATTTTATGATATTCAAGGAAAGCTACTCTCCAACTCGTTTTGAATTTGAAATATTCAGAAGTATCAACTTTGCTTTATAGTTTTTCTTTTACAGTTGAAGAATTGTATAATACTTGATGGTAAAAATCGCTTAAACTTTTTTTTACATTGATTCAGTTTGTAACAGAAGTTATAAGTTTGAATACTTATCACAGTTGATCCTTTGATCGATTTGAAAGTTCCATTTCATAACATGACCTGTTGTCTACGCTAACTCATCTATTTTTTATATTTTTTCCATCTTAATAATCAAAATTTCTTGTAGTTTTTTATTGACATCAAATTGAGGTAAAATATAAGCATTGATATTTCGTTGAAAGAAGAACCTTTTGAATACACATGTTTGACATTTCAGCCTTAGAGAAGGGCCGTGGTAGCCTAGTAGTTAGAGTATTGGCCTTCCACCCGGAAGGTTAGCGTTCAGTTAGACCCACCGAGTACATGCGATATACGTGCTCGTTAAATCTGTGGAATCGAAAGTCCTGTGTGTTGGTTATTGAGCATTTACCATGAGTGCAATGGTCTGGAGAAATTTACTCCCCCTTCAGATCAATTACAAAATTGAAGGAGTACATCCTCTGGTGCTGCCATCTATCGGAGGATTTGAAGAGCAAAAATCGTACTTTCACTTTTATGGTGCTTTGATTAAACGAAAGACTTAAAATCATATAGCCAAGTCATAGTGAGATTGGCTTGTCCAAGTGTCATTAGTAACAACAACAACAGGCTTAGAATTTTTAAATATTATTCTCAATGTTTTTAATAGAAGTATATGTCGCCTAGTCAAAGCGTAATGAGTATTGTATTTATGGAAAGTATCGTGTATAGTAAGAGGAAAAATTCTGAACTCTTTTTAAAATCGATTTATCTAAACTTTTTGCTGTCTAGGTAGAAAAAAAACTTCTATTGTTGTGTGATTTTAATCGATGGCAACAGTTTTATCTTTTGATATTATCTTTTTTTTACAATGAAAACTTAATTTAAGGTAAATTGGAGTGTGTTCAACTCAAAAGAGATTATAATACAAATTTAACCATTAGTTTATTTTATTGCCGTCTTTTTTAGCATCCGAAAAGAAAACAATGCACTTAAATTCCATGAATGTTTTTAGCCAAAAGTTATTTTAGTCACACTATAAAAAAGAGATGATAAAATTATAAATCACTAATTCAACTTCTTACAAGAAAACCCATCCCGTTCTTTACTGAAAGAAATTTTCCCTGCAAAACTCCTTTAGGAATAACCAAGTCATCGCTTAACTTGAAATGATGACTCAAGTCACTGTCGCGCAGTTTCCGAAAAAGCATAACTGTGTCCAACGGCCATAAGAGGCATTCTCCAAATTCCGTTTCGAAAGAGTTTTCTTTTCTTCTTCGAGTTGCTCCATCCCTCTCTTGGAAGAATGGCTCTATTCCAAATACCTTTCCTCGAATCGCATACCTTACTCACCACTACAGATCACCGGAAAAGGTCTTCTAATGAAATCTTAATCACTAGGTAAAAGGAAACTCCTTTCTTCGAAACAGTTGAGTAGGAATAGTTGCCCACTGAAGATTCTCTCATTACTTTCTATTCTTTTTTCTACGTCCCTATTTTTGTTAGATATTTGCTTACAGAGAAAGCTATTTTTTGCGATAATTTTTTAAAGAAGAAAGTTACTTTTATACAGGTTTGTAATTTATATGGAAATTAAAGTAGTGAAATGTCTGTAGTTTACATTAACTATCGGTTGATAGAAAATCTTTTCAAAATATCCAATCAGTGGATTAATCTGGTGAGAATCTAGAATTTCTCTTTTTGGTATGTTTCGGAAGTTTTGGAAATGGTTACAAATTCAGTGATTTTCTGGACATAAAACAATGAATTTAAATATGTGTATATTTTGCATTTATAATGGGTAGTATGGATTATCAGAAGCAGATGCTAATAAAGATATTGGTGGTGAAAAATATATTGTGGTCTCACGCTATGTTTGTAACTAACAAGATTATGATGATATTAAAAATATTACCAAATAATGAAATGTGTCTGCATTTTATATTAGATATCATTTGACACAAAAACCCTTACAATTTATCTAATCAATGGATTTGGGTGGTAAATAATTAAAATTTCTTTTATATTTTCGAATTTTCAATAAGGTAAAAAACTCTACACCCTTCCAATCAACACACAACATAGAATACTGCATGTAGAATCAACTTGTTATAATCGACAATTTTATTTAAGATCGTATGGAAGGGATTGCAAAGTTGAAGAGTGAAGAAATTTGCTCTTTATTTACGCCGTTGTTCTTGGTATATTTGCCTTTTTTTTAAATTTTAACAATGCTTTTAATAGTATTCACTTTGTAATACTTGTTAGGAAGCCTTTTAAAACATAATAAATTTTTCATTTTCAATAAGTGCTTCTTAATGTTGGTAACAAGATGAAATATTGTTGCCAAACGTGTATTTCAGAAATCTCTACAGTTATTCTAACTTGATGCTGATTCGTAATTTGATAATTGGAAAAAAAATGTTCTGAATGATAATGACAAATGTTATATTTATTCATCAAATGTTGTTAATCATTGTCAAGTCTCCAACTCTGTTATATTGTAGTGAAATATTATTCAAACACGTATTCTACTTTGAGAAATTTTTTTTTAAAAAAATGTCATGTTATTGTTACTAGTACTTTAGAAATAACAATCGTTGTGTGCCCCTTTCACAGCAAATGGGTATCAAATGTATCATGCCATAGATATTGTCCTCTAAGACAGCAATGTATCTCTAGAAATTCAAACTTCCTCAAGAAATAGCTATTAAAAACATTTGGCGACCTAAGAAGTAGAAAAAAAAAAGCGAGCACTTTCCATCTTCCGCTCTGGACATAACTCTTCGGTTGAGTAAGTTGGCCAATCTAGAAGAGGGCCTGTAGCAGAAGCAATTACTCAAAACGTCAATCTCGTCTGTGCTCGTCTCGGTGGAGTGCACTTCTGATTGAATTCTGCCTCGCGAAAGACGTAATTTATGACGAGCTCCACCATGGAAAAGGCTCGACATTTTTCGCCAAGGCGCTAATTTATGAGTGAAGGGGAATTATCTCCCGGTTTCCGCGCCACAGAGTTTCTGGACGGAGAAGACCTCTTGAATTAACTATCGCTAAAAGAGACTCGATTATCACGAAAGCCGTGAATTCTCCTCTGGAATAATCTAAAAATAAATAATCTTTTCTCCACCCCTTCCCATAAATATTTATTGAGATTTTACTCGATTTTTTTATACTCTAGGTTCCGGTTTGCTCGAATTACTATGCGATTGAGAAAGAAGTCTCAGTGAGCATTTTGCAAGTCAGCTTGACGTATTTTAGAATACACTTCCAATGCCAATTTGAATTTTATGAGTTAATGTAATTGCTAATGCCTTCAAGATTTGACATCAGCTTTTGATATTCAGTGCAATTTACTTATTATTTTTCAAAGATGATTGTTGCTTGTAATAAGTGATAAATAAATTGACTGTATTAAGACCTTTTATTGCGTTATTTTTGTGACTCAACTTAGGTTTCATTGACTCTATTGTAGCTTGTTTCTAAGCATTTATTCTTTAAAGAAATAACTTAATTTGCCCTGTCCCTCTACTGCAGCATTCTTTTTCTTGATTTCTCAATTTGATCGGAGATTACAACTTAAAAGGAGTTAAAAATGTTAAAAATAATTAACAATTAACCTGATATAGAAATCGAACTAAAATATTGATTTGTGGACTATATATATATATATATATATATATATATATATATATATATATATATAACTTTGTTCATTTTATTACTAATACGATTATAAAGTTATTCAAATTATTAATTAAATATTTAATAATATGTATAAAATTATACAAATTATCAAATAATACGTAAAAGTTGTAAACTTTGATTTTTACCATTTGTTGTTTTACAAAGCTTCTGGTAATGGGGTTTTGGATTCCTTCGTTAATACATTTGTAAAATATTCCTGTAAACATCTAACTAATTTTGTTGCTTATTAAGATTTTATTGATAAGGATTAATTTTATATTTTGTTCAATTATTCTACTCAGTTATTAAAATATTTTTAAATATTCTTTAATAGCGTTAACTTATATGAAGTAAAGTCAAGGAATTAGTAGATTTATGATGGTCACAACTAAACTTTGATGCTTTCTTTCAAAGCCAATTTTTCTGAAAAATCTAGCGAAAACCACGTGACTTTTCCTTCAAGTTCTAACCAGTATTATTTCATATCTCTTGTAAAAAGCTGAAATTTAAATGATTTAAAATATATAACTTGATTCGATTACTAGTTAAACTGCATAAAACTAATCTTTTGATATTTCTATCTTTTACCAAAGTCTGTAGTAATAAAGATTGTGAAATGCTTTGCTCGCTAACACAAAAAATACTATTTTATTTTCCCATTTTGATCACGTGGCTCAAGAAACGAAACTGAACTTTGGAACTTCGCAACTGCTGCTACCTTTCCACCGTCAAATTAAAGGGCAAAGGAAAAAGGACGAAAAGTTTTTTTTTTCCTTTTTTTCCCCTTTTACCTTCTACATCCTTCTCTTTTCCCCAAATTCTGTCATTCTTTGAAGTCTATTGGATTTCGCGTCTTAGCTTTTTGAGGTCCAACCGGTGCGGCCGTGCCAAAGCTCACAAAGAAAAAAAGAACGCAATCAATGCATTGATCGATTCATTACACTTCTACCTTTTCTTCCTAACCGATCTTTCTTGATTTTTTTTTCTCTTTCTTAGATCTTTTTCTCCCTTCTAATCTGCTCGTCGGGATATTTTTCCCAAAGACCAGATGGATCCCAAACATTACGCAGGGACATAAGGCCTCTGACCAGTGGTCGTAAAGACTTATTCCTGGATTTCGGGTGTCTGGCTGTCTCTGGACATTGTGGGTGACCAGGGAGCGTTTAAAACTGGGGAATAAAAGATCCGGACTAATTCTTCTGAAAGCCTAGCGCCGTTTTTTTCCACTCTTCAAAACTAGCTTCTTTTCCTGCAGATACGAAGAAAGCTTTCGGAGATTATTATCCTTGCCTTTTTTCAGTCCCAGTATTGAATGCAAGCTTTGTATTTAGAATAATGGTTTTCAGTCAAAATATTTTTTGGAGTTCAAACTGTTATTTAATCCAGCAAGTTATATTTTACAATTGTGAAAAGAATGTATAGCATAATATAGTTTGCAAATAATATAGTGACAAAAAATAATTGATTTTACTTTAAATGGATAATAATAATTATATAAAACTAAATATTCCTTTTTAATATTTTATAAGTTTTGATGAAATTATTTTAAATTATTAAAACTTACTAATTTTATTTATCTTTAAAATTCTTTGTTGGTTGCGTTATTTTATAGTTTTGGTTAAAACAACATCCACAGAAACCATTTATAATTATAATTCCTCATAAACTTGGTTCATGTGTTGCTGACCAATATATTTAACTGTATTTAGCTTTAACTGAAATCAGTTAGTGGAAACTGCTAATTGAGAGTTTACATTATTTAGAAACAGAGACCAAGCAAAAGAATCCCTAATACTTGATCTACCACTCCATCATATCACTTTGAGGACATTGCGACTTTGATATATTTAATGTGCCCGAGCTGCCTTTTAATGAACTCTACAGGTCTTATGTAATCCGAGATTCAAACTCATTATCTTCCGATGATGGAATGATGATCTAACTAACGAAACTACGGCTGTACTCATGTTAATTGATGTTATACATATCAGAGAGAGAGAAAGAGAGAGAAATTTACCTCAGTTGTATAATAAGTAAATCAATAAATAATTGCAGTCTCATATAAGGATATACAAAATATAAATCCCTGGTTAATATTAATACTAATATTATATTCCTTATTGCATTGTTGTTGCAAAAAATAGTTCTGGTTTCTGCCTTATTAACTAATGTTTTGCATTTTAGATCTGGGTTTGGTCGTACCTTAAATTAAATTGATGATACCTCAAATTAATCTCGTTTGTATAAGCATCTTTAGCAATCTTGAAATGTAGCTTTGTATATTTTTCTGACTTGAGCTTATAAATTGTAATTGCACTAATATTATTATTTTGCTTAATTAAATGCGAAGCATGTCCATCATTTTCAAGGTAAATCAGCTACCTACAATAATAAAATTGAAAGTAATAAATGACTTACATTGATTTCTAGCTCATTGAACAAATCCTGCATTTAAATTCCAGTAATCCGTTTTATTGCATTTAAAATTACTAGCTTCTTTTATTGGGTAAACTATAATTGGTTAATGGCATTCTCTCTTGTTATCAATAATTTGTGTTGGTACCTTGATTAACTCTGAAACTGATTATGCTTAAGAATTCATTGCTGTTGAAATAGGATAATTAAACAAATCAATTAATTTGTCTTATTTAGATTACCTACAAGGGATGTAAGGTATCAGTGTTTTGAAACTAGCTGAATTAACAGTCGAATCTCATTATTTGGAGAGTTTCTTTTTGGAAACTATTGAACTGATTTCTATATAGGATTTGAGGCATAGCTTTAATACAATAAATGCGTGGGTATAATTACAAAAGAAAGGAGGGTAATAGTTTAGTGAAATAGAAGTGGTTGAGATTTAGATGTAATTGCAGTTTTTGAAACAGCTGGTGATTTAAAGGCGATAAAATAAATTCCAAAAATTTAATTTAAAGAAAGATATATTATGATAATAAACATTAAAAGATTCGTTAAACAATAAAAAGAATTTGAAAATAATGATTATAGTGGAAAGACAAATGATGACAACTTCATGATATTTAATTTACTTGTTTAGTTTGTTTTGAAGCCCGGTGGGTTAGTGGCAACGTTTCACGCTCAAGTTCCGAGGTTCGATTCTCATACTGGGCAAGGTTGACTCAGCCTTTCATCCCTTCTTTAGGTCGATAAACTGAGTACTAAGCATGATTGGGAACTAAAAATAAGGGTCCTACGTTAGGTTGATCAACTAATGGGACATATGCTTCGCACCCTAACGCCCTCTTTCATAAAAACAATTATGGGCACTGTAAGTCTTGGCCCACATGGGCTGTCGTGCCACGGAGTTTAGTTTAAAGTAGTTTGTTTTATGTTGCATATTAATCTTAATATTATTCCTTTTAAAGTAATAAAAAATAAAAAGTAACTTTTTGATGACAAAAAAGGCTATTTCATTCGTGAAAGTCAGTAGCCATTCTAAAAGCGCTTTTTTATGCCTTGAACAATGTCTCATTAGGTTTAACAATTATTAAGAGAAGGATATACTATCATGTCTAATATACCGAAATCATACTATAAATATTTTCATTTTATAATTAATTAAAAAATTACTTTAGTTTAATATATATATATATATATATATATGTGTGTGTGTGTGTGTGTGTATTAAATTAAAGTAATTTTTCTTTAGTTACGTGGTGCATATGTTATTAAAGAAGCATGTTAAAATAGGCTGTGTTATATAATAATATAAAAAACTGTTAATATATTTTTTATTCATGATAAATTATAGTGTAATAACATATGCACCACGTAACTAAAGAAAAATTACTTTAATTTAATATATACACATATATATGTGTGTGTGTGTGTGTTAACGAAAGTATCATATTATTTATTGCATTATAAAATAAAATCAATATTCAATGTAGGAAGATATTGTAATTTTTATATAAAAAATTGAAACTGCTAAAAGTACATCTTTCTTAGAAAAAATAATAAATTCATCTTCCCTTGTCAGAAACCTTATGGTATATTAGAATCGTTATTTAATATTGTCTTTAATATGACATATTATCTAATTTAATATTATGAAAAATTCAATAAGAAAAAAATATTAAAACATGAAATGTCTATGAATCTCATCTCATAAAATTCTATTGTGACAGATTAGAAATAATGACAAAAATAAGATAAATGAAAAAAAAGAAATATATTAAAATTATTAAAGCTTTTCCTTAGAGTTATATTAAGAAATGTGTTTGGTGACATTTATCAAATATATCTCTTGTCTTATTAAAATTATTTTTTTCGTACATTAGATATATATATATATATATATATATATATATATATATATATATATATATATGTCAGTTAATATATTTTATCATCTTATAGCAACAAAAATGTTTGACTTGTGAAAATGAAAATACTAAGCATTAAAATTATCAGAATTTACGGATAATTCTGTGATGGAGAATTTATACTTAAAAATATAGAAAATAATAAATATATATTGAGTGTTTTGTTACTGTATAGTAGTTACATTTTCACTTTTATTTTGGAAGAAACGCCTATAGTTAATTAGAAATGTACATTAATACTCTTCATATTTTATTTAATTAGACTCAGTTGCCTTAATTAAAAGGGGGCTTATAAATATATATAATTATAAGTAATAAATAATTTTAAGTTTTTATTAAAAACGCAATTGAATAAAACACAAAAATTTTATTTACTTAATTACGTGTGTTTATATTATAATATTATATTATTTAAAATTATCTAAAAAATTAAATAAGCTTGTATAAAAATAAGCTGTGTTATATAATAATATAAAAACTGTTAACATATTTTTTATTCATGTGTGATAAATTATAGCGCAATAACATATGTACCACGTAACTAAAGAAAAATTATTAAAACTGATAAAAAAGGTTTTAACCGCATCTAGTTTATGTATTATTAAAGACGTATGCAATTATATTTGCATAAATAGTCATGAAAAGTAAATAAATAAAAACACCTGTTTAAAAGAAAGAGAGGTATGCCTTAGAACCAGAATATTATTTATTAATTTCATAAAATAAGTGTTATAAATAAGGATTAAAGAGTATAATCAATGAAAATGGTCATCAATTACTAAATAGCTGGGGTTTATGATATTACCAAGAATGGAACAAAGATAAAAAAAAAAAACTTGATAGAATGAATTGAAAGCATGAATTAAAACAAATGCGTAATTTATACGAATTCTTTTTCAGGTTTTCCATATATGTTAATTCTATGTTGCGCGCGCGATACCATAAACAAATATCTAATAAAAGGCTAAACTCATCGTGTTCCGTATAACTATTTTTTTCAATTGTAAAGGTGTTTTCGACTTCAACGTATCAAGAGCAGTTGGTTAGTCACATTTCATTTCATTTCAAATAACACTCTTTGCGGCTGATCAAACATGCGGCCAATGCAACGGATAAAGGTGGCGAAATTCCCGCCGCTTAAAAATGGCCTTCCAATTGATTGGGCTAAAAATACACTCTGAGCAAAAGAAAGCAAAAATGAAATCTCCTTGTGTGTGTGACAAAAACATAAAACCCAAGGTGAAAATAAGAGGAGAGACGAGCAGATACCAGTGGAGGAGCTTCTTGCAGAGGAGAGGGGAGGCTGGGTGAAGTTGCTACAACAGGGATTACGTGTTGATGAAGCAGTGATTGGGATGCCCTCGAGGCCCCTGTCCACAAAAAAAGGAGAAAACTCCTCAACCGGTCATCTTTTCTCTTCACCTTTAATGGAAAGGAAGATGGAGATCAAGGGAGAGATGCTCCAGGGACAACCAGAATGAGGATTTATTCCCGGATGTTTTTGGCTGCTCTGGACTACGATTCGATGTTTCAGGTTGTTCCATAAACAATGCTCCTAATAAAATGGGAGTGATTTAAAGAATCGTAACTTAAAGGTTCTTTGTGCTTGTCTCTGATTTGTTCCACATTCGAGAAATTTCTTTTAAATAAGCATTATTAATAGTGACATTTTTTATCATTTTATATATTATTTTATATTTTTCACTATGTATTTACTATTTTTGATACATAATTTGTGAAAAGATGTTTTGATTTTGATTGATACATCGCATCGATTGAATTGGATTCAAATAGTCGGATTTAGTTGTTTTTTTATTTTTAAATTAGAGAAAAATTAAATAAATTTCAAAATATTAAGAAATGAAATACAAGTTTTTAAACGCCTTATGTAATTCTGTGATGTGAAAAATTTCATTTTTAAAAAGTTTGTGAATTAAAAGACGGGATTTTTGTAATTTATAAAATTTTTTTAAAGAAATATAATTATTTTAATTTAATCTTTTCAATTAAGCGTTATACTCTTAATAAATAAAATGGAAAAAGGTAAATAATTTAATCTAATAAAATCAATTTTTTATTCCAATGAAAACTTATCACTTCCAGTATTTTCTATTCAAGCTATAGCCGCTTATAATTACTTTCCTAAAATGAAATATTGTGGTGGCACTCACATATATTTGGGAAAAATATTTACTTCTAAAATTATTTGAAAAAGTATATTTTATATAATTTATTATTACATCTTGTTTGTATTCATTTTTTAACGATAGTAAGTACTATTCATTAAACTATCATAAAGAGTTTTACAAAATATTTATTCTCTTTTAATTAAATATTGTTTATATAATAATGTTACTTTTTATGGAAAAATTTTAAGTATCAAAACTATAAATTCAGTTATTAACTTTTGAATTAGATTAAAATTTATTTAAGGCCATGTTTGAAGTTTGTTTTCATTTAATTTGTGTTTCTGAATATTGCCCCAACTTATTTTATATCAAGAATATTTAGTGTTAATAACAACCCAATTTTATATCAAGAATATAACTTTATATCAAGAATATTTTGTTAAGACATTGCTTAATTTTACAGCTTTCATTTTTACATGATAGATATAAGAAAATTTGATTCTATTGTAATTTTTCTCTATATAAATTTTAAAAATATGTTAAAGTTGCCTGCAATTTCTGATTTTATTTAAAAATAATAAAGGCAGTTTCTCTACGATAATGTGAAAATAAGTAAACTACTTATTTATTCCGGCATTTTTATTTCAATTATGATTACTTCTAGAATAAATAATGCCGATATTAAAAAAATTACTAAAAAAATCATTCTATAAGACAAGAATTGACAACCATCTGTGTTTTAAGGCCACAACTTTCTAATGATGCAATTCATTTCAATTTGGGTTTTGTGAACTTTTTTTAAGAGCTAATGGGTCTTATTTCTTGTTTTTCTCGACTTCAGATTATTTTACGATTATTGCGTTCAACATTCGTGAATGTCTTTACCCTTTTATTGCAAGCTTTTGATTGGTCCATTCGTCAGAACTTTATATCATCGCGAAAACTTGTTTGAATAAAATGTGTTATAATTCTGTTCTCTGGTTTTTTTTCCGCCAAATAAAGAACTTGAATGATCCCCTCTTTAAATACGCAAAAGTGAATTAGCTCTGATAGCTTGGTTGATTGTTGTGTGGTTGACTTATTGTTGTCCTGTTTTATTTATCTTAATCTGACTGACTATAAAAAACCCCGTCTTAGGAGTGGATTTTGTAGTGATTTGGAATTCTCTTTAGTTGTTGGTTTCAGCCTTAGTGTGAAGAAATGACTGTTGTTGAGTAGCAAATAAATAAAACTGATCTCATATTGCTTATAACTAAATAGAGTCAAATTAATGTAAATGTGGTCAAGGTTATATTATGAAAATAGAAATACATGAAGACTATAGTAGATTTAGCTTAACCTAGTATGAACCAATGAAGAGCCAGCCATACTACACCCCTGTGTCTACCGGTGAATCGTGGGAGGGTCTTTTAACATCTTGCTGACCAAAAACTTTTCCCGGAGCAACTGGAGTCTTTCTTTCCATTTATTGACTGGACTCGATTATTTGCCGGTACTATAATGCACCTACTGAAATTTATACTCTTTGTTTTTAAGACACTCTCCCCTTTTGAGATACTTTATTTTTAAATTGTACTGCATGACTTCGTATACCCAAAAAATACTATCAAAATAAAAAATTTCATGTAACATTTATTTAAATGTCAAACTATATTTGTCCAGAAATAATCAGCTTTAAGTGTGTGCAAAGTCAAAGATAGTTTACTTCAAAAGCCATTTAAATTTAAAGCAGCATGTAAAGCTCTAATATATATTAATAACATGCAAACATATAATGTGAGTAAAATATTAATATTCAAATCAATTGTATATTCAGCAAAAAATTTGATGGTACATAATTATATTAAATATTCACTAATATATGAACTAAATTTATACTACTTGTTTGAAAATAATAGAATAAATACAAATTGACACACAGGATTTTGTATAAAATAAAGTTTGCGTGTAAATGAAATTTTTAAATTAAATTAGAAAATTAAATAAGAAGTAAATATAAAAACAGTTTAAAATATTAAATATTTCAAACTGAATTATTAAAAATGACTATGATTAACTTAAAAAAGTATGGAATTGATTTAATTTCATCTAATTTTTTTAAAGTGCCTTTTCTTTTTTACAAAAATTATTTAATTTTTTGGAATTTTTTTTCTTTAAAATGGATAAGCTAATTTAATAAAAATTAACTGTAAAACTGTTAATGAGGAATTAATATTTTATTTTTTAAATCGAGTCACACTAAAAAGGAACGTAATTAATTTAAACGGGTATCAATTTGATTTAATGGCACATTTTACCCCATTTTTCAACATTTCCTTTCCTTAAATGAAATTCTTTCATTTTTGACATTTTTCTTCTTCTTTATTTTATAATGGTAGCACTGAAGTGAAAGGCTTTAAGTGTGAAATCCATCTGGGGATTTCGGAGTTTTCATAATACTTGACGTTGCTTTGTTACTTTTTCTTGTATTTTGCGCCGAAAGTTTTATCGGAAACTCGATCCAAACGACAATTCTAAAACAGCATTTTCGGAAAGCTGGGAAAACTATTTTTTTTCCCCCTTTGGCATTGTTATTGTTTTCTTGGCGTTGGGGGAAAAAGCTTTCCAACAGTAACGTTGCGGGATCATAAATTGTAATTCGCTTTTTGTGTACTACTTACCTCTTGAATTTTCTCTTTTTCTATCCATATTCATTTCGATTTACGTTCGCGCGCGTTGTTTTTCCTTTTATTTTCTCCCTTTTTTCCCTTTTCAGGCGGGACAAACTTTTAAAAGCAATACTTGGTTACGCGTCAGTCGTCTAACGCTTCGACTCTGATTTCTTAGGAATATTACTTTTCAGCTTTTGAGGTAGGTAAAAAAGTGACATTGTTGGCGATGAAATTGAAACGAAAATGGCGAAGTCGTTCCAGTTCATCGTCTATGCAACGAAAAACAAACGCCAAAAGCTTGAAGTGCAGTAACGCGTCCAAAATATTGACTTGATTTTACTGTTCAGTATATTTATTTATTGCTATTCCTTATAGCTTTGGGAATTGATTTAAACTATTATTTTTTTTTTGACATTTCTGTTGAATTATTTTCATTTCTGATCATATGAAATGATAAAAATCATCTCTATTATACTAGTAAAATAATGATTTAATGTGGAAAATTGAATCTTATATTATCAGTATTAACTTTGAATCTCAGTTTTCATGGAAAATACTATTTAAAAGCTAGAAAAGTCAAAAATAATTCCTAATCAGAATTTTTGTTTGTTTGACAGGCTTTGATTAAAACTCCAAAATATAATTATTTTAGATAAAAAAAAATCATTTAATTTTCAATTTGTTATGTGCCATCTGAGTACTTAAATTTAATTGCTAAAATTTGAAAATTAAAAATTGTTTTTTTATAATCTTTTAATATAAAGAAATTATGTGATTTTTTTTATTTGTTATGCAATGTAAGTAATTAAATTGTAATTCTTTATGAATTGCTTACTTTTACTTATATTTTATCACATATGTATTCATTTTAAAACATTTTTTATCTTATATTACTGCATAAAATAATTGCAGTACTATGTAATCTAAACATCAACAGTAAAAATTAATTATTTCTACTGTAAACTATTCAGTTATTTAGTTGGGAATGTAAGCAAAAGTGTATAAGTAATGTAGAAATTGTTTTAATGATGTAAATATGGTTAGTATATTAAAGTTACGAAAATATATTACTTCTTATGTGGTTTATTTTATAAATTACTTAATTGAATATTATTCTAAAAGGGTGAAATCTCTTTTAATTGTCTTGTATCCAATTATGAATAGAATTTTTAACACTTCTACGCTATATGTATCATATTATAGATTTAAAAAAGGATTAATAATGTTCATTATGTGTTATTTATATTTGCATTTCTTTCCAGAGGTTAGAATGGTTTTCTGGAAAAGAAGATATTGGTATGTGCAGACTAAAAGGAAAATCTGAGGTGAGTTATTGAATTATTTTTTTAAAATAACTGTTATTTATTAAAGTATTATTAGCATTTCTCTAAATCTTCTATCTGAATAAATGAAGTCCTAAAATAATAATTATAATTCAGTTATTTATTTGAATCTTAATCAGTATTAATAATTTTTCTCTGGAATGTCTCCTATTATATTATTATTAAGGGCATTAATACTTTTTAAGATTTACAGATATTATTTTAAAATTAGTTTTCATAGAAATTCAACTCTAAGTTTCCAAACATACTTTTGCATAATAATTGTGTGATAGATTAAACCTAATATATTTTTTAGATTTATAGTATATCAAAAAAGTAATTTTAAATGCAGGAAATTATAGAAGTGTCTTAAAAACGTCTCCATATTTTCTACCTGTTTACCTTAAACGTTACCATTTGAAGAAAAGCTTACGAATAGAAACCTCGTTTATCGCTGCAAGTAAAATTGCTATTGGCTGAGCAGTCGAAGGAAACGGGAAAAATAAACAGAATTTTTGAAAGAATAAACCGAAACGCTTGTTTATAAAACTGTATCGAAAAGGGGGTGGGACACATATGAACCCCCCCCCTTAGGGTATCCATGTTTCATATATTACTCTGATGTATTATGTATCTCTGTGTACTTAGAACATCTTATGGAAATAGAGATTTGATCGGTAAATAGAGCTTGAAAGAAAGAGGTGGTCCAAATGTTAAAATGTATTTTTGAACGTTTGTTTCCCTTACTACACCAAATCTTGCCCGCTTCTGGTGGCGTATCTTTCTTTTTTTCTTTCCTATTCTTTCGTATCTTGCAGCTTTGTGTTTTATGATGGCAACAGAGAAATATCCAGTTGGAGAGTTTCTTTTCTTTTCCTACTTAGGTTCTTCCACGGCTTCATATTTACTGTTCTTTTCCCATTGGCATGTAAATTCGAAATCGAAGCCGTTTCTGTTTTTATTTTTTTATCATCGATAGATAAGACAGATACATTAAAACGATATCTAGCGACAGAGAATGAAATCTGTCTCCTTCCATTACTGCGATGCAATCGTTTGTATCGTAATCGGAATTTTTCTCTTTGCTTGAGTTTCAGAAATTTGGGAGTTCACGTGCAACGGGCTTGGTAAAGGGCACTGATGGCTCTGCTTGTAGCATGTTGCTACTGCACCAATCTTCCTCGAAATGAAACGGAAAGATGACGTTCATCTGAGCATAAATATTGAATACCGTAAATATATTTTTTTTAGGTAACCGTTGTGGAATATTAGTTTTCTAAATGTCTAGAATTAAAATATATTTCATTCTGTGTTTTGGAGAATTTTATAAAATGAGTTAAAATTTTTTGTGTATCTGAATTGATTTACAATTTATTTTGAATTAGCGTTTTCTTTAAAATATGAGTGTAATGAAGAATTTTGTAATTTACTACCATTTAAATATGCTGAATATTAATGTTAAGGGTTCTTGTTTGCTCGTCTATATATAATGAGGATTTAAATTTTCGTAATTTAAAAGTATGAAGGAATTAACGTGAAGTGTATATATCATCTCTCTCTTATTAAAGATACATTTCGTTAATTCCACCAAAGTGTGTGTGTGTTTATTAAATTCACTTATTGATTTAGTTTTCATTTCACTAGTTGATATAAAAAATTCACATTTACTTTGAACGTATTTAAAAATTTTTTTTCATTCTCTAGTTTGCTACTAATAAACCAAAATCATACAACTTTACCCGTTTTGACATCAAAATTTTATAGTATGGTTTCATAACATTTATTGATTCGGCATCCGCTTTTTTAACTGGATATTTGCGGAGATAAGCAATCCATTTTTAAACTGAATATTCTAATTAAGTTAATTATGATGGCAAAATATGCTGGCATTACAAAGCATTAAAGAAATTTTATCATAAATTTTTCTTTATAAAATAGCTATTTCGAAAATATTTTATAGATTGATAAATATGTTGAGCAGAATAAAATTGATGTGATTTTCGATGAATTATACTTTATTAAATTTTGATATCAACCTGTTCTGTTTTCCCTGCAAGAATAAGCGAAACATCCATCACGCCTTGTTGCCAGATAGTTCTAAAATTAATGAAAATCGAGTGCTTGATAAGTGGCCGTAAGAACGTAATAAATCGCTTCCGCTTATATATATAAAAAGAATCAATTCTTGATGGGGGAGAGCGTTGGTATACCAAAACAAAAGCCTGGACAACCCCCTGCCACCCCTCACCTCTCGCTTTCTTGCCAAGAGTACGTAATGGATGCCTGCTTAACCCTAAAGGCAAGGGTTCTCGATTGAACGGTGAAAAACATCCGCATCTAAAAAAGTTGTAAATTCTGACAGCCGCGTATTTTTCACAGGCTGGAAAAGAATAACCCTGCATTGCCATCCTCCCTCAATCCTAGCCGACAAATATATATTAAAAAAGATTTCAACTCCCCCACCCCTTCGTCATTTATTTTCTATCGTGGCCGTTTTTTTGGACAACCCCCTTCTTCTTTGGTTTCTGATAGAGGGGATGATACATTGGTTCCTCCAACGTCAATTGCACTCGCTGACAAATTCGTTGGCGTCCAACGCGAGTCAAAAGTTTTTCCTTTATTTGTTCGATTTTCTTTTTTTTTTATGATTTTGAGTATTATTTTGATACTCAGCTGAGTTCTATTTTTATGAAATGCATTCTTCATCTTGCTCTCTTTCTCTTCTATCCACTCCTTTTTTTCTTTCATTTTGTTTTTTTGAAGAAATCTCTTCCTTTTCACACCTCACTTATTCCCCCCTTCGCTTTTCTTAAAAATTTTTGTTTTCGCTTATTTATTTATTTTTTTCCGCGTATGACGATTCTCCTTTTTCTGTCACCAGAAAACTTTTCTTTGGAAAAGTTTCTCCCTTTGACGACGAAAATCGGAAGTTTTTTTCCCTTCTTGAGAAGAAACTTCTACTAGCCGGCCCTCACTGAAAAAATGGAAGTAAAATAGATAGGGTGGGCGAGAAAATATTTCTACAACTTTTCAGTAGACACCTTCGTCTTCCTATTTTGTTAGCCAACCTTATCTCTTCATCTAAAGTTCTACAAGCAAGTGGAGTTTATATTAAATCTCTTTCAATATGATTCTTATATTACGAATTTTCCCCCGAATTTTGTAAATAACGAAGCAAACTTGACAAAAAGAAAAAAAATAGCGATCACAGAGAAACCATCTATAATGAAAAGTTGACTCGGAACATGAAAAGAAGTATTTGAAATTTGCCTTTATTGTTCAATTCTTTCCGTTCTCAGTCAAAGATAAATAAAATGCAATTTTTTCATATAATTCCAAGAGAGATATTGCTTACATGTGCAAATTTCTGGGCAAATGTTCAAACAATTTCTTTATTACATTGTTTGAAAACTATATTTAATTTTGAACATTATTTTACCATAAACCTCGTTCATATTTACTGGAGAAACTTTGATTTTCAATCAATTCAGGTTCTTTACAGTTATAAGGCTGAATTGGCAGGCGAACGGTTACCGCTTTGGCTTTCGGTTTAACAGTTCGTGAGTTCAAATCCCACCTTCGGCTCGAATGTTGTGTGTTTCTCGGAATCCGGTCTAATTATTCATTATATAATTATGTGTGCAAAAAATGGGTGCAGTGCAACAAACAAAAATTTCCCAATAATAAGTATATTTGTTCATATAAGGGTATTCCGTCACATAATTGAAATAAGCAATCTATAATAAAGTTAATTTTAGGTTTACATTTTTTCATATCAAAATAGCTCTAGAGGTTCAGATATGGAATATGAAACAAATTTCAACTCGATTTCTTTTATAAAATGTTCCATTTCTTTAATGAAAATTGTGGTTTATATTATAATTTGCTATAATAACAAATTGAATTCGACTTTGTGGTAACATTAGTGTAATCATTATTTTCTGGAATACATAACTCAACAGAATTATTATCGATTTGTCCACAAACTGAAAAAACAGTGTGTAGATGTCATTTAAATTTATATCCGCGCGAAAAATAATCTTTCTCTGTTAATCTAAAAATGATAATTCTTTAAGTTGTGAGACACTAAAATTAGTCTTTACATGGGATTCTGAAAAAATAATTTTTAAACCGTGAGTTGAAGAATTATCTGAATGTCTGGAAAAAATTATTTTTGAATTGGGAGTCTAAAAATGGTCTTGACCTATGAACTTGAAAAGAAAAGAAAATGCATTTATTTTGACAAAATATTAATTTAAAATAGCTGATGTAAGTTAGCTATATTAAGTAAATAAATTAATTTGTATAGTTTAAAAAAGTGAAAAGTAACAAATCACTTAATTAACTTTGTATTAGAAATCCATACATATATAAATAACATCACATTAACTATGTAATCATTATAAATCACATATTTGATTACAATCTTTGTTAAAATAATAATTCATTTACTTACCAATTACTCATGATGCTACAAAAAGACACAAAAACTCTACTTTAAGTACTTAACTTTTATACACACAAATATATATATAATTTAAATTTTTTTCTGTTGAGAATTCAATTTTGAAACTTGTTTAATTTTCACAAGATATGTCATAATCTAATTACATTATATTCTAGTTTGAGCGGTAAAATATGCGAATGTTATTTAGCAGTAAATAATATGTGCATGGAATGTAAAAGGATAACAAGTTTTCATAACTATTAGCATTAAAATATTTCATTTCTGAGTTATACGTGGCTTTCACATCATATAACTCAACATTTAAAGTACAAAGAAGAAGGTAAACGTGAAAGAATATAGAATTTTTAAATCCCGCTGTGAATTTCAAAAGAATTCGAATTTTTGAAATTCTAATCCAGAAGCATGTCTTAAGCCGAAATTTTAGAATTTTGTTAGAAAAATCCACTAAATATTTAACTTCAATTTTTAAAAGAATGTTGGCTTAAGAATAGCTTGTTAAAGCTACAGGTGAATATTTTAATGCCCCTGTGAAGTACAGAAATTTAAGTTTAAATTTTATTTACTTTATTCAATGAAATTCAAATTTATTTACTTTGTTAAGGTATAGAGTTCAACAGTATATTTTCATTTAAACGCTTGTATATAATCATCATTGTTATTTCGTCTGAGATTTACAAAGTTAACATTTGACGTTATCATTTCATTGGTAAAGGCAAAACATATTCAGTATCATATTTTTAAACTAAAATTTTCTTTTAACGCTAATCCAAATTTGTGAAGATATTGAAATTTAGAATCTAAGTGAATTATAATTTATTTCCAGTGGTCACTAATAGTTAATTAAACTCACTTTAATCTATCTTTTTTCTTACTAGTTAATGATTAATTAAAGTAGTAACAGAGATTTAATCAGGACTTGGCGATGTTCTTTTCTTCAATTTCGTTTCAGTTTTTTCAGTAAATCTGATAACCTTTTTAAGAAACTGCTTTTTCTCCATTAGAACTGAATCTAAAATTTTATTTTAACTCTAAATTTTTATGATAAATATTAAAATATCTTTAAAATTGTGGGTACTATGTTATATTAAAATTTTGAGTAGAAGGACAATGACTTGAAACTGGCTTGCTTTCGTATACACATGTCTCAAGGTGGTTGCTTGAGAATTTTCTTTCCTTTTTTCTTGACGCGAAGGAATAAAGCTCTTTATCTCTGAAACAGTAAGGCATAGTTGCTCTTAAAAGCCTTACTATAGCCTATTCATTTGATTATCCAGATGATAGAATAAGCGACAAAAATATTATATTATTTTTTTTAGTTTCTTATTTATCTCACATGAAAGGTTTCAAAATATTCTATTTGTAAAATTTGATAATCAGACACCGCGAAATTCGAGATGTTTGATATTTCGGCCAAAACTAATATTTTTCGTGCCATCTATTTCTTAACTCTATAAAAACAGAAAACGTTTTTAAATGACGCCAAATGTAAGTCTTTCTATTCGTCTTTGCTTCTCGAGCATGAAAGTAATTTTTAAAAAAGGCGAGATCCGTTGAATATTTCGCCAAAGAAAGATCTGGCGATGGAATCGCAAGTAAAGAAAAGAGTTAAAAAGCGATCATATCTGTCTTTCTGGAGAGGATTCTTATTTTATTTTCCTATGAACGTGAAGGAAAGTAAATAGAAACAGAGAGAGAGCTATTTTTCCCTAAATCTCTCCCCTAATCTTTGAGGCTTTGAGATTGTAGACTATATTCTCGATGGATGTTATCTGGGTCAGAGATTTCGTCCCAAGTCACGTGATAAGGGTGAGAAATCAACCGTTGGAGGCCATATTTTTTATTACCATCCACACAAGACAGTATGAGAAAAAGTGAAGTGTAATATTTATATAGAAGACAGCATCTAACAAAACGAAAAGATCGCTTTTTGGAACATAAATTCAAATATTTTTATATTATTCCACGTTTCTTAACTATTATTTAATGTTAAATTAACAATCGATTATCCTTCAGTGCTATTTATTTGTAAAAATTTTATGCTATTAGTTTTTTTGTTACTCAACTTTATGGAAATAATATTATGATAACCGTGAAGTTATGAAACTTTGCGTCATATTATGGTCTAAGCCTTGTTATCAAAGAATACCGAATTCTTACAAAATCTGCATAATCATTACATTTGGTTAATAGTAAATTTGGTTAATTTTATTTATTTTTTGATAATCAAATTAAAAAATTTATCTCTTGATTTCTGTTTATCATTCCTGTTTTCAGCTTTAACCCCAAAATAGAAAAAACATGATTTCATTGATTTTATTCAATTGGTTTAATAAGTATAAAAATTAAATCTGATTTTTCAATTTTGAAGCTCAAAAATTGGCATTTTTTGATTTTACTATCAAAATAAAGTAATATAAGATTAAATTAACATCAAATTCAATCGTATATAAAAATTGGCTAACTCTTATTGTTTCGTGTTAGATTCTTTTGTAATCTTTTGTTTGTTTCAAATAATAAATAATCTAACCCAAAATTAACGTTGGACAGTATTCAAACTTGAAAGAAATCAAAAAGACTTTCAAACTCTCCGTTTAAGGGCTTTTGCATTGAGCTTGCACATGTAATCCTGTAACCCAATACAATAGCTGTTTATAAGGTAAACAACTTTGTTTCAACTGATATTGACCACTGAATTTCTTGTACAAGTACGTTTCAATGATATTAACTGTTATATTCCTTGATTAATACTCTGATGCGTTTGATTTGTCAATCTTTCAATTTGTGAAACAAAATTTTAACAGTAAAGTCGCATTAAATCTCACTTTGCCGAATGCCTGATTGGCAACCGGAAATTGAATTAAATTATGCAACACTTGGAGGTGAAACTTTAATATGTTCATAGATGTTTCGTGGGCTTCCTATACTTTTTTGTATCCCGCAGATCTTCGTGTATTTTAAAATATGTATTCGCAGAATCCTATGTTCAAATTTTGTGCAAGGAAAGCATCTATAAAAGAAAGAAAAAAACCTTGAACCATCATTTCTATATAAATATAAGCCAGGTATACATTTTAGATTGTGTCCTAAATTATAAATATGTAACTGGATGTGAATAAAAATTGATCACAAGGTTCACGTATTCCTTCTTGGTTTACAATCTGTTCTAAAAGAAGCTGTATACTGAAGCATGTCTATGCATGGGCTTTTACTATACAGTAAAGTTTCAGCAATAAGTGTCTGAATTCTTCATGAATATTTATTCGTGTCCTTATTTATTTATTTTTTTTTTTGTTCGATGGAAGATATGTTTACAAACTACGTGAAATTTTAAAATACGCCGTGGAAGATGTTTTTTTTTCCCCTATAAGACGCGCAAGTAGCTCTGAAGATTCAAGATGGGAACGTAACTACGGATAATATGCCCAAATCCTGTAAAGTGCACTCTCCCAGCTAACTGATACGGGCATGTAATCTCTCTAAATCTTTCTTTAAACTGATAAATCGCTGGAATTTGAGTCAAGTGGCATCAGAAAAGAAGAAAAATTGGAAAGGCTGGAGCTTGAGACGGGCATGGTAAAAAAAATGTGCTAGCAAATCTAGATTTATGATCGAAGTGTGTTATTGAAAGAGAGGATTTCAAACTTTTACTTTTTTTTCTATTCTTTTGTGATCACTTTTCTCGCTGTCATTTGCACTCGGGTCCACTCGAAAAAGTTATTCAACTTTGGAAGAGTTTTTCAAAAAAATTTAAGAGAACGGTCCCCTCCATCAACAATCGCATTCAAACACACACACACACGCACTGTTCTTATCCACTTTAGAGAACGCTAGCAAATCTCTTCATAGACAAGAATCGGAAGCTTAAAGAAGAAATCTGTACTTATTTGTCAGCTAAAATATAAAATATTCTTTCATTTAAAAAAAAAAAAAAAAAAAAAAAAAAAACTTTTTGGCGAAAAACTCTGTTCTATTTATCAAATTATAAATATGTCTCTGGTTTCTTTGTCGAAAAAGCAACTCTTTCGTTCTACCTTTCTTCTTTCTTTTACCTTTTGTTGTTGCTTTGAGCGATTGTGGGGGCATTTCACCTTTTTCGCTGCCCCTTTTGTTGAGTGCTAGGGCGCCCTTCGAGGTGGTATGAGGTTAAGGAAGAGAGCGAGCATAAGAGGAAAGAGAGAGATGTGGTTTTTATCACTTCTTCGTTGCCAACAGGAAAGATCATTAATTTTAGTCTGAAAAAAATGCATCCCTTTGAATTGTAGCGTCTTGTGAAGTGATGGTGAGTTATTTCACGTCACATTCTCGCTGTGTTTTTCATTCTCTTGTAAAGATTAAAAACATCACGTCAAATGGGTGAAAACAATCCAATAATTATGATATTTGTTGACTTTTTTTTATTTTTTGAAATCACTCTTAAAATCTTATAGTTGTGAATTACAAATGTGCTTACAGATGTACTGGGAGTTCAATTTAAAGATTTGATGTGATACCAAAAGAATTCTATAGATTGCGGTGATAAAAATAAAATGTGAAATCGTAGCAAAAATTATTTTAATTCATCGTCGTCTTCGATTTAAACGAATGCAAATTAGCAAGGTTTCACAGTGTTGTATTTTGCTTGTAATATGCTGACTATACTATTGTGTTGCACGAAAACTGATTCTGTGTTTTTCGCGATGGAATTAATTTTTGTTTCTAATAATGCTTATTTATATTCATTGATTTGAAAGATATTTTAAATATCATGGGTATAACTTATAGATAACGTTATCTAATATTTTTATTTATTTTTGCCTGCTTATTTTCTCTAACTCAAAGTAAATTTATCCCAATTTCACGAATCTAAAATTAGGAATTTAAAAAAGAAATTGATATTTAAAGGGAACTATTCTTTGTAAAAGATCTACCCATCTTGAATGGAGACTAAAATCAAGTCTCATCACTATTATGGTAATTCCATAAAATATTTTAGCAAGTATTCCATAAAATATTATGAATTAGAAATAAGCTAGGAAATGTTAAGATATTGTGGAATGAAAATTCCTTGTTTTTTTTCCTACTAAAGCCTCAAAACATAGCCGACTTGCTTTACTCATTTGAATTATAAAGCTGCTGAACATAAATCTACTATACAACACAATAAACTGCTGCACTTGCTGGACAATTAACATTTAAATACTTAGAATTGTCTTGCAATTTTACCATGTTAAAGCGATGAGTTTAAAAAGGGAAAAAAAGCTTCCATTTTTAATTTTATACTTTAACATAAAACAATTAGTACTTAAAAGATTAGTTTCCTTAAAAATTACAAAATATCATTTTTAATTTCATATTCGACCACGTAATAGATGGAAATGTTTCTTTAAATCTTAGGCAAAACTTAAACTCAAAATATTAAAAAGATAGTGGAGCATATTACATGAGTCGCAATGAAGAAAACCTTGAAAACAAACGAGCATCAATTTCCATATTAGTATTTGCTTATAAATAAGAGGGGTTTGAACTTGTAACTATTGTTAGTGAAAACCGTGTTTTTGATATTATAAAACTTTGATACTTTTGATATTTGAAATTGTGTTCATTGGAGTTTCTCTTGTTCAGTACAAACTCCAATGAACACAATTTTAAATATCAAACGACTGTTCTACCCAATTTGTCTAGTGTGAGCGTGCTTGACTGCAGAAGGGGAGGTCCTGAGTTCAAATCCCGGTTTTGCCATGGATGTACTTTATCTCTCTATCTCAGGTCTATCCTGTCTTTGTCTTTTCCTTGAATGAATGGGTTGTGGTTGGTTGCCTACCTTATAAACAGGTACCTATTGCATGTGTTCATTGAGGAAGTCGCACTCCACACCAAAATATCGTTCAGTCGGAAAAGAGTGGAGCAGCGCACCTCATAATGGCAGCCTAGCTGGCACATGACAACAACAATCTTCTTGTTTTACAAGCAATAGCTTCTCATATTGTTTTCTTTATCTATAATTTATGGAGAAAACTTAAAACTTCTGTTACAATTTATGTGTAAATATGTATTTTATTTAAATTTCCAAGAATGTCTTTATTTGATGAATATTTAAATTCTAACTAATTTGAATGCTTTAATTCTAGCAATTAAAAGAATAAAACATGGATATGGAATAATTTTCAAAATATTTTAGTAATTTATTATTATATAAATGAATAATCATATAGTTTTGTTAATGATTTGGATTTTTTCCTAAATCTTAAGTAAGTTTCACGAGTAATTTCACATTTCGTTTAAAATTATTTATGCTCCCACCTGAAAAAGAAGGAAAAAAATTGCTGGTTTAGAAAGAAAAAACATTTAAGTGCCATTTAAAACCTCATTTTGCGGTTTTTAAATTTTCATTCATTTAACATAATTAATAAGTAAAAATGGATATTAAAAAAAACGAACTTATTCACTTTTTAAAATGCAGGTTTCTATTAATAGAAATCTTACTTCAATTTTCCTTGATTAATTCAAACGAAAGTATCGATTTGTACTTAAGATATCGCCATTTTTTTCCCCTTTCTTCTTTATTTACTTTTCTGAAAGAGTCTTCTTGAAGTTTTCAATGAATTAAAACTAATTGCGAAAATACAGTAGCTAATGATGGGGCTCGTGAAAAAGTAAATAGAATTAATATTTCACGAAAAATCTTACGCACAACATAGAAACCACTTAATGAAATTGTGTCTCGATTGTTTATTTGAGTCTTATTCTTTTACTCAGCATTCAGAAGCTTGAATTAAATGCATTTTTCCTCAGTGCTTAATTTAAAAGAAATGACTTATTTACCTAGCAATAATGGATGATTTAAGTTTACCTTCTGTAAAGATCCAACACACTTAAAAGCTTTCTTTTTGATTATTTTTTCTTTCTATTATAATGCGTTTTACTATTTTTTTTGGCGTAAAAATTTTAAAATGATATTTTTTTCTCGAAGAGAGTGAAAAAAATTGCATTTTTTGTGTTTATTCATTCTTTTTAGGCACTAGAAAGTATTTGGGTTTTGTAAAATTACTGACTTGGTCTTGTAAATTTGTATGACTACAATATGAAATGCTTAATATTATGATGAGGATTACACTTAAGATATGTCATCAAAAATGTTTCAGCCAAGCTTTAGAAAATAAAATACTGTTCATAATATCTCATATAATATAAGAAATGAATTTATCTTTTCACTTAATAGAGTTATTAGATTTATGACTAAATCATCTCGTCCGTAGAAAGCAAAAAAGGGAATTAACTAATTTTAAATAATATAATATTTAATGTATTTAAAATATAATATTCCTTATATTTAAAATATCTTAAAGGTAGATTTCCATTTTAATAAAGTAGGTAAAAAGTCAGTTGTTTTGTTTTATAAACTTTTCAAAGACCATCATGTTAATAGAGCTTATATCTATGTTTTTTCTTGGGTTAAAAATTTAGTGGTTGAGTCATTTTAAAGTTTAATGAGCCAAACTCTTCAAATGGCCTTGAAATTTGAAGAAGAAAGTGTCAAATCAGCTCATTACTTCCTTATTTGAGAAGGTGCTAAAAAATCAGAACTATAGTTCACAGAGTCAATGACTTATTTAACAGAACTTAGAAGCTGAATGTGTAGCGCAATTAATATAATTATTTTAACTGCTATATGAAAATTCAATACAAGATTCATGGTAAACGGGTATATAAATCCTTTTTTATGTCTAAAAGGTAGAAAGTTCTTTACCTGACACTGCTGAAAATCTGGAAGAAATCGCTTTTACACATTAAATTATGATGAGGATTCATTCTATTTACGGTGAGGAATAAAAATTTGGAAAATATGCACTGGTTGACTGCAGTTAATTACATATATATATATATATATATATATATATATATATATATATATATATATATATATATATATATATATATATATATATATATATATATATATATATATATGTATGTATGTATGTATGTATATATATATATATATGTATGTATATATATATATGTATGTATATATATATATATCTGTATGTATGTATATATATATATGTATGTATATATATATATATATATATATATATATATATATATATATATATATATATATATAAGCTAAAATACTTTGATTAAAACTTCGGAGGGGGGATTATATAAAAATTGAAAGCCATTGCAAGGCATTTGAGCATTTGTTGCACTCTAGAAAGAAGTTGCTGAAGAATGAGTCATATTCATGTTTTGCAAGGATTAAAACCAGGTAAACTCTCAAGCACTAAAGCTGACAGTTGTACTTGTTGGAATTGGAAACACAAAACCTAATGTAGTTTTTAAAATATTATATGGATTCGTGTATTCCATACAATTTCTTTTTTCCTTGTTGGGTTTGTGCACTGTACACATTATACACCCTCTCATACGCCAAATAATATCAACCTTTTACGTAACACGTCGTATCATTCGCCTAATAACATCAACATTTTTTTAGATTGGAATTAAGTAAAAATATAATATATTTGACAGATTTTTATTTGGTCATGATTTAACTGCATCTTTACATTAAATCTCTCTCTACATCGAAATATTTTTTTCATACTTATCCAACAACAGTTTCATTTTGATAGTCTTCACAATACTTTAATTATACTTGATTTTTTACTTATTCAGACTTCTTTTCCATATTACGTGTTTTTTTTTTAGATTGGAAGTACGAAGTTGTTTTTATAAAAAAAAAAAAGAAAAAAACCTTAGTTTATACATCTGGAATAGTTTAATAGTTAAATGCATCTGTTTTTCTCAAGAACAAGTTAAGGAGATTTCACTCTCGAAAATACCTTCCCTGTGAAGCATTTGCTTTCAAAAATAAATAAAAAAAATGAGAAAGCTCGAATTAATGAATTAAAGTGCATAAAAAAGATAAAAGTTCTCCAAATAATTCTCCTATTACTTTACGCTTTCCAGACTTTTCTCGCCCTGAAACTTTAATTCCTCAATGCAAAACAGTTGTTTTTTTCCGCAGGCAGGATTTTTTCACCAATCGATATTGTGCATAATGAAAAACAAACGCTCGCCCTTAGATCGGTTTCTGCTTTCTAGTTTTTCGAGTTAAAACCTATTGTTTCTCCATTCCATCACAAAGAAAGAATCGTCTACTTACTCAACCAGTTTTATATGTTAATACCTCTTATCCCTTTTTTTTTTTTTTTTTTTTTTTTTTTTTTTACCCTGCCGGCATTTTTTCCATCCTCATTAAAAGTCGAAACCTCTTCTCTTGTAATGCTTTTGCTGGCGCTAAAGAAAACTGCTGTAATTAGGCTTTAACCCTTACTTCATCCCCCTCTGAAGCACCTCTTTTCTTTTTGAACCAGTAATTAAAACCCATCTGCGCTTGTGTTAATTACAATGTGAGGCTACGGCGGTGTTTGCTAAAATCCTGCGCTATTTGCTGAAAGGCTGATAAAATAAATATCAAAACCGACAAAAGCGGATGAAGCTGCCGGGTAAAGAGGAAAAAATGCCATATATATATATAAAGTAATTGTAGGAGGTGAGTTGAGTTGTTTCCTTCCTCAAACTGTCCGTTGTAATTATTGCGAGGGCACGGCAAAAGGCGTCGTTAACTTTTATCTCAACTGTTATCCACAGTGAAAGTAACCCTGCCTCTGTTCCCCCCCCCCCCACTGACACCTAAACAAGCAAAATGTGTCCCCTGTTAACTTTTGTGCTGAGTCTAAAGTTTGGCCTTCATAACGCTTGTTTAGCCATTTTCCGAAATAAAAAGGGGTCCTCCGAGAATCGTGGAGAAATTATAAACAAAAAAATTTTTTATTTGAACCTGTTATTGATATTTTGTATTTAATGAAGAAGGTAAACAATGCCAAAATGAAATGTTGCGAAAGAAATTTTTTTCAAAATTGATTCCCAAACAGGGAATTAAACAGGGATTTTAAATTCTTTCTTTAAAATCAGAGATCTATAATAGTTGAGTAGCTATTTTGCTAAAACTTTTATTTATAGCAAATATATTATCATCACAAAAGAGCAGTGATTAGTAATTGGACTACAGATTTTTTTTGCAAAGATGTTACTGCTTGGATTGCCTTGCAAATTTAAAGACTAGATTCTTTCTTGAATTATAAACGCCGAAAATTATAGTCGTTAAAGTTATATCTAGCTATGGTGTTCATGTTTTATAATAAAATTCAACTTTCAACATTCCTTGTGCCAAAATGTGAAAATTGGTCCTGCCTCAAAATGTAAGGGAGTAAAAAGTAAATTATATATAAATTTAATGGCTTTAATGATTTAATAACAAACATCTACTCATAGAAATTCCTCCGCTTAATCCTTCCTTGTAAATTACGAAGATTCCCCCTCATGTCTGCTTTCAGTAACAGATGAAGCCCAACTTAGTGAGTGTGGACCAACTTCAGGGAAGTGTGTTAGTGCAACAGCAACTTAATCCCGTTTAAATTTTGACATAGGATAGTTTATTTTTTTCGAAATTCATTCCTAAGGGTAATTTGGGCCATCTCTTCTTGTAGGCCTCATAACCACTTTCCTACTTTTTGAACTTTTTTATGTCCATAATTCAATGGTTTCAAAGTTAAAAGGTTAAGTATAATTTTATTGAGAACTTATACATACATAATCATTAAGTGACGCCTAAGTGATAGCAGAACTGAAAATTAATCTGCAAAAACGTGTCTGTTGCTAAATTGAATACATGAATTACTTTGTCATAGTAAATGACTTTTTTGCGTATCATCTGTAACTCATCGTCGAATAAATTTGTGAAACAGGAAATTCAATTTTAACTTTAAAAATATTATTATACAATGAATTTTTATGATTTTAAAGTGTTATTATATCAAGAAGAATGCGCTGAAAGCTTAGAATTATCATTAAAAAACATATAGGTTCAATTTGTTCTTTCGTATTTAGATAATCTAGAGAGTTTGTGTCTTTAGAATAAAAAAATCCTACAATAATCAACTCTTTTCATAAAAAAAGAATACTCAAAAAGGTAATTCTCAGCTATTATATCACGTAATGTGTCCGTCGCTACACTTACCAAATGATATGGAAAGAACTTAACTTTGAATCCACTGCCTGCCTATGTAAATCTGCTTATGTATAATTGTAAATGAATAAAAATAGTTTTTCCATAATTTAAATGAGCTACAAGAGAAGCTTTTGAGAATCGGTAAAGAAAGTCTTAAATGACTTGAAAATATTTCCCTCAATATTCTTCTTTTTCTTGATTGACTAGACAGCCCTGGATAGGCTTTAGCTTTCCGCACAATCTCTTTCCAGTCAACTCTGTGTCCAGTAATCTTCTTCCAATTCCCAGTCTTCCATTTTATAGGTCATTCTGCACATCATCCAACCATCTTCTTTCTGAGATTTCCCTTGGTTTGTTGAACATTGGCTTCCAGTATAAAATCTTCGTCTCACAATCATCTGTTTTTGCCTCCAAGTAATTTTTAAAAAACTATAACTTTTGATGCAACGGACCTACATTTTTGGTGTTCCGGAATGACAATCAAGTAGCTTTTAATACTTTAAAGATGATCACATGCAAACAATTGAAATGAGAACTACGTATTGTGTAAAAGATAATCTATACTGCTTTCTTCAGAAGTACATACAGAACCGATCAAAACCTTCAAAAGCTAGAGTGACAGATGACAGTCTTAAATACTTAGTTTAAATGTCTTCCAGAAATATTTCAAGAAATGAATTTAAGAAACCTCATTTTATGCTATGAGGATGCATAGCTTCATCCGTCAAGCTCGGATAATTTAAGTTTCGGATAAGTTTCTTGATAAAAAACATCAAATTGGTAACACATCCACATGTTTATCTAATTTAGCTGTTAACAATATGTAAGTTAACTGTATGCACTCCTAAAATAGATAAATAAATATGTTTATAAATCTTGTGATTTTATTTCATCAATGAAATTAGCATTTTAAAAAAAGATTTAAAATGATATACAGAGGGTGCTAACACATTTTTAGAACGATTTCAATTACGAATTAAAAAAGTAAATGTTTTGAAATAAAAATTTTTGGCAAAAGCTTATTATTTGAAATGAAAAATATCGTCTGCTACTTTTAAATTTATTCTTCTTTCAAAATGTCACAAATAAACATGCTGCGAACTGAAGAATATGTTTTTGCGCTTTCCGAAGATAAACGTTCTTATTCCAGGATTCAAAAACGTTGTGAAATGCATGGTATTAAAATTTCTAAGTGCAAAATAAGCAATATTATTAATCGGGCAGGTAAAAACTGAAAGAAGACTCCAAACGAATACCGTAAAAAGTACGTACTGTTTCAGGTGTTCTAAAGTAAAATCTCATGTAACAAGAGAAAATCCGCAAAACACAGAAATCAATTGTAAAGTCTTTAGATACATCTGTTGCAACAATAAATAAAATAATAAACCAGTATTTACAACTTAAAAATGCTAAAAAACATAATGTTCACCAGCCTTAGCCGAGACATGCGGCTCAACGCAAAACATTTTACAGAATCCTGTATGAAAACCACTTAGCAGGAGATAAATGGAAAAACATTGTGACCCTTGATGAAGCATGGGTTTACTTAAATGACTGTAACAAATAAGGTCTTTTTACTATAGAAATTGAGGAGAAAAATGTGCAAACCCATTTCCGTCAATGTAAAGAAAGTTTCAGTGAGGAGTTTATGATTGTCGCAAGTTTCTCCTACAATGGGAAATTGAAAATAAAAAGAGTGGAAAGAAATGTTAAAATCAACTCATCGTACTATCTGGAAAAGGTTTTACGCCCAATAACTACAAAAGAAATTCCATTTCTTTATCCCAATGACATTCAAAGAGAAGAACTTCATCAAGACAAAGCTATAAGTCATACTTCAAAAACTACCACTGCATTCCTTGAAAAAATGATGACTAATACAGGTATCGCATGTATACATTTTCAACATATCCCTGCGAAGTCTCCTGACATTTCACCTATGGACTATTGTGCCTTTTGTCTGTTAAAAAAGGCTCTTTCTAAACGCAAACCCACCACGATAGATGGAACCTGGAAAACAGTGAAAGAGGAATGGAAAGCAATACCCCTGGAAATATTGCGAAAAGCTCTTCCATCATGGAAATCACAATGCAGACTTATAGTCCAAAAAAAAAAAAAAAAAAAAGCTATCAGATCAAGCATTTAAAAAAAATCTTTACATTTTAAACATTAATTAAACGGCCGCGAAATCGTTCGAAAAACATGTTAATACCCTCTGTATTTGTCATGGACCATATACAAAAGAAGGTTCAATTTTTAATTTTTGCAAATTATGATATAAAATTTTATTTGCAAATATAAATAATAATTTGCTTTTTAATTAAAAAAAAATGAATTAAATTTTGCTGAATAATATTAGGTGGACTGTTAAAGACATTATAAATGGGATTTTTTTTTTATCCAAGTCTTATTTATCATGTAATTTAATCATGTTATTTATATATATTTTAAAGATCTTCCGTGACCATTTTTTGTTGAGAGAAAAACGAATAATAATGAAACTAAAAAATGTAATTTTTATTAGATTAATCACACAATATCATATGTTAGAAATTTTATTTTTTAAATAATTAATATATATATATATATATATATATATATATATATATACACACACACATACACACACAATCAAGTATTAAAGAAGAAACTTGTCTATTATATACTCAAATATTTATCGAAATATTTCAGTATATGTAGAATTATTTTTGAAATAAGTACGAAGTTTCAAATAATGAGTTTGTGAATCTAAGAAGGAAGTTTACAACGAATAAAAGCATATAAAAATGCACATATAATATGTATTTTTAAAATATTATATATAAACACACATATATAGGTAAATATTTGCATTTCAATATATACAGTAATAAGTCAAAACAAGTCATTTAGTTGTATTATCTATAAAAAATGAAACAATTTGGGCTTAGTAAATACTCCGTACTTGAAAATTATGATATTTGGCTCCTTTTTTGGTAAATATTTGTGTTTTGGAGAAGACACTTTTCTTATCTGTCATTTCGATGAGAACAGAAACACGGCTTTGGACTTAATGAACTTGCATATCCAGTATATAAAGTCCCCTCAAAAACTCTTAAGGGCCGCTGCTGTAATTACAACTGAAAAGAGCGAGGAGGGCCTTTTTGAAAGCCCTTGTCTAATGATGCCTCGCAGTATCTGACTAATTGATGCTCATTAAGGAGTATTTCACTAATTAATCTCAAGACACTTTAACTTTCTCTCGAATGGTTTGTATTTTCCCAACGCTTCGTCGCAGGCAGTTTTTTGCACCTTTTCTTTCAGTTCATTCCTGATGCGGCTGCCTGTGCCAGTTATTGAAATTTAAGCCACTTTTCATAATTTCGAATATTCGCCTATATTAATTAAAGCTGTTGAGCTACTAAATTCACTTATATATTAAGTTTATATATTAGAATTCAACGCTCTCGGGTTTTAATAAATGCTACCGAACTTACATAATATTTTGTCAATTCCTACTAAACTGCATAATAGCTGGTAGCTGAGCCTTATTCACCATATTTGGTGTGCTTGCTTTTTTAGTTTGTGAATCTTAATAATGCGTTAAAGTTTAAAATCTTCACCCTGTCCTGCTGGCAGCCTCAGTGTGGCAAGGGGGTGACTCTGGGGGTTTTGGGTGATGTACGTCGGGAGTTTACTCCTGGTAAGATCACCACCCTGGGTATGAATACCAGACCATTATGTTCAGCTAATGCAAGCAGGTGACGAGCCATGTCAGTCTTCTGTCTTGGGGTGCACAGTCAATCAGAAGATGCTTCTGGTCCTCCACCCATGAGTTTACTAATCTCATGGACCTTATCTAGCAGTCGCTGGACATAGAGGATATGAAACAACAACAACAAAGTTTAAAAGGTCTGAAAATTTTAATGTATTCATCCCTGTAAATGCCCAACAAAATATAGAATGGCCATCTTCCGTTGCTCAAAAGAGCTGCAATTGAATATTCTGGAGATCGTGATTCACCGTCTAGGTCCCTTACGTAAAATGATTATTTTCCCATTTTGTCTGAATTAAAATTTTCTATGAAATACAATTAGAACTTCTTTGCTTCTTATCAATCTTGTTCACTGTGCAAATCTAATGCAACAAAAAAACCACAACATAAATGCAAGTATTTAAAAAAGTTAATAAAATTTATATATTAAGGAAAAACCAATTTTTAAAATTTTTTTCTCAGATATTTTTTTATAAAAATTAGTTGTTTTTCAGTAATTTTTCTGAGTAGCTTAAAAGGAAAGAAAAATATGTCTATTTAAATTTGCGCTTTTTTTTATCCTCAAAATTGTGAATGATCTGTTTTTAGTCGTCCAATCAATTCAATCCTTAATAATTCAATTGTTGTTTAAATAAATTTTTTGTGGGTTCCTCTGGCTCTAATTCCTAGTGTTTAGTCCTGTTATTTAGGAATTGACTAGTGCATATGATATTTCACTCTGATTATAAAAGGATATATCCAGACCACTTTTATTTTACAGATTATAATTGCTATGCAATTAATCTCAATCTCTGACGGTATGGTAGAAGGATACTTATAATTGATTGAAAGATCGGTTGATTTGATGACATGGAATTGCCCTAACTTCTAGCCAACTAGTCACCTTAATATGCCCAAGGATGACAGTTTCAGAAATACTTTCAAATTCATCTGTGGCACCAGTGGCACCAGTGCTGCTAAATAATTCACACACAGCTTATGACAAACTTTACTATTATACATACTTCCTTTTTTGCTCGAGATTTTGATTGATAATTGTTTAGGTATTTATTGACTCGTTTAGAAAAGAAAGAAAATTTGTACTTTTCTTTTAATACACATAGATCTTTGAAGCCTATCTCATGTGAAACGGAAGGGATAATTATTTGCAGAATTACGTATACCGGTAAACAGAGAATGTGTATTTTTGCAATCAAAGAAGCTATCGCATTTTTAAGAAATGTAACACATGCATGTCGAAAAGTATTAGAAAACGTATAGGAATTCGGTTCAAAGGAAGTTGAAATCTACATTCCAAGCAATTTTATAAATCTCTGGTGAAAAGAACTAAATCGAGACAGTTTTGCCAAGAGCAAGTAGAAATGGCTTAAACGTAGAAAACGTATCAGGATGAGTTAAATGGCGACGGAAAGTATCGTTGAGTGGGTGATTACTTAGCGTACTTCCTCACAGTATTTTACTGAAGAAAATGGTATGTTCGATGTCATTTTAAAGACAATTTCCAAGCATTTTCCATCAGAAACTAACATATGACTTTATTCACCAATGGGGCCCGTTTAACATGATCGTACCATTTTTAGTAACATGGTCAGTATTGCTGTATGGTCAATATTACCATAATCTTTGGAAGATAATTTTTGAAGGATTTTTGTTCTGATCAAAATCGCTGTTTTATCTATTAAATTTAAAAAGACTATTCAAATTCTTAATTAGATTTTACATTGTTTCCTAGATTTTTAAGTATCATTGTATAATTTAGCAAAAGAAATATCTTCTGTAAATTATTTTATTACTTTTCGTGACACCTACTTCTGTCTGTATATACAATAAGAAACCATATCGCATTCTCTCTTATAACTATGTTTAGCTTTCTATAATCTTAATTTCTGGTTTTCTTTCTCAGAGTGAGTGTCAAAACTACATCCGGGTTCTGGCAAGGAAATCGGAAGATACTATTCTCGTCTGTGGGACAAATGCTTTCAAACCCATGTGCAGGAACTACAAGCAAACGGTGATGACAATTTCTTAAATACGAGAAAACCATTTTTTTTCTGCTACATAAGATTTTTTTTTATTTCTTTGTAAATTTTTCAACTATTATTATTGACATTATTTATTTTATTTATGGTTTTTTTTATCAATTTAAAGCAATTTTAAAATGAAATGACTAATGTATGTATTTATGGTGTTTTTTTTTTTGTTTTTTTTGCATGTGTGATTATTAATTTTTATTTATTTATCTAGCCTACTGACTATATCGTCATCAAAGAGATATCAGGAGAAGGTCTCTGCCCGTATGATCCAAATCATAACAGCACAGCAATTTACGCAGGTTAGTGATATTTATAAAGAAAAACAAATAAAATTAATCTTTGACGTATTCTTGCTATTTTTTTTATCTTATAATTAGATTAAAGAATTTGAAGGCAGGAAAAAAAATTAATGAAAAAGATAACTTTTTAATCAAAGTTTGTGCTTTTTATATGTGATAAATTATGAGAACTTTAGAGATCCACACATGAAGTTGAATCTTTCAGAGATCCCATTTCTTTTTTATCATAAATGGTGATAAAATGATGATAAAAATGTATTGCATATTTTATTTAAAAAATTATCCACTAAAAACATTTTGAAAAAATTTCTGATTACAGTATGTGATTATACCTCTAATAATTAATTTTTAACGCAGCACTTTAGTTTTTAACCATTTCTTCTCATCCAGATGGAAGAGTTCTGATCAAGAAGTAATATGCGTGTGTGTGTAATCTCTAATTTTATTTTTCAAATTTTTATCAACAATAACGCTTGAAAAACCTGTATCATAAATTAAGCGTCACGTGTATAATGGATACTCTTACGTTTTATACCTTTTGGATAACACTTTACATAGTTGGGGGTATAATTCTTAAACTATTTTTATGTGTTGTGGCACATAAATTATTTTTAGTGATTTTATTTTAATATTTTTTCTTCTTTTTCCGTACTCTAAAAATACAATCAATTGTGAATATTTGACTGAATAAAATCGGAAATTATTCCTTATAATTATCATAAGAAAAAAATTTTCTTATGTTGAATTTTATGAATGAGCAAAATTTGAATGAGATATTTAACTTTAACATGTCTGTTACAGATTTTATTATTATAGACTAAGCTAGAGCATATTATTTTAGAAATTTGCATGGCTCTTCTATTTATATTTTCTCTTGCGTAAAGATTAGAAAAAAAAAAAATTGTTCTCCGTGTCCCATTGGGTTCTCTGATTGGAGGATGTCGAGACCAGCTGACTGAGTTCCATGCTGAATGAAAGCTGTTTTGCTTAAGGACGTCGGATTTGAATAGTTCTTCCGGAAGTAGGTGAGGGATCCGGAGCAAAGAACACGATCTCCGAATCACGTGGATCAGCAATTACTTCCGGCAGCACAAAGGAGTGCTGCTATTTGTGTACCCCCTCCCTCACCTGCAATCATCTCGTTCCGAAAAGAATGAGAAGGGCTTGCCGAACCTGGCCTATCCTTCTAAAGCTCTTTATTTTGCTTTTTTTAAATGATTTTTCTCTTAGCTAATTAGAATGAATCTTTATGACATCACAGATTTTTCACTAAATTTTATTTCCTACGAGGGAAATAGGTCAATAAGAACTGTTTACCGGATTATTTTAAATAAATGAAATAAGCTATAAAAGTAAAATTAGTCTCGTAGAGGTTTTAAATTTAATTCTTATATAGGAGTGTACAATTCCTAAAGATATTAAACTCTAATTCTTTTACATTGATACCTATATATTTCAATACGTTCCATAATTACAGGCTTTCGCGGATAGCATAAATAATTTTTTCAGTGAGTTTCCTACTATTTCCCTGCATTCAGTGGTTTAGATTTGAAAAACACAACTAAACGTCACCAATTCTTCATAATTTTGAATTATTTAAATTATGTGAAACAACTTGCTGGACTCCAGATCTGAGTACAGTAAAGCGCTTGTTGTTATGTCACAAAGATGGTTTACCTTTGAACCACATGAATCATCAAGTAACTTGGTAGACATCTAAATTGATGGTAAAGTATGTTGTTATACCATAAGGATGGGGCTTATACCTTTCAACCACATGAATCCTCAAGTAACTCGGAAAACATCTAAATTGGTTGTAAAGTAAAGTGCTTATTATTATGCTACAAGGATGGCTTATACCTTTGAACCACATGCATCGTCAAATAATTTGATGGACATCTAAATTGGGGTAAAGTAATCCGCTTGTTATTATGCCACAAGGATGGCTTAACTTTCAACCACATGAATCATCAAGTAACTTGGTAGACATCTAAATTGATGTTACCATCAATTGTAAGTAAAGCCCTTGTTGTTATACCACAAGAATGAGGCTTATACCTTTCAACCACATGAATCATCAAGTAACTCGGTAGACATCTAAATTGGTTGTAAAGTAATGTGCTTGTTATTATAACACAAGGATGGCTTAACTTTGAACTTCATGTATTATCAAGTAACTTAGTAGACATCTAAATTGGTTGTAAAGTAAAGCGCTTGTTATTGTATTACATGCATAGTTTAACTTTAAAACAGCTATTTTTATAATGAGAGAACATCTGTAGACGATTACAGACATAGTCGGACGAGGTTAGACTTAATTTTATAATATTTAGAACTAGAAATAAGTAATATGAAAAAGTTATAACAATTTTAACTGCATAGGAAGCTCGACTTTGTTACAAAATCTAATTCGGTGATTGAATCTCCGTAGATATTTTTGGATTTCATCAATAGGAGTAAAAATCTGATTAACATCTTCGTTTTTTCTTTTCCATTCTAAGCTGATTTCATTTATAAAGAATAAAAGTTCAATTTTGTAATGCAAGAAATATTATTATGAGGAGTATTTAACAAGATGTTTAGATATATTATGTTACAGTTTCAGTTACGATAATTTTTTTTAAATGATAAAGTTGCTGTAGCATCTTAAAAAAGACATTGCTTTCATCTGCAGATAGTAATGATTTAGATACTTGGTCTAATAACTTTTCACTAATTCTAAATCAAGTAATTAAAATATTTGATCTAGTATTGACAATGTGGCAGATGCTAAATATTTATAGGGATTTCTGTTTCTCTTGGTGAAAAAAAATCAGCTCCAGTTTCAATTTCGACAATTGTTTAAATATTCAATGTGTTTGGCTTCTGTTGTTTTTTTAAGTGAAAATATGTAATTAAAAACGTAATTCAAAGATAATATCCTCAGATTTTTAAAAATTCTTCTTTTTATATTTTATGAAGCGATGTAGAAATAGATTTATCATTAATTATGTTTTACCTTATTCGTTTCTGCATTGAATATTTTCACTTTTTAATTAGTATTATTGAAAAGCATTGTAAAATTTAATGTCATAATTAATAATAATTTTATTACAGGTACCATGAATGAGAAATAAATAAATTAAATTTTGTAAAGTACAGAAATTATTATTATTTAAAAAAATTTGACCTGCCATATATTGATTAATTTGTTTTTCTTGGAATTTAATCAAACTATGACATTTTTTAAGACTTGGACAATTTTGAAAATTATCTTTGACACTTTTAAACAATAGAAACAAAACTTTTTTCATTATTGAAAGATTGATGTGGAAACATCTGTTTTCTTTCTTGAATATAAAATGATTAACATCGTGAACCGAAATTATCAGTGAAAAAAAAAGATAAATTGTCGGTTCTATATATTTCCCGACATCTTGTCAATTTATTTAGTAGAAAAATGTCATATATCTCGTGGCCTTGATAACATTTCAGTCGTTGATCGGTCAAAGGAATAGCCCCATCTGTCTCACCCGTTATTCACGGCGAGCGCGGAAATAACATCTAATGATTGATACGTCACGGAAGTAGGCTACACTCTCGAACCCCGATAGGGAAAATAAAGGAAAATCTTTATCCTCGAACCCTCGTAATATGTTTCCAGTGATTTAAAGCCAAAAACGCAGAATTCAATAATCAGCGTGGCATTAGTCTAATATATCATGTTACAGACGCGAAATGCTTAGAGAAGAAAAGAGAAAACTGCGGGGAATATTTTACACTAAATGGATTTTTTTTTTCAACTCTCGAACACAAGCTTTATTGTGTTTGGATCAAGCTATGCATAAAATAAGGAAAGAAGAAAAAATATATTCATTTTCTTCTGAGTTTCGATATCTTACGTTTCGAATGCACACGTGCTTGTTTTTCTTTCCGCTTAAAATGTGTTTATAGAAAGGCCTCGCTATTTCGAAAGATTTACTGTTGTATTTTTATGTTCAGAATAGCAAGAGTGAATTTGCAATCTGCACGAAAATTTCTGCTGAAACAAGAATATGTACTTTTCTATGTAAAGTATCATAAAAAAATATTTGCTTTTTCTATTATATTCATAGTTTATTATAACTTCAATATTCTTAATTAAGGATTTAATTAATTTTGCCCAATTAAAAAAACAACATAAGCTAGCTTTTTGTGTATTCTAATATATAAGATGTGCCAAAAGCATACTTTTGAAAAAATAATATCATTTAATTTTAATATTATAAAGATTATTGTAATAGATCTGTGCTTAAATTGATATAATCACGAAACTTAAAAGCGTAATTCCTGTGATATAACGTTATGATATGTTAATAAAATTCATATAACATTTACCTTTTAAATTATTTTTAAAGACAATTAAGTTATGGTATTTTTTGAGAATCAATCTAATGGACATAAATAGTATATTTTTAGGTAACTGTAATAATTTATTTCAGTATTCGCTACAACAATTTATGAAAATATTTCAGTAATGGCATCGTTCTAATCCATCATTGTTTTTAATTATTTTTCTTGGATTCAGTGGCAGTAGTTTTTGCAACCCCTCGAATATGAAGTTCACTTTAGATTGTGTTCGTGTTTCTAAGATTTGCACATCTTACGAAATATATAGTCTTCATCCGATTGGCTAAAATAACAGGTGGTAACAAAACCAATAAGAACTGTGATGTTGATTATTTTCCATATTTTAGTTATATCTGTAAATGATAAAAAAATATTCTGTAGTGGTTAAGATTTTTGTACCCTCTTTATCATTTTTAAGATTTGACTGTTTTTAAATAAACAAACGCTTAACTCAAGTTATTGCAACAGTTTCCAAGTATTTCTTTCGCCAACTGTAAACAGATTTCTAAGAATTCGTTACTAGTGTTATACCATTGCTTAACTTTAAACTCACAATATCTTTTATGTTTTTTTTTTTTTTTTTCCAAATGAAAATATGATTGAATGGTAAAATAGCATATAGTTATTTTACCATTTATTGCTTCCGATCCCACTTTATCAATCACAGGGGCCTTAAAGGAAATTTATAATAGTTAGTGGACATTATTTAATTGAAGCCATTAATTAAGGAATAAGAACACAAATTATCCAGAAAATATTTAATATTCCGAGTTTAAATAATATTCGAAAAGTTATTCACCAAAATTTCCCAGATCATTGCTGTCTTTTTAAAGAATTATAGAGACTTTCAGCTATACTCTTTAAATTTTTTAACTTCGTTGTACCTAAACTGTAAGATATAACCAATTAGGAAAGACTAGACTCGTTTAAAATGCTTAATGTCAAGCATATTCTAGTGAAAGTTATCTATTTACTATTCACGAATCACATTCCAATGACTAAAGTTAATTACTCTTAACAAAAAAGATGTATAAAAGTTTTTCTATTGATTTTACCACTTTATTAAACTTCAATGATTTCCTTTTATTAATGGAAATAATCAAAAGGGATCTAGCTAAAGTTGTTTTACGATAATACTGGTACTTCAGAGTGAGGGATATTTTATTTATGTGTGTGTGTGCGTGCATTTAATTTAAAACTAATAACCTATATCTCAAGGTAAGATAAAAAACAGTCTTGACTCTAACACTTCTTTAAATGGCTTTTCTTCTTCAAAGTTTTCTATTTAACTCCAACAGTTTGAGAGGTGTATGAGTTATGACGATAAGTTCTGCTAAAAACTATCCATAAATTCGAGTAGAAAACAAACCGGAAATCCGATATTTAAAAATAAAAACCATGTGCTATGTGAGGTGGGTTAAAAAAATTAGGAGGAATAAAAACTCAGAGGCCCTCCCTCTTTTATCCCTCTGAAGAATGCAAATCTTAAGTAATTTTCTCCAAACACCCGTCAATTACATTTTCTTGGGGGAGGGTGAAGAGGGTTGCAATGTTCCCTGATAATGTATGCAGGACAGAAAACACGGGGAGATCCTCTTTCTTCCCTGACCCTAGGCACAGGAAAGGTAATAAAATTAAGTATTCCGTAAAACCCCCCTTCTACTCTTGTTTACACACACATTACAACTTGAGAACAAGACCAGAGAAGTGAAGAAAACAGAATAAATATGAAATTAATAATAAAAAAAAATAACTTCACCCCCTTCAAGAAAGTTATCCTGCCTTATGTTACGTATGCGTGTTAGGGAACATAATCAAACGTGATTATCGCTTCGAGCAATATTTTCTGAAGCCTTTGTTTGCAATCAATTTATTTAATGGGATTTATTTATTTGTGAAAAATTATTTTTTCTTTTTTTTCCATCATTTTTTTTTCACTCCTCTACTTTTAATTCATACCTTACTGGTGGACGAAGTACACATTTCTTCCGTGCCCCTTTTTATTTTTAATCTCCCCCCGCTTTCCATCTCTGCTCAAAACGTGTGTTACCTTCACGATAAGGGATTTAAATAAATTATTAATTTTTTCCCCTCTTTAAATCTCTTAAGTTGTTTACCTTTTACTTCGTGAAATCTGGAGCGGCGTTATCGGGAGTTTTCGCAAGAGATTTTTGTTATTTGCCCAGTGGGATGAAAACTGTAAGAACCCTCCCTTTCCCGTCCATAGATTAGGCATTAATTATAATTCAAGTGGCGAGGAAAGAGGAGGTTGAAAAAATTTTATTCGGCGAGAATTGAAGGGAATCAAAGACCATTAATGCTTAATCCACCGTCCATTCAAAGAAGGAGTTTTATCTTGAGAAAATATTGACTCTGAATATTAAATATTTTCTGAATAATTTGTGTTTTTATTCCTTAATTAATGGCTTCAATAAAATAATGTCTACTAACTATTATAAATTTTCTTTAGGGTCCCTTTGATTGATAAACTAGTTCATCCCATTGTTTGAAGTCAAAAAGAGTGTCGTAATGTTTCGAATCTTTGTTTTCCGCGAATAAATAAGAAAAGTACACGTCAACTAGATTGGAAAATTATAAGTATCGATTTGTAATTATTTAAGAGCTACAAAAATTTAACTAACATTTTTATTTAATACCTGTTGATATTCAAAGGAATTATAGATATCTAAAAAGAATAGAAAAGTTTTTAGCTGCATTGAATTGATTTAACATTTTGTAAATCTGTTTGAATCTTTTTCACAGTTAAAATTGATTAATCAAATTACATAATTATTAAATAAGTCATGAATAACACGTTATTATTGTGTTTTTTCACAAATTCAAAAATATTATAATTAGTTCAATAGAATTATTTCCCCCGATCACATCCTGGATTGTTTGGGGTTCGTTCTGACGGATATTTGCGCAAGTCCACTACAGGTGCTCGACTTCTCTAGGGTTCAAGGTATCATGGATCTGATTTAGCTGCCGCTTGATCTTTGAAATATTGGAAACAACAACAACAAAATGTATTAGTGATTATATTATTTATAATCTGACTTGTTTGTTTTTTTATGTAACATAATCTTTTTAATTGTTTAAAATTGGCAGAAAAAGTGCATAATGTTTTGTTCAAGGATAAAAAAATCTTTAAAATTAAGTTTACAAATTTGACATAAAAAACATACATTATGATCGTCGGAAGGCGTATAGGCTTTGCATAAAATATCAGATAAATTAATTGAAATTTAGACTTAAAATAATATGTGTGGATATTTTAAATGTAGCCTAATCAAAAAATAACAATGTATGCTTGATGTTGCATTCAAAAGAGAAAATCTTGGAACGCCATGTTAGGCTTAGCATGAAATGTCACAAACTAGTTTATGACATTTCATGCTAAGCCTAATTAAATTAATATATTTGAATGTCTTAAATATATATGCTTACATAATTAACATATTTAGATTTTGCTGTACATCTAGAGTGATTTGATTTTTAGATTATTATGGTATCAATACAAATCACATCGATTAATTTTAATTTTTCGTGTGAGCTATTCGAATTATAATTTCAATATATTTAAACTTTAATCCAGTATGCAAAGTAAGGTAAAAACATTTAATTTATATTGCATAGATATTACCCACCCACAGGAATTGCACGCCACAATATCATTTAACTTTTTTGCTTTTTTGGTAATGTTTTAGAGGGAAAAAAGAAATAAACATTTTGCTTGGAAAAAACAGTATCCTCATCAATAAATCTCAAACTCTTGAAGAAAAAAAAGAAAGAAATATCCTTAACATTTCTCCAATCGCTTGAAGATCAAAGTCTTATTTTCTTGGTTTTACGTTAAATCGAGTCCATCAAAGTGGAGCTTGCTCCTGCCACAAATGGAACAGATGTGCCTTCTACAAACGCCGAACAGGGGTCATCCCGCAAATGGTTCTCTGGAATGTGGGAAGAAAACAACGATTACACCATTTTTTTTCTTAGGATAATCTTCGTGAATTTACACTCGCACTATAACCGAATCTGGGGAATGATTTTACATTATTGCCAAATGGGATTTTCTGCTTCACCAATTTTTCAGCATTTCTCGAACAGGAATAGTTTGTTTAGATTTATAAATTTTGATGTTTAGGTACATCGCGCTTTTTCAATTTTCTTTGTCAGTCATTTTTTGAAATGTCTAGTCTGCTTAACTGTATCCTACTAGTTTGAACTAGGTTAGTCATGCTAATTTAGGAGGCTCTAAATTATTTTGAAAACTCAGAGATAATTGATTTTTCCTCTAATAAGATAGTTCTTGTTTTAGAAATAAGAACGTCTACGTATATTTAGTACTGCATCGGAAAAATTAATTTTGATTTTGAAGTCTGCACAACTTGTTAAAGTATGCTTGTTTTATAGATACTTTAAAATAAGATTTTTTGTGTTAGGATATTTAATGGTATTGCTTAATTTATTGTATGTAAATTTAATATAACATTTTCTCCCAATTTCTGTTGCTTGCATTTGATTTATATTTGTTATTATGCATCATTAGAACAAAATATCATTCAATTGTTGCCACAATATTTTGAAAAAATTAGAAGTATTTAAATAATTGTGTGTGAATTTCCCTTTTAAAATATCTTATAATTTAATTTATAATCATTTTAGATTTGAAATTTATTTTTTTGATATTTTAAATTTTATTGTGGCTTAAATTATTATTTTTTTAAAATCTTAGTATAATTTACACATTCATAACTTAAATGATTTGATTTGAAATAGTATTTAGTAGCTGAGTAATACTTTTTAAGAAAACTATTAAGCATGGATGTAAATGTTAATTTAGAATATTGTAATTGATGATAATTTCTAAATGGTAAGTAATGATAATTTTTAAATGGCAATTTAACAGCAATCATTCATTTTGATTTTCATTGTTTGCTAAAACAGAATAATCTTTTAGAGTTTTCTCTTATTAATTGGAAGTACTTGACAAGATTTTTCACTTTTAATCACTTTTACTATTAAGACCAAATTTGACCAAAATCCGTGATTTACACTGAATTTTAGAAGCATTATAACCACATCTAGATTGAGAGTAGAACAATTTATCTGTAGTTCGTAATACTGATTATTCAACTATCTGGATATGTGTGTGTGACCCCCAGTGTAAAAAATTTAATTTGCTAGTAAAGTCCAACTGTAAATATATTTTTAAATATTGTGTTTTTCAGGATATTTTAAGGATTAATTTCTTCGCAACAATTAATTAATATCTAAATTATAGTTTTTTAGCTTGCAAAATTTGTTCTATCACTCTTGCATTTTTAAATTTTATTATTTTTCATTTGAGCCATTAACTTTTTGTAAGTCCTCACGAGCAAAATACAATTTGTTCTTATTTGTAAGGTTATCAACAGGTAAAAGTAATTAGCAACTTTTGCAAATTTGAATAAAGGAATTATTTTGTAATTCTTAAAATCATTTGCGGAAGGACTTCTTCCAATATAGATTTTAATCCTTAAACATTCCTTCTATAATTAAACAGGCAACGTTCTCGAGTACGTAAAAACATCAAGAGGTTTTTATGAACACTAATCCATTTGCTTAGAAATATTCCGCTTGAAACCGGAAGTCAGTAATTGAGTTCCAGAAACAAACCGAAATTTAAATCAATAAGATATGGCCACCCCGTCTTTTATCCGCCCCTAATGATTTTGCGGAAGATGAATGAAAGAAACCGATTTTATAAGAAGGGGAAACAAAAAAGTTAGGAACTACTCGAAACGAGCAGACGACTCTTTGTAGACAGGGTGGAATATTATGTAAAAGGGGTGGGTGGAATGATTTTAATAGAGAGGCTGCAGGAAAGAGTTTGGGAATAAATTGTTGCCGAAGGAAATTGCATAAAAAACAGGGGGCGGAGGAGAAAACTGAAGGGAAATCACAGTATTAAAAAAAGAAGCTAAGAACTTGGAAAAAATTACAGTAGGAATAGAAATAAGAAACAAAGAAATGGGGAAAAAAATGAGTCCATGTTTTAGTCGTTCTACCGTAAATGCTGTCATTCATCAGTGCGACTGATTTTCTCCAAGCAGCTAAACATAAATGTATGCGAGTGGATGCCATCTAGCGACTGCTGTTTTGAGCAAATTTTAATACTCAAACTCTTAATTTCATCTGAATGAAAAAATTGTTTTATTTTGAAGAATACTGAATTTTTTCATTAAAGATGAATATGGAGTGTCTTATCTTACATACATTATAAATACTGCTTCTTTTCTTGGGAGCAATGTTTCCATCCTTTCTCAAAGCAAATAATAAATAAGTTTGATATAAAGTTAAGTCTGGAAATTTTTTATTGGATATTCACAAAAGCTTATGTTTGTCTGTATAAAGAATCCAATACAGGGTAATATTTTGGCTTCTATGCCGAAGGTTTTAGTTTATGTCAAAAAATATAGATGATAATCAGTATATTATTTTTTACTCTATTATATATTTTCGATTATTAGGAAGTCTTATATTTCAAATTGCCATTAGTAATTTATTTTTCAATTTGCGTGCTAAGACATATTTCTAAAAAATACATTTTTAAAACTTTTGAACTAATTTAAACCTTAATGCTAGTAAAATATACCATTGCGTACAATTCTCTTGATTCTTATGTAAGATTGATTGTAGTATTGATCTAAAAGTAATGCTTCTGTGTGTGAACAAGTTAATTAAGAGAAGCCGCCTTTCCTTTTTACTGTCACGCACCATAAACGCCTCCAACAAAATGGAACCATCACAAAAGACACCAGATAACGAGGCATTTACAAGTACTAAGGTGTACGACGAGTACCGAGGCATCATAAATAAGAATCAAGTATGTCGTAAACGTCCATTTGATGGTACAGGCATACCACATCCATACCAAGAACCACATTTATCCTTCTTAGAACTATGGGATCTATGCAGCGTTATAAAAGTGTACGGAAAGTCTCCCCACTGCTTGTAAATGATCGCCAAATGGCTAGAAAAAGAAAATAAGCCTACAGTAATTGCCTAAGAGGAAGGTGATGCTCAGGAATTAAAAACTTTTGCTTTTGTTTCTTGGCGTCAATGATTTATAAAGCCAACTATATATATATATATATGTGTGTGTGTGTGTGTGTGTGTAATAAATTATGTATGATTAATTTTTTGATTGAATATATAAAATTATTACAAACATTGGATATTTAGAATTATGTTAGTTATTTTATTGAATGTATTGATGAAAATACGTGGATTTACAAAATAGGAGTTCTTAGCTTTCATCTCCAAAAAACTTTTTTGTGCCTGATTTATAATTTTTTTAATAAATTAAAATTACCATTCAAAAACACTTTTATTCAGATTATAAAAAAAAAAATTAACTAATATTTTAAAATGATCGTCTTGATCTAGGATTTATACATAAAAATATAAGAATTATGAATAATTTATACAATATTAATTATAAATAATTCAAGAATGTTTGTGAAATTGTATGGATTACAAATAAACACATTTGCATTTAATATTTATAAATGATGTGGCCCTCATATCTTTTTGATATTGTTTTCAAACAATATATTGCTGATTATTATTTTAGTGTGATTGTTAAGTAAATCAATTTCTGATGTAAGTACATAATTAAAATTTGTTTATTAATAATAAAAAAATATAATTTTTATCTTAAATAAAATGTACGTAAAAAATTAAAATCTGCAGGAAGCATTCAATAGAATGTTGTCAATATAAGTTTTTAAGATTCCATTTAATATTAGTTAATCACGATAAAATTATACATTCCTTTCTAATTTATTGACTTCAAAAAATATTATTTTTGATTATATATAGGTCACACCAGTCTACACAAGCACTTATGATTAAAATTTTTAAAAATAATTTAGATTTTTATGGTTTTGAGTATTTTTAATGGCCTGATATTTAACCCTAAAGTTCAAATTATTATCTTAATGTTTGAATTCAAAAGAAAACGTGTAAAGAAAAGCTTTATTTCACCACTAATCCATTAGTGATGAAATACAGCTTTTAATATAAGAAAATATATAATATAAATGTTTATATACAATAAGAAATGAATTATGACCGTAGATTATGGTAATTTTATAGCTGTGCACGATGCACAAACATTCATTAAAAATTATTATTAACATCGTATATGACGCAACATAGTCATTAAACTGAGATTTAGAAGGTTATAATTATGAATGTATTATTGATGATCGTAGAGAGTAAGTAATCACGCGAGATTCACATGATTATGTTGAATTTAATAGTTATCCATATATATGATTGTACATAGTTATATCTCTAGTCCAGACTCCCTATAACGTCGGGAAATGAATTAATATTGATTAATGGCATACTATTATACACAGCTTATAGTAGTATGACATCATTAGTTATTGATTTTGATTCTTTGGAATGCCAAAAATAATATTCTAGTAACATAATTGAACATTAACATGTGAAAATTTTAGGTTATGGAAATATAATAGAGTTTATTCTATGAAATTGATGTTTAAATTGCTTAAGGTACCCATACACGCTGAAAACGTTAATTTCGACCAAAAATGATACATGCATTTTATGCTTTAGTTAAATAAGGAATTTGAATAGCTTTCCTGAACAGGTTTGTTTTTGTCTCTTCTTTAATTAGTTTCCGAGAAATGAAGGATTTCGTAAAGATCAGGAAACCAGAAGTCGACATTTGAAGTACCGGAAGTGGGCGTTTAAAGGGCCAGAATAATGTTAAAAATTACTTTAAATAGTGTTTAATTTTCAAATATAAATTTATTAAGATTTTAAAAGATACATAAAATAAATACTTTTCCGGAAATCAGTCAGCAAATCAAATAAAATATTAATCAGCTGATATGAGAATTTTTTACAAAGACACAATACTTTAATCTTTAAATGCAATTTTCTCAGAACTAGTTTTTGCCTAAAATTTGCACGCTTCAAAACTGATAACTCAAAATATTTTTATAATATCACTGTGAAATTTAAAGAGTTTGATCTGTATATTGTTTTCTAGAGAATATAATAAAAGAATTTTGATCACTTAAATATTTCCCAAATTATGGCCTTTTATTCGAATAATGGCATTGAAAATTTGGCTAAAATTTCAGTATAAATATTCAACTGGCCCTAATTTTTTATTTTTTTTTATCAAAAATTTTAAATTTTAGTACATGCTCAAGATAAACAAGTTTAAATTATTTGGTAATAATTTTTTCAAATATGTTTAATAGTTTTTGATGTAGCATTTTTAAAAATTTTAAAAATATTCTTAAAATTGTATAAATATTTAACATTTCTGAAAAATAATCTTGGCATAAATCAAGTGTTAGTCGCTCAATATTAGTGTTTTCTAAAACTAAATAAGAAAAAATGGTTACAATGTAAATAATGGTTACGATGCAGTGTATTTCAAAAAAAATGTTTCGAACGTGTTTGGGTACCTTAAGAAAAATTGTATATTCTAATTGAATGTCTGATACATTTTTGAATGTTCATATCTTTGTTTTTCATTTCTGCACTCATACAGGAGCTCTTGGACAAAGAACAGGTAAAAAAAATAACAATATAAAAAAAATCTAGCTGTAGCAAGCATGAATGCATGTTGACTTTTTTATATTATAAGAAAAATTATGTTTATGAATAAGAATGTCATAAATCTAATTTTTTTACATTGCTGTGTCTTCAATTTGATCATGCATTCGATTTATGTGTCATAATAATGTTTTTATTAAAATTATTAATTGCATTTTTAATTTTCTTAATATATTTTGGTGTTTAAATAAGTCACAGAATTCATGTATATTATTTAGTGCGTAACATAGTTTATTATTATTAAAAATATAATTTAAGTATTTGCATTTCTATTTATTAAAACAATCCTCACATAAATAGCAAAGATATTTTTTCTTATTTAAAATGGAATGGAAGATTATATTACAAAACTTGACAGGAAATTTTTGTTTTTCATTCAGTGAAGTTAGTTTATTTCGTCGTTAGAATCACTCAATATATATGTTTGAATCTAAAATGTGTTTAAAAGTTTAAATTTATAATTTTAATAACGGTTTGTTTTTGAATTTTACAGTAGATAAATATTCGCTACATTTGAATTATTGCAGTTAAAATTAAAGATCTTAAATGATTATTTGTTAGTATTATTTTTTAACTTAACATATATTATCTTCGTGTTATTGATATTTAATGGCAAATCATATTTAAAATACAAAATCATATAAAGAAATCAGAACGTATATTCATTTATTTCTTTTTAATGCATAAAAATGGAACAAATATTTTGTAAAGTGGAAAAGAATAAAAAAAGGCAAGTCCATCTCGCTTTGAAACATAATCCTTGAGCTTTAGGACATGCACACGATATCACTTAAAAAAAAAAAAAAAAAAAAAGAATCGATAAAAAAAAGGGCAGGTTGGGACCGATATCCAAAAGCGACCTTACATTCTTTTATCTACCAAAAACACATTTTCTTTTAAGAATTTTAAAGCTTAAATGTCTAGAGAGGCCTTCGAGAGGTCTCAGAGCAAAAACAAAGAAAAAATACGGGAATTGACGAGAAAAGTGCTGAAAACGTTTGGGTGTTTTTCTTCTACTGGTGTATTTGGTGTGTGTTTTCAGCACATTTGTTTCATACGCGCCACTTCTTCCTTGATTCATGGAAAAGCGCCGATCGAAGCACCCCCTCTTTCGCGCACACCTCTTCTCCACAACAAGGGGTTCTTGGGGGAAGATTCCTTTTAATTTGCTGTTTTTGTTTTCCTACCGCTTGGCAGACGATCCTTAAAGCTCTTACTCCCTTCTTAAAGGGGAAAAAACATCCAGTTGATATCGAACAAACAAAATTGGAGCAAAACAAAGAACTTCTTCGCGATCTTTTCCCTTTAAAACCCACTTTTTTAGGCTTTATTTTTCGTCTGCGCCACCCCTTCTCAACCTCGGGCCATTATATACGGATCATTTTCCCCATTACTGACCTTATTCCCTGCTTTCAAGGTTGTTTTTTCCGGGAAATTTTTCCCGGACCTTGGAATGGTTTTTCACTTCTTGCCCCATTGTCGGCTGGGGAGCTATAAGGCAACGGAAATTGCCTTGGTCCTATCGAGTTTACTGTTTCTTATTTATTTATTTTTATTTTCAAGTTCCTTTCTTTTTAAGTTGACGCTGTGTGTAAGTAGTCAACTCCGTTAAAGTTCGTTCGTGAAATACTTATTTATTTGATTTATATTTTCTTTATGTCTGTAACGAAATGAAACTCTTCAATGGCAAATCATGACCAGCTCTAACGCTTTTAGATGCATTTAGTTTTATTCCCATTTTATTGTTTTCTCTGTGGAAAGTGAAAAAAAGTACCAAAGGAGATTATTTTAAGTTTTTAAAGTGAATCAGATAGATAGAAAAGACTCTGTTGTCTTTTACAGATTTTAAAATGTACCAAGCTAAAAAGTAAATGTCAGACAAATAAAAAATGTTTGTTTTTAAACATTTTGCATTCTCTTTACACGAATTGTAGAAATTTCTGAAATTTTGTCTTAAATGTTATATATTATGCCAGCAACGATCGCTATAATTTTAAATTTAGAAAGAGCTCCGTGATAAATTTAATTCAGGAGGTGACAGAGAAAAACATTTCTCTTTGAAATCTTGTAAAAGAAATTTTTTTCAACATAGGATGCAGGTGTTTTAAAATACAAAGAAATGTAAATTTGTTCCTAAGTAACTATCTGTTTAAATTATTAATAATTTTAAATTATTTTGCAAATCTTTTAAATTTTATTCTCAATTGTAATTGAATTATAATTGTAATCTGCCATTGTATGAGGATGCAATACCACATTATAAGATTTTAATATCACAATATGTAATATTTTTCTATTTCAATTATAATAATAGTTTTATGAATTATAAATATGTAGGATTATTCAATTTGCAAATGGGAAAAAATTCTTATTTAATGTTATTTTTATTTTCTTAATAGATGGATACATTAAATAATCTATGATAATCTATAATAATTAAGATTTGCCACGAGTTTAAATGATAAATTACATGATTAATACTATTGGTACTAATTGTATTATAGGTTAATTAATTATTTTTCTGTCATAAGTAATAAAAAATATTTTAACTAATCTGCTCCTAAAAAAGCGCTAATTGCAGCATTAATTATTAACAATTCAACTTAACCAAAGCGTAATTTGTCACATCACTTTTGTAATTTTTCGTTTCTCTGGTAACTCTATTTGGATATTTCTTAGCATGATGAATATGGATTATATTTGAACAATAATAATTATCCATATTTAAAAAATCTACTATCTGCATTTTATTTCGATTTATAACTATGGATGATAAAAAAACTATACGTAATCGCTCTAACTAGTAATTTGACACAAGAAAATATGTCAAAATATATTTCTTACTTTATACAGTTATCTGTGCGTGAAACCATTTGTTATACAGATACTTTTTTTAATTATAAAAGTTTATTATACATTCACATTTAAATTTGTTAGTTTAAATTGTTTTAAATGCTAATTTTGAACTTAAAAAGAAATTTCGATTTTTTGAAATTTTCAGCAAATAATGCAGTGTTATTTAAATGCTCCATTTTAAAATAATAAATTTACATTTCATATAAAATGTAATTAATGCCAAATGTCCTTTATATATTTTTAAGTACGAAATACATTTTTATGTATTATTTTAAATTATTTGAATGCATATATTTATGACTTGACATCACGCATTTATGTATGAAAGGATTTTGTTAAATTAAACATGACAATTGTTTCAAACTGCTTATATTTGCATTGAGATTCACTTGTCTTTCTTGCAGACGGTGACCTGTATGTAGCCACCGTGGCTCAATTTTCCGGGGCAGATCCATTGATCTACAGGGAACCTCTAAGGACCGAACAATTCAACTTTGAACATTTAAATGGTAAGTTTCTGCCATATATATATATATATATATATATATATATATATATATATATTGTTTTAATAGTTTGTACTTAGATTTTCTGGCTAAATGGCACATGTTAATAACAATTTTAACATTTTAATAAGACGAAGCAACTCTGAATTAAAGAATATTAATCTGTAATGTAACATATAAATTTATCTCTATCTACTTATAGAATTTAGAAATTTTACATTTTTATATACTGAACTAATTATTAAATACCGTAGAATTGAAAGTAACTTTATAACTAAGCTTCTTAAAAGAGACATGAGAATCTGTTAGTCGAGCAGATTCAACAATTTCAGAGCATAAAATTATTAAAAAAAATAATAAATAAATAAATTAAAAAATGTTGATTTTATTTATAGAGTTTATGGTTGTTCATGTCAATATTCAAATTAGTGTTGAAATAACAATTTACAGGATTTTTCCTTACAATATCTTTATCATGAAAATATACATACTGCTCACTTAAATCAAATAACTGCAGAAAACTTCACTGCCGGCAATATACTAATGCAGTGAAAACGCTTCTACAGAATAAGAAAATGCATGTGATTCAATTTTTACAAAAAGAATGTTAAGTTGAAAAATATTTTGTTTGAAAAGAGAAATTGCATATTTATTTACTTTAAGATTTATTTTACATGTAACGAAAACAAGAAAATTTAGTGAAATTAAATTAATTTGACGAGTGTAAAAGAATTTACAATGAAAGTTTTAGGAATTATAAAAGCCGTATTAATTTTTTTAATAATATAATATTTACTTCTAAATAATCTTACAATATAGAATTATTTATATTCTAAAAATATAATTGTAAATTGTGAGAATATTTAGAAATAAATAAATTATTATATTAAGCTTTATGTGAAATATTGTGATTATTTACATGGTATCTGCTTTAATATTTTAGTTTTATAAAAATACGCACTAGAGAAAAGTTTTGTAAGGTGTTAAATGATTAAACTAAACACACAAAAATTCGTTTGCAAATATACTCCTTTTTATATTCCCTGCTATTTCTAAATGATTTATATTTATGTGAATGCAAAATTCAATAAAATTCTCCGTTTGAAAATTAGATTTTGTTGAATACATATTTTGGGTAAACTATGTAAAGAGACAATTTAAAAACATCTCTAAGAGCTTATATGTAAATCTCTTGTTTTTAAATAATAAAGATAAAAATTTTCAGACAAAGATATTGCAGTTTTCTTGACGATCGCTACAACTAAAAGAAAATTGTTGTTTTAAGAATTAAATTTTATTAATACAATATTTTGCATTGTTAATAAAAAGAGTAATCGAATATGATTATAATGAAATATTCATATTATTTTTATTCAAATGCAATATTATTTGTAATAAATGTAAAATATTTCGTATTTGATATTTATAAAAAAAACTATAAATTCATTACATTCCGTTAAAATCCAGCAAATCTTTTTATAAGTACATTTTTTAATTTTTATGGAATTCTTATGGAATTTTCAATAAATTTTGCTGGGGAGATAGTACAGTCATTTTAAACAATTTTTTCTTTAAAGACATTATTTATTTTTGCTGGTGTTTTCAAAATGTAGTTCTTTATTATTACTAATCTAAGATTAATCACAAAATGTATAAAACAATTACTGCGTAAAAAGTTTCTTTCGAAAAAGTATTTTTTATATTTTTTCTTGATATTGAATTTTTATGCTTTAAAAAATTAATCAGTATTAATCTTCTTCTTTTTTCAAACTTTTTTTTCAATATGTTCCAAAAAATCAATAAGCTTTTATGTTAAAATTCGTAGTAATTCGTAACAGTCGATTTTATAATTTTTTATTTCTTGTCTAATTTATTGCATTTGGCATTTTAATTGAAATAACATCTGATATAAATCTAGAAAGATAAAAAAACAAATTTATTCAATATTACTCTTTCAATCATAGGTTATCTCTTTTAATAAATATTATCAAATGTATAGCAGAATAACATAATTTTAAAAACATTCGATTGCATTTTTATGAATTTCCTTACTACATCACAACAATATAAATATTAGAAAATCAATTGATATTGTTTGAATCTGGACATTACTAAAATTATTAACAAGAAAATCTTAATGCTTTAAAACTGTAGTTTCCACTTCAATATGTTTGTTGCATAATGAGACCGATCGATATTTTAAGAAGAGGGGGAGTAAGGATAGTCGAGAGATGTGTTCGAATGAAGGCAGGAGGATTAATTGCAGCTCTTCCTAATCAACAGCTGTTAATTATTAGAGAAGGGATGGGGTGAGGGGATGAGAAGTTTTGGTCACAAGAATAGGCTTACTTTTAAGGTTATTAATCACGTGACCATCTGCATAAGATTAACGGCGCCGCTTTATTGGCTGCTTGCAACACCTCTAAAAGTGTTCGATGGCGCCTTTTGTTTTGAGTTTTCAAATAACCGTTATCGGACCTAATGCTATTGCCAATTTTAGCGATGGTTTTGTAAAGTTATCTGAAAGAAGTTCTTTTCAGTAATGGTAATGATTTAAAAACTGAGTGACGCCAAAAATTTAAATTGATTTTTCGCAGATAAATGAAGTGAAATTTACTTAATATTTCATTTTTAGTGAGTTAATCAAATTCTATTTAGTATTGCATGTTAATGTCTTGTTATTTTTTTTATAAATCTTGGAAATATCACTATAAATATGTAGCAATGAAATAAGATAATGTAAGAAAAACTTATATTCAAAAAACTTACTTCTTTAGTAATTCCTAAGTTTAAAATATAACCTATAGAAATTCCTAGATAAGTAGATTCATTTTCAGTATCTCAATTAATGTGAATATTAAAATTTATTTATTAATCTTTATGTTGTAATATATTTCAATGGGAAGAGAAATCACAAAGTGACTTATTTATTGACAGTTGAATAAAGCAGTTAATTAATAATATTTTTAGTGTTAACACTGAATGATTGAAATTACTAAAGAAGTCAAGAAATATCCAAAATAAATTCAAAATATATTAGATCAGGAAAATATACAAATTAGTCATTCCTCTCATAGTTAATATTTTTGGATTGAATAATTTTTGTTACCATATAATTTGGAAGTTCGCCACATTCTGAAAAATAAGTGATTAATTTTAGCATTTTAAAATTGTTATATTAAAAGTTAGTTTCTCTTTATCGAGTTTATTTAGTTTAAGATTAATTATCATATAAATGACTTAATAATTTGCAATTTAAATGCTAATTGAGCAAGTTTTTTTTATTAATTTATAATATGTGAACTCATCATACACCCATATTAAAGGAAAACATGTGTTTGCTTTATTAAAATAAATATAAATGTTAAAAAATAAAAATAAATGATTTATTAAAATGAATGTAAATGTTAAAATAAAGTTTTTTTAATATATTATAATACGTGAATGCATCATATACCCATATTAAAGGAAAACACGTGTTTGCTTTATTAAAATAAATATAAATGTTAAAATCAGTATAAATGCTTTACTAAAATAAATATAAATGTTAAGCAAGTTTTTTCTATTATATTATAATACGTGAACCCATCATATATCCATATTAAAGGAAAAATGCGTTTCCTTTATTAAAATAAATAAAAATGTTAGAAAATAAAAAAAATACATAAATATAAATGTTGAGCAAGTTCTTTTTATTAATTTATAATACATGAACGCATCATATACCCATCGTATACATTAATGGAAAACACGTGTTTGCCTTATTAAAATAAATATAAATGCTATTACTTAAACTTTAAAATCAAATTCAAAACTATTATCATTCCCGAAGTTTTCGATTGAAAATTTTTGATTGTTTAACAGTTCTAAATTTCTATGTTGAATGAAATGAGAAAAAGAGAGAAAACTTAAAGAATCTAAACTGAATACTGAACTTTTTAACTAAAGAAATCAAATTCTTAGCAATTTGTTTTGAATAAAATGAGAAAGAAAAATAAAAGAATCTGAATTGAATACTGAACTATTTAATTAAAGAAATCAAATACTTATCAATTTAAATTTGCATATATTTAATTGCGTTCTTTACACATTTTCACGTATCTTGTTTGAATGTCGTATCATATTGAATCTTAAAATTTATGATAAAGAAATTTTTATAAAAATAAATGTTTGTAATATGAAGCTCTTAAAGGTTCACTATATAAATTTTATAATAATAATTTGAACACTTTATGTAGTGCTATATCTGTATTTATTGTCATTATCAAAAAGAGAATTTTCCAATAATAAAGCTTTTATTTAAATAACTTATATTGAAACAGTATATAAGTCTCAGAAAATTAAATTTTTTAGATATCTGTTGAATTAAAGTGCTATAATAAAATCATATTGTGTAAAAATTACATAAGCTTGAGATGTAAGCAGCTATAAAGTAAAAAAAATGCTGTAAAAAACTTATAAAATAAAAAAAGTGAATTAATGTAAGATCAAAATAAAATTCTTTTTCATCCACGTTTCAGGGAAATTTCCTTTAGTAAATTAAATTACTTATAATTTTTGTCTGTTTAAGAATTTATGCCTTGTATTCTGATTGCATTAGCTTTTCAATTCTGTAATGTATTAATAGTAGCGTGGCACATATATATTCCTGGAAATTTTGTTTTTAGTGTAGAGGAATTTCTTTAATATTAATCTCAAAATTTCGCTTCCTTTATAATTCTCGATTGGTTCGAGCAAACAGAGGACGCTCGTGAAAGTTTTTATAGTTATTGATCAAAGCATTTATTTGCTTGTAAAACTGTGAAATTACTGATGTAGCAGTGGACCGAAAATAAAGCATTACTTAAAATTCATGGTATTCAGTATCCCCACATAACCGTCAACTTCAAACACAAAACATTCACTTCTGCTTCACATGCAACCAAACGATATTCCCAACTGTTGCCCATCGCGCGTCATAAAGTTATTGGGGAAACTTTTAAATACCTTCCAGCTGTTGCCATTTGCCGCGTGGGTAATGTTGCGGATTATCGTCAAGAAAATTCGCCCTATGGCGCCATCTATATCTCACTCTCGCATAATAAACAGGTCGTTAATATAGATGGGTATGGAATTTTTCCTGTTTTTTCTTTCGAACGAGTTGCTCTTTTTTTTTAGAACTCGAATGTTCTAATTGTATTAAGCGATTCTTGTCGTGAAGCTTTATGAGGGGTTATTAAATAGGATTTAAGTCTCTACCGCTAACACGTGTAGAAAGGTAGAAAGGAGAGTCATTCCTTTCTTTATTGCCACAGTTAATTATTTATTCGAAATTTTTTCCCGCCATTTATATTTTACCTTTGGCTATGACCAATTAGCTGGTCGAGTGTTATAAACCGAAATTCATTATACAGCGCAGTCTTAGACATCTGTGTTGTGTGACAATTTATAGCCTGGGGAGAAAGCCATTATTTATACATCGATATTTTGAAGTGCTTAAATAATCGATTTCATGATTATTATTCTCTAAGGAAAAATCCTTCATTTAGTGATTATTTTTCTTATTCGGTTAACGATGGAAGTTATTAAAATTATGATATCGTTAATATTTGCAACCTCAGTCTCTCCCAGGAAATAAAAAAAAATCGATGTAATTGATGCAAATTCTATGGCATGAACATTTAAAATGTATTTTCTAATAATGTATTTATGGAAATTTCGCTAACTTATAGTTGGAAAATAAATTTTTAAGGGGAAATAATTGTGATGCTTAGGAAAGCTGGGCGACTCTGTATTTTGTAACAACTCGAAAATAATTTCGTTAGCTAATTTTAGCATTTATTTTGCTTTGTTTTCATATTTTTTAAAAGATTCAGACTGTGATAAAAAGGCTGTAGAATCAATATAATTTTCCCAAATGAAGAAATTTAAAAAGAGGAAAAAATTTAGATAATTTAATTCTGGAAAATCAATATATTAAGGAATTTATCAGCTATAGAACAGCAATTTTTATACTTTGAAGCATTTATCTATAAAAGTTTTAAATATATAAAGAGAGAATTCACACACACAATATTTATAACTAATCATATTATGTTTTTGAATTGAAGAAATTCAGAAAAATTAATGCTATTTAAAGGTTAATAACGTCATTAGTTAGATTACATTAATACAACGAAATTCATTTGTCATGCTTGTGCTTATTCCCAAATGATGATCTAATTTATGGTATTAGCTTTTAATGAGGTATATTTTATACGTTATGAGTATAAATGAAATTACGATACGACATCTGATTGTGGCATCACTCTTGACATTATAAGTTTGTAAATAGCTTGCTGGTTTCTTTATTTTTCTTTCGATAAGTTCCAAATATGTAATGCCTCTATATTGAAAAACTATCCTATCAACACACCTAGATTATATTTCGAACCATTTGAATATAGTTACTGTGAAACTTTATATCTAACAAAATCTATATATTTTGCCCTTAAAATTGAAGCCTAAAAAACTTGAATTTAATACTGCTTGTATTAATTGAAAAATGTATTTTACTCTAATAATTTTGATAATATTTGTAATTAGTGTTTCTATGAAAAAATTATAAGATATATAAGATATATCCATCTTTGTATTTGCTTTTGTATTAATGTGTGTGTGACTTATTGGGAACTATCAACTTAATCGGAATCTTTCCTTTAATTAATAATATCCTTTTTACATAATAACCAAATCAAATTTTTGAAGGATTCAGCGTAATTAGGATTAGTTTATAGCAATAAAATATGAATATTCTAAATATTTCATATAAGATTGCATTACTATGTTACTTTGTCGTATTTATCGACATTTATATAACGATCATTTCTTTATATGATGACAATTTATTACGATCATTTCTTTAATACGAATGCTACTTATACCGGGACGTAAAAAAGGTGGATTTCGTGGATTCCGAACCACAACAAAGTTCCCAATCTTAAGGTGGGAGTCGAATTTATAGGCTGTTAAACTGAAAACTCAGCAATGACCAATGCATTGGTTTACTTAGACGTAAATTGAATAAGTGGGAAGTGAAATGGAGATAGTATAGCTGTGCATCTCTCTCACATTTAAAATCATTTACTAGGAAGTAATTTCAATAATAATTTTATCTTGGGTGCTTTAAGAAGTCAATAAGGGCCTGGTAGTCTAGTGGTTAGGGTATCGGCCTTGCATCCGGAAGGGTGGGATTCAATTCCCAATGCCGCCAAAGACCCAAAGAGTACACACAATATACGTGCTCATTAAATCTGTGAAATCGAAAGTTCGGAGGTCGGTGGTTGAGCAGTTACCATGGGTACAATGATCTGGAGAAATTTACTCCCCCTTCAGATCACTGCCAAAATTAAGGAAATAGATCCTCTGGTGCTGCCATCTATGGAAGGATTTGCAGAGCAAAAGTCGTACTTTCACCTTTATGGTGCTATGATTAAACGAAAGACGCTCCCAATTGACTTAATTTCGCATAACCAAGGCATAGCGAGCTTGGCTTGTCCAAGTGCCATTAGCAACAAGAAGAAGTAAATGATTTCATAATTTCATTTTTCGTTACTCTTTTGCTTGTTTCCGAGAAATTTTGTTTTCATGTCTATATATTTAAAAAACATATGTATTTTCAATTCTAAATGATTTTTTCACCCGTTATTATAATTTCTATAAATAAATTGAACATATAAACGATTAAAAGTGGTAAATTTTGAGCCACAAGTGTTCTTGTTTACTGCAGCTCTAAATATCCGTGTAGACGCAATTTTACTGAAATATCCATTTAAAAATTAATCTTTAAGTGCCTATATGTTTATTGGTAAAAGTAACTTTGTATACAAATATTGTGTAAATGTAGCAAAATGTTACAGAAAAACAAAAACTTTTTTGTTTATATATATATATATATACATACACACACACACACACACACTCATATATATATATTTCTAAATAATATGTATATTTGACGCAAAACAATTATTGAAAAATAAAAACAAGTAAAATAAAAGACATTCAACATGCTTTGGAATATTTCTAATGCTCGCAATTTTAGTTATCAAAAATTCTCTTCCTGATCATTAGGTTATTGAAATTTCTTATAATTTTCTTAAAATATTTTAAAATCGAAGTTTATTTATTTATTTATTTCTGTTTCAGCTCCCAGTTTCGTGAGCTCCATTCACCATGGAGATTACGTTTATTTCTTCTTTCGGGAAACGGCCGTAGAATACATTAACTGCGGAAAGGTAAGCATCACTCTAATCTGCAACCAAACACATTTCATTAATTCGAGATGTATGCATTCTCTTGGGCGTATATTTTTTGTCATTAAGAGAAGATGAGGTACATTCTTGATTATAAGGTTAAATATTACTATTTGAGAATACAATTCTCGGTTGTTAAATTATTTCAAGTCACATGTTGTCTAGGTGTGTGAAGGAACTCTTGCAGTATGTATATTGTTTAATTTTATTTGATTTCATTTGATTTGAATATTTGAAAAATAAATACTTAAAAATGACATTTTTTTATTTGAAGGGATAAAATGAATGGAAATAATACAAATCATCATAACAAATTTTTTGTAAAATTCATTAAATTCTTGGATGATCAGCCAAAAACGAATTGTCAAATGAAAAATTTATAAAGTTATAAAGCACAAAAAAATGATTAAAATTAAGAATTTCTAAAATCACCCATAATGGAGAATAAATATTTTTGCTCTTGTATACTTTCTTGATATTTTAATATTGATTAGAATTGTCTAATTTAATGTATCTAGAGGAAGAAATATATTTCACAAAACACATCATAGTGATCTAAATCTTATGCTCTTTTTGAAGAATTACCGAATATAGTGCCTAAATAGATTTGGTTGCGTGTACAACGCATAAGATTTATTCTGTTTTCATGTAAAATGAGCGAAATGTACAAACAGAATAAATATTTTGTATCACGAGTTGTTTTACCATCACTGAAGTATACTGGTTGAATTTCATTTACCTACAGTATGTCTGGCTTCGAATACTTATGTATAGGAATACTTTTCAGTAGTGATGGGAATAATTCTGATCATATCTGAAAATTTTTCAAAAGTGCTTTCTGAAGATCTTTTCAGACACAATCACTGTTAATCCATTTTTGAAATTCGATTTAATATTAATGTACAATATGCAGTTTGACTAGCTAAACAAATTTGACATTTAAACTTGATATTAAGAATGACATTCTGATTAACTTTTGTATAAAATCCTTCCAAATGGCATATTAATTACCGACTCTATCAAATTGTAGTCGCTTATGTGATGCTTTTAGTTCTGTCTTTGGTCTAGACTTGGAAAGCGCATCCTTTGCATGTTTTATTTCTGTTTCATGAATTGTAATTCTGAATTTGATTTAATAACTTATAAACAATATGTTGAATGATTATTGTTTGCTCAGTAAATTTTTTTTAACCATAAATTGGTTATTTCTTCCGTTACAATTGAGATCATGACTACATCAATTTATTACAATTGTTATTGGTTTAAACTATCCATGACGTCTGATGACGCTTCATCTAAATCACATCATGTTGATACAGTGTCGTAAATCCGACTTGTCGATGAATTTGTTGACGGTTCCAACTGCATTCTTTTACTGGCAGCAAGCAAGGCGAAATTCACCATCCAATACCTAATAGTAGCGTCATAGTTCATTCTGTTAATGAAACGAGTTCTTATATAAATACCAAGGCATTGGTTTTCCATTAATTCAAGCCATTAACACGTTGACAGTAAAACAGAAGAAAAAGCAAAATCGAGAAAATGTGAGAAAGTATCCATTTTATGCTTAGTATAAATCTGCAAAGCTGATTTAAATTTTTAAAAATTAATACAATTCTAAATTAATAATAGCTATACATTATATTTTTTGTGATTAGTTTATACTAATTTCGGTTTAAAAATAAAATTTTAAAGCTGAATTTATTTGCTAAGTATTAAATTTAAAAATTTTTTCTAACCTGTAGAGCTTAATTTGTATTATCTTAAAAAAGGCACTGAGCTGTTTACCTACATTATGGTGAAGTGACGTAGTAGCTCATTGCGCAACAAACTCTGTATTAATGGGGAGAGAAATGGAGTTGGATTTTGATTATGCCCTAATTTTTAACATTTCTCCACCCTAGAAACTCTTTCATCACATTAGTTTTGTGTAATTGCGTTAAAGCACTTAGAAACCCTGGGCTGCTCAGAATATCTAACAAGTCGCCATTCTAAATTACAAGTAATGGAGCCTTCTTTTTTAGAATGATGAACACTTTACAACCATTGGGATCTCCCAAAATGACGTGGTATTCTGGGATACAGATTAAAAATCCTTTACCTAATTTGTTACAGGGGGACCCTTATTGCCGGGCAGGTTGTTTGGGACGCAGCCTTACAGCAGATGGACTGTCGTTGGTCTTGGAGCACCATTTATCAACGCCACATTGAGTATTGCCCAGGACTGTGATAAATCGGGCAGATAATTTGAAATACCTGTCTTCTGGGATTCGGACGACAGAACGAGCAATAAACTGTGGTACCTTTCGCTCGCCGGCATCATTTATCATATTTTCAAAACCCATTTTCTCATTCTTTTTGTCTCTCGACCGAAATAACCGATGGAAGGAAATTGGATTCTCATTTCTCGCCAAAATGAGATTGGCGATAAAAAAATTTTCTTTTTTTTTTCTCTTTTGTCTGTTATAGCAATCGATTAAAGATGAGTTTCAACAGACCAATGAGAGGAGTTTGAACATCGCCAAACGGCTAATTTGTGTTGGGACGTGGCGTTCAGAACTCATTAATTCCATAGGCACAGACACATATTTCATCAATTCCTATTTCCTAAACTTTGCTGACACTTAAAGGAATATGATTCAGCTGTATCTTGGATGACATTTGTAACTTTTAATACGATGGCGCTAAATGCATCATTTTTGTAGTTTTAACGTTCAATATATCTTCTCCTTTGTACTTATTTAGAGTCTGTAAAGCTCGTAAATCTAAAAAAGGATAATCATTATTCTTTTTTTCCTTTTTTATATCAAATTGTTGCATCTTCTGCTTTCCAGTTTTTTTTATTTTTATTTTATTTTATTCTTTTTTATTGTTGCGAGCGTCATAATGATAATTATATCAGTTTCAGAATTTTTATCTAGAAACAAGAGTAACATTCTTACACTAAAATAAATGTTTCGACATTCCATTCTTAATGTATTTAGAAAAAGCTGAAAGCTATTTAAAACCTTTAAATCCACTTTTCTTTCGAAAATATTGTTGCCAATAATTATCCTATTTTAGATTTTTTTCAAGAATTACTTTTTTTCAGTCCTAAAATGTTTTATACTAATAAATGACACTAATAAATATTAAATATATTTATTATTATTTTTATATTCGTAAACATTTTGATTTATTTATATAACCTCTAATTTTTAAAAGTATAAATATATTATATAGTTTTTAATATATCTTAACTCTTTTTTTTTTTTTTTTTTTTTTTTTTTTTACTTACTTTTTACCAGTGTTAATTTTAATAATTTTAACTATAAAGTTTTGCATCAAACTCATGAATATACATTTCGAATCTTTTTCTACCACAATCTTATAAATTAAATAAATTATCATGCATTAAACAAAAAATTCCGCGTTGAAAAATTATAAATTATGCCATTCAAAACATTATGATTATAATGTTTATATAGATGAATTCCAAAATTAGGCAGATTCCAAAAAAAAAAGCACCAATTTGAGACCACATAAAAATAGCATATTTGGATAATGCTGGAAATTAAAAAAACTACAGAAATAAATTATAGAAAAATTTATCATTATTTTTTAGGATAAGGAATTTTGTATGAAACATTTGTAAACGTATCATTTTTATCATAGGTAATTCAGTAGAGTTTTAAGGATACTTTCATGCATAGTAAAATATTCTGAAACTGAAAAACAAAACTAGCTCTGTGAAACAACTCTCAAGAATATAAAATGTACTACGAATGCCATTTTCCACAACATCAACATGATGAGACTCTAACTCATGAAGCAAGAAAGATAAATCGATAGACTCATACTCCTTTCTTTAGAGTTGAAGCATGTAAGGTTAGAAGATGGCAAATTGAAGTTATTTGTGGGAAAAGTGGTTGCATTCCATCATAAAAAGAATCAATATTTTGTTTTTAAAATGATTTTTTTCAGCCTATTTTCGCTAAATCTGCGGTCAACTTATGATGTTATTTGGAAATGCTCATTAATCAAATTTCTCAGCTAATATTTGATGGAAAAAACTTAGACCTGTATTCAGTATGATCTTTTATATATATTTTACATATACATTGCTCGAAATTATTCATACATTCTGCTAGAGATTACGACATTCCGGAGTCATAATTTTAATGATGTACCAAGAAAAAATATTATGAAAGTTATGAAGTTGTTGTGTGAATCTAACTTTCGGAAGCGTGATAAATATATTGCTCTGCAATTAGTTTCTTTTATAATTGCTGTATCAATATTACTCTAGATTTTCATATAGAAAATTTTTCTTAAAACAAGCAGGCTTCATCTTTTAGTTAAAAGAAATGAAAATATATGCGTGTGTTCATTTGAGCAACTATAAATAATTTTTGAGTAAATAATTTTTTCAAATTTTAACTGAGATAAAATTGAAATTGTTTTATGAAACAGAATTCTCGTATAATTTTGGAAACAAAAGAATAGTATGCAGAACAGGTTTTGAATTACCATTAATAAAGATTGCATGATTCTAAAAATAAAATTTCAAGATTGAAAAAACATATTATGGAGAGATTGATACGTAGAATTTCATCCCAGATTATGACATTGTTTTAATTTTGTTCATGGCCAATGCTATGTTTGAACCTTACAATAAGATGATAAATTTTACATTAACTTCAAGTAGATTATCAATACTGCTTATAAAAATTATAACAAATTATCTTTCGAATAAAATGAATACTATTCATGTTTCAAATTACTCTTCGGAATTTTTAATTCTTATTTCTTTCACAGTCGTTGTTTTCTTTAACTTCATATTTGAACTTTACTCGAATTTCATGCAATTAATACATAGAAAATACTCATATTTGTAAATTTTGATATTAAAATGTTTCCATACCCACAAGTTTACAATGAAAATTTATCAACCACTCATTTCCGAGAAGAGTTGTTATATATTACTGCATAGTCTTTGGACGGAAATTGGCGGCAAAATAAATTAAAATATGCCAAAACTCATTCTTTTGGCTTCAAAAACTTTTTCCTTCTTTCGTAGGTAGATTTATCGTAGTCAGACGAATTTTGCAGCGTTCACGGAGATGATAAAGGATCGCCAAGACCATATTTCATCGCACAGATTGAAAAATTCGATACGATAGGCGAGGCGGCAGGTCTACAATCGCGCCTTTTAGCAAGGAAACAAAGATTTCGCAGAGTGTGACGTCAGGAATTGATGAAGATTAATCGTTTGCTTTCTATCGATATCGGAAATGTCGACACACAAATGAAGGAGGGAAAAAAGAAAGATACAACCTTCCCTGTTAAAAGAGAAGTCATGTCTGCTACTTGTGGGCCAGATTCTGCAAAGAATGGAGCACCCTGAGGAACACCATGGGTTGTTAAGTGGTTAAAGATGTTTTTAGTTAATAATCAGTGAATTTTTCTCTTTCACAGAAATCCATAGAAAGAAAAGGAAAAATGGCTTTATGCATTCTTTTATCACTATTAGTTGAAGACAAATTATACTATATTAATTATTATGCTAGTAATATAAATATAAAAAAGAGTAAGATAAGCTTAAGAATTTCATTTCCAGTTTAAAATAACTTATAAATTAGTAAAAGAAAAATAATTATCAATTACTTTTTTTAATTAAATTGAATCATGATTACCAATATAATTCTAAGATGGCAGATTAAAAATGATAATAGTGACATGCAGTGGCTAAAATTTAAACAATTTCATTTGAACATTTTCTGTGTTAACGTTTTATTTAATTTTGTGAAAATTAAAATAATTTCTTTATTTTTCAATAAGGTTTTCCTTTATAAATTTTTAATTTATTACCTTACCACCGCGAATTAAATTTGGGTTGTTAAGCCAGTGATTTACTTTGAAGAGATTTCTATTATCATGCAGATTAATTCATTAATTTTGTGTGTGTAAATAGTAAAAACATTTAAATAGAATTCATGCATTTCTGTTTAAAATGTTTTTTACTTTTTATACGAAATTATTGAATTAATCAAATCGCGAAAAAAGATATTACATACTAAACAGAAAAATCTAAGTTTGAGTAGTGATGTTGCACTGTTATTTTAAAAGAGTTTAAAATTTTTTTAATTAAGAAACTGTAAATTCGAAACATGTTTCATTTTAAAGTCACGATTCTTTATGCGTAATTTCCGCGTGTTAGTAAATTTATTAAGTAATAAGAACACTAAAAATTAACTGAGATTTTAAAATTTTTTGTGAAGTATTAAAAAAAAACTGCAACAGCATATTTTTTTTATCATAAATCAAATTGTAATATTTGAACGAAAAGTCCTAAGAAAGATTTTTGGTGCTGTAAACGTAAATGGAGTTTGGAGGCACAGATACAGTTTCGAGCTCTAGAGACTTTTAAGGAAGCTGACATCGTCAATTATATTTAAATATGTGGCTTGAGATTTGCGGACCATATCTGTCAAATGGACCCCTCGTCTTTGACTTCAAGAATTTGTAATTACAGGCCCATTGCAAACAGATCTAGGGGTCGGCCCACACTTAGATGGAATGATTGTGTAAAAGAGGACATTAAAGTGGTGAAAGGGACAAATTGAAGAACTGTCGCCTCCCGGAGAACACAAAGGAGGAGTGTTTTGAGGAAAGTCTTGGCCCACCCTGGGCTGTCGTGCTGAAGAAGAATATTTTTATCATAAATCCATGAGTATATATATATATATATATATATATATATATATATATATGATATTATTGAATTAGAAAAATTTGAATTGTACTTTTTCTTTCAAAAATCGTCTCGAAGGGGAGGGGAAAGTTATGCAAAGAAAATAATACTAATTAATATAATTTTGATGGTTTCTTTATATTAATATACCATAAAATAATCAATTTTAGTATATTAAAAGAAATAATAGAATTTCCGTATGCAGTGATACAGCTGTAAGTAAGAATTGCTCAACAAAAGTAGTAGAATCCACAGTTCCTTTCCTTAGTACATTGGAGCTGCTTCCTGAATCTGACTGTTAGAGGAACCATTTACATCTTATTGGAGTTAAGGATTCGGCTTGCTGTCCTTCTCGGACAATTGGGGGATATGGAGGGTGACCACGTCACGCATAGTCCTACTGTTTTAAAATGCTGCTCGTCAAATAATGGCAGAGATGCCGAAGAAAGGCGTAGGATGAAAAAAAAGTATTTTGTAAAATCAATTCGAAATTTAGAAAATATTTAAATCTTGATTATGATTGATTAAATTTTATAGAATTTAATAAAAGGGATGCAATTTCTACAGTATTTTATTCATTTTCTGAAAAAATAATGTGTTCATGATTTTAGGGAATGATAATCTAATTCTAATTCGTGCTACTTAGATTATCAGTTCATAAAATCATAACATTTTGAAGCATTTTAACGTGTGCAAAATTTGCTTAGATAATATACTGGTTAATTTTTTTTCTAAAATATTAATTTAGAGAAAGAGAGGGAGAGAGTGATAAATTATAAAAAAATTAATCTAGTTTTAAGTTATATATTACTTTTTCCTCATTTAAAAAAAATCTTCAGTAAATGATATCTTTGAATTATATGGGTGCAATTTGTGAAAACTCCCTAAGTTAAATAGTCTTGAAATTTTTAAATACTTTAAAATTTGAAGGTTAGATACTTACTTTGAAACCAGTTTAACTAATTACAAATAATTGTTTATTTTTATTTACATTAGAAAAATTTTGGACACAGGTACTGTATAATCCAGAGTTCCAAATTCTGAATTTTTTTGGCGACGAAGAAATGCTGCTAAGATGGCGTATTATGACGTTCGAGATGACGTAAATACTAGGGTTGCCAAAATAGAATTTGTCATATAATTCTTAATGGTCTCCATTTCTATGACGTAATAAAAACAAGGTTGCCAGATATATATGAAAATCCGCCGTAAACATTGCTAAACTCTGGTTTTGGCATCCTGAATTATACGGCACCTGTGCCTCTTTTCTTCTTTTGTTTGAATTTCTTTTTAACTATTTTGTATTTTATGGATACATTTTCTGTTTTCTACATTTTCAACTAAATTGCAAAATTTTTGCTGCAAGATTATCAAGTGTAAAATGTTAGAAACTATGTGCTGCACTGTTATGAGAAGTATTCTTCTTCGATTGTATTAGTACATAATGAAATGCAGGTTAAATTGCATTAGTACATTAAGTACCTGTTACTAAAAGGAAACATCTGTATAGTTGAAAACATTTTATTTATAGTTTACGTTTTTAACTGACATGACAGTTAATTATGAGAATTTAATGTATTTTTTTGTTGAATTCTAATAAATTATTATAAAAAATATATATCATTAAAGATTTAATTTAATGTAAGTAATGGAAGACTATTTTTTAAAAATAAAACTGTTGCGTACTAGTAAAATTTATACTAATTAGCAATCGTTGGAGAATTTTTTCACAAGCAGTGGTTTTTAAAATAATTGTAATTTTAAACAGTCAAATATAGAAAAAAGGAACTTTTTTTATTTGTTGAAGGCTCGTTAACTATTTATTTAATATTAAATTTTAACTTCTTTAAATAATTAACTAGTTTTTTTTACACGTTGTTTTGGCAGTTTGGTAATTGATCGTATTTTTTCTGGATTTCTAATTTTTGTTCCCCCTATTCTGTTGCTGGAAAGATAAATTTTTAAAGTTCATTAAAATCTGCCGTTATTTAGTATGGAAGAATAGGTGTGTAAAGCAATAGGTATTTGGAAATTCATCAACACATTAGAGTGTCATTATCTTAAGTCTTATTGTCTGTAATGAACTGGCTGTGCCGTCATTGTTGAAACCCCCCTCCTTTTGCAGGCCGTGTATTCGAGGGTTGCGAGAGTGTGCACTAAAGACAAGGGAGGTCCTCACAAGTTCCGGAATCGCTGGACTTCCTTCCTGAAAGCTCGTCTCAACTGTTCGCTGCCCGGAGAATTTCCCTTCTACTTCAACGAGATCCGTAAGTACACCTGTCTCTATCCTATGCACTGCATGTTTGAACACGGAGGATAATCATTATCCTACGTGTAGAATTGGTTACTAAGCATACATTATTAGTATTTGCTAGTGTGATTGCTACACACAATTTCTTCAATAAATGTAAGCATCATCATTTTCATCCCAGTTTTCCAATCCAATTTCCATGGCTTTTGAGTATCATTTTATCCTAAAAAAACTCCCATTACATTTTATTATAAAATGTAAATAAATTTAGGGATTAAATTAAACTCATTAATTTTATGTGTTTATATTTATTTTCAGATAATATAAATTTTCATTGTTATGATAACATTTTCTACCTAATAGGGGATAAAGCTGCGATTTCTTATAAAAATAGCATCCGAATTCCAATGTTCAATATTATTTCTCAATGTATTTGCAATAGTAATGATACCAAAACTGCCAACCGTGGGTGAAAATAAATCAGTAGTTTCTACTAATTTTAAGAGTTAAAAATCAGGAGAGACTACTTGCGGCATTTTTGGTTGAATGAGAATGTTTAAAACAGTAATACCACAAAAAAAAAAAAAAAAAAAAAACAGTTTTAAATTATAGATTATACATTCTGAGAATGATTTATGTTCAACATATTTTGTATGAATCTTAATATTTTAATAAAATATTAATCAATTTTATAAAGGAAGCATGAAAAATTCGAGAATATATACTACATTAAACATCAACGTTTATGTCCCAATAAATTTTATAGAGCCAATTTTACTATATATATATAGTAGTGCAATTTATAAATATTAGACATATAATATTACATAAAAACCTAAAATATAACGCTAAACAAATTTGATTTGGTGGTAAATATTTTTAAGAATATAAAAATTATCAAATACTTTGTCCATAAGAAAAACATAAAATACATTTCAAATACGAATAACTTATAGCACTATTTTTTTTTCATACGTTACTGACTTAACATTTCTTAGAAAGAAATTGGTGAACTGTTGTTCAAAACATTTTTTCTCATTTTGAGAATAGAAATTTTCCTTATTTCAGAATGAGGAGTAGAAGTCGATTGTTTAAGCTGCTAAAACAATTCAATAGACTTTTTTCCAGCAAAATATCGGCTGTTTTTTTAAGTTTTTCACTGAAATTACCAATCAGTAGATTTTCATACAATATAGGAAAATCAGGAGAAATGACGAAAAATCAGCAGTTTCCCAATAAAATCAGTAGAGTTGGCAGCTATGTGATACTATATTATAAAGAGGAATAATGTTATGTATATATAAAGCATTATATATGCATCCGCTCTACTACAGAGACCTTATATTTGATACTGTCCACTGTTTATCAAAAAGACGGGGAGATTGTTGCTTTATAAAGATGGGGAGATTGTTGCTTTATAAAGATGGGAAGATTGTTGCTTTATAAAGATGGGGAGATTATTGCTTTATAAAGATGGGAAGATTGTTGCTTTATAAAGATGGGGAGATTGTTGCTTTATAAAGATGGGAAGATTGTTGCTTTATAAAGATGGGTAGATTATTGCTTTATAAAGATGGGAAGATTGTTGCTTTTAAAGATGGGGAAATTGTTACTTTATAAAGATGGGGAAATTGTTGCTTTATAAAGATGGGGAGATTGTTGCTTTATAAAGATGGGGAGATTGTTGCTTTTAAAGATGGGAAAATTGTTACTTTATAAAGATGGGGAGATTGTTGCTTTTAAAGATGGGGAAATTGTTACTTTATAAAGATGGGGAGATTGTTACTTTATAAAGATGGGGAGATTGTTGCTTTATAAAGATGGGGAGATTGTTGCTTTTAAAGATGGGGAAATTGTTACTTTATAAAGATGGGGAGATTGTTGCTTTATAAAGATGGGGAAATTGTTACTTTATAAAGATGGGGAGATTGTTACTTTATAAAGATGGGGAGATTGTTGCTTTATAAAGATGGGGAGATTGTTGCTTTATAAAGATGGGGAGATTGTTGCTTTTAAAGATGGGAAAATTGTTACTTTATAAAGATGGGGAGATTGTTGCTTTTAAAGATGGGGAAATTGTTACTTTATAAAGATGGGGAGATTGTTACTTTATAAAGATGGGGAGATTGTTGCTTTATAAAGATGGGGAGATTGTTGCTTTTAAAGATGGGGAAATTGTTACTTTATAAAGATGGGGAGATTGTTACTTTATAAAGATGGGGAGGTTGTTGTTTTTAAAGATGGGAAGATAAATGTTGCTTTATGCAAACACACTAAGGGGTTTCTGAGATTGTTCCCTTGTTTATTATTAATTCTCTAACGATACTATATCTTGCTGAAGCTCCTCTGAATTATCAGAAAAGTAAGAAAAACCCTTGACCAGTTAAGTTCTTTTTATGTCAGCCAAAAATATCCAATGAGTAGTTGTCACCTTATATGGTAGTATCGTAAAGAATTGTTAATTTGTGTATACTATGCTACTTTTGTATTTCTCTTGCTTATTAAATAAATTAGGAGGTAATAGGCATTTTGGATTCTCTCTTCTATCTATTAATTGGTTAAAAATATCTGACTTTCAAGCATTAACAGTCTGTTATTATATATAATAATTGACAATATTTTTTCAATTTTAAATTGTGGCTATTTGGCTGAATCTACAAATGAAATGTGATGGGGATCATTAAAATAGTAATAAAATCTGAAGGATTTGACAATAGCTAATGTGTTTAAAAATTGGTTTTGATTACCTATAAGAATAGCTATAAGTAGCCAATTAAATTAGATGTATTTCGTTGCTAACATATAAATTTTTCGTGTCCGTCACAATACTTTACATTTATTTCTTTAGTAATATTTATTTAGTAGTATTATTTTCACTGCTCCTCGTTTTCCAAATATTTCACGTTAATTCTAATTATATTGCATTTTTTATTTTTTAAAATTATTTTTTAAACTGTCTTACGATTTGTAAAAAAAATGTGATATTCTTAGTTATATATTTTACCATTGATTCTAATTTCATTTCAAATAAAAATTTCTGAATCGTTTTCATGAATTGATCATATTTTACAAAGTTAATTTATATGAAAAAGTTTTTCTATTAAGCCCCATTCGTATGTAAAAATAATAAATCAATTATACTTAATAGATTTCCAGTGAGAATCAATTTATGTGATTTTAACAAATTTGCTCGTAATCAAATTAATCTGAAGCAAATCTCACATAATATAAAAATTACTAATCAAAATGAAATTTTAAAATTCTTTAAAATAGTTTTTAGGAAACAAATTTATTATGGATTTATTTAAAAATAAAAATTCATATTTTCCCTTCTTTATTCTTAATTATTATGAAATATTTTGAAAATTATAAGTTTCTGTTTAAAAAATTGAAATTTTGTTAATGCATCAAATAAATAGTAAACTATTGAAGATTAATGATAAACAAAATCAATGATATTTAATAACTAACTTCAGTTATGAAAGACTAAAAACACTATACTCATTGATGTTAAAAATGAAATAAATTAAAGCGAATAATTATTTGTGCAAACTGTATTTATAAAGATGAAAATATTTAATTTTTTTTTTATTTTAGTGACTTTTCCAAAGGAATTTTCAAGAAAACCAGAGCAAAATCACATACAAAGGCTACAGACATAAAATTTAAAAAACTGCCAATTTTACACAACGGATGAAAATTATTACCGCTTGGCTGCTTCATTTGGCATTGTTATCTTCCTTCAAAAATCCAGCTTTGCAGGATCACTTTGTTCATAATTAAGACCTAATTTCCATAGAAATTTCTGCTCTAATCTCAAATTAAATGAGATTCGTCGTTATATATAGCCAATCACTCTCCTATTAACTTCCGGGAATTTTCGACTTTAAATAACTATAAAATATAAATTACTTAAAAAGTAATTTTACGAACCTTAGTAATTTTATTCCCATTAGTTGGCCGATTTTTTTTTTTCCCATTTTCAGCCAGCGTAATTATAACTTCATCCCGACTATTATTCTACTAGAGTAAATGTATTGATTTCATTCGAGAAAAGAATGTGCTACTAACGTATTTAGTGGGTTTTATGAGCTTCGACACGGGGAGGAGTTGTTTTGTGGTGGCTAATCTTCGTTAAAAGAGGGGGTTTAGTTAGCCGATCTTTTAATGGGCAACAGTATTTTATGCGTTTAATGGGAGTCAATAAGTAACTCTTTCCGATCGTAGTTTCCATCTATTTTCTTTATTTGGCTGGATTAGGACGGAGAGAAGGAGGAGCTATTTGTTCCTTGCCTTCTAATCCGCTGTGCAGACGACCGGAAGTCTTAAAACACGGAGAGATTAATTCTGAAGGGATTAAAGGGGATAATAAAGATGAATACTCAGCGTTTTTTTCCCTCCCCAATCCATTGGACCTCTTTTTTTTTATCCCTTTCTTTCCCCTGACTTGAAAAATGGTTGCGTTGGATCAGGTTATATAGGTCTTCTGGAAGGATTTACGCCAGGTTTGAGAAAATTATATCCTTTTTCTTGGAAGAAAGACCAGAAAAAACGCATTTTTCAGCTGTGAAGTCATGTAACAGAGCATTTTGATATACTATAAACTTTGCTGATTAAATTTTTAAGGTAACTTTCTTGAATAGGAGAAGCCCATCTTATGATAATATTTATATATGTATGTGTGAGAGAGAGAGAAAGAGAATTTACTGTTATTAGCTATATATATTTTCAATGGGAAATGTTGTGTAATTGTCTTTGATATTTTTATACATGAGGTTATTAGATGTATCACATCTTCAAACCTCTCTGAAATTGTTTGTGATGATCAATTCTTCATTTCTTCTGTCCTTTCTTTTAGCTAGCTGTATAACCCAAATTGTTTCAAATTAATTGTTATATTCTTGATGCGTTATTCATGATTAATTTTTTCTTTAATTTGAGCAAACTCTTTGAATTCATTAATTTATATTTTCAATCTCACAAATTCACTGGCAACTATTCAGAACAATATGCACCCATTTATTTTTAGTAGTAAATTATTTGTACCCAACTTATATATTATTTTCTCTTTCCATATAAGAAATGTTCCTATGGTTTTTAAACTAATCATTATTGATTCTTTTTTGTGAAATTATCCTCAATAAAATATTTATATATTTTTGAGAAATTGATCTTTAGACAGACGGCTGTTTACAATAGCCGTCTGAAATCAAATCTGGTTTTCTAAATTACATAGTGTTAAGTTTCAATAAACCCGAAATGATTCATATAGTTTTAATTTTACTCCCTAATGATGCAATTTCTCTTTAAGTTCATGTGGATACAATAAACAAGTGATTTGATAATTCATTCATTCAAGTTCTTCATAAGTAGTAATTGCAAACCGATTTCAGATGGGGTTTTTTTCTTTTCGAGTAAAATCTTCTAAACTCTTATTACACCTTCACTAATTTCAGAATTCATTGGACCATCATGATCGAAATTTATTGTCCTTTTGGTTCTTTCGAATAGGAAAGAAGATAAAATAAAAAAAACTGATTCCTTGTTCTTTTTTACTTCTCGATTTACCCGATCAATTCTTCGCATCAGTCGTATTTAACATCAAAGGTGAAAAAAGGTAGGGAAAGATGCAAAAGGATCGCGTTTTCGGCTCACTGCTCTTTATTCGACTCCTGATTCTGATCCTCACTCAGGGGGTATCCAGTGAGGCATTAACAGAATCCTCTTGAAAAGAATTTGTCTTTCCCTCCCCCGCACAATGCTTGAGAATTTCCTTTCTTTGACTTCCTCTCGTCTGCTTTGTCTAGATCTTTTGTTCTTCGCCAAAAAGCCTCCTTCAGATGACGTCACTTGTGTCCTTCTCGTCGCCATTCCACTCACCTCGTGTTCATTGTCTCTGAACGGCACTTACATAGCAGATCCGCCGTCTTGGAGTTTTATTCAAAAATAAAAGCGAACTCTCTAGAATGCGCTCCTGTTTAGTTTTATTCTCGCTATTGTGGACTCTTTTAGAATATGCGTTGGAGAAATTATGCGAACAGTGAAAGCATTTCAATTTTCTGCTAATGAAAATAAGGCTCTAAGCGAAGTCGGCTTTAAGTTTTAAAATCAATTTGGTTCCTGCTCACGATGTTTGGGGTTTATTATAGCCGCAGTTTACAAATTTCAAATAAGTATTCCTTTTTTCAAAATTTTGTTTGGAATTAATATCAATTTACTGAAGTTTTCCTTGTTTCACATAAAGTTTGCTTTAAATATCAGTCGCTGTTTAAATTCACTTATTTTAAATTAGAAACTATTTATTCATTGCTAATTTATAACACTAAATATGCCGAACTGTTATTTGCTCACCGTTCTTCAATTTTTAAAAATCCATTACGTCAGTTGCTTGAATATTGTTCTTTTTGTGGTTTTCTTTAGAACTACCACCAATCTATTGCATGTTAGGGAGTATGTTTTTGTCAGTTTTACCCTACACACATCACTTTTTCGGGTAAAATTATTTTTGATGCTACAATTCTCATCAATAAAATTTATATCATACTTTATTTCTGATATTTCTACTCGAAAAAAGAATCCTGCTGTCTTTCATACTATTATCTACTTTCATAAAAATATATAATAAAATGCAGACATCAAATGCAATTGTTTTGTTCTTTTTATTTCATTTTGAGTTTATAGAAGATAAAATAACCTACACAAACACACACCACAGAGAGAGAGAGAGAGAGTGAATATTAAAATTTTACAGAGCAAAGCATTTGAGCACAGAGCTCATATTAACAATTATTTTGTTAAAAAAGTTTGATGATTGCAGTATTATGAAAATGAGATTTCACAAATCTATCTTCCATTTTTTTACTAAAGAGAAAATATTTCTTAAAGTTTCTTCAAATGGCATTAACATATATTCCGGCATCAAAGCAAATTTATGCGAAAAATAGATAAAGCTAATAGAAATATTATACATTTTCTTCAATGTATGCATTATCGACTCTTAGCAGAATTTTACTCAATTGGTTTACGGTTATATTTTTCTCTGGACACATCGAGAATTATTATTTACTTCACTCAAATATTAGCAATTACTTAGTTATGTTAGTAAAAGTAAATTTAAGCTTAGATATGTAATTGAAGGTTTTATCATAACTTGTAAAATTAAGGTAAGTTTAAGGTTTTCTGTAATAATAAAAGATCTTTTACGATTTGTTTTGCTTTTACTTTAAATATTAACTATTAATTTTTTAAAAGACTAATGAAAAATTGTATATAACATCACTGTAAATTATGCTTTATATTCTACAAATGTAATTTCAAAACTGATTTTAAATTTAACATATTTAGCAAGTTATTATTATTCTACTAAGTGATATAATTATGTAAAATGAATTAATAATGCTAAAATAGACTGCAAAAATAATTTGATTACATAATAAAATGACGTAAAAATCGCTATCCTAATATAATGTTTTTCATTAAAAAAGTTAATTAAATACATATATGCTTAGCTAAACCTACATGCAAAACATTCGCGCGCGCTTACTAATTTATTAATATTATAACTATATATGCATTATATTATTACAGCGCTTCAATTCCAAAGAAAGAAGAAATTTTTCACTAGATTTTCTCATTTTAAAAATTCGCTTTCTCTCTACCTACAGAGCCTTATTAAAAATGACTCGGTGAAAAATGCATAGTCAGCTACTACGTACTCTTTCCAAACTTTCTTCCACAAGTGAAAGAATGCGAAGTTTATGGGAGAAAATGCAATCGTTGCCACTTTTCTCTTCAAAATAAAAAAAAATAAAACGAAGTGTCAAGTGGGAAATATATCGAACCCGTTAAAAGAATACGAGAACTTTGGGAAAAAATAAAAGATAGAACGTTTTTAAAAGGCTGCGTTTTAAAATGCCTTCCCAAAATGGCATCAGTTCGGTAGAATAAAAATTCAGACGATTTTTTTCTCTTCTGTCTAAAAAAAGAAAGTAAAGTTGGCTGATTTGAGAAACGAAGCCAGATTGCTGCAACTCGTATTAGTCCAGATTCTTTAGGAATGAAGCGGGGAAATTCGAGGGAAAAGTTATTCCCTACCCTCCCCCGAAATCTTTCCATCTCCCTTTATTCTGTGAAGGAAACTTGCCTACATATATAATTTAGACAGGAAAGGAACGTGGAATACGGAATTCTTGTATTATAAGTTTCGCTTGTTAGGGTAGTTAAAGTTTCTTGCCTGGCTTCTTTTTCATCTCTTCGGAGAAAGTACCACCCCACCCCCACTATGCGCGTCACCGAAGCGAAATAGAATTTAGATGTGCATCTAATGTCGTTTGAAAAACTTTATTGGAACTTTTTGCTCCGTGGATCATATTTGAAATATATTTCATTTTATTGGAAGGTTTGAAGGGAAAAAACCCAAAAATTTGAATTTAACAGCCAATATTTCTTTCGCCTTCTTTCTTGCATTTGGTGTATTTTTACCCACGTATGCTATTATATAAGTAAATACAGAATGTGAGTAATATAGTTATTAAGAAAATATATTAGCTAATCAATGAATAATTTCTTTTATTTTAATGAAATGAATTTCTATTTATCCTAAGAGATATAGAATTAGATATTTTCAGATGACTGAAAATTGAATCTAGTACTCAATATATGAAATAACGCTTTAGACTTAATCTCTGAAACGAAATTAAAACAAAAAAAAAATGATACAGCTAAAATTCTACAAGTTCAGTACACTCGTTACAGTGCTTTAACAATGTCTTGAAAGATAATTGGAAACCAGTTTTGCTGAATCTTCTTCAAAGACCTCATTGAACTTATTAGTGATATCAAAATATATGTTCTCTTTTGAACATGGTTTTTATGAAAAAAAAAAGACATTTTAAAATGCTAAGTAATATGAATGACACATAATTCGATGTATATCTTCTCTAAGTTTATTGCCAAATTGTAAAAATGTGACTATTTTTATTAAGCATATGCAAACAGTAGATTGATGACATGATCTACTGTTTGTATATACTTGACAAAAATCAGCCTAACATCGCCAACTGTACTTTTTTTTTATTAATTAGCGAATTTGTTACTGTGGTACTTACGTCAGTTGTAATTAATTTTTCATAAAAAATGCAATAAATATAAGATTCTCTTTTATACCTTAGAAAACACCAAAAAGTAACCACTGATAATCAAATCAACATTTCAAACTAAATGTATCTCTCAACAAACAGTTTTGGAAGAAAGTTTTAAATAAAACTTGATTTTCCATTTTCATAGTATAATTTTCCCAATTGCTACTTAAAACAAAAGCACTAAATCCGTCCATGAATCAAGGTGTTCAAGCTCTCCTGGAGACAGAGTGAGGAATCTTTAAATATTTCATAGTAATAACCATTTTCCACTGAGGTTATAAATCGTGCTCGCCCCCCTCCCCTTGCGATAGATCGTCGAGTACAATGCGTTGCCAGATGCGTGGCAATAAATGAGGCTCTTTTCATAGATTCCATTTATATCCCAGTCCCCCATCAACGCGTCAGTTAGGGAGATATTGTCTCGAATTTTGAGCCCCGTAACGAGCAAAAGGGGGCGTCTCAAACTCTTAAAGATTGTCGGAACAATAAATGAAGAATTTATAATCTGTTCTTCTTTTCCTCCCGTGGATAATTTATGCCATGTATATTGATCCTAACCAAACATGCCGTCAATAGATCCATTTTTGAATATTTTAAACGGGGATGGATACTGTGGTGCTCTGGCGAATATGGCTGCTGTATTGAGTTCTGAGTATCATATTAGTTTACGTCTTAACAGCATAAGGAAGCGATCTTGAAAATGTTAGCATTTTGTAGACTTTTCGGTCACTTTATCCGTAGTGGAGATTTCATTAATGGACCCAATTTTGAATGTTTAAATTAAAGAGTGAGTGTAATAGAACTGTCACTTATATTGATATAGAGATATAATGTGAACATTTTGCGTTTTTTTAATATTTCTAATTTACTTCCTTGGTATATAAGTATTGAACATCATGAAAATGTTGTCTAATATTTTGTATTAAAATTGAAAATGCAATATTAGTAGATTCAGTTTTAAATTTAAAGTAAGAATGTATGTGTTGTAATAACATTTCTATGGTTATTGGGATTGAAATTTGTGTATTGTACTTTAATGCTTTGATTCGCGCTAAATGTTGCTATTTTGGAACGTTTCCGTTCAGTCATTTTTATAGTGAAAGGGCTTTAAATATATTTCCTTATAAGTAAAGTTAATTGGGATGCTTATATAACCTGCAGTAATAAACATAAGTAATTTACTAAATAATTGCCAAAGTTTTCTAAATAAATTATTTTATTAATAACATGTTTGAATGCAAGTTTTTGTGTCCATGGATATGCTAGTTCTTTGCATATTACAGTCACACAACGTCCATTCAGACTAGCACACGGAAAAGAGCCACTTTGTAAAAATATTTTTATTGTATCGGCAGTTCAAGGATTCTAGTTGCTTCTTACAAAATGAGCGGAATGAGATCAATGATCACCTGGACATGTGTCACCAAAGGTGACACATGATTTACATTTGTAGAGAAAGTATTTGATGTATATACGACGTCTTTGACATCTTTTATATACATACAAATAGTGTTTTTGAAAGTATAACCGTTTCAAAAGGATTATATTTCATGCTAACTTTGTTCTGGGTAACGATAAGCTAATTTCGAATTGAAATAACACAAAAAGTATTACAAATACTGAGGTTGGCGTGGTCTTGTTCCAGAGAGGAGATTTTAAAGTTTTGTAACATAGTAGTTCAATCGCCCTTATGAATTAAAGTAATGAACACCGTGCATTTGTTATAGAGGCCTATTTTTGAGAGTGCCACATTTAAATGAGAAACAGTTTAGAGTATCCAGCGTGTTCTCCGGATTTAGATAGTTGTAATTTTTTTGTGGGGGTATTTAAAGGCACAAACCGCCCAGAAAACTTTGGAAGATTTAAAAAGAAACATCGAGCCTACCTGCCAATGTACTGGAGTGTGAGAGATGAGAACAGCAAAATTCAGTTCATCTGCTGTATCGTCAATGGCGGGCGTCACTAACCCACTATTATATTTTGAGCTACGTAAAATAAAACTTTAAATATGTAACTTTTATATGGAAAATTAAATTTTAAAAAAATATAGCTTTAATATTTTTGTTATATTGCAATACGAAATGCTGAATTTGTCTTGCCGCACTCTGTGTTATGTACTATGTTGGTACTAATTTAAAATTCCGTAACCCAGTACTATTCTCGTATTTCCTCCGAAATATAAGCTTTTATGTTTCATTTGATTCTTCTTTGGATAATTAGAGAAGGTTATATTTTGGCTTTTCTCTCTTTTAATGCAGAAAACACAACTCATTATTTACAAAAAAAGAAAAAAAAATCGTACAAAGATGCTGAGATAATATAACGGATATGAGACATGTTGAGTAATGCTTTAAAATAGTCTTAACATATTTTTGTAAGCATGACGTTGTGACAGCTTGATCGAATATAGTTATTGAACCATCAGAAACTACACAATATAATCATTTCTCATAACTTCTTTAGGATCATCAGAGTATAATTTATAAGAGTGTTTTTTCGCGCTTAAGAAATTTTGTTCTCACTTTAAACCAAAAAGTCGTTATTAATGATATAATTTTTGAATGATATTTTATAAAAAAAATGTAACGAACTTTCCAAATATTTAGATAATTTATTATAATTTATTAATTAGTTTTTAAATTTTGATACAATTTTTGATATTTTTATATTTTGTTCTGTTGTTTTTTTCACCATACTTGTTATATTCAAGAATTTTTAAATTTTTTATTTGGTTAGGTTTGATATTTATTGCTTATGAATAATATAGAGAGCTTAACATTTTTTAACTGAGAGGTTTTCTTTTTTTTATTTCAAACAAGTTTGTAACACGTCAAAGAATACATAAAAATAATATTAATTCCAGCCTGATTATTTTGATAACGTTTAACAATAATCCTCGGTAGAAGTCAAATTGTTTTAAGGATAAAAAATAAAAAAATACGCTCAACCCATCGATTCTTTTGCCGAAAGGTGTTACATGTTGAATTCCCCACGTCTGTAGGCGTGAACTTAATGATCGCAGCTAGAAAAGCATTTCCTCAGTTGCATTTCTGGCGAGTGTTGCGCAATAATGGATACAAAGTACATCGCAACTAGTGTTCATGGCGATAAAAAGAATAATAATCGCGCCGAGTGCAACACATATTGGTTTTAATCCAATACTGTGTAGGGCGCGGAACATTGAAAACACAAAAATAACGTAATGTTTTCTCCCTCCGTACTCATCATTAATTTCCCATTGTGTATATACTGTATTTTATTTTTCAGAATCTACGAGCCACATAGTGGACGGGCTGTATGGGGGCAAGCCAGCACAGCTGATCTATGCTGTCTTCACCACACCAACGTAAGTGATTTTCAGATCTTTCAAACTTCTTTCCATCCTTACACCCCCACTCATCATTTCATTTTCTCTTTTCTTATTTTCACCCCCACTTCATCTTTTTTTTTCCACCTCTTCTTTTTCCTATCTTGACGGTTATTATTTTAGTTCCAGTGCCCATTATTTTTCTCCCCAAAAGTTTGGGATGATTTTTTTTTATTTACTACTTCTTTCCTACAAAGAGAGAAAATTTCAGGGCGATGCATTATACTTAAGTAGATATTATTATTGTTTTTTTTTCTTTCTTTATATATATCTCTCGGCTTGAGACGAGTTGCCAGTTTTATTATTATTATATTTTTTTGTAGATTTAAGTCTAAATTGCAACATCAATCTTATTATTTTTTTTCTCTTTATTTATCTTTTTTTTTGCCCTTCTTGGATATTTTGTTGAAGAGATTACTTCTTGCACATAGAGAAAGAGTCAACAAATTCTTTTATTTGGCGAAAAAATTTTAGTGGCTTAGCAGAACTACCAATTTTCGATTCAATTAAATGTTAGATGACGTGTGGGGGATGTCATTTATTTTTCAGGCCCCTCTTAACCCGCGCAAACACTTCCTACAATTTATTAACCCGGACGAAACGCAATAACAGCGGTTGGAAAAAAAAGAGGCCAGTTTGTCGTTAATTTTTGAACAAGCATCGCTTCATTTTAACAAATTATGTATCTAAACGAGTGTTTAAGTTTGGAGCCACTTTTTCCATCTTCTTATCCTAAATAATCAGTTTTGGGACCGACCACCCTTCGTTTCACGTTGCTTTAATAATACCTAAAGGCTGGCGTTGATGACATTGTTCTTAAAATAATTAGATCGTTTTCGGAGTTAATAAAAATTTTTACCGATACGTGACTTTTATTTTGGGATTCGAAAGAATTTAATGATCCTTTTCTCTAAATTAGGGTGGTCATTTTTTAAATTGACGAGCGATTTTGCGTCTTCTTATTACTTAAAATGAATTATCGTTCTTTTCCGCGCATGAGTACGAGACCGTTTACGTTTCTGTATACACAAATGCTAATTTTATTACCCTTATATTCTCTTAGAAGAGTTGAATAATTTTTCTTAAGAAAACGGACAAAATGTTTCCGTTATTTGATTTAGAAAAAAAAAAAAAAGTCTTATATGTGAAACACTTAACGGGAAAGCGTATTTTGACCTGTATTAGAAGAAAATGGAAATCTTTAACTCGAAATTGTTTCAGAAATATCAACATAATTCTAAAAAAAAAAATTGAATGTCAGTAAATATTGAGGCAGTAAGATTAAGATATTTAAAAAATATATATAAACAAATTTTTATTTCTTTTCAATTTTAATTCTTTCATTGAAATGATTCGTTTATAGGTCTTAAACATTAAATATATTGCTTTGTTATTAAAAAGAAAACGCGCATATAAATTCAGAAAAAAATTAAATCCATTAAAAAATATTTTTTCAAGGAAAAATAATTCAAACTTTCGATTACATTTATGTTTATTTTGTATTACGTTATAATGTGTGTAGTATCCCTTAAAAATTTCTTGGGGGTATTAGAAGAATTTTATTAGGATTAAGTTTAAATCTTTTTCTTTTACATTATAATTAATATCAAAATAACGTGATGCAAATAAACAGAATTTTTATGCATAGATATGAAATTATTATGTTTTATCAATAGTTTTCTTGTATTGTATACGCATAAAGTAATTATGTTCATTGTGTGGTATATTGTTTGCTCATGTATTGCATTGTAAGTAAGTTGTTCTTTTATATATATATATATATATATATTATAAAAAGTAAAATAACAACAGATTTTAAGACAATAAATATTCCTAAATCGTCAAAATGAAAAGTAATCATGGAATATGTATTTAAATAATTTTAAATTTATAATTATTAAGTTTCAATAGTTTTAAAATCTTGATATATTAGTTATTGAAAAAAACCAAATAAAAAATCTACTATTAAGATTGTTTTACCGAATATAAACATGCAATAGAAATGCATGGCCTCTTGGAGGCAGCTATGGATTAAGCAGGATAAAATCTACGAGGAACTTGTACATCGGGGCTTCTTGGACCTGGTGTAAAGTTTTTTACACCAGGGGAAAAGCGTACGCCAGCAATTTATATTGCTGTTGTTACTTATCTTACACAGATAAGTAACTACAGCAATATAAATTTACACATTGTAAAAATAAATGGAGCAATTTTAAAACTAAAATGGAAATTATGGAACTATTTTTTGTAAAACTTCAGGAATCGGATTTTTAAATGGCATCCAATAAATTTCATATTAGTGTACAGTACTCTTCCGTGGATTGGATATATATAAGGATTTATTATAATTGCTCAATTCATTAGGATTGAAACTTTTGACTTCAGTTTTCTGAGGTTGATTATTCTATTTTTTATATATAGTAGAACTATCACTAGTATAACGAATTTTAGTATCAAGATAGCTATTATCCCCATTTGAGTTTTTTAATGCTTTTAATTTTAATATATCATATTAATAAGTTCCACGTTAACATTACATTTTTTTAAAAATTTTTAAGCAGGACCAAATTATCAAAACTAGTTTTAACTTTTCAGTTCATTCAAAATTTCTGTGTATAATTTATTAGCTAAGTAGCAAACTATCACAATTACCACGATGCCATCTAAACGTTTTTGAATAACAATAAAATTCGAAGCTTGTACATGATACACTTCAACAAATGGGTATAATCATTTTTAGTAGCGTCATATTAAACGTTAAAAAATTTTACACTAACAAGCGAATTTAAATTAAATGAGTTAAATATTGTGATGTACATGAACATACTCCAACAAACCACTTAAAAATAAATGCGGTATAAAATTTATTGGTTAAATAAATTCTGCTGTTTAAAGGGAAATGCTTACTTAAGTAAAACTTTCAGTGGAGTTTGCAGTTTGTGAAATGGTTTCGAAAATTTAAAAATATTCTAATATTATATTTGTATAAGTATTATCCATTAAAAGAAATCTATTTCCTTAAAAATCATGGGGGAGGGGATTCTGTAGATTACAAACACTGATTGTTGACATCAACACCGCATTTAGAATTTAGTTACCAAATATTTTGTACAAATGTAACATCATTGTATGAAACCATAATGAAAGCAAAGAATAAGATTAGTCAGTTATATCGCTATATATCAGGAATTTAAATAGTTTTAAATGGTTAAATTAATTAAAAATGCTTATATGCATTGTTTATATTAAAAGTGATGCTAAAATGAGTATATCAACTTAAATATCATTTATTATTCATAAAAGAGTTTTGATATTTTTTACAAATTTAAAAACTTAGTATAAAAACTATTTTTTTGTGTATGATTTTAAATTATTTATAAAAGTACATGTTGTAGCTCATATCATACATTTCACTTTTAATACCAAACATAATAAAATATATTTACAAGTGCAAATGTCATTTACAACTTTAATATTTTATTTCGAAGTCAGTATTAAAAACATTAGTTGAAATTATTACTTACTTACAATTAAATAACTTTTTTGATCAAAATAAAATCATACACTTGTCCACAAATTTTTTAAGATTTCTTAAACTTTTTTCTAGATGTTTAAGTTTAAAGCCATTGATTACAATTAATTTTCAGTTAAAAGCAATTCTTTTCTATAAAATTTTATTTAAAAACAAAAATATATAAAAGCTGCTTATAGTTAACTTTTATGCATTACTTTATTTTTTTAAAATTTTCAGTATCTATGTGTATGATTTTATAATTCACTTCATAAACTCGTATCAAACTTAAGCTGCTCTACAAACTACACACTAAGAATTTAAGATTAAACATTAATCGATTACAGCAATTTATTCATCTTAATTGTATTATTCGGGTCATTGTAAACCGCTTAGGAAAAATACTCGATTTCAAAAAATTCGCGTATAACGTGGTTAAAAAAAAAAAAAAAAAAAAACGCCTATTTCTTATCCTCATTATTTCCAAGGATTTTTATTCGCGTGTTTTACTTTAAATTCCCTTGACATGCACCGTTTTCCTAAAGATGGTTTTGTCCTACCGTTTCCCTCCTACCTCACAAACTTAGTTCCTCCTTGATAAGCACGGAAGTTAATTTAAACTGCATTGCTCTAATTAAAAGGATGCAAATGAGCACATTACCTTCTCGCTAATTAATTTAGTGTCATAGGACACTCGCCATTTTTTTTCTATTTTAACCATTGAAGTATTTTTTCCATCTTTATCAGAATAACTGTAACCATACTCGGGTCACTGCTATGTGTTTTGTTAATTTTTTTTTCTTTGTCTGAAACATTACCGCTCTTTTGCTTTTGTGGTTCGCAGTGGGTTAAATAGCCTCCGAAAACAAGCGACGAAAAAAAGAATTTAACTTTTTTTTTTTTTTTTTATTTCTGAAAACTTTATCTTGAAAAGTAGTTCCTAACAAAAGCAATTGTTCGCTTCGTTGAATAAATTTTTATATTCATTTATTTTTTTTTGTACAAACCGGGTCTGTTCATTACAAAATTAATTAAAAAGTAACGTTTTTTTTATTTCTTTTTGAAGCTCGTTTTTGCCCCTTTAACTCTTGCTCGTAGTAATGTTTTAATGACCTATTTTATTCAACAAAATGGAAAATGTTTTGATTCTTTATAAGGGAGAAAAGCTTTATAGAATTTTAAGACATGACTAATACTTGCTAATAAGCAAGTTGATTGCGATCTAAGGAAATTAATTGTTTCTCAAATTTTATGTAGCTAAATTAATGTTTTACTTTTTAAAACTTAATAATAACATCTTTGACTTTATTATCTTTTTTTACAATATTTATTAAATTCATATTTTAATAAAAGAAACATACGCAATAAAAAGAAGAAATTTTAAAGACATGTGAGGCTTTTGACCGTATGAATCTTGAAAAAGTTAAACTCTCGTACCAATGAGTTTAATTTTCACCTTTTAAACCTTTATTCAAGGAATCGTGAATTCATGATTTCCTTATCTAAAGAATGTTATGATAAATATATATGTAAGAAAATATGATAATAGACAAAAAAGTAATAACATTTAGAAACCTGTTAAAATTATTATTTGGCTTCTGCTAGATTCGTACTACATTTAATTTAAATTAATTGATAAATAAATTTTCATTGTTTTAATCAAAAACGATGAAAAATAAATGTTCTTTACTTGTTTGATTTCAGAAAACTTGAGCTTTTTACTGACGTTCTTAAAACTTAACATTCCTAGCTGATTAAACAGATTATTTTGTTAGTTAATTTTTAATTAATTTTTTTAAATTGTCGTTTACGCGGTTCTTTCTTCGCAAGTATTATTCATTATATTATGGTTTCTAAGAAATTAGTTATTTTTCTCATGTACTAGAGCTTTTCTACAAATTCAAAATGTACTGCCCTTTTATCATCCAGTTTTTATTCACCTAATTTCCATTTTGAATCATGAGAATTGATTTAAATAATGATTCATCTGTTGATTGAATGATTCATTGAAATCAAAATAATGGATATCGATCATGTTTGCTATATTTTATATACATTTAACAGTTTCAATGTAGCATTCATTTAATGTCATTTATATGAAAACTAATGTTAGTACTGTTGTATAACTAGTAATATATATTAATAGTTGTGCTAGTTTACGAAAGTAAACTAATGTTAGAAGTGTATTGGTTAAATAATGATAATAGTTTTACCATATTTATTAATACTGATTAATTAGCAATAAAAATTTTATATTTCATTCAATTCAGCAAGGAGCAGTTATATTAAATTTTAATAAAAATTTACTCTATTAAGTTTTATAATGATTCTAAGTTATTTAAAAAAAATTCATTTTTCAATATCGATAATAAAAAATTCCAAAACTCAATTTTCAAATTCAATCTCATCAACTTTTTAAATAAATAGAACAAAAATCAAAAAAAAAAAAAAAAAAAAAAAAAAAAAAGAAACAAGCTGACAAAATTATGGGTTTCATTTTCATGGATGTTTGGATTAGGGAGAAATTATCTTATTAATTCCAATTCAATATAACTTTTTTTCTTCAGAAATTCCCGATCCCGAGAGTATAAGATCTCAAAAAAATAAAAAATAAAAAAAATTCTTTTCCCACTCTTCATATTTATGCAGTGGGGGAAAATAATTTCCGAGACTTTTTGTTCAACGGGATTAAAATTTTATTACCTTTTATTATCCTTTCTCACACACATTCCTTCTTCTGCTGTGCGTGTATTATTCTAATTCATTTCTTTATCTTTGGCAACATCTCTCTGTTTTCCCCAGCGGCTTTATCGGTTGCTTTTCCCATATTTTTTTTCTTTTTTTTTTATCTATGTTTTCATTAAATTATTATTTTTTATTTTCTCCCTTTTCATTTAGCGAGAAGCCTCGTGGTTATAATTCATTAATAACATGAAATTTTTCCTACCACCCCATTTTTTGAGGCTGCGATCGGTTGTTGTTTCCCCATTATATTGAAGAGAGGGGGGGGGGCAAAGGGACGCATTAATAGTTTCCGTTGCCAATAATTAACTGGTGCTGTCAACGCATCGACGCCGGGGCGCTAATGGAAGTTGAAGTTATTGATGGTACCCCACTGCACTATTCATCTTCAAGTACTTTGCTACCTCCTTTAACAGTATATACATTTTTTTTTTTCTTTTTCAATCTTCGAACAAGCGCTCTTAATACCGTCATATATAACTGCTTTTTTCTTTCTTTTTTTTTTTTTCAAGTCATCCCGTTCACTTTTCATCCCTAATTCATAATTATTGCTATCTTTATTTTTCCGACCAGTAATTCAGTTATAAAATAAGCAGCAAAAATGTCTTCCATAAACTGTATCTTCGAACCATTTTCTCTGACTACATAATATGTAATTAACTCCGTGGCAATTAATACTTGTTCCGATAACTATTTGATCTTTCTCAAACAATTGTGAGTGTTTCATTTTTTGCTTTTTCCACTTCAGTCCAATAAATATCATTTAGTTCTTACTTATTATTTGAAGGGTAATGTGTTTTTTTATTTAAATTAATTAATGTCATTTGGGAGCTAAATAGAATCCAATTAAATCACACAAAGGAGAAAAATTAATTGAATTTTTTGGAATTCTTAATGACAAGTTAAAAACTCTTTTTCCGTTCCACTGAATTTTAAAATTTCTAGGATTATCGATTCAATATTACTTGTTGACGTTAATTATTAAAGATAATAATTGAGATATATTTTAGCAGAAATGATTCAAACTATATGTAATGTACTAAAATTGCTATAAATTTCGGATTTTTACAAATATCACTGCTGAAGATTTTTTTTTTTAATGCTTTGTAAACCTAATACTAAGAGAATCCAGTAAAGTTAGGATTAGTAACCCCATGTATTTAATACATTTAAAATTGATATTTCACAAGTGAGCCTTCATCATTCACTGACAATTCAGAACATTTTAAATAAACAAAATTTTTTGTTATTACTTTGGTGATTAATTTAAGAATAATTTTGATATATCGTTTAATATTCATTAATTCCGTTAAGAAATTCGGAAATTTTCTTTGAATTTCTTTTAAAATATAATGTGTGGTTATGAAGTATATATATATGTTTGTAGTAAAATGCATGTTATAATAATGTGTAGGGTATCTTGCATTATTGTATATTGTCTTTTATTATCATAAATATACTTTTAAAGCATCAAAATACTGTTATCAACAGTTATATTTTAACTGTTATCAGTGACACTTAAAATGTAACTGCTAATTTTAATGTATAAAGCATATGACTTTCTATTAACTTTTAATAATAATTGTTATTTCATTAACATTTAAAGTAAAGCTGAAAACACTTTACTTTTCAGTTCATATAAAATTAATGTAAAGCATACCTTAATTATACCCAATGGAAAACAGCTTTTAGTATATCCCTTTTATATAAACAATGCTGTTGTATGTACCCTAAAAATGTTTTTAATTTATGTTTTACCTCACGCATATATCGACATATAATATTCCACGTTAAACCGGATTAAATTTTGCTCCAGTGTACCAACGCATTATTATTCACAGTTATTATAACTTGAACTGTCTTCTTTTCAAATGTAAAATATAGGAGAACAGGAAATTAAACAGTTTGTAAATATTTATCAATTTATTTTTGTTTCGTTCTCAGCAACAGCATCAGTGGCTCTGCAGTGTGTGCTTTCCGTCTTGAGGACATCCTTAAGACGTTCGACGGGGCGTTCAAAGGACACGAAGATGTCAACTTCAACTGGCTGCCCGTCCAAAACTCAAAAGTTCCAGAACCTCGTCCGGGACAAGTAAGAAACATTCGTAACCAACTTATTTAATGCAGTGATGTTATGACTGCATAATAATAAGATGCTTTATTTACAACTTGCTGCACAGCACGAATCATGCAAAATATTTTCCGAAAATTGAAAATTTGGTGAAGTTCAGCGATGAATATTTTGCAATTATTTTTCCTTAGTTGCCATCTTACTATTAGTATGCACTGCAAGATGTTTTAAATACATATTTTATCCTACAATATTATTGAATATCGTAACTTTTCTCCACTTATTGTTAAGTAAGTAATTTTTTAACTGAATGGGTAACTTTTGTTTTATCTTCCCATAGTGTGTCAATGACTCTCGGACGTTACCAGAACAAACAGTGAATTTCATAAAGGAGCACAATCTGATGGACCAGTCTGTTCCAGCCTTCTGGGGAAAACCCATCGTCATTTACACTGGTTTCAAGTGAGCATTCCTTTTAACAAAACAAAACTTTTCGGTATTTTTCTATTTAATTATTGTTTGTGAAATACCTTCAAAGTCACTGTTGACGATGTGAATGCGATTACAAGATACCGTCTCTTTAAGAGAGAAAACACCATTAAAAAAGATACACAGATTTGTGAAATACATGCAAATGGAGACCTCACTAAAACTATTACTCGCCTTAAAACAGGTCACTATCGAGATATGAAGATCCAAAGGCATGGCAACAAAACCTACCACCTCTGCATTGATTGAGATAATATTCCACTAACGTCAAACGCACTTTTGACTGCCTTGCCATTTTTAAAATTTCTGACTCAGCTCGGGAATTAGCTCCCCCACATCTTCTTGACATCGAAAAGTATCTATATTCCGAAAAGACCAAGAATATAGCCAGCTGTGTTCAGCACGCTGATGGTCATCTTTTGTTCTCCCCTTGACGCGACACCTATTAACTATTATTAATATATATATATATATATATATATATATATATATATATATATATATATATCCAGAAATTTCTTAAATTTCTATTCAAATTTTACAACTAATCAAAACATTTTGAATTTTAGAATTTTATTTTTTGGTTCATGTTTTAGAATCTTGTTTATTCGAATCATATTCTTTAGTGTTTTTATTGAGTAAATCAAGTCTTCTTTATTTTGAGATCTGTGAAAGTTATTTATACAATATTCTGTGTTCTAACTTTTGTAAGATTTTAATACAAATTTCTGTTCTGTAGATACCGATACACCCACATTGCTGTTGATCCCCAGATTGAAACTGCGAATGGAGAAAAATTTGATGTCCTTTTCATTGGTACAGGTGAGGAAGTTTTTTATTCTTTTTTGTGTATAGATTTCATCATATTACTGAAATTTAATAATAAAATATGAATTGTTTTCTTTGGAAATAAGAGATACCTAATTTAAATAATAAAAGATACGTATGAAAATTAAAACAATGATGGTAATGGTTATGTACAATTGCTACATACTATTTGAGAAAGTAAAGAATTATACCTTACTAGTTTTAAAAATTAGTTAAAATTTGACCAACAAATAATTCTACTTACCTATGAAATCTTTATATTTCTAGATTTATTTCTACTAACAATTATATACATAGTTATACAAAATCATTTTTTTTTAAATTTTACATCATACCTTGTTGTCTATCCATACAGTAGCGCCATCTGTTAACAAATTTCCTAACTTATTTTAAAAATCGTAAAAAATAAATTTAGATTAGTTTTCCCAAACATGTACTCAATAAATGGAAAAAATTTATCGTATTCCATTTTTTAATTCTTCTTTTTAAGAATATCGATCGTTTTTGAGGTACTTTATAATGTTCCTAAACTAAAAAATCTTTTAATGTTCATATTTTTCTTAAATTATTTAATAATGACTAACTCATATTTCAGTGATCTGAAAGAATTTTTCTAGTGCATTATATATAAGATAATGGTAAAGTTTTCGAAATTATGTGATAATAAATGAGTCCATTGATTTATACAATGCAAGAAAAACGAGTTAAGAAAAAGCATAATTTCTTAAATCAGCCAGTGAAAAGTTATAATTACCGCAAAGTGTTATATTTTTTAATTTTGTGGACAGAATTTAAAAATAAATATGAATTATATGAAATAAATTCACTGTAAAAATAACATCTCTCTAGTTTGTAAACAAATGTTTCAAGGGTTTGAATGTAAAGAGAACTTACTTCCTTTAATAATACTCATATGATGATTACTTGCTTTAGTAATAAAAAATATTAAATTTTTTATTTTGTTAGTACAAACTTTTTTGTATCCTGTGACTATCCTTTTGGATTCTATATTGCCTAATACTTAACTGTATGATTAAAGCAATATAACATGCTTTTTGTATAGTAACACAAAAGTACAAATTTTTATTTAAAAATTCATTATGTATTTTTCAACATAACTGGTAGTATTTATTTATTTATTTATTTTGTTGTTTGATATTAGTTTATTTTGTTCTGATACAAATTTCTTAGACACCATAATTGTATTTTGAGCATAAGTTGATAGATTTCCATAAATAAATGAATTATTGATTCCATCTTATTACCGTATATGTCATTATATTTTCATTGGACAGAAGGGAATTATCTGTTACAAAAAAAGAATTCCGTTGTTATTGAAGCAAACTAAATAACACCTCTTTTACAAAATTTTTCATCAGTTAAAAAAAAAAAAAATTCTTCTAAATGGTAATTTTTAATACAAAATAATCTCCAATTTCACAAAAAAGATGACCATTTTATCAACCGCTCGCGAATGCCTTGTAGATAAAATATTTATGCGACTTCATTTTTGAAAATACAAATACATAATATAAGCATTTACTGACTCAATAACTATATATTGATGCAGCTCTTTCTCTTTGTTCAGACAACGGGAAAGTGATCAAGGCTCTGAATGGAGGCAGCGATGGCAGTGCTCATCGCGTCATCCCCATCATCGTGGAGGAGATGCTCGTCTTCCCTCACAGAGTGCCCATCTCCAATCTCCTGGTCTACCACACCATGAACGAGGCTAAGCTGGTGGTTGTCTCCCAGGACGAGATTCTCACCATTCCTCTGCACAGCTGCTCCAAGCACGCCCGCACATGCAGGTACGCACGCTCTCAGACATGTGTGTGTGTATATATATATAAGATATACATGTATATCGAGGTTTAAAAATTGTATTTGTTCCAACGCAAAATTCTAAAAGAGTTTAGTTACTTCATATACCTAACTACAACAGTAACACCTAAGGTGGGATTTTGGACTTTAATTTAAATGAAGATTTTTATGGATGATTTGTGCACGAAAATATAAAATCTCTTAAATAGTATGTTACTGTTGTCTAAAACAAATCGAATTTTATGAAGGAAATAACATCATTTTCCTCATAGCATCAAATTAAAATTATTAAACTTGGACTTTGCAATAGTAATTTTAAACTGAATACCGAAAATAATTGCCAACTGTGTTATATTTAAATTATTAGGCGTGTGGCATATAATTGATAATTTTAATGTTTTAAGTGTGTGGTTTTTCATGTTTACTCTGGTTGACTGAAAAGAACAGAAAGATATTTTAGAGCTTCTTTTGAGTAAAGTAATTCAGAGTCATATTTAATAATTTGAGCATTCATGTATATTTGATAGTTTTAGAACGTGTAAACTAGTTTTCAAAGCAATCGAATTATATTTCTTGCAGTGTTCTACGGAAAAAGTAGTTAACTCTCATCAATCATCTGTTCATTTATGAGATTTCATAACTATTATGTTGTTTTTGTGGAACAGATTTACAATAGTTTCAGATTCATCAATAATTTTTAAATCATGATTCAATTTTAAAACTGTTTGATGAAAAATTTACTTTACCATCTAGTCATGTTAGATTTACTTATTGTGTGAGTTGGACGCAATATAGTTATTTTATTCTGATTGACTCATTGTGCAATAGATTGTTTTGATATCAAGATTAAATTATTTTAGATTCCTTTATTGTTATTATAGAATAGTTTTACAAAACTCATGAATAAGTTTTAGACTTATTTAAATACCATGATAAATATTTAGATTTATTGAAGTAGTTGTCCTACAGAGATTTAAGCTAATTTATTACTTTTCTGTTACTCTACATAATAAATTTGAATTCTTTTATAAATCATTTTAGAGTTGTATTTTAATAATTTAAAATAAGTAATTAATTGTTTTCGTATAATAGTTTACAAATAATTTTAGTCACATTCATGAGAAAGTTCAAATTTGTAAGAAAATACTTTAAGTTGAATTTGTCGCCACTATCGAATTTAAGATACGGATTAAGTATATTAGTGTTCCTTGGAATGCTGCAGAGCCAGCTGAGAACAATCAAATGGATTCTTTTATTTTCTGTTTGTCATGGTATTTCGAGTAAAGTTGTCATGGTATTTCCGTAAGGACACCTTCCTTCGATATCTAATTTTAGTTCCTGTATCCGCTACTGGGGAAAACATAATCAAAAAGGGGATAGTATTGAAAGAACGTAAAGTCGTTGAGATCGATCTTTTCTCGATTTCCGCTCTAAGCAAATTAAAAGTCAAATTCCTGATTCAATACGACCCCCTACCCCTCCCCCACACTCAACTTCCAAACGATTCCGAAGTACAACAACCGGGCGACAACGGAGGAAACAGAAAAGCGATTGTCTTGAATCGGTTCGGACAGCGGCTGAATCGATTAATGACCCGATTAATCGATGGGACACGTGGCGAAAAGAGGAGAGGGAATTTTCCCTTCCACTTTTCCCCGCGTGGGGAGACAGAAGGGAATCGAGGCAGAAGTTTTGGAAGAGGGAATTCTTTCTCTGGACTAAGGAGAGAGTTGGAGGGAAAAATTTTCCGATAACTCTTTGGTTTTTCCTCATGATTAATTGCGAAGAAGTCCGGCTGTCTTTATTGATCCGTCAGTCCAGGACTTTAACACACAGAGAAACTATGCTTGATTTTTCACGGATCAAAGACGTTGCCACTAAACGAAGTAAAAGAAACGCCTTTTATTGGCATCTCTGAGTTGTATAGCCCCCATTTAAGTAAGAATGTAATGATATGATGTTTGATTTGGCTATTACTTCTTCTGTCCAATGACCATCCGAGAAACTCGAAGAATCGCTCACTTTTTAAAAGTATTCTTTTTTTCGTCCTTTTTGGGAAAAATATTAGAAAAAAAAACTCGATTAAAAAGAATATAAATTACTAATTTAGCATTCATTATAAGCATTTAATATTCGCTTTCCCTTAACTTCTGCTTAAAATAATATGAAGTAAAACAATATTTGATTGTAAATTATTTTCATCATTTTTAAAAATAAAAAAAAAAAAAAATTAAAGTTGCTATATTTGTATCTTGTGTGTTATACCTTATCTTTTACCAGAATATCTTTTATACATAAATTATTTAAAAAGTGTAATTTAGACATAAAGAGTTCTGTTTATAATAAATTGAAACATCTTAAAAATAATTTTTACTTTTCTAAATATGTTGTATTTGTGTAGAGAAGCAACTATAAATGTGATATTTAAAAATACATATGATAACGTTTTGCTTAAATGTTTCTAAAATTAATACATCAAGTTAGAGACAAACATTTTTGTAAAACAAATTCTAAAAATTTTAAATTAATTGGGAAAAATAATGCAAGAAGTGATCTTCACAGTAGTTTTTTACTCATAAAATTACTGAGAACTACTTTGTCGTTCTTTAACTTAATGATGAACGACAAAGATGATGTAGTTCTTTAACTTAATGATTTTCATATGAACTGAAACGCAAAAAAAAAAGATCAATACCCTGTTAGAAAAATTTACATTTGTTATAAAAAATTTAATTTCTAATTTTCATTTCTACCATGGAAAATTTAAATTTAGAATTTTAGGATAAAAATTCAAAGCTTACGAAAATATACTAAAATCTCGGTTTGCTTCAATTGTTAAATGAATTCAAATTAATTGTTAATGCTTACTATGAAAATAAATAATAAGTTTTTAAAATATGTGGTGTCAGTTTTAAAAGAGGGATGATTAAGAATCATTTAAAAATTCTCTTTCCTTAATTTTAGATAGGACTTGCAATTCAAAATATTCACTTGATAGGTTCGTAATGCTATGCGTTCTTATACTTTCATATTAAAAATGAATATTTATTTCATTTTAATATTTTTTTAAATATGAAATAAGATGTGTAAAATATTTTTGATTAGGAATTGATTTTCTGTTTATAATTCTCTCTCTGGAACGTATAAAATAGAATATTTAACTTTTTGCACTTAGTTGTTACTGATAATGTTACGTTTAAATTATGAACTTTAAATCTTTAGAGTTGCTACTTTGGCGATGCATTTGTTTTTCTACTATATATGTGAATACTTGTAAAGAATACAGGGCTGAAGTTGGTGTACTATACGAATTTTTAGGCTGGATGCAAAGTATAATAATAAAATATTAATTTTAACATTGAATACTTACACAGTAGACTTTCATTTTTTAGGAATTACAAAATTAACTTTAAAGCAAATAATAAATAAATAAAAATATAAAAAAAATAATTTATCGTATTATGAAGGTATGAGTTTTTTAGAACTTTGATAATTGAATTACTGCTCTTCTAAAATCTTAATTTATATGGCTTGAATTCATATTTCCTAATTCGCATCTCAGTTTTGTTTGGAGAGTAGAAATCGTCTATATTGGCGTTAATGTGCATTTAGCTGCCAACAATTACCATAACACACTTGGCGACTAAACTATCATCTGGGATCTAGTTGGTCGCCATTTTCGAAAGACATTCATCATTTCCGATAACTCCCCATCGGGATTTACCACCTTATCGTGCACTCGTTCATCCAATTAACTTAATGACTGAATTGGGAAAAATCCAATTGGGACGGTTACAGTGAGCTCACTAACGAACGGAAGAAGATTAGACCATAAGCCATGCGGTTCTTGTCGTCTAAATGCCTCCCGGTCGCACTCTGAAAGGGTTAGACTGGATAAAAAAAAATGCGAACTTCTGCATTATTATCATCTGTTCCGGAGGATGCTTTGATCGATGTTTAGTATGTTTGTAACATCGGATGGATGGAACAGAAATGATCCTAATTGTTCCATGGAGATAGATACTATCGTCTTCTTTGCTGCGTTATTTTTCGGAGCAATGTGGTTTTTGTGACGAAATGCACATGCTCTTTGATTTGGGAATAACGGCTTAATTGTTTGCCCGAGAACAAGTGAATACTGTATTATTAAGTCCTCTATTGGATCTGATATCATTCTGATAAGCGTATAAAAACTAACTTGAGTAACCTAAAGCAAAACATTAATGAAAATGTCTGTAATAAAAAATATGCAATGTTCTAATTATCCATTAGGGAACCCAATATCGTTGCTAACAAGATTATTCTTTGTGAGAAAGTCGCTGTAGTCATCAATAATTCCAACAATTGTTTCTCCTTTTGAATTGATAGAAATTATTATGATGATTTCTCTTCTTTCACTGTTTAGTATTCTTTAATATTGCCGAAAGTAATATATCTTAAAACTGCTAAAATGCAAATCAATTAATTCATTATTAAATGAAATATTGCGTTTTCTACAAACATAATATTTTATTTTCACATTTATATTTAAAATATACAATTAGGCTGAACATGGAAAAATATTTAACATTATTAATTTAAAAGTATATTTAATATCTTTACTCATTAAGATACGTTTTGCAATGATATTTTTTTTATCATTGCATTTTTTTAGCATTGGTTTTTCCGATAATACTTAAAGTTAATATTGATGTTTACTTCTTTTCAATATCAATAATTTATATTTTTAGATGAAAATTTTCAGCTGTACCAGGGGTAATCCCTCGCTCTAGATTACAATTGCTTATAATAATTATATTCAATTAATTAATTCTTATCAACCTAGTAATCTTAATTATAATTTACTATAGCTGCAGTCACCAAAATAGGAATTCCTGCAGTAGATGAAAATTAAAAAATAATTGTTAATATCGAACATTATACAGGCACAGTTATGAAGAACGAAAGACAATTGTTAATATAGAACGTCAAACACCCATAAATGTGGTGAACAAACAGATTAAAATTTTTTCCAGTAGCTGTCATAGAAATTGGGCCAATCCATTAATATTTGTATTAATGTGTAACTAAACACAACTAAACGTTACAGTCTTTTTTAACCTGCGTATTTTTTATTTCAGTACATGCGTCGCGCTCCGAGACCCTTATTGTGCCTGGGACATTCACCAGAGAGTCTGCACAAGTTCGAAACAAAGGTGAGACTGCAATTTTGAGAGTAAAATATTGATTTCATAAATATAAATAAAAATGTACATTTTCATGTATTCTACGTTTGTGAATATATATATATATATACATACATATATATATATATATGTATATATATATATATATATATATATATATATATATATATATATATATATATATATATATATATATATATATATATATACAATAATTATTGCATATATAACGTTAATATTTAAGATGTAGCATTTCTTAAGCATTCTTTGTACTTCTGCTCCTTTTTGAAATAATTAAAAATGTATTGTTGTCGCTTATTAAGAATGGTTTCTTTGTAACTTAATGACCCTTTTTTACGCGCAAAATCTAATAAGGCCAAGATGTGCAGTGTAACATGAATTCTAATTCTAAGCTAGTGTGAATATCTTAGAATTCATGTTACGCTGCACATCTTGGCCGTTATTAAAAATCTAGTCTAGAACTAGATTTTAAATAACGAATCTAAATTTCGTTATTTAAAATCTAGTTCTACGGAACATAGGGCTCACCGGGACCTTGTGGTGATACAACCTTCTTCGGAGAATGGGTTGCTAGCTCAATCCCAGTCAATGTTGAACAATGGGTGATGGATGTTGCGCTTCTGCTTTAAGTATGCTTGGTGGTCTAGGTGGTTGCTTGGCAGTTTTCTGAGTTCCCCCCCCCCATGCAGCACAGGAATACAGTCCACTATCTGTGAAGAATCTATCCTGGAAGCCATATGTGGTGGATATAAAATGCTTTCAATCTTTCGAACTTTAAATCTACTATCTTCTAGTGTGTGGTGTAAAAGCATCCCCCTTTAAGGTGGTTTCGAACCCACAAACTATTGAGTCGTAAGCTAGATCATTTACCATTCATTTGGCAGTTTATTAATCGACTATGTGAAATATGACTATGGAGATTAAGGAGTATGTGAAATATATTCCTGGCTGCATATTACTGCAGACCAAAGCTGCTAAACATTTTTAAATCTTCATCAATGATAACGTGATTGCTGAGATGGTTCTCGTGCCACGTGACATCAGCAAAGATACATTTGAACGAATGGAAATATTTACATATGTAAACCCTCTCAGCATTATTATCTCTGGTTCGGTCTTGTATCAAGTTCATTACCTATTAGGGTTTGTTTTCCTCACGAAACTATTGAAATCGCAAGATAAAAATAATGTAATAATCCAACTCCGAGGAAAAATTACTAGAGTGAAGTTCTTTTAATTGTGTGCGGGCATTCGAAGATAGAATGTTAAAAAATTGACAATATAGATTTTTATTAAATATTTCATAATAAAGAAGCTTAACAAAATGAATATAATGCATTTGTAATAATTAAAGAATTAATTAAATTCTTTCATTTATAAATAGTAAATTGAAGAGAAAACCAGTAAGTTTAGATAATAACCCCCTGATGACTTTTAAAATTACTAAGAAATGCGTGTGAAAGAATAATTAACACAAGAACATTTTAAAAATGAATTAATTATAAATAAAATATATAGGGCTTTAAATTGAACGAATGAGAAACAATTTTATGCTTCGTACGCATAAAAAATATTCTTTAACCAAATTGTTCATTAACCTCATTTTTTTATGAATCAAATTTATGATGATTTAAATGTTAATCATAAAATAAGGCATCATGGGAGTTGATGCAAGATGATTGCAGAAAAGTAAGAAAGCCTTTTCACTTTTAAATAAAATAAATTAAAATAATTTCCCTGATAGCTTTTGAAATGCAAATAACATTTCTGGATATGGAAAAAAGTTGTGTTGTTCTCTATCCAATCTATTCTTTTAATTGGTCTTTATCATTTAAATGAATGCGAAAAATTTCATTTTTTAAGGAGAAGATTTATTTTTAAATATGTTATGTATGTGTTACTTACAAACATTGTGTGAATTGTAATTTTTAAAAAATGATAAAAATTCTTTGAAAATTAATGAAAAATAAAGTATTCATTTGTGGTGTGGAAACTTTTGAAGTTGCTTATATTTTATTTTGGTATCAATTAGTAATTTGTTTTACTATTAGAAGATTAATATTTGGTCTCCATATTTACCATGAAATTTTATATTCGCATTTTAATTGTTATATGTGCTATAATTATCCCGTCGTATAATAGGTGATTAATTTTATAAAAGAAATTACGTTGAATTTTATGTTGATAGGTTTACAATGGTTTGTTAATTAATATGTGGATTACCTTTTTTGACACCGCTTAATGGACTGCCTTACGCCCTCGGGCATTTGTAAGGCATTTTAACCTCCACTGAGTATTTACCACCTTCTTTTCTCTGGGTGGACGTCCAACCAGAGTGGACTTTTCATATAGATAGTGGTTCACATCCATATGTCGCAGAGGAGAAAACCTAGAAGACACCCTAGCGCTTCCTTATAAAAGTATTAGATACATAAATAAGAAAAGCAATCTATCCATTTCCCGCTGTTCAACAAGGACTGGAATCGAACCCGAAGCCTTTCGCTCTGAGGTGTGATGCCTATCACTAGGCCACTGGTGGTTTACTAACTGAAAAATTGATCCATTTATTTTAGGAAAATGCTGGTTTAGTTATCGTTTGAACAACTGCTAGATGGGTGCTGCGTTTTGATGCGCTTCTGCCTATGGCGATATTATTATCGAATTTTTACAACTGTGAAAAATAACACTATTTGTTTTCATATGTAAGTCATCTTATATAAATATATATATAATTTCACCATTTGGCACAACAAGGACAACTTATGTACTGGTATACACTGCTGCTGTGCCACCGTCGCTCTAAAGGAGGTTATGTTTTTGTAATTTAGCAAAGACCAAGCAGAAGATTCTAGATTTTTCCTGCCACCCACATTTGTAACACTTCATATGGAAGACAATGCGACAACGACCTATTTTACATGTTATTGTTGTAGTAACAGCATACTTCCCTATAACTATCTCTGAGTTGGTCTCTACCAGCTAGGAGAACCTAATTTACATGCTTATACCAGTGAACTTTTTTAGTTCATGGGAGCTATACCAGTTTTAATGGAAACCACTGCCATTTTTATCTTTTATATGTTCCAACACCTATTTATAAATGCGATTCTGTTCGGGAATCGATCTCATTACCTTTCAGAAATAAGAAAAATCCTTTTATTGCACAATGCGGGTAATGTGAGAGGCAATATACAGCCACAATGCTTTCGAAAGTTAGTTTGTTCAGTAGTAGTATAAAAAAAAACATCGTGCAGATAGTTTTATTTTACACTATGAACTGTTGAACGGGTTCATGCCTTTTACTTAAAATTGCCTAGAACCTCGTTAACCCAGATATCCATTAGGTTCGGGAATAAATTCGTATCGTTTTTGCCAAAGACTTTTATTTAAATAAAAAACACAATTATATCAATAAGTTAATCGATTATATACTCGCCGTTCTTGTTCACAACCTCTTCCCACCTCTCGACCCATTTGTTGAAGCCGTTCGCCAAAAATCGCCTGGTCTGGTGTCAAAGCAGTTGTTGAGCCAGCTTTTAAGAACCTCTTGGTCCACTGGGAAATGCTCGAAAAGAATGCCACAGTCAACAAGGAGCTCTACATTGCCCAGCTACACCGCGTGAAGGAGGCTATTATACTAAAAACACCTGATCAACCTGGTCAAACCATATTCCTTCACGACAACGCCTGGCGCCATGTTGCCTAAGTCGTCAAAGCCGCACTCCAAGAGCTTGAAAAGGAGTTCCTACGGCATCCGCCGTATACTCCGGACTTTGCAGCGACAGATTACCATCATGTCAAACCATATGAAAGGCGTTACCTTCGATAACAATGAGGTCCTTAAAAACTGGCTCAACAACTTCTTTGACACCAGACCAGGCGATTTTTGGCAGAACGGCATCAACAAATTTATCGAAAGGTGGGAAGAGATTGTAAACAGCAACTCGGCGAATATATAATCAACTGTGATATAAACTATATATAACTTATATAAGTATATATGAACAACTGAATACGAATACAATAAATCTGCTTATTAACACCACTCGATTGCAGGAAAATAAGATTTGATTTTTTACTACAAATTAATGCGTCATTTTATCCCTAGAAATATAAATTTCCGTATTCTATTCTTTTTAACTCTTAATCCTATAGATGTTATTTTATGTATACATTAATCGAAATTTGATTACATACATTCAATTTTCTTCAATCTTCTGGAATAAATTAAACGTTTTAGTTAAAAAAAATCTTAGATAGGATGATTTATTTTTACTTTATTTCGTATAATTGTTAAGTTTTACTTTATTTCGTATAATTGTTAAGACAAGGTTTTTTTTTCTCTATAGTTTCATTAAATTCCACTTTTATTACATGATCGAGATGAACTGATTGTAAAAAAGGCGCTTCTTGCTTTATCTAGAGGTAAAGGTCTCTACACGCGACGCAACCTGAAATCCAAGGAAAAATTTGGATGTAGTTGCAATGTCTTCCAAGTGAAATGATACCAGCAGTAATGGCTTCAATTTTGTTATATGCTTCTAAATAACATGGGTATTCGCTCAATTTCGATGGCATATATTCACTGGGTACTTCATTACAAAAGAATCATTAATTCCGCGTTTTGTAGTATCAAAAGCGGAAATACTTATTAATGGCTGGGCATTTAAAAAAAAAAGACGCTAATTAAACATTCCTTAATAATTTACAAAATTTATTAATATAATATCCCAGTTGATTCTGACGTTGTTTAACATTTTCCAACCATAAATCAAAGCCCAGCGTCTTGGCATATTTACTGTTAATATATTTATACTGCATTTTTAAGAGGCAATTCATCTTTCGCCATACCATCTCCGGATACTTAATCAAAAATCCAATTCTCTACTTATGTCTTAAATTTTGAGCTGATGACAGGGAACAAAATAGCGAGGGCTTATATGCTGAGTAATAGATTACACATTAAACTCAACAACCGATAGGCAAGTACAAAAAAAAAAAAATGTATTATTATTCAAAAGCCGACGAATTACTTTGTGCTTCAATCAATATTTTTTTCCCTGCATTGCATCAGCATAAAAAGCCTGTCACTATTTTTGATACGAAAGGTCATTGTGGGGCTTTCTGAAAAAAGTTATCGACAAATATTTTTTTTTCTTCACGATATCTTTAAGGATGTCGCGACGCATTAAAGATATTGGTCATTGATGTCATGTGATGCTGCAGTATCGGATGCCATTCGGTATTTAAATAATTACACCGCATCTTCTATTTCTCAAACAGGGAATAAACGAACAAAAAATTATCTTTGAGAAACAGACGACATCCAGAAATCGAAAACTGATTTGGTTCTCTGCCTTTTTCGCCCCTTATTTTTTATCATTTCTTTTTCTTATAAATTTTAAGGATTATGCTTCTTCATTATAGATTTCAGATTGTCCTCTCATATATAATATCATCGATCGATTTTAAATGATGCTTTTAACCGTAACCGTAATCGCTGGAAAAATTGCGTTCTAACATTATAGAATATTTTAGAGAAACATCGAGATGTAAATTTTTCGACTTGATGAATCTGTAAAAAAAATATTTTTTAAATTGGAATCGATTAGAAAATACAAAATTGCGCACATAATTTTAAACACTGAGAGTCTCAATTATTGTCAGAAAAATTTTACAGTATCATCTGCTTGAAGAGAAAATACTGGAACCACAATCTTGGAATGTTTATATAAAGCTAATAATAAACATGGATAATATATCATTGATTGAAATTGTCAAAATTCTGATGTTTAATTATGTACATTAACTGCGTATTTGACATACAAAATAAAAAGTTATAAAATGGTAATTAATATTACTTATGCTTAATTATAATTATCGCAATCAGACACTTCATGCTAAAATATTTTAGGAGTCACAACTTTTCTTAACGCCTATATTTTAATAATTTCAAACTTACATAATTATTACAAGCTCATTTGAAACCCGTAAGCATATTTCGCGAACTATTCTCATTTTGTTTTCTGATAATTTCTTACCTATCACAAATCTATTGAAATATTGCATTTCAAAACTGTATTACACGCTTTTCTCCCTTGCATTATATGAAATAGGGCTAATAATCTCTAGAAATACGTTCGAAGGCAATATGCAGTGGATGTTTAGCAACGTTATCCTGTTAGGCTATCCACCATGCCGTAACTAATATCTTAAAATTAAAATCATGATCTAAACAATTAATCCTTATACCCATTGAGCAATGTAAATTGAATGTTGTAGTTATATTTTATAAGTTAACAATTGTTGGATTGATTGTTCATAATTGCCTGATTTCCTCCTGTCAGATGGTGGCTACAAAATCTTTTTTCAGGACATCCATTGTACATTGTCAATTTTTTTTTAAACTTAAGACTCTGTAATTACGAATTTAAATATTATATTTCCTCGATATCTGAACTCGATACACTCGATTTCATAATAAAATATTTCTTGATTGTTTTACATTTCTATGATTTATTTAGCTTCATATATTTTTCATTCATCCATAGACAGAAAAATTATCTTTTCGCATAAATTTTCAAACATAATCTAAAAATAGATAAAAGGCCTAATTTTAATTAAATATTAAAATTTGTTCTGGAGTAGAGATTACATTTAAAATGTATAAAAATAAGTTTCCAAAAACAAATATGCAAACGATATTTTCAGTAAAAGAAAATATTTTAGCAGATGTTTTTTAAATTTTTCATTTCAAATAATAATTTTAGAAAATTTTTACTTTAATATTATTTTGGTTATTAAATTGTTTTGTAAAATTGTTATCTCAAGAATTAAATGGTATTGAAATTAAGAAATAATATTGCATATTGTGAAAAATATTAAAATTTAAATATGAATATTTTTAATTAGAAGTTAAGAATTTAATTTTATACCGAAGTTTTTCGTATCAAAATATATTCTTTTTAATTTCTTGAGAGTATCAATGATTAATTTGCACAAAGTAGGCTATTATAATTACGTAAATATATTTACTCTATAATATATCATTATTAAAATCAGGAAATATTTTATTAACCATTATTTATCTTTTAGGTATGCGTAAGTTATGCATCATTATTTCCTTATCAAAGAAATATTTTTCTCTAATTTGATCCTTCTTTAGAAAATGTTTATATTTACTCTATAGAAAAAAAAAGAGTACTTATTAAAAAAATAAATATTGGAAAACATTCGCACATTATTTATTTCGCGAAACTCCTTATCTACATTGCATGAAAAAACTTTAATGATTTTACTTTTTCAGAATTTCGAAAAATCATGATAAATACAAGTAAGTATTATCTATTAATATTGAAAATTTTTGTGTGTTCAAGATTAAATAGAAAGTTTCTTTTTCCAAAAAAACTCCATTAAATAAATGAAAAATTGAATAGTATTAAGAACTATTCCTAATTGAAATTTTCTTTGCCATTATAAAGTTTTTTATTATTTATTATTTTAACATAGTTAAAAGTGTAATTGATTTTATTAATAGTTATCCAGATAATTTATAAAATAATAACATGTTGAAAAATAAATAACCATGCATAAAAAATGTTTTAAAAACCATATTATTTTCTGAAAAATAAAAGAAGCTGAGACATATTATTATATATCATTATATTTTTAATAAATATATTTTTTAAAGATGTGAATATTTTATATAATATTTAGTGTTAACTATATTACTAATTTTGCTAACTACTTATTATACATATATAACAATAGTAAATAGTCATTAATATATACATATAAGTATATATATATATATGTGTGTGTGTGTGCGTGCGTGCCTGCCTGCTTGTTTGAGGATTATTTGAAAAATATTCAGAAGCAAAAAATATTATCGACAATTTTTAAAAATATAATAAATAATATTAACAACTTTAATCTCAATCCAGCTGACAATAACTGTTTCATATAATTTTAAAATATCATTTCTAGTTTATTTAATATTTTTTTTCTTTATGATAATAAAATAATCTTTACTAAATATGTTATTGAATTTTCAATAAACACTGACTGAATTTCAGAAAACGTAAACGGAAATATAGTAACAGGTAAAATATCACTGTTAATTCTAAGCAATCCGTTCTTTGCGAACACTTTTATCGTGTTCTTCCGCAATGAGTTAACAATGTGTCTATGTTATTTAACAGTGTGTCTTTCTTTATAATAATGGAATAATCTGTACTGGTTTTGTTTACAGTTCAAAGGAACACTAACTGAATTTTATTAAATATGAATTGCAATATAGTAACAGATAAAGTATCACTTAATTCTATGTAATTCGTTCTTCGCGAATACCTGTATTGTGTTGTTCTGCAATTGAGAAATTTCTTCTCTTTTCAGGATTTGGAAAAGTGATAAATTCGTGCAGAATGTCGTTGATGGATGGGACGCCCGATGCCCTGAAGGTGAGTTTGCCTGTTTCCATAGCAACATAGATCTATCCTCTTTCCTTACAAACACTGATAAAATATTTTTCGATAGCTTCCTTTGAAAGAAAATCGTATTATCCAATAAAATATATTTATTTTATGGAATGGGTTCAAGCAAGTTCCTTTATTGAAAATTGTTCTAAAAAGTTAACTTAAAATTAATTGTGGAAAATAAACGCATTGGTCATCAAACTCCGTTTTAACACGAGTTAAGTATTTAATAATAAATTCTATTAAATAGTTGTTATTTTGTAATAAAACCTGCATTTAAATCTTTTATATAAATTTGTAGTGATTTTATAGACTCTGAAAGGAAACACATGACTCCTTTGCTAAATTTATTCTATATACTAAATACAATAGGAACAATGGACAGAGAAAAATAATTTGGAAAGCGTTATGTCAAGAAATCATATTATATTTTGGACTTCTTCAGAATAAATTCAATATTTTATGTACTATAAAAATGAACTTTTAAAATATAAGATGAAAGTTTAAATTAATTTTGCGTGTTTAAATTACATTGCAATTTTAATATAAGAACCAATTTTTTTCTCATGTTTAAAAATGAGAAAAAAAATTGGTTCTTATATTAAAATGTTTAAAGTAAAAAACTGAATTCAAATAAGCATTTGGAAAATGTTTAAAGTAAAAAACTAAATTTAAATAAGCATTTACAATTTGCATAAAAAATATTTAAAAAATGTTTTCATTAATGAATAAAATGCTAACGTATATTCCTTTAAGCCAATCTTTTTGTTTGTCATTTTTAATGAAGTTCATTTAGATAATTGACCATCCTCCGTGCTATATGTTATGTACTTCATTTAATAAATGAAATATTAAATGAAGTGCATTACGTATAGCACAAATGAGTAAAATATTTCATTATTGTGGTTAGTCAATTTACTTTTGTGCTTTCACACTGTGATATTAACTGCTTATTTCATAAAATTTGTTCCACGATTAATGGAATAAATGGAAGTGATATTTAAATTTTGGAGTCTAACAATTGCTCAACGTTTACAAAAATTTGAATAATTAGGAATTTCCATTTCTGAAATCTTATGATCTTTATTTATTAAATTCAAAAAAGAAGAAATCTATACTTCAGAATCAATAAATTCAGTATTCAATCAAAATAATATCCATTTTTTCAAAAATCAAAATTCCAGTTTTTATTAAAATAATATCAGAATTTGTGTTTAATCATTTGTTTGGAGTCTCCGTAATTGGTGAAGCATATTTTATAGTTTCAAAATAAATATATGTTGATTTGCTATTAAACTAGTACCACCAATTCTACTTTACATACTTTTTTGTTGGCCATTAAATTTTTTAACTTTAAACATCATTATTTTATAAAAACCTCGATACGTTGTTTTAATTTTTATCTTTATTCGAGAAATACTTAAGATCTTTTATGATGACCATCGAATTGAAGGAATATGAATTTGTTTTAACGTTCAGCTTTATGTTTAATATTTTATAATTAAATTTTATTATTTAAGTTAATGAGAGTTTGACTAAAAAGTTTCGTTATAAATGAGAGATATTTCATAATTTAATCTCACTGTTTTTAGAAACAAATTTTTCTGCATTCTTTTTTGATTACTCCTAAATATATTGTGCAAACAATATTATCCATTCTCGTTCATATATACTAGAATATAAAGATATTTATGTAAAATGAATTATTTAAAGTTGCATTAAACTGCGCTTAAGTTCAAAAATATTGTTCTTTTTTTTAGGAGTTTATTTTAGTTATAATAATCTATTAATTTGCAAAAAAAGAATAATGATAAAATTTAATATATTTACAAGGAATTTAAAATTTTGCGAATATTGACTTTCCTAATATGGATTCTCTCGATACAGAATTTTTTTTTTTGTCATCGACCGCGCTTGAAATTCTGGGTAAAGAAAAAGGGAAAAAAAAGAAAAAAAGAACGGAAGTAATATAGGCAGGGAAAACTTCTCTTTCTTACTCTTTTGGACACGTGTTCATACGAAGTTCGCCCGGGGCATGGGGGGTTGCCAGAGATACGAAAGATATTTTTATGAGATATATCCTCAGAAAACCTTCTCCCTCACCTCTGCCTAGAAAGAGAGAAAATCGTGTTTTTGTCGCAGTAACGAAACGGAAAATAAGCAATAAACATGAATTTTTATATGCGTTTATTTCACAAAATAGGTAATATCCACTTTTATTACAAATTTTTAAATGATTTATAAAAAGGAATGAAATTATTCTTGACCTCGCTATTAAAATGTATTATACTCTAAATAATCGTAAACATTTTACAATTTATTTTATGATGTTCACACCAATCACTATATTATTTTTATAATCCTTTTTGTTTAAAATACGTATAAAAATTAAAATATTAAAGAAAATTAAAAATGAGCGCTTTTATTAGTAACTACTAAAAATGATATCAACTACTATTAAATTTCATTCATTGCAATATCAACTACCAATAAATTTTATTAATTTCAATATCAACTACTATTAAACTTCATTCATTACAATATCAACTACTATTAAACTTCATTCATTACAATATCAACTACTATTAAATTTCATTCATTGCAATATCAACTATCAATAAATTTTATTAATTTCAATATCAACTACTATTAAACTTCATTCATTACAATATCAACTACTATTAAATTTCATTCATTGCAATATTAACTGCTATTAAATTTTGTTCATTGAGGCTATTGGCTTTCGGATTGTTGGTGACAATAGCTGAATTGGGCTATGCTATTATCAAACAAATGTCGTTATTTCATTTTTTATTAAGCTACATGATATATTTTATTATTGAAAAATTGTGTTTTCGATTTTATAGGAAAGAAATTAACAATATATTATTTTTCATAGCAAGGTTGTATGCAAATAAAAAATTGAAACGATTAGTTATATTTAGTAACAAAGTATTTGTATTTATTATAAAGCCCAAAACAATCTCTTACTAATAAAGTGGATTTTTATTGATTTTAAATTTTATTAAGGCCCAAAAAATTCATAATTCCTTTAAAATTTAAAAACATAATTTCATTTGTCATAAGCTTTTTATAAATTGCTATGTTAAATTAAGGATTGAGCAAAATTATGGTATGAAAAAATAAGTTCAAATCAGTAAAAATTAGTTCAAATCATAGATATGGAAACTGAACTCACAACTCGAAATTTGAGTACTAAAATTTATGAAAATCTGCTCTATTTCTACTCATAATTAATTAAAATTGACTGTCAGATTAAAACATTAATTTTAGTCATAGTCATACATTGTTGTCTTCAATTAATAATTGTTGGCATTTTCCTTTTTCTTAAAATTAAAAATTATTATATATACTTGTTTATAATAAGAAGTTAAAATTGTCATATTTATATCTAATATTAGCCCAGAGACAAATGAAGTATTAAATTAAAAGAATGTTTTTATTCTATAGAATTTTTGTTATTAAGAAAAGATTTATTAATAAGAACATTTTCTTTATACTTCATCATGAGAAGTTCTTTTTTTCCCTACAATTAAATTGCTGATTGTTTTTATTTTACGATAATTTTATATTTATATTCTTGTTTTTTAAATCATTAAACATAAGAAGTCAAAAAGAAGATTAAAATATATTAAACTTAAATCTATTCTTGTTTTCCGGGTGATTAATTTTTACAATCATATTCTGCAGGTCGTTTAATTAAATGAAAAATCGACAATAAATCTAAAAAAATAAGATATTATCTTAATAAACTTCCTTAAAAATCTGCTTAATAAAGGTTAGAAATCTAGAATTTTGCATTTATGTAAAGAAAAGTTTTCAAAATTCTGGAGATTCGATAAAAATTGGAAGAGAATTTATGGAAAACAAAATAAATAAGAAATACTTTATTTTTATGGTGTTTTTCTTCCTCGTTTTTTGAATAAAAGGGTATGAGATTGAATAAAAAAAAGGAAAGAGATCATTTCCCGCTTCTTTGCGAGTAGGGAAAAAATGTAGGGAAAAAGAACCAACAGGTTTCCTTTTCCCACTTTGATATGCAAGCGTCGACCGCGCTTAAGCATCATCCAACCCTCGAACTCGTAAACTCATCCACGAAACGCTTTCGTTTTTCCTTAGATTTTTTTGGGAGGATCTTTTTGTTATCTATTTCTCAGATGAGGGAAAATGAGATTTTTTCCCCTTTTCTTTTTCCCTCCTTTCGTGTGTTTATGCCTGCATTTTGAGATTTGAGGTTCTTTTTTTAGCTTCCGGAGAAAGAAGATAAAACGTTCGAAAAAAATTGAATCACGCTGAGAAACGCGTTTATATTCGAAAGAAGACGAGGGAAAAGTGGTGATGGAAGAGTAGATAATGTCCCTAAGACCGCTTTTCCGAGATATTTTAAGGAAATTCAGTCTAAAAGAACATTTTACCCTGCGCCGTTCTTAAATATAAGGTGGTTTAAACATGAAATAAACAATAATGGACCGTTAGTGCTTATAACGTTTCTAAGAGGTAGCCAGGTTTCACGCTTTTGCTGTAAAACATGTAAATAAATAGATTTCTTTAGAATTCTTGAGGGACATCATTTTTTTCTTAAGGAAATTTATTACATATACCTACATTTACATTTCATTATATAGTATTTGAGTATAAATTTTCTTCTAAAATAAACTGGTTCATTGAAATTTTATTTAACTAGGCATATTTATATTTTAGATAATGTTTTGGCGCTATTCATAAAATAAACAAATAAGTTTAAAATTTTACATTTAAGTAAAACTTACATTTTGTTTGGTGAGAAAATTTTGATAGATAACACGGTACTCATTGATATTATTTTTAATAAATGCAAACGTTGGTCTTCCATAATCTAAAAATAAATTTGAATTTTTTTTAAAAGTGTTTTTAAAAATAATAATCAACAATTAAAATAATATTTCATCACATGAAATACTGTGAGATAATAACTTAACCTCTCGATACATTTAATAATCTTAGTAACTGAAATTACATATATATATATATATATATATATATATATATATATATATATATATATATATATATATATATGTGTGTGTGTGTGTGTGTGTGTGTGTGTGTGTGTGTGTGTGTGTGTGTGGCATTAAAACTGACTCGTTAATAATTAGTTAAGCAAAATGCATATGAAAACGATTATTTTACAATTGTTGAATACAGATTGTCGTGCCGTTTCCATATATTTTAATTATTTCTGGTATTGGCAGGTAAGGTTTTGTAACCAATGCTTTGAAGCAAGTGATCTCCACTTTGAAATGATAATTACTCGCTCTTTTTTTATCTTCTTTTTTTACAGATTCAAAGCCTTCAACTTCTGAGATGACGGGTGAGTTTTCAAAAAATGCAATCGCCCCTATCCTTTAAATGTATCTGTACTCACATCCCTTCACTAACACTCTTCGGGTTCACCTTCACTAAATATTTGCATGTTACTGTTTTTAACTGTGATGTGTATTTTTCATAACTAGAAGAGAAAACTGAATGTGCATTCTATTAGTAATTAATATTTTCTCAGTGTAAGTAAAAATAGTTAAATTCCATTCTTTGTGACTATCAGGTTTCACCAAGCCAAGAAAGTAACAGCAAACAATATTTCGTGTTTATAAATGCTATTATAAATTAATTGTTCACATCAATCTATAAATTTTCTTCATAAATTGTATTTTTGAAGTGTGAAATCATGTATTTCAGAATCATAAATTACACAAATTATGATACCATCTAAATAAATATATTTCCTTAGTTTTGGGTTTTTAGCTCCATTATAAAATTTAAATTAATAATTTGTATTTGGGAAAGTTCATTCTCATCGCTCGTGAAAAATGAAAATAAAATTGAGAATTAATGCAAAAGGAAACTAGCAGTTATTTTTTAAATGAAAACAGATGTTATTTTTATGATCAAAATTGAATAAAATTAGTCAACTTTCATTCGATTTTATATTTAATTTTTTCATATATTAATTTCCTTTATATATATATATATATACATCCTTAATCTATTACTGGATATTTCAAAAACTTTTTTATTTTATTTCATTAGATAATATTTCTTTCCTACTAAAATTAATTAAATTTTCGGTGTAAATTGTTAAAGTAATCTTATTACATATTTTTATTTGTTCTACACTTTTAAAGAAACTCACGCGTCAATTTTAATTTAGAAATAACAAAAACTGTACGAGAGGAAGCACATATTTAATCATGTTAATTATAAGTTTTCTAAATTCTCTGTCTTAAATGATAAAAAACCAAACTCACTACAGTTTTTCTTTAATCCAAGAAAAATTATTTCTAATATCATAAACATATTTTCTTTTCAACAACATAAAGCATTTAAAAATTTTCATAATTTGTATCAGAAGCAGCTAAGAGATTTCCTGATGTCGTATTTTTGGCATATTTTGGTCCATAATTGCAAAAATTCTGGACTTGAGATGTTTGCCAAAACTTGTTTTCACTATCCAACTTGCCTTCTGTTATATCGGTCTTATATATATATTTGCAAACATAAATAATTTTTATTGTTGCATGAAGAATTTTCGATAGATGAGGGACTATTTGTGACGAGTGCAAGGAATATGAATATGGTCAATAATTTGTCAGTTTGTATAGTTTGTTAAGTATCTAGACTTTAATATTACAATAACAATTGCATTTGAATATCGATTAAGATCCTTATAATTATCGTTTCATTGTAATCAGAAATATCATAGTCAATAGATGGCGGTGGCTGTCACAAATGTATTATTGCATCCACTATGCCAAAACTGGCATTTTTTTAAAAAAAGCAGTATTTGTTGATTGAGATCTTAATAACTTAAGATGCAATTCTAAAGTGTCTTTGTCCTATTTTTTAATTACATTTACAAAGGCATTTATGGAGAATAAATCATCATCTATTTTTTTATTTTATTTAAAAGACAGCGATCTAATTGTACCGTTGCCATTACTCAAAACAATTCACAATTTTGGGGTTTCGCAGGTCATATATTCCACATCTGCTCGCATAACTTCTTAGATTATTCTCGACTGTCGTTCATTCACTGGCAATGGATATACGATATTTAGTTCAACCATTTGTAAAAAATTTTATGAGCATAACATCCAATCTAATTTAACAAAAATATGTGTATATTTATCTTTACTTAAATCAACATTTGACTTTGCTACATTGAATAATTATTTATTTCTCAGCAATATGAGTGATGATTTTGAAAATTTGATTTTCAAGCGCTAATATAAAAAAATGGTATTTTTCCATTATATATATGTTTTTGATCATAAAGAAATAGCATTTTATTTATTTATTTATTTTAGAAAAGCGAAAATAATATAACGTAGATACGATGATTTTATTAACTCAAAATTTTATTTTGAATTTATTGTATTATAAATCGAACTCATTTGCTTAAAAATTGACTTAAAAGTGGTAAACAATGGTAAGCAAGCGAAATGCTTAACAAAGATAAAGTTAATTGGTGCAAAAAATTGCTTATGGATAATTTTATCTATTTAAAGAAGCATTACGGTCACATGTCAACAATTGAAAAAATAACTAAATACAGCGAAATTTAATTTTGTCTCCTTGACAAAAAGGTTACTATTACATTACACTTACGCAATCGAACCCCAATATGATTGCTAAACAGTTTCCGTCAGAAATAAACATTGGCGTTTAAACAAGTTTTATAAGTGATAATTGTTTAGTTTATGAAATATAAATAAAATTTTTGTATTATTTTTAGTAGTGTTTGAAAACTTAGTCATTTTTAAACAACACATGATGCAAATGGAATAATTTTGACCATAATTTGTGATTTTTTTTTCTTTCCTGTTACGGTGATTATCAAAAGCGTGGGCATGATGAAAAAGAACCAAACTTTTTGCTACTAACATTTTAGGAAAATTTGCCAATATTACCAGCATAGATTTAAAAATATATACGAGTTATTAATTAAGTTACTTTAAAGATCATAAATGTCATACTCAACTACGAGTAATTTGCGCAGCTTGTCCTACTTTTGGACATAGCGCCAAAAACCCAACCAAACATCAACTACTAGTAAAATATTCTTTCGGAGTTTTAATTACAATAATCATAAGAACTACATTTTATTATACATATTGCAGGCTATTATTACTAACTTTATATAAAAAGTAACACTTTTATAACTTTAACACTTTAATTACTTCCTAACCAACTAACCTCCTTTTGGGTAGAAGTGAATGTTCTGTGTTTTCTTGTTTCCTGTTTTCTTTCGGGACGTATTAACAATATTCATATAACAGCTCAGAAAATTATTTTATTATTTATGAGATTTATATTTGATTTTGTGTTGACCACTGGTTATCGCCGACAGTTTCTAGTGAAGCTTCGACCACCATCGGATCGGACATGTGTCCACCTTGCCCTATCAAGTGTGTCTGCCCTGGTATGCCTTCCTACACTGGACACATAGCTGACACTGAGCTGGACGTAGATGGTTAGTTTATTTTGTTTACTTCAGAAAATACAGATTCCACTCAGAAATACTTGAAGCTAAGTTCTAATTTAAATCTGCATAAAAACAAATGAATGGTTTTCTTAGGTTTTTTCCATATTAAGATTTTTCTTTTGCTTTACCACAAATTAAACATTCAAATGAATGAAAAACGTCGTTAATTTGATTTAATTATATTAAATAACACTTACACTTCAACTCTTATAAGCTCTCATTGTCTGTAAATAAATTTCTGAAATTACAACCCAATGTATTTTATTAGAGTTAATTTTTAATAATCTTAATTCCTTTAAGATTATTCACACACACATTCCTAGTCTTCCATTAATTTTGTTTGATTTTTACAAATCTTTTACTTATTAAATAATAAGAATTTTATGCAAGCCATTTTCTGACTCTAAAATAATATATGTCAAGTCACATCGAAATGGCAACAACTTCTTTTTTTATTTTAATTTTTTAATAAAAATTGAATTTTAAATTTAAAAGCTCAATTTAACAAAGCTTATAAATTATATCGAAAAGAGATCTTAATAAATTTCATTACATTTTTCACGAACTTCTAAAGATAATATATATATATATATATATATATATATATATATATATATATATATATATATATATATATATATATTCTCTTCCGTGGTATTTTTTTTTACCTAGAATAACAAAGTTAATTTACATGATATAATACAGCCATTTATATTTTATTAAAAAGATTAAAAACTAATTTAAATATTTTCGGGATACATTTAATTAAATTTAAATTGCTAAATTAAAAGAAGCTTTTCTGGTCTCTTATTTTGTTTTTTCAAAAAAAGAAATTAATTTTCTAATAAATTGTACTAGAAATAAAGTTAATTATTTAAAAAATAATTTAAATTAAAATTAAAAAGACTTTTATGCTACGGTTTAGTATCATACTTTTAATTACTTCTAAAATAAATGTTTATGCATGCTTGAAATTCTCTATTATATTTATAATAAAATAATAAATTATGAAGGTTTACAGTTAAAATGTACATATTTAATTAGTCATTCAAACTTGAATTTGCATTATATGGTTTCAAAAAAGAAGACAACAAATGAAAACGAATTTTGTATGATAATGACTGAAAATAAAAAAAAATTATTTAGTTTTATTATTTATGAGCCAGAGTTAAATTTCTAGATTTCTTAGTTATTTTCTTAAAAAATTTATATATGTCATTTTTTAAAAATCTGTACAGTATTTATTAGTAATATTTTTACAAAACTCTCATATTATAAATTTTTAATTATATTCCATTAAATTTCACTGACTGTAGATAAGAATTTTTAAATCATATATTGCGTATATTAAGTTGCTTTAATTACATTTCATTTAATTTTTACTGTAGATTAAAATATGCATGTATGTTAATTTTTTTTAACAGTACTTTCTTTTATAATTTAAGTTTATTCTCAGACTATTTACTTTTGCAGCTTATATTTGTGTTCATTTTGTCTGACTCAGTGCATTTATGTTTTACTTTTGTTTATTTTTTATTACATATTTATAACTATAAACATATTTATTATAATTACACGTGCCTATAAAGACAGATTAGGGTGAGACATTTCATAAAATTATTCGATATACACACTGATGTTCAAAATTAAAAGGATTTGAATTTTTTGTTTGGTTTCTTGAAGGGAAGTGAACGAAATGCAAAACCACCTGTTCGAAACAAGGATACCAAAACCATTTGCACTGAATGCGTAGGCGTTTACGCATGTATGGAGAAGCCAGTAGATTAATAGGCATATTTTAACGTGCTTCACAAAATACGCATTACGTATGCGACCGTACCTCACCGAATCTCTTGGTGTTTTTGTGCAGCAATCAATTGTTGTTGCTCTTGTCGTGTGACAGCTAGTCTGGCATTATGGGGTGCGCTGCTCCATTTTTCCAACTGAACCTTTTAGTGTGGAGTCTGACTTCCGCAGTACACACATGCCATAGGTACATGTTTATAGGGTAAGCAACCATTCACAACCTATTCATACCAGGAAAGGACAAAGACAGGATAAATAGAGAGAGAAAGTACATCTATGCCCAAATCGGTATTCGAACCCAGGCCTTCCCTATCCTGCACGCTGACCACTAGACAAGTTGGGTGGCAGCAATCAATTGAGTTCAAACTGTATCAATTACAATTAGTAATCACTAACATTTAGATGATGGAATGTGATGGTAAATTGAAGGGAGGCTCGAAGCAGGGCAGTCTCAAGCCTAGATGGGCAGAGAGTTCAGTTTAACGTCCAGCGTCATGTGCCTCTTGTGGATACAGTTCCGGGAGACCGGATCCATAGTGACAAATCCTTGGCAAGGTGGTCCAAGAGCCACGACTTCTGGACATGATCACCATTTGTTTGATCTAGCGAGACGTTAAAGGAATACCATAGATTCTTAGCTCTCTCGTGATTTGTATATGGCACAGAAATTGGAGTTTCAAAAGAATTCTTTCTAGAAGACTTCATGGGAGAAGACTGTTTGCATGAAGGCCTGCGATTTGTGTCCCATTCATTTCTATGTACATGGGATTCTTTCAGCATGGTGCAGAGAGAGTAGAGATTGGGACACGAATCATTGAGTGGCCATTCTCTTCACTGGTGTGTCCTACTTCAGCGCAACCAAACATTCTTACCATATGTTCATATAGGTAGAACTAGAAACGCGTATTCTGCCCACCAATGTCCATATAATCGAGCATTGTAGTGGTAGCATTTTAATGGTATGGTCAGGCATCATGTAAAATTGCCGTACATCCATCCTGCTTTTGAGATATAAGGACGAAGTTTTCGAGCTCTATGTCTACCTTTTCAGGGGAGCAGTTGACGCTATATTCATTTTAATGGACTATGATTTGAAGCCACATAGAGTTCTTCTGGGCCACGAATTTCTAAAAAGTGAGGATATTCACGAGATAGATTGACCAAACAGATATCCAAACTTCAACTTTATAGAGCAAATCTGCGATGATCTCATGTGGGCAATGGCGAAATTGCAACATACTCCGAGAACCTGAAACGATGCCAGGTCTGTATATCTATGAGAAAAGAACCATAATCCCATTCATCCATTCTATTGTTATATTTTGCAACCACTGTTGCAGGCATTCCGATTCCAATGAGTATTACACAGGATAAAGCAAGTGTTTTATGAATGTTACTTGGTTACTAGCATTGTAATGTATCAATGTATGTACATATCAAGTTTCATTAAAATCGTTACAGTAGTTCTGGAGATAATTGACCAAATCTGATAATTCTCTAAATCTTTAGCATCAATGTAATATTAGAACAGTAGAAGAATGCGGATTCAGTTAATCATTTCCATTCAATAGATGACGCTGGCATTTATTAAAATGTATTTGATTAAATACTAGCGCCATCTACTTGATTTTTAAGTATCTACACTTCATATATGATAATTATATCCCTTCACAAGGATTCTATAATTTATATCATTAAAAATATGGAAAGGATTATTTCAAGGAGAGCCTTTTGATGAAGTTAAATGATTTCGTATGATACAAAAAATAGAAAACTGCTTAATTTAATGAAAATGTAACACATGAATATTTTTACTTCTACATTTTGAAATGTTATTTCTTATTGCTGAATATAAAAGATACTATACATTTTCAGTATATGTTACTTTTATGTCAATGTAGCTTCAGGAAACAGAAGCTATTAAATTACAAATTTGCATTTTATAACAAGCTACAAAATATTGACATACAATAAGTTGTTATCATAACTGTTATGAGATTTTATTGGATATTACATAATTTACATGAAGGGATACAATCAATAATAGTTGATTTCTAGTAATTGTTAGTCCGTTACAAAATTCTATGTTTCTTAGGTGACGAAAATACTATATTTATAAAGTATCGTGTTATCACAGTCATTATATATGTAGCATATTTAGTTTCAGTTCTCCTTGTATAATAATTTGTTTGATTTATATTTATTTATTTATTTATTTTGAATACTTTGCCTTATACCCTTACAGAAGACAATTTAGTGTGACAATGACGTTTTCTATACATGATCTCAGTGTACTATAAGCAAATCTTTAATTTTACGCAGCAAACTATAAGGAACTTTTTTGATTCTTAGTTTATATCAAGAACAAACTCTTTAAATTAGATCTGAGAAGCAAAACAAGGAATGTTATTCATAAAAATTCTAATAAAAACCACGATAGAGTTTTTCGGATTTGTAAACCTACGTTTGATTACAATATGGCGTAGAATTGGTGATATTTTTAAATATTCACCTTGTTTGGTCCCTGATAAAAATTTTGTGGCTATGACTTGGGTCAAAATCTCTTTTCTATGCAATTTTTCTTGAAGATTATTTTTTTTTTATCATTGAAAACAGTCTTCATCGTCAGTTTTAAATTGTATTTTATCGTCCAAACTAATTAATAGTCATTTTGCAAAAAAAAAGTTTATCATCATATAGCTCTTCATCATATCTGATAATTTTATCACACTGTATTCAGCAAAATTCAGCTTTGGAAATAAATGTTATGGTATTTCTGAATATGAATCTTTTTTAATTGATATGATTCAATTTATTTTTGCTTGTTTACCGCTCAACTTCATTCAGCCCTTGATTCCAACAAGGTGAAAATGCTTCTACAATGTTGTTTTTACTTATGACACTTGGACAAGCTAAGTCCGTGATGCCTTGGCAGTGGGAATTTAAGTCAATAGGGAGCGTCTTTCATTTTAATCAGAGCACCACGAGGTGAAAGTACGTCTTTGCACTTTTTAAAAATCCTCCGATAGATGGCACCACCAGAGGATCACTCTTAATTTTGGCACTGATCTGAAGGGGGAGGAAATTTTCTCTAGACCATTGCACCCATGGTAACTGATCAACGACTGACCACAGGACTTTCGATTCCACAGATTTTACGAGCACATATATCGCATGTACTCGGTGAGTCTTTGGCAGCTTTGGGAATCGAACCCCGCCCTACCGGGTGGGAGTAATACCCTAACCACTTGGCTGCCACGGCCTCCGCTTCTGCAAATAGTCATGTCCAGTAAGCATACGAAAGGAAACAACTCCAACAAATAAAAGCTGAGATCTGTGGATTCTTAAACTTTTGTTGAGCAAGTTACTCCACTTCTTACGTAAAACTGCAACACTATACAGGAAGCTTTATTATATTGTATATAATTTACTGTAAATTTTTCGTTTGATATTACGTTGAGGCAGAGGAGAATCAGGTTGTGACACGAGAGATCCCGCTTTAGCCAAATTGTTTCTAGAAACGTCACAATGGTTCTGAATCTACTGGAGAGCAATTTTTTCCTAGATTTTTTTAAGCTCAATTAACTGAATTCTACTGGAATGATCTAGTTCATCTTCATTATACCTTGAATTTGTAAGTGACAAAATAAGAATCGATACGAAATACAATTATTATGTTATGGATAACTTTCCAATTTATCGATCGCAAACGATACTGCCTCTATATCAACTTCAAAGTACTATAATTCCTAACAGGTTAACTAATATTGAAGGGGCTTTAATAGGCTCCAGCAAAGCACAAACCCTTAGAACATTTTTTATCACTGAAATTTTTTTTTAAATTTCCGATTAATATGGATTTATACAAATTTCTGTCATTTTAAAAATTAAATGCTTAGAAATTCATTATATATGTATAGATCATAAAAAAAATTTAAACAGGGAAATAAGCAAAATAAAAGCACAAATTTCGCTCAATTTTATTTTCTTATTTTGACTGTTTTCTGGAGGGAAATTGTGAAATTATTATTTTCATAACGTATTTGAAAAATAAAACTTTGTTTTTTATTGTTCATAGATTAATAAAAATACAATCCTCTATCTGCAGAAAATATCTGAAAATCGTTTCCAAATATCGATGTCTGAATTTTTTACTATGCATATAAATGCACCTTTTAATTTTCTTTTCCGTCAACAACTTTTTTATGTTGTCCGCCTAAACAAATACTTTATGAAATATTTCATAAATTGTAAATAGCAGGATCGATGTTCTGTATACAATAACTAATACACATTGCAGCTCCATTTTGTTAATTTTTCTCTTAAAATTCCGTATCTGATTTTTATTTTAAAATTGTTAAATGCTTTGTAAATTGTCATGTTTTATTTTTTATAGACTTTAGAATGTATTTTTTGTTTTCAAATAATAAACTTTTTGATATAAATTTATCCGATTAACCTATTCTTCGTATTAAGTTTTACTAGTAACTATTAGAATTTGTTAAATGAGATGGCATTTTAAATTTAAACTGTTTACATGGATGGTTAAAAAACTTTGTTATTTTTAGTTCGAAAATCAATATTCTTTCTAAACATTTGGAAAAGTTATTTTTAATTAAAATATTAATCACTTGATAAAATGCGTGCATGAATTTTATTTAATATTCTCGTAAATTATTTTTTTTTCTTTTCTCGCTAAAATATTTATGGGAGAGATATTATTCTAGCTAAAAGGAAAACTTTAGGAATAAAAGGGGAAGTAAGGATTCTCATTATCTAATTCGAAAATTTTCTCTTCAATCTTTTTAGAATTTTCCTTTCTTTTTAAGCATTTACCAATATTCCCAATTTCCAGATCCTGTTGATTAAATAAAGATTTAGGCCCAAAGAACCTACTTGTAGAAGCTGAAGTATAATTCCAATACTTTATTAAAACCATCTTCAAAGTTTTATTTTCCCCTTTCTCCCAAGAAATAGCCTTTCCGATATCTGTTGCAGTTTTTTTTTCTTTTTTTTAAATTTTTTTTGGCGAGGAGAAATTTAGCATTTGGCGAGAAATAAAATAAAAAAAAGACGACGCCGAGGACGAGGGAAAAAAATAAAGAAATCATACCTTTGCTTTTCAGAGATAGTCGCGTTGGGCTTGAAGGTTGCAGGTGCTTCAGAGCGTTTCTTGACGTTCATCGATTATTCGCTCGGCCGGAATATCGATTAATTTTTTTATTTCATTTTTTTCCCTCTACGGCTCTACATCAAAAACTAATCTGCGAACATTTATCCGGAAAGTATAAGCCGAGAAAAATGGGCAGAAATTTCGATAGTCTCCTTCTATAGATCTTATGCGAGCCATTGCTTTGCTCAGAGAATATTCCGAGTTCCTCAACTTCAAAAACCATCCGAGGGGTTGCGCAGTTAGGTGGCTATAAAATGCCCTTTCTTTTTGAACATATCTTTTGAGAATATCGTAACTTAAATTCCGCTTATGTTCTGTTATGCTTCTTTTGGAAGAGAACCATTTCGCTGGAATATACTTCAAAATGTCATTTTTTTTTTACCACTATGATGCAAAAGATTTTTTTCTTTACCCAGTAGAAAGCTTACTTTTCTTTAAATAAATCATTTCAATAGTGAACTGGTTATGTGTTTTAAATACATTTATAAATATATATCTTATACAATTACATATTAAACATGCACAAAACCTATAATTTTGATAATATACTTATATATAAATTATTACGAGTGCGCTGAAACCTGGTTTCGTACGATATTTTCTTATGGGTTATTTGAAAATGTCAATCAAACATGATTGACGAAATTATCAATAAAAATGACATGAAAATGATTTAATCGTCCATTTAGTTTCTCTATTTCTCGTCCATCTTTCTATTTCTCGTCCATTAAAACTATTTTTATAACTGTCGATTTGTGCAATTTTTATGCGGTCCCTATTCACCGCACAAAAGTAGTTTTGAGAGTCATAAGAGGTAGGAGTTGAGAGTAATGTGATTTTTAAGAACTAATAAGAATCTGACTTGTGTATCATATTCTATATTTAATTGAATCCGAAAAAATCCGGAACAAACTCCTACAAACATGCACATGCCAAAAGCAGAAGATGCTCCCTTTATTCAATTGTACAAGTCCATTTATTCAACAACCAGTGACTTGGGAATGGCACTATAGGGTGAGCATTGAACTTTGTAAATATTAAACTAACAGAGATTCAGGAAAAATATATAATACCTTCCTATATTCGGTAAAAACTTAAATAGTATTCTTATATTACTTTTCTGGTTTCTTATTTCCGCCTGCTGAAGCTACTAAAATTGTCAATCATTTTAGAATTTTAAAATCACTGTTAAGTTCCCTACTAGAGAACATGTATTTCTTCTTATTACACCAATATTGGGTAATTATTTTCGATCTAAGGTAATTTTATGTGGTCCTAATTCACCTTTTAATTGAGTTTTGAAAACTATTTTTATAACTGTTGATTTGTGCAATTTTTATGCGGTCCCTATTCACCGCACAAAAGTAGTTTTGAGAGTCATAAGAGGTAGGAGTTGAGAGTTATGTGATTTTTATGAAATAATAAGAATCTGACTTGTGTATCATATTCTATATTTAGTTGAATAATAAACTTTTATCATGTAAATGAAAATAAAAAAAACATTTAAGAACTGGTTTTTAATGTTTAAGTGATAGTTACACACGAGAAATTTTAAACACTTGTATATATGATTTGAGTTAATGAAATATGCATTCAAATTAAAAAATAAACATTCATTCAAAATTGATTTTTGTGAAAAATGAGATACATTGGTAAAGTTAAATCTAGTAAATAGCGATAATTAATAATAGCGATAATTATGCTTATAGCATTTTGTCATTAAATCTGCGCCTAGCATTGAAAATCAAGAAAATTGTTTTGGGGATGCTGAAAAATCTCATTATCTTTATAGCGAGTTAAGTAAATTTTAATAACATTTTCTGAGAAAACAATTTTAAGGCTTTTCTATTATTGAATTTCAAAGAATTCATTACTTTTTTTTTATTTGAAGCTGGATTTTTCTCCTTTCATTAATTTTCCTTCACAAACAATATGTTTTATATAAAACGGCCAAGTTGATTTTGTTTTCATTTTTGTCGCTTACAATAAATTCATCATTTTATAGAGTTTAAATTTTATGATAGATTGTTTTTTGGTACACACAATTGTTAAATGAAAATAGTTATTTTGGTTTTTCAAATTTTGACATAAAGTAATTGAATTGAATTGAGTATTCTTTAATTCGGAGAAAATCATTTTGAATATGTATTACGTGTTAAGTTAGTCTTTTAAAAATAAGCTTAAAAGTTTTCTTCTTATTAATTTTTTGATAAAATATTAATTTTACACAGACTTCGTAAAATATACTGCTAATTATAGACCATTTGAATGTTTCATAATGACAATCATATCAATATATCATGCTAAATTATATATCGTCCTATATAATTAAATCTGATAAATACCAGAAACAAGTATTAGTTATTATTTGTTTTTAATGTAAAACTTCTAGTTTTAAATTCTGTTTTTCTATTTGATATATATTTATAACTATGTTATATTTGCTATTTTTGAGTTAATTGATGAATTTATAATTAGATATTAAGTACAAATAAACATTTTATTCATTCCTGAAAAAGAATATTAAAAAAAGACGCGCTTTTAAATGTTTGATAATTTGCAGAAAAACTTTCTTTGTCCTTATAATGTGTTTACTCTTCATTTAAAACAATTACATCCCCCGAGAGGCATTAAAACAATCTTAAAATCCTCCTATTAAGTCTTCAACACAAAGTAACAATTAGAAATGACAAGTAGCTATAAAATGGTGTATTCTAATCGGCACTTAAGCCTAATCGAATTCTTTGAAAATTATCAATTTTACTTATTTTATCTTCATCTTAAATGCGTGCAATTTTCTTTTATTGCGTTCTTTTTTAATAGCATCGACGATTTTCACAAATTGAGTGAAGGGTTACGGGAAGCTTTTCTAACTCGATTTGTCGAGCAGGCCATTTCGAATCAATTTGTTCCTTTTCCCGGTAGCTTGGTCACTTCACTTCTTTTCTCTCTCTTCCTTCATTTGTTATCAAAAATGGATTTCGCTGACGCAGAATGAGGCTCTTCGTGTAGAGTGATTCGTTCCAAATGCTGTGAAATTATCGCTTTCATTAATGGCCTCTCATGCTGGAATCGTCTCTGGAAAGAATTCGAATTATTCTTATTTTTTCATTCTTTCTGCTAATTGGATATTTTTTCTTACTTTTGTGCCATTGTTCAATTTTTTTTATCGTTTGCTTTATTGCTTAAGCAATTCAGTTTATTAAATAAAAAACTGAATTCTTACGTCAAAGAACTTTGTTAAGAAATAGGATGCTAGATTTAAATAACTGCAGAAAGGGATGAAAATAGAGATTATTATTGCTAAAGAATATAAATTTTGGAAACATTTGTTACAATTTCCTTAAGCTTTGGTAATTTCAGATTACATCATTTCCACCAAAGGTCCGCTAAATTACTTTATTTAAATTAATGATTTTTAATATTCATATCACTATAAAATAATATGCAATATTTTATTTTTGTTTTCTTTAGTAAATTTAGTAATTCTTGTAATATTTTTCGATCATATTTTTATTTACATCCAATTTAAGAGTTTGAGTATTGAATTGGAAGAATTTTCTTTAAAGTCTGCATCATTTTCTATTAAATCTAGAAAATATATCGAAAATATTTAATATTTTTATATTTAAAAAGCAAATGTTAAAAAAATATTGCCGTTTTTTTTTTATTCTAGTAAAGCATACTCAAAATGCCGTCCTATATTGGTTATCCAGCAGTATCTAATAAAATGTAGCTTTATTTGGAATAAAAATGTTGAATATTTATAGCATGAAGAATCGTTTGTTTTTTATAGATACTTTTGTGTACTAGGGCTTATTAGATCGACCCTATAGCTTAGAGTAGGTTCCAAAAAACCATGCAAATCCATTTCCTAGATAGGACTGAACCCACGAATGGTTTACCCAAAGGCCGGAATGCTGACCACTCAGCTGCCTGATTGGTAATATTTTTAGCGAAGAAAGTTGTAAAACAATTCAAACATTTAAACAAAAATATTTATTACTTTAGCTTTTTGGTGTTTTTTTTTTTTTTTTTTTTTTTTTTTTTTCCTCCCTGCTTTTAAAATTTTGGTTAGTTTTCAGATTGTTTCATTTGTAAAATTTGTGTATTATTCATTCTTTTAATACATGTAAAGTTAAAAAAATTTAATGGTTTTCAATTAAACCAAAAAAACGATAAATAAGATGCTTGCCCACATGATATCTGGAGGTATTCAGCATTATGTTGAGGGGTAAAATTCTCTGATGCTCTGTGCGGAATTTTTTGCCGAATTTTCTCCACCTTTCTGGCAAAATTATCAGCCTTTAAAGAGAATAATAATTTTCTCACATAACATCCAAATTTGCTCTGTAGAGGAGAAATTATGTGACTTAACGAGAAGAGTTTGCCAAGTTTTGTACAAATCATAGCAGATATAATTTTGTTAAAAAATGAGTTTTGCTCTGCCACAGAATGAACATTTGTAGACTATAGTTAATGTATTGATATTGTATAAGTATATACATCTGATTATCAATGGGAACTGGTTAACAAATAAGATGATATCTCAAACCATAAATTTTTTATTTTGCATATTTGTGACTTGCAATAGTTTACAATGGGCCTTTGATGCATTTCATTCTCAGAAGGCAATACCCAAAAGTTACCCTTGTGTATATATCTGTGGTTGTTGTCAATACAAACCCATAACCGAGATTATCCTCTAGAAGTAGCTATTCTGAACAGTATTAAGTTGACTGAGTTCGAAACTACTGTAATCTCGCTTGAGCTTCAGTGTCTCAGTAGTTTCCTCTTCTCGTTAAGATCAGCAAAGTGAAGCATTATTTGCCTCGGAAAATGATTGCGAGGGTGACCACGTACCCTCCCTCACTTGGTAGTTGGAGCTCCGAGGGTTGGGAACGTGTTCACGTTAATATGTGACGTCCACTATCCTTCTGCTGATATGGTGTGGATGTGGAGAAAAGGGCGCTTGCTCAGATTACCCTCGTTCAAAATTACGAGGGATTCGGTGATGAGGGAACACTTCAAACCCGCTTACCTAAAGGTAAAGTACGGGACTTGTCTCCATCGCTATGTATATATGTAATCTGGCTTGAAGGTGTTGCATCAGCGTATTTCTCTCTCCTTAACCTACAGTTGGACTCCAGTAGTCAGCTCAAAGCAACAGCGGAAAGTCTTCGTAATTTAGAAGCAGATGCCCTATACTTGAAGAAGATTTTCCAATATTTGACTCGGCACTTCTAAAGGCTTGAAGATGTACAAGCTTAAGAATTACATGATGCAACGATAAAATAGAGTATAAATTACATCTGTATCTTAAAAAAAAATCATTTTCATATGTTTGCTGGCACGAGTTAGATAGTTGATAACGACGGGTTCGATACAGACACAGTTACAGTGATAATCGCTCTAATTTTTTAGCATGATTACTAGGCATTGATCCTGGTTCTGACATCATTAGCGACTCTTTGCTTCTAACCTCTTGCAGCCATCGTATTTCGTAGACCTACTGTGTGTGTGTGTGTGATTGGACGACAAACCAGTCTTTCAGTTTGAATACACGACTTCTTTCAAACTCTTATATATTATAATGTCTATGAAAAATACTTTTCAACATATCGTTTGACATGACGATAAATATTCATAACCGAAATTCAGTAACGAGCAAATTAAAAATCAGGCTTTATGAACACCTTTTGAAAGCTAAATTCAGCTTTGCGGAGTTCCCGTTTATTTATCATTGAATACCAAATTTTAATCATTTGCTTTCCATTAAAAAAAATGTAAATATCATTACAAGCAATTTCTCCTTGGTACTTAATAATTTTTTTGTATAAGATAAAAGTATATATTCATAATTAAATATGAAAATTTATGTTTATTTAATAGAACATAGTATCAATAATATTCATATTACAAAGCACATTAATGTAGATCGTAATATTTTACATTTTTATTATTGTATGCGCGCTCATAAGTTTATATATAATCCTATACAACAATAAATATAAATATTGTTTTATATAGAATCCATCAAATAAAACCAACATTTTTCATAATCTGTTACATAGAAAAGTATTTCCACTTATTTTCTTGAATGAAATGTTTATAAAGCATTTTAAACGAAATTCCGTTATTTTATATTTGCTCGTTATCATACTTGTTTTCCATGGATTTTAATGAGAGCATGTATTTAAACTAAATTTCATATATTTAAGCCGATCTTTTACCAAATTTTTATTAAATATGAACATTTAGTTCCAAGAAGTGAAATGTAAATCAAATTGGAATCTCCATGTTTACCCTTGCAAATAGGAGTGTGAATAATTACAAAATATGAAAACATTTGACATTTTAAATTTATGTTAACAATTGCAAACATCCATGGATTTATGTAATTTGTTTTCTTCTGTTTGTATATATATATTTTATATATTCTTCATAAATTAATATATGCATCGCATATTCTCTCATTTTTTATTGTTTTAAATTTTATTACTTTTCATGGAACGTTGTTATTTAAATTGTGCTCACTTTGAATTAGAAAATATGTTGAATATATTCAATCGAAATTTATTCTGTAATAATGAAACTATAAATCATAATTTTAAAAAAGAATGTTTGAGACATTTAAAAAAAGAATGTTTGAATGTTGATTTGTTATTTCATCTTTATTCAAATTGAGAAAAAAGTTTAAGTTATGATATTACGTGATTTTACTGTATATGGCTGAAATAACTTGTTTTATATTTCTACGCACACATGTTTTTTTATTGTTCTATTATATTCCTTCATTTACATATACTAAATAATTAGCGTATACGAGATGAAAATAAAAATTTATTTTTAAATTTTCTTTTGCAGTGAAAAGTTTTTATCAAATCTCCGCAAGAAAATTTTAATTTTGTGATTCGTTTTCTATGTAAGAAGTATATGATCATGTTAATTATAAAATTTTATAAAATATATGATAGATTTTTAAAATTCCATTTGTTGTCGCCATTTTCTGATAGAATATATTCCAGTTTTTGTGGATTTGATAATTTGATGCATTCTTGATTTCTCATTTCAGTTTAATTGATATTTCATAATCAATTTATAGAACTTTAAAAAGTATGATAATCATCCTATCGGATTGATTTGTTATTTAATTTTAATTTTAAAATGTTTTATTAACAGTTCGACTATAAGTGCATTTGAAAATATCTGAATCACATTTCTTCAATGCAACAAAAATATACAGTAAAAATTGAAAGAATATCTTTGCTCACATTAGAGCCACATATTTTATTACAATTTTAAGTAGTTATCAAGTTTTATTACATTAGGTTTTATGAGGTTTTGCACCATTATAAATTTATGTTCACAATTTTGCCGAATGAAACGGGAATTGTTCTTAAAAAATATGCTGATTAAATTCAAACAAATTTGTTGCAGTGTATTTTAGGATATAATTCTTTTTCAAATTTCTCATGAGTTTTGTTGTAATAATAGATTTTTATTCGATATTTAAATTTACTGTTATATTTCAACCAACCAAAATTATTCTAGTCTGAATTTAATTTTGTAAGAATGCCATATTTAAAGGAAATAATTGTAATTTTAAATGGTATTTTCAATAATTTCATTTCATTGGTTTTATTTACAAGACATTTTAATTTGGAATAAAAATGCAATATTTTAAAATATGTGCTAGAATAAAAATCCATGATAAAAAAAAATATTTATTTTCAGTTAATTTTAATTCTTAAAAATTGCATTACCGTTTTCTGAAATTATCCATTAAATTATTTACTTTTTAAGTATTGAATTTTATAAAGTATGCTTTAAGTTATGGAATTGTGTTTTTAAGAAGGTGGATTATTTATATTTAATCGAGTTGTTATTAAATTTTAATATTTTTGATAATATTGGATTTGAAATTTCAGTTATGTTAACATTTTGTCTCTTTACGTATCTGCTCAATTAAAAATTACATTATTTTTTACTCTGAACATGTAATTTTATTAGAAATATTTATTTAAAAAATGAAGAGGGTATATCATTAGGAATGTAGATTTTTATTCTACCATAATTTTCTTATAAATAACAAATCGTGTATAATTTGTATATGATTTTTATTTTTGAATATAAGATAATTAGAGTTTAAAATAATTTTAAAAATTTTAAATTATGTTATTGTTATGATAATTAAAATTTATATTCGACTGATGTAAACAAACTTTAGTTTTAAATACTTATGTTCTTAGAACTTCAGTTTCCCCTTCATACACTGCTATAAACTTTAATGCTTTCTTATAATTATTCCTCCAAAAAATTGGTCGAGCAAATTAAAATCTTATTAGTGGTTTGTTTAAAATTTCAGATTAAGAAATGCAGAATAGCTTAAAATTGGAAATCATTAAAAAATTTCATCATTGATCAACAAAGCTAATTTTGATTTAATTTTTCTGATTAATAAAGTATTTTGATTATGAGTATATGTAGCATTCTTTTCAAAAACAAAACCTTCAAAAGGGATACTGTTAAACGCAGTATATTAGTGTGGCATATGTATATTATAGTAATACTGCAGTAGCAGAGCACAAAATCTCTGAAATGATTGGTAAACAGAGGTAGGCAATATGAAATAATTAATGTTTGATCCTTGAATTAATCAATCAATCCTTCCATCAATTCATATAGGATTGAATTAGCGAAATATATACTGTGGTAAACTTTGGCATAAGGAATTATTTATTTTATACGTCATTATCATTTTATTAAATTATTTATAGTAATATTTATTATGCTGTTATTAATTACTTTTGATTTGGTAATGATTTTAAATGGAATTCTTGGTTTCCCATTCCTTTAAAAATTTTAGCAATTGTTTTATGAAAATAACAATGCACTTGTTAACAGTATTATATTTGATAAATGGCTATATAATTATATGGCTATATATTTCTTAAATCCAAAATTCAATATAAATTTTTATTTTGGCAATTATTGCGTGGATTTCTAAGTAGCTCTGTAATTCTACTATATATTTATCTCAATTAGCTTAGCTATTAGTTAAAATAAATCTCGAAATAAATAAGGAAATTGGACTAGGTCATTTGTTGGATCATTTTAAGCTAATCTAAAAGGGGATCCAGCTTTTTATCACAAATTCCTTAGGTTTGATTCCAGTCACTGGTTGAATGACAGCAGATGAGTGTTGCGTTTCTGCAACACTCATCTGAAAGTACTTTTGTCGGGTGTGTGTTTAGGAATTTTCTTGGTTCTTACTATACGACATTTGGATGCGGTTCATTATTTATGGAAAGTAGTCTAGACAGCAATAATACGTTGTTGTTGTTGTGGCTTATCCTGACGAAATCAGACAAGTTCCATCAGACCCTTCATTCTAAGGAAATCGAGGACCAAAAGGGGGGATGAGTATATATCCTCTCCGGAAAGTCCCGAACAGTCCAGGATGTGATAAGGAGAAGCTTGCTCAGTTTTACATTTAGAGCAGACCTCAAAGATTTTCCTGCCTTTGAAATACGTGAGGCACCTAGATTGGCCGCTTGCCAGTCTGGAAATAGCGGTTCTGGAGTCTCTGTCACAATTGAGAGCGAATGAAGAGATAGGCTCTTTCCCCGCATACCAGTGATGGCAGGGAGGAATCCTCCACATCTTCGAAATTTCAGAATTAACTATAGACTGATGTTCTAAAAAGGTAAGTGTTGAAGAGGAAGGATTATCGTGGTGACAGCTTTCCTTGGCCAGTCTATCCGCCTACTCATTGCCATTTATGTCTAGATGAGAAGGAATCCATTGAAAATAAACTTCATGGGACTCCAAAATGAGCTTAAGCTTGAGAAGGATAGAGCTGCTAGTTTGAGCTCCAATAGCAATCGAGTTGTAGAAGTGCTGAAGAGAGCTTCTACTGGCAATAATACGCGAGGATATTAGAAAATTTAATAATTTCTTTTGGTTGTGGTGCGCTGTAGATTGTGTGACGCCGTGTCTAAACCAGGGTAGATGCTTGAGAATTTTCTAGGTATCTCTCTTTCTAAAATAAGTATATCTAAGAAATATTCTTTTGTAACACGCGATGATGTCATGGGAAAGATTTACAACAGCATACAGCTGTCGGTCTCTCCACTAAAATGCAAAATCTCGAGTTACTTCAGCTAATTTTTCCTTTAAATTTCATTAAATGAATTTTTTTTTTGTTTCAGCTTTAATCGTTTCCAACGTTATCAATTTCGTGCTATTTTAAAAATAATTCGCCTTCACTTTCATTTGATATATACTGACCAAATACTACCAAATACTGTTGTTATTTCGTATTTCAAAGTGTGTGATTATTTAGTTATTTCAATGAAGAAAAATCAAATTTGAAAAAAATATTTGTTTTTATAAGCCTACATATTATGTACAAAAATCTGATACTTATTTTTGTCAAAACGATATATTATTTTCCTGTGTTATTAGTAGATATATTGTGGGTTGTGTTTTCAAATGTTTACTTTTAATCTGTGATCATAACGAATTTTCTTCTGATTAAATAAATTCTAAACTATTCTTTAAGCAGTTTGATGAGGAGGAAATCAAATATTTTACTATTGAATTTCCACAGTATGTTTTGCTAGCAGGAATGTAAAATCGAACGTGACTTCGTATCTCACTGCTCCTTAATCTTAAACAAAGGCACTCTCAATAATCGCCTGAATTCTTTTACAGGTCGTCCGTTGAATAAAGAGACCATCCCCCAGAGGTCCCCCCATCAGTCTGCCAGTCGCCATGACAACCACCTTGGAGGTAGACCCACCCCACAGGAAGATCCGGACATTAGGCCTAACAGTAAGTACCAAGATATCAAAGAAGACATTAAACAAAGCTGTCTTTCGCAAACGAACATTAGCAAGGCTCTATTGACGCACTTTTGTTTTTATGCACAAGCGTAACGGTCAGAAATGCGATTATTAGATTCCTCGAGATAATGTGTGCTAATGCATTAACGGAATGCAGTTAAATAGTTGTATAGTTAAAGTGCTATCAACCCCAAAAACTATTATTCATCAAAGGTATAAAACTTAATTTATAAATAATCTTATATGTCTATTACATATTACATACAAGTTTAAAATAATATATTAACAATAGGTGTTTAACAAAATTAAAATTTATTAATGTAATACCACATTATATGTCAAAAAAAATTATCATATTGAGGCGATAAACTTTATGATAATTAAGTAAAAAAGGAAGAGTTCTTTTTTTAATGTGACTGGCTTTTACTGCCCCTGTGATAATAATTTCTAATTTATGAATAAAAAATATTACCAGTTAATGTTTTTTCTCTTATCATCAAATACGTTTTATTTATTACAATTTAAAATTTCCTACTTTTTACTAATATTAATTACGTTTAATGATTTTATTCTATAATATAATAAAGAGTCTGACTTGTAGTTTATTAGTTATTCGAAAATTTTCAAACAATTATTTATTATTTCTGTGAAAATCCAACGCCAGTTAGCTTAAACTGAAGTTAAAATACAATGTTTGGCGAATTGAGGTTTAGACTCACTGCAGCATTTAATTAGTTATTCAATATTAAGGACAAAAGATTTGGTCATTTCAGTTTAATTACCATTAAATATGCAAAACTATTTTTATATGAATTGTTATTATTATTTGATATAAATATTAGATTCACTTAATTTAACTTATACTTTTGTTTCAATTTGACTTCTATAAATATGTTGTTGAACTTACGATAATGTTTAATTTATTGTATGAGAAAATGAAGCATTAACTTTCGATAGTTATAATTTTAGAAATCATTTTATTGAAAATGAAGAAGATTCAGAAATTATGATATAAAAAAGTACTAATTACGCATATCTAATTAAAAGTTCTATTATTATAACAACCAAATATATTATTTCCATTTTATTAATGCTTGATAATCGAGATCTCGATTTAAATTTTACTTGCATTGCATAATACAGTAAAAATGTCCTTGAATTTCTGACTGTTCTAATTATAGTATAATTTAAGAGAAAGAAATTCATAGTAAATGTGCTTCAATGCTATGATGTTTTGTTTTACCAATTTAATGTATACTTATGAACTCTTAAACATTTAATCGCATTTGTCTGGAAACATAAGAATTCACTGACTGATGAATATAATAATTCCCAATTATTATATTCATTATAATGATTATTATATCAATGAATATAATAATTTTTTAAATTCTCAATGAAATAAACATACATATAAATTCATTGACTGATGAATTGCCAAATTGTGTGATTTGGTGAATGATGCCTTACAATTAAATATATGGTACTGGAAATACAAAAATTAGAAAAAAAATTGTGCATCGCCAAGTTATGCAATTCGATTGTAGATTCATTGAAACGAATAAGACTGTAATGTAAACAATATAAATTGCTAGTTAATCTTAGTTAATTCATTTTCTGTTTCTTTTAAACATTTTATTTTAACATTTGGGTTTGGTTTTCAGTTGTTCCTGACGCTCCTGCAAGAGATTATCACTTGATATACACCGCTGAAACACTGGCAATAGCTGTAACTTCTAGTATTGTGTCTTCTTTGGTGGTCGGATTCATCAGTGGATACATCTTCAGTCGCAGGTGCCGGAATGAAGAAATGGAAAACGTGTACGACGAGGGTCCTTACTTAGAGCAACAGCATAATGCCCGAATCGACCACCGGAACTTGGACACCTTTCTTCCGGCCACCGTCAACAATAAACCCATCAATCTGGTCCTTAACGTCCCGCCCAAAAGTGGCAAGACGGCCAACAGCTCGGCCGACAACAAGCCCATCCAGAAAGTGAAAAAGATCTACTTATAGTCTAACTTTGGGATCGACTTTCGTGGATTGTGTGTGTGTGTGTTTTATGTCAGTGACGTAAAAAAGTCTGGAGCCACCGTTTTTTCTCTTTCACGTCTGAGTCGATCGTGACGTCCATTTACTGCAAATTAAATATAGAACTTTTGGACGCACGAATCGAGTTAGGAGTTAACTTACTCTCAAACTCAGACTAAGTCGATAATTATTGTCTCCATGAGCGTAAATATTGGCATTGCATGTCGCAATTTTTGCTATGGTAGAAATACGCGACCTTCGGTGTGTAGGTCATTTCAGACCAATGAAATACACCGTCAATTCATTTCTTGTTCTGTTTCACTTTAAAAAAAAAGAACAGATCTTTAGTATTATTTAGAAATACGATAGAGAATCGCGTTGGCGACAGTTCACTTTTGAATGTCAGATTTCTTCAAGCCAGTTTTATTCCAAAGGTTCAACATTATTTGACTTTAAGAAGTTTTCATCAATTAGTAATTTTGATTGCGACTCAGCCGAAACGTGCATCCTGAAGAGGAATTTGCGACAATGACGCGCAAAATAAGAAAAACAACAGTACAATCAATGCTTACATTTTCAGTGTTTCGGAATGTGTTTCAAAAGTTTCCAGTTGTGAAAGACCCAAGAGACATTTGATTTTTATAGTCAGCAAGCAGGCAAGAAGAGAAAAATCATCGCTACTTTTGATTATGGTGGAAAATGAAACGTTCTGTGCGGACAAATGCAAAAATACAAATGTCTCTCTCTAGCGATTGACATTTTTTTTCTCTTCTTCCCAATGTAATTGATGTCAATTACATCCATCACTGGCAACAATATTGCCGACAACTATGCAGTACATTGTCTTTGTAAAAATATTATAATGAAAAACTTTATGTGCGCTTTTTCGTCACTAGTTCTTGTTCGCCACAGGAAAATAGGATTATAAATATGAACAACGTGGAAAACAATCTTCAATTTATAATATCGGAACAAAATATTTCAAATATTTATACGCAGATTGCAATGCTTAGGGAAAAATCTTTTTATTTCGAATGCGTTTTTATTAATTATAAAATGTATCTAAACTTCTTAATGAATGGTAAAGAATTTCTTAAAAATTCAACGCTTATCAGTTTGAATTAATGCTATAGAATTGGACTGTTTCAAAATTATTAATTAACAGTTTAAATAAAAAAAATATGATGTAATTTAATATTATTGCAGTTTTATGCATAATGAAACAAATATCTAGTTGTTATAAAAAAAGAGACTGAATTAAAAATTAAGTCATGATCTCTAAAATGAGTGTTTGGATTATGTTTCTTTATAAAATATCAAATCAAATGTTGCGTGGATCAAAATTTAGTTAGGAATAATTGTAGCAAATATTTTATTTTATATGATTGATTGCCAAATGAGATAAATAATGAAATTTTTTTTCTTAAGTAATATATATCACTGATTATTCCTTAAAGTAGTTTTCAAATAAAAATGGCTTAAACTGGTACCTTGCTTGTCGGATTATAATTTTTCTCTTACAATCTAATTCTATTACAAAAGTTTCTGATCAAAATGAGATGTTGGAATGTTCATATTCAGATTTAATCTTTAATTATGCGCAGCTTATTTACAGGACGTATAAATTAGGTTTTTTTAATCTGATTCTTGATATAATTAGGACAGGTATTATAGTAACCATATTTCAATTATTAGCTTTGTAGCTTGATTACAAAACTGATTAGTTCTAAAGTCTGTTTTGTTAAGACAGTTAAAGAATGTTCAAAAAACGTTCAACTTATGAATTTTGGCCAAACACTATTATATGGATTTCTCTCCGATCTTTCCGTGTTCATGAGTTGGTTCACGGATGAGTTCGTTCCACGTTGTTCACTTGTTGTAACGCGTTAGTCACACAGTTCGATTCCGGGTGAGATACTTGTAAACATCATGACTCACTCGTTCAATGCTTGCAATAAATAATATGTGCTTTTTATACGGAATATAATTGTATAAATGTGAGCGTATATAAATATATATATTATAGGGAAATTAATTATGTATAGTTATCATCCAGTTTTACATTATACTACAGATATACATAATCATGTGCATAAATTATAATACTAAAGTATATGAATTTATATCCGTGGTGTGACGTTTATAAGTCATAAAATTTACATTTGAATTATGTTGGACTTTTTTTTTAAATTTTTTGTTTTTTAAAACTTGTATTAAAGATTGAACTGCCAGATAAATGCTTTATAACTTTACATTTAGTATATATTGTTTGATATTATATTATAAACAACATATTGTTTGAATTAAATAAATTAATTTTTGTTTAAAAAATATATAGATAATTATATAGGCAGCTCAAATTTACAAAAATCAAAATTCAAAACAATTTTGAACATCTCTAACTAGAATTAAATCATGTGTTCATTTTAAAAATGTTATAGTTCAGTTTATTTTCATCGAAAAAAAATGTTATCTCTAAAATATTCATTCTATAGCTATGCACATGGATTTTTAAGTGCATTATTCACTAATATTGAAGGATTTTTTCAAATTTTTTCATCTTTTTTTTTTTTTTACTTTGTCTTGGTGTTGAGTGATTGACTATTGTACCGTCACCATTTGATGAAGTTAACTATGTAGTAACTATATAAGCAATGATTATATATATTTTGATTTTCTAGTCTATTTAAATCCTTATAAAAAAACTTTCTACATGTTATTTCAGTTTCAATCTAAAGTTGCCGCTAAAATGAAGCATTGTATATAGAGATTTTATGTTATGATTTGCTATATAACATGCTAAAACAATTTAAAAAAAGAAAAACTGTGATTTCTATGCTGTATTTTATAGATATAGCTGTTGACATTGTATTACATGTGTGCTGTTTGTTTCAAGCTTAATGTGCGCTTGTATTGTATTACCTTGGAAACAAGAAATATCTTGCACTGTTCTTTCTGTGTGATCTTACTCCTGTACATAACCTATGAGTCATGGTTTTTTTTATCATTTTGTTACACATTCTAATATTCAGCTATTCCTTATTACATGAGTTCGATACCCTATTCGGTCCAGTATTCAAGTCGAAGAATAACAGGAACTGAGACCTTAGTATTAAATCGTTTCTAAAATGAAAATCGTGACGACAACGGTTACTGAATTGGAAGCAATATTCTAGTCAAAGGGAAAGAAATCCCTACCACCGTTTTATGCAGGGAAAAGAGGAAAAAACAGCTGGATATTGTTTGAATCTAGATAAGAAATGTGATTTCTTATCTGGATAAAGATTTCTGAAAAATGTCATTTAATGTGTGTCAAATAAATCCATGAGATTTCAATAACTTTTAATAAAAGTAATTGCCTCTTCTGTTTCTTATTTTGTTTCTCTTAGTTGTAACATTAAAAGAATAAAACAATTTTTATATCATAACTTATGGCAAAAAAAACTGGTCCAAAGTTCGAAAAATATTTTCTTTTAATTTCCTTAAATCTATATCTTAAAATTTATAAGTGGCATTTGTGTGAAAAACATACGTCATCAGTGGAAAATGTATCGTTCATTCATTAACATTTGTAACACTTAATTCTATTTAAAAATCATCATTTCAAATTTTAATCAGCAATAAAAAAGATTTTGCTATATAGGATTAAAACTATATAGCTGCATGTAATTAGCTATGCAGCAATCAGTTCTATCCAAAATATATTATAGAATATTATAATTAACCATATTAAATAATGGTAGCTCTATATATTTCTAACCGGTTGCATTGAATTATTTTCCAATGTTATAATCAGACGGAAATTCCTTTCAAAGTTAACAAATGTAATTATTTGTAAAAGTTTTTTTTATAAATTGAAAATTCATTTTATGATTAATGTTTATTTTATAATTTAATTTCGTATTTAATACTTTGCACAGTATCTATATACAAAATTTCCCTCCAAATTATCGGTTTATACTTCAGAAAAAATACTTTTCTTATGACCCTGTCTGTGCAACTTTATGAGACAATTTGCAGTAATGTTAAAAAGTAAAATTTAATGAATGAACAACTTTACTTGTGAGCTGGTTTCTCGCACTCTTCTAATTATATTTATTACAAACAAAATATGCTATTTTACATTTTTATTCTGCAATATATTTTGCTTAATAAAAACGATATATAGGCTACTTATCAATTTTTGCTTATTTTATTACTGTTTACTGTACGTGAGATCATTTCATTGTAATTTTGATGTGAATTTAATATTTTTCATTTAGTAATCTGAGCGTTTCATGCAGTTTTTAAATGTAAATATTAGCTACACCATGAATTACAGTTATATTAGTCGCGAAAAAATAATTTTTCGCCCTGTTATAAAATATTTACCATAATATGATATATAAATCATTCAAAAATTTCAAGTTCTGTGACAACCTTGTTTTTTGTTGCAAGTTTGTGAAATTAATGTAAAGTAAATATCTTCATATTTATATTATTTATTTTGAAAACAACTGTTGATAAAAAAAAAAGATGAATTTATTTTTCCCATTTTTAATGTATTTATCATCAAATAGTTAAAACTTTGTCAAAATAAAAACAAAATTTACTCATAATTTAAAATTTTCTATAAACAAACATGACATTTTCCCAGAATGAAGCATTGGTCCATTTTAAATGCTATGTTCTATAATGCTTACTTTAGTACAGGAATAAAATGTTTCAAGATAGTTTTAATATCTAATATAAAATCTAATTACCGCTTATAGCATATTTGTAAAGAGCTGATTCCTAATTTCAAAATTAAAACTTTTCACTGAAGTGATTTTTGAGGGCATTATTGCTATGTTAATAACATACGAAAGCGCTTAAAGCATGCAAAATATTCAATAATTATACAACTTACTGAATATTTTTATAACTTAAGACCAGTTTGAAGTTATCTTTATACAATCTTATAAAAATGCTTTTTTCTATGTATTTCAACTTTGAAAAAATGAGAATTATTCTAGGAATAAAAAGAGATTCGTTTAATCAAAGTATGTAGTCGTATTCAGCGTTGAACATTTAGTTCTAAGTGGTTTATTTTATTCTTAAATATTTTTACTCTTGTTAAAGAGAATTGAAAAAAATTTTTTTTCAAGTTAGATAGACCTAATTGTGCTGTACATAGCTTCAAATACGGTGAAGTTTTTTCTAGTGACATAATTAGTACTATGAACATTGGTACATACAATTAGAATAGTACAATGCTATTATACTTTAAATAAAAATGAACCGCAAATTTCAAAAGTCATATGTACTGTTCTAATACATCATTTGAATTGAAATTTTTGTTTGATTCGAAGAGTGTCAATCATTTCTCTAAACTAATATTTCGGACTATTTGGAATTAATATACATTTTGAATTACACAAAACATTACAATTCTCAAAAGTGTGCATTCATTTCAGGAAAATCAAATTGTGCATTAAATTAAATTTTAAAACAATATTTAATTAATTTCAAATTAATGAATAAATTCGTTCTCAAAAATCAAAAGAAATTCAGTCAAACAGAAAAAGATGTACTACATAATTATGAAAATAAATTCAAATAATTTAAAAATTATCAAAAGCCATTAATGGATTTTTTTTTTAAAAAAAATTAGCAACAAAAAAATGTATGCTTTTGCACAAAAATTAATATTAACTTGCACAATTTTGCATAATAATGATATCTCAATTTTAATTAAAGTCGCAAAAAAAATAATAATTTTGCGATTAATTATAAATGTATTTTCACATACATTTGTAAGCATTTCTATGAAATAATATCTTTGTTTACATTTGATTTAATAATCCGTTCTAAAGAAATCAAAGCCTTGAGCTATATATTCAAAAATATGCATATTTTATCTCTTGCTTTTTTATTATAATAATACAAAGCGCACAATATACGAGAAAAATATGAAAAGCTGGATAAAAAAAAAAGATTTTTGCGTGGTCATGTTATTAAATACGTAAAAAAAAAATTAGACTTCCTTTCTTTTAATTATATTCATAGTATAGGTTTAATATTGTCTATAGGAAAAGAGACGAAATTGTGTGATTAAAATTCATAATTTACACTCTAAATCGTCAGTGATTGCTTCTGTCAATTCAATTCGATTAGAATTATCCGTTACTGGATTTTAAATAACCATTAAAATGCAAAATCAAAGTATAACTTACAGCAGCTGCGTTTGACTTCATAAAAATCACTTACTTTATTAGATTTTTATTGAAGTTAAACATAAATACTATTATTAATCTTGTTTAAATATTTTGAATTAAAATCGACTATGTTTTGGTTTACCAATGTTGTAATTTTCTCAGAAAAAATAATTATCTTTGCAATTATATAGATGTTATTATTTTTAATTTGTGACATTTTTATTTGGTATTATTAAAACACCTATTTTTATGTATAAAATTCTTATTCCGAGTCTGTAATAACAATCTTAAAATATTTGTGTTTTAATAGAAATTTGTAAAACTCCTATATCCTGTATTCTATTCAAAGATATTTTTATCGATAGTGTTATTGATGTTGCAGTTTCCATTTTTTTTTATTTGTTTAAATTTATGCAAAAGTATCCTTATCATTAAATTTAAATATTTTGTGCCTTTTGTTTCAAATAGGGGTTGAATTTTGTACAGATTATGTTTAAATTTAGAGAAAAATCAAATGTTTGTATATGTGATTGATTAAGAATAATTTATGTCTTGCTCAACTTTTGAAAAGTAGTTTTATTCTTATTTGTTGAACCGTTTTAAAATGAAATTCAATCTAATGTAGATGCGTGTACAGTACAATTTAAACTAACAGCACTTTTCTGAATTTAACAATCAAAGAAGAATCTCATCTCAAAAAAATTTCATTTCTATTTTTGATTAAAAATTAAAGTTAGCTATTTATGAATTGTAAATTTTTAAATTAGACATAATTCTTTATTATAAGCTGAAAAAATAGCATTAAAATAATTTGATTTAAATATATTTTACTTTTTGCTTATGAAGAAATTAATTGATATTAATTTTTTAAAGGAAATTACATTATTTTTCAAATTAATATGCGTTTTATGTTTTTCCAATTTTTGTATATAAATAAAATATTTCTTTTTTAACTATGCCTTATAAAAATCATGAAAAAATGTTAACTTCGATTTACAATGAAATTTTTTTGAAAGTTCATTTTATGAGTTATCTTCAGGTACCTTTCAATATTTAACTAATAATCAAAGATAATGCATTCAAAACATTTTGAAAAAATTATCCGACGAATCTTACCCGAAAAGACAGGAAATAAATATATTTTGCATCAAATTCTGTGAAATAAATATATCTGAACTTACAGTTCCACTTTCAAAGTAGGATTAAAAGAATATTCGAATGAAAACAATCTTTCTATTTTATTTGAAAAACCACGAATTTCCTAAATGTTATTATTGATCATGATTCCCAATATGCTGCAGTTTCGAAACAAAACTGAATTTTTAGCATATAAAGGAATTCCAAACTGCTGCATTTCCGGAATCACGAGTGATTAGAATTCGAAACCCTCTACAGATATTCGAATAATAAACTCATGAGTGATTTTGAATTATCTCAACCGCAGTTGCCAACGGGCGTCCATCCATTTTGTGAAGTTGATGTTCTAGTGAAGCAAACGTCATAGACGTTGTTTCAAAATTTGGACTTAAAAAAAAATAACACTGAAGTTGGTCAATAAATAGGACGTGTCTAACAGATAAACTGTTCACTCATCATTACAATGTGCTTATTCTATAATTATTTAGGAAATAAAAGTGAAACGTTATTTGAAACATGCTTATCATATTTTTGTCATGTGTGTCCTCATGCCTGTTGTAAATGTTTTCTCATAATAAAGTCAAATGACATAGAATATTCGAGTCTTGTTTCGTTCTTTCTTCAAGCAGTAGAACATTGGTGTTTTATTTTGTTCTTTCTTCAATTATATGGAATATAAATAAGTTTTCTTTTATCTTTGATTATTATTTGAGATATGAAGTTTACGCGAATGGCCATCAAGAATTCTAAACTAACAGTTTTTAAAAAAGAAGTTAAAATGCTTTTCATATTCCAAACTAATATTTATCATTACATTTATTATTTCCATTTGCAAACGATGCAATTTTATTTATGAATCATTTTTTTAACTTTATTAATTATAGTAGAGTTTATTACTACAGTTTTGAAGCTAGGCATAGTCGATTATTTCTAACGTATCGAAAACCAATATTTACATACACTCATAACTTCAAAAAATGAACATGCATTTAAAGAAATTGTATTTGTGATTCGTTAAATTTCTAAATTAAAATACAATTTATTTACCATTAAAAATAAATAGAAATGTTTTATTTTTAATGGTAAATACATTAAAAATTAAACATACATAAAATAAATTTACAGCATACACATGAATTTTTTATTGTTTAGTTGCAACATATTTAATTCTAATTTATTATTATTATTCACTATATGAATTCTTAAAACATGTTTGATAAAAATAAACAACGAAAGAATAAATAGTCTGAATAGAAATGGTAGCCCACATTTGGGAAATTGTTACTGTGCCTATAAAGACAAATGAATCATTTACAATATATTAATTTAAAACAATTATCAAATTTAGCTCTCAATATTTAACGTTAGTTTCGATGTCATACAAAATTAAAACATAAATGTGTGAAATAGAATTGTAATTCCATGATTTTAAAACCATATTTTTGCAAGTTTAGAAGAAGTTGAGGATAATTTGAATTTTAAAATAAAATGCAATAATTTAAGAAAAAAATATGAAACTTTGTTAGAATTATATGAAAAAATTCTTTAGAAGAAAAACGTGTCTCGAATATATTTTTCAGAGCATAAGTTCAATCCTGACTGCTTGTGAATGATAAGAGATAAATCTTGTTTCCTGACGGACAAAAATGTTTCTATAAGGATGGTTGCGCTTAAGTATTTTCCGGACGTTGTTACTTATGACATTTGGACAAGCCAAGCTATGCCGTTGGCTATGCGAATTTAAGTCAGTAAGTTGCGTCTTTTGTTTTAGCCTGAGCGTCAAGAAAGTGGAAGTACGACTTAGCTTTGAGTACTCCTCCGATAGATAGACCCACCCATTCCCTCAATTTTGACATTGATTTGGAGGGAGAGGAAATTTTCTCTAGACCATAACAGTCATGGTAACTGTTCAACGATCGACCACAGGACATTTGATTTCACAGATATCGCATGTACTCAGTGGGTCTTTGGCGGCATTGGAAGTTGAACCCAGCCCTTCCGGATGGAAGGCTGATACCCTATTCAATTGGCTACCACGGTCCACTCATATAAATGTTAATTGATTGAAAACATAACCATTTGTGAAACAATAAAATCAATAAGTGGCGCCACACAAACAACCGTTGCAACAGTCGTAAATCTAAATGACGACTCTAGATGTGTTGTTTCGGAAAATAACCATGCTTTTAATACTGATCTAGTGTAATAGTCAATGATGTATTCGGGGGCTAATCATTTCGATAGGTGGAAGATTTGGATAGTAGGAATTTAAAGCAATTTGGTAGAGTAAAAGATATCTTAAATATAGGTACCACAAGCTTGATGTTGATGTGACAGTATGCATGATCTGGCAGCAATAAAAGGTACTAAGTAATTTCGTTAAAAATGTACAAGCCAACTTTTGTTCTGATAATATGTTCTATGAGTGAATGTTTGTTGGGAGCAATATCCAAAATCATCCTAAACTATTACATCAAGTACAGAACTAGTGTGATGATACACAAGAGAACTATTTACCAGTTTCTCTCAACAATAAAAATTTTAATCAGTATATAGTGGTTATCCTACAGGAACGTGTTTCCTCAGAATAAACAAGTCATATTATTTGCAGGACTTCTGTCCCCACACATTTAATCATTGCACGCCAAATGCTTATGGATAAAAGTAAAAGATAATAAAATCTTCTCATGTTCCATGGATATTTCTGCATATTGCAATTCACAATAAATGATTCTTCTAGACATTGTTGATATATAATTAACTGCATTCGTTATATGATTCCGAATAGGATAGAGTGCTTCAGCAATTCTCTTATTACTATATGGCCATCATTATGTATACTGGTGCCATAATATGGTTGTAATCTTTCCTATTAATAAGTTGATTTCTGTTCCATCCAGATATTCCATAATCAGTTATTATTGCTTAATTACATCATTTAGTTGCTAATTAAGAATGTAATTCGCAATCTCTATTCACAACTCAATTCTTCCTCTTCCGAACTCAGAAGTGCGTTTCAATAGTATTCGCTTTATTTTAGGAGATAATTTAAAGTGTCATTCATTCAAAATAATTTTGCCAAAAATTATATTTTTAAAATTGCAAATACATTTGGCTTTATTTCAGGTAATTAATTAGCGCAACGATCATATATAGTATTATAATATGAATGTAGGCTGAAATTTAAATATTTTACGTCTTTTTATCTCAATAGAAATAATCTTCTAATTACGAATCACAATTATACAGTAATCAATTCAACGGTAAACAGCTCCCAAATACAGAAATCTTCAAATACTTCAGACAAACAGCTCGCATCCACTAGCATATCACTGCCAGTGGAAACTCAGAAAACTGACTCGGTCCATGGAACGGTGGTATTTATAGCTTACTTGGCGTGAAAGCCTAGGTCTTTCTCCAAGGTTCTGGAAGCTTCCACGCCATCTCGCTCAATAATAGCCCTAGAGCTTAGGTGGTGGAAATTTCCAGAACTATCCATTTCTTGCCAAATCATCAATAATCTTGCCAAGCTGTCACCAAGAATTTCATCAAGTTGCGAAATAATCGCCAAGTGGATGCAAATATATATATATATAATTTCCACACTTAAAATTCGAGAAAACCATATCTAAAACTCAATGCGAATAGTTTAATGCTTAATTTTATTGGATACAATAAATTTGTATCATTAACCTAAAAAGTTATAAAAAAGTTTTTTAAAAATTGCTTGAAAATATGAAAAATTATAAAAAAATAGACATTTGCAGACATGCAAAAAATTTCACCAAAATGATGAAACAAATCTTTTGCAATGCACATTTATTCTCCATATACATTATATTTTCTATAAATTTTTCGATAAATAACAAATTTTTTTCTTAATTGAATTTTCTGTAATAAAAGATTACTCGTAGGGATTTCATAAGAAGAAAAACTTTAATTATAATGGAAATTAATTGTTCTGTCAAATAAAATAATTTTTAGTGATGGTGAATTATTATAACCATTTCCATTATACATTTTCTATAATCTCAAAATAATAAGCTTTTAAATTAAATTCTATAATTTGTTTTCCTTTATTTTTCAAGCATGAAATTTTACAGATAATACAATGGTAAAAAAATCTAAATCCATTATATTTTTCTGTTAAAATAGTTAATAGAAAATGTCTGCTACAATCCAATAATGAGATTGACTGCATAATGATAATTTTTCATTAACTTTTAATTTCGACTTTTTTAAATAATTATGTTTTTCAATTACACGCAAACAGTAAATTTATCAAAACAGGTTTATTGAATGTACTAGAATGAGCTATAATTAAATGAACTAATGAACTAAAATGAACAATAAGCAAAATAATTTAAAAGTCAATAAGAAATAGAAGACAGATTACTAAGAAGCATTAGTCAGCTAATGTAAAAAATATGAAGTACCTAAACTATTTATAAAATTATACTATATGTATAATGCAATATTATAATTTATATACACTTAACTTTAGTTATGACATATGGCCTTAATTATGACCTTAGTAATGCAACTTTTATTATTAAAATAATAAACAATATATCAATCCCTATGAACTCCCTTGAGAAAGAATGTTAATTTACTACGATACTATCGCAATCAAAATTATTAATTCCATTTTATAACCATTTTTTTCATGGTGTTCATTATTTTATGATTTTTCATGTAAAATTCTTATAATATAGGTTTTTTTTAAGAATTTTATTTCTATTTTTCCAATCAGATATTTCCATTGGAATCAAAATATTCTTATTCATTTTCTGTTCTCATATAAATTAAATATTAGTAGCTATACTTTTTTTTGTTCTTTTTGTGGTTTTCACATATTCCATCCCCGAATTAAGTTGTACCAAGTTAATCTGAATAAATCTGCATAGTTCATATAATCACTCAAATCTCCATAAATCTGCTCATCTCGGATTTACTGAACATTGTTCATTCTCGAAGTCATGTGAAAACTTATTCTTTTTTATTTGGTTTTACGAAAGTTTATTCGCGGAATACGTTATCAATTTATTCAATGTGACTTTTTATGAGAAACAATAAAGAAAATTTAACTAGGAGTAACAACCATAATAAGAAAGCTTTAAATTTAGATAATAAGATGAAAATCGTAATAAAACTGGAGAAAGAAAGATCGAAATTTAGGGTATGCAGAGAGTTTAGATAAAGAAATTAAAAAGTTGAATATGTTTAAAAAATTAAAAAAATCTAAGGATTCTTTTTAAATGAATAACACAAATACCTTTGCAAATTGCCAAGAGCTTTTGCAAACTGGGCAAGGATTGGCTTACAGTACAGTGGGGTGTTAAGTCTTTGATAAACACGTTTTTTTTTAGACGTAAAAGAAAAAAATCAACAACATTGTTAAAAGTTGAAGAAATTTGGTAATATCAGAGAGATCATTTTAAACTTAGTCAGAAACATCATTCTCAAAAATATTCAGGAATCATAAAATACAAACAATAAATTTCCTGAAAAATAACCGAAATATATCGGTCACGAAGGATATGCAGTACAAATAATATTCAATGATGATGAAGATATTCTTTCACTTATATCATAAAAGGACTTTAAAATTGAAAGGGAAAGACATTTATTGGGTAAGATTGTCTACTCAATGTTTAATTTTTGAACAAAAGAGTTAAATTAGCCAATAACGTTTATTGGAAAAAGTTTTTTAAGTTTGGTGGAGAGTGTTGATATGCACAAATTCAGATGGCTCTGAAAACAAAATTTACGCCATCACAGATAAAAGCAGTGACCCAAGATGATTTAAAAATATTAAGAACTTTCTATTTCAAATTTGTGGTTGATAAGAAGCTTGGATCATATCTTATTGCTTCCAATCAGCGATTCTACTGGAATCACGTGTTACTAAAAGACAATTTAAAAATATGGTTTTCCCTACTGGATATATCGGGGAAAGAGACAGAATGCCTTAATATATATATATATATATATATATATATATATATATATATATATATATAGATAGATAGATAGATTGATAGATATAGATAGATAGATATAGATATAGATAGATAGATTCATTGCAAAACATTAAATTTTTATTTCTACCTTCATATAGTACCAGTTTGCGGCAACATATAAAACTCACACGAAATTAAAGTTTAAAATACATTTATATCATGAAAATTCTGTCCGGAATTTTTGAGTGTAATAAACGGAATAAATATTGCATAATAATGTCATTTTTTTAAGCAAAGTTTGGAGTAAAGTTAATTTTCAGATTCTAAGAAATTGTTTCCAAATTGTCGATAACCGACTTGTAGAATTGGTAATGGAGTAATCAGAATATTATCTCTTATTTAATTAATCTGTGGTTTTGTGATTCTTATTTTAGTCATTGATATTTTATAGGCTTAATGTCTTAGAAATCATAGGTATGAAGTGCGCAAACAGTGACCATACATTTAAATATATCAGTGTCATATTAATTTTTCAGCAAAAACCAACATTTTGAAATTTGAATTTTTTTTAAGTTTAGAAATTTTTGTGTTATGTAGCCTGAAAATATTGCTTAACATTTTCTTAACATAAATATTAATTTCAATGTCATCAAAGTACAAAATTAGTTCTTATTTTAACACAAATATGTCTTCAGAAATGTTTTATTCGAAATTTTTAGTTAGGATAGAAACCGAATCTCCAAAAATTTCGATAGGATTTTACTGTTTGAATATTTGTTTATGAAATAGTTGATTTGTCCTATCCAATTAAATTTTAACTACGCTTATAACAGATAATTATGTTTAACCCTCGATTTATTGATGCTCTGACAGTGCATTAATTATATTTTTAGATTTTTTGTACAGTAAATCAATTTTTATACTATTGTTATAAAGGATTGTTATATACTTTAAATTTTATTTTGTGTATGATTTAGTTGAAATATTGCGCGTTCTTGAATTTAAAATTCTTAATGTCTCAATTAAAAAAAAACTTAAGTTTAGTTTATGAGTTTTACTTTATTTTACACAATTTATTTCAGCAATTTTTTTTAAATATAGGCTTTTAAAGGTATCATAATTTTCTTATTATTCTAATTATTGAAATTAGTTTTGTTAGTTAAAAAAATGAGTTAAATAAAAAAATTATTTTTCAATATTTTTAATGTGGTTTGAAATTTTTACTAAATCTTACAAAGTTACATATATATGCGTGTGTGTGTCACGTGAATGAAGAAATTCAACAACGACATTATCTCTCTCAAGAAACATTCTGGTTGTATATTGAATGTAAATTGCAATAAGACGTATTTTATATTACAATTGAACGTTATAACGTTGTACAGTTTGATTACAAGTATCAAACTTTGTAAGATTTAGTAAAAATTTCAAACCACATTAAAAATATTGAATAAATATACATATATATATATATATATTATATATATATATATATATATATATATATATATATATATTATATATATATATAAATATATATATAGTTAGTTAGTTAGTGCTAACTTCATTTTTTGTCAGAGGAGTGGATCAACTTTTCAACAGCAGTAGAGGACTATGCAATTCTAAGCACCATTCAAATTATCTTTTCACTCTAATGTAATGTTTTTTCGTCCACATATAATGAAACTTTATTTATTAAATGATGTGACCAAATTTTTGGAAATAATTATTTTGGCGTATTTCAACATAATCTATAGGCATCGCCTTCAGGTGCTTGTCGCCCAGTGTGCCCACATCGAATTTGAATTAATTAATCATAGGTTTTGCGACATAGCAAGTACAAATCTCGCACACAATACATCTGTATATTTAACACAATACATTTAATGTAAACTGTTGGTCATTTTTAACCATAATCAAATCAACGTCGAAATGAGAGTCTAAATTTTTCCAACCACTGAACATCAATCCTTCACACCAAGCCTTAAGATAAATGTAATTCCTTTCTTCAAAAGGATCATGTCCCCCTAATCCCGAAGACTCTCCGCCTCTTCGCCAAACAGATGGGGGCGCAAAATGCAATTAGGGTAATGCTGGGCCGTCGCCGATATAAATCGTATCATTAAGCAGTCCACCGCACTCCCAATTAGTATTATTCAACCGCTAATGGGCGTACGTGCATCCGGAAGAGGGCCGAAGACGGACCTGACATGATATTTCGATTTAAAGCCCTTGCTTGAGAATTTACGAATTTTAATGAAGTGCATCTGAGCCAACGCATGCGCCAGATTCGATAACAAGGATTCGATGTACTGTCATACGATTGCCGTCATCGACTGTTGGCGATCACCATAGCGGATAATCTGGAGTTTGGGACAAAGTAGGATTGAAATTCAAAGTGAGAGCAATCAGACTGAGAATCACTGATTCCAGAAGTCTGTTGTTGGGATCGGTATAGAGGAATTAAAAATAGACCTATACTTAATATAAGAAATAGAAATTCCAATTTAAAAATTATTTCCAGGGAAATAAATGTATTCCAGCAAAAACGCGTATTTTTCTAAAATTGCCGGCCAATAATGAAATATTTTTATTTAGAAAATATCTCCTAATAATAAAAATTTGTGACTATTGATATGTAGAAGTAAACATTTTAAAAAACTTATATATTAATATTATCGAATAATTATAATATTAAGAAACAATAAAAATTGAATTTATTCCTATTAAAGGAATTTTTTTAAATAAATTTAAATAAATTCGACAGATATCGTTTTTGTAAATTATAGGAAGAATTTTGTCAAACATGGCTAAAAATGAGGAATGTAAGAAAAAATTAAAGTGATCCGAACGGGTGGTTATAAAGTATGTTTAGTTCATGTAAAATATTAATAAATGTAAAATAATAATTGCAAATATTCAACCTGTATTGTACTCTTCACTACATTAGCAACTGCTTAAAAAACATGTTTTTATAGTTATATTAAAAATGACTGTGAATATTGCCTTGGTCACTATGTATTGGCAATTAATTTGAAAACATTTTTAACATGATAATAAGGATAACAGAAAATACTGCTCTGCTCACTAATATGGCATTTGATTGCGAAACAGGTTCTTTTCATGATAATAAACGTAACAATGACTATTGCACTTCTTATTACATTGAAAAATTGTTTAAAAACATCATAACAAAAATGACAGCAAGTATTGTATTCCTCAGTACATCGGTACTTCATTTAAAAACATATATTAAGTTAAAAAAAAGATCTTTATTTCACTACAGAAAATTTTTATACCTATTTATAATTAAGAATACTTTTTTAAAATGATGATACATAATTTTAAGAATTATTCATTCATTTATAATGCCATTTGATACATTTGTTAATTATTAATATAAAATATAGATTATTATTTAGACTTACAAAACAATTTTGCAACCTAAAAGGAATATAATATTAACTTATCTGCAATTGTACTTAAATGTACTTAGTTATATAACCATATACATTCTGTAGTAAATATTTATACTCAGAAAATACTCAGTTAAGACTATGGAACTCAATACATGAGTAGTTTCTGCACGGATAAAAATTCGGAATAAAACCCCTTTATTGACTAATTTCAACAAAAGCAATATTGATTTCGTTAGTTATAACAGTATCTTCACCAATTACACATATTATTGCTTAGTAAGAAAAAAAAAAAAAAACACGTGAATTTACATCTTTTTACTACAAATTCAATTATACATATTTTAACTGATAAATTATATATATATATATATATATATATATATATATATATATATATATATATATATATATATAACATTAATTTGCCAATATATATTGGACATACTACTTATGATAGCAAGATCTGTTGATCAAGAAATCTATATTCTTGTAAACATTGATGATTCAATGTGTAATTCAACTTTTCTTGTTTGATGAACAACAATTGGAAGGAAAGGATGCACGATTAAATGTAAGCTTTCCTTGTTTAGGAACAACAATTAATAGGAAAGGATGCACCATCAATTGTAAGCTTTCCTTGTTGAGGAAAAACAATTAATAGGAAAGGATGCACCATCAATTGTAAGCTTTCCTTGTTCAGGAACAACAATTAATAGGAAAGGATGCACGATCGAATGCAAGCTTTCCCTGTTCAGGAACAACAAATGATAGGAAAGGATGCTCCATCAATTGTAAGCTTTAATTGTTGATGAACAACAATTGGAAGGAAAGAATGAACGATCAAATGTAAAATGACATCGATGCACTGGTGAGCTTATTCCAGACAAACAGTATACAATTTGATCGAAATCAAAACCAATCCAAATGATACTGTCTGTGTTGAAAAGAGATAACTGCAACTTCGGACAGAGAGATTCGAGATGGATTGACAAATTGTCTATGAATGGTATACTCTTTTCTATTTGACATGTTTAAAATGCATACACTCTATTTGAAATAACCTTTAAAACGGTAATGTCTGACGCTGAAGTGAGCTTTCGGCGAAATATTGTGCATATTTTAATCCACAACTACCACGACCACATGATGACACCATTGCATCTACAAAGAAATTGTTTGATATGTTTTTCCGACTAATCTCACGTCTTTGAGACAAATGAAAGAAGCTTTGGAAATCGAGTGATCGTTTGCATCGCTATTAACAGTGTCTTAATATTCTTTTGTAATACAATGTATGAAAAATTATTGTTCAGTTTCTAATTAATTGCAAATGTGAGTCACAGCACTAATAGAATTTGTTAATTCCTTAATTTATACGTACATTAAGAAAACCCTCATTAGTGGGTTTGATAACGTTCTAATATTAAGTAGATATTACTATATTAAATAGTTTGTTGAATCCTATATAGAATGCCAAGTTTTATAACGGCATAAAAATTGTAATTAATGCTTCTTCAATTGCAAATATTTTTTAACCGTTTATTAAAAGGCCAAAAATTATATAATATTGTACAAATCAAGTAAGTAAAGAAAAATATAATTTTTTTTTATTTAAATGTATATTAGAATTATACATAAATATAAATACATACCGTCAGTAGATTATTTTTAATTAATTTTTCTAGGTATATATAACAGAGTCACTTTGAAATTTTTAAAATGAACACAGATGAGAAATAATAAAAAAAATTAAAGGTTATATTTTTGAAGATGAAATTGTTTTATTCTACGAAATAATTCCTTCACCAAATGCAAATAACGTGATGTGCAATTGATTTTATTCTGAGAGAAAAATGGATTTGCCATGATAATATTATTAAACTGTGCTTTTAAAATGAGATTAAATTAAAGAGAATTTGTTCAACTTCTAAAATTAGTATTTGAAAATAAAAGTTCAACTCGTGATAATGTATTTAAATAGCTTCAGAGGGCACAATTCTCTTCGGAATAAATAAATCTATAATCAATAGAAATCGCAGAATATGTGCTTGTACAGAAAACGCTAATTGATGATAATCTATATACCTACAAATTCTTATAAAATGAAAGTAGCATTTTATTTACTACCATTCATGAAAATTTGCATATGAAAAAAGAATAACCATTTTTAACTGCGTTTTCAATGGAAACCAATAGAGGAATGTGTAGAATCAATAAAAAGAACTCTAAATTGGCACCATTTAAATTACAAAATTGAAATTTATTGAAGAAACATATATATATATTTTTAATGTTCCAACACACCAAATAAGTAAAATATGTGTCTCTGAAGATAATACCATGGTAAGAAAACATTGTGAGTCTGAGTGAAAAAAGTAATGTATGCTATTTTCCTCAAAAATGCATGACTAATCAAAATCATCGAACTACGAGGACAGAAGACAGTTGCAGCCAATTTATAAGGCCACGGCGGCCTGGTTGGATAGGGCGTCGTTCTCACTATCGGAAGGTAGTGAGTTCGAATCGTGGCCAACTGATGATCCATCATGTTTGCTAATGGTGACTGGGGCACGTTAAAACTAGGAGTGGTCGCAATGCTTTCCAAGTGAAATGATGCATCTGAGAGTGACAAGCCAAGTATAGCAATCTTCTTCTTGGTACCTGCTTCAAAATTACGATGGCTCCACCCGGTTGCTTCCATCTAACAGGTAGAACCCAACTTAGGAATAGGAATAGGGAAGCATGCTGGTGCCACAAATGCTTATGCATTACATATCATTAAAATTACATAAGCATCATTTCCATTTGCATTTTACTGAATATCTTTTTCTGATATTGTATGTTAGTAATATTGATTAAATGACAAATGGAATAACTTTGGAAATTTTACAACTGTTTACATTGAAAACGTTTAAACAAACGAACTCAAGTTCAAGCGGTTATATAAATTGACTCAGAGTTTTAGAGGCACAAAATGAAATAAAATATAGAGAAAGGATGAAAAAAAAGTATCTTTGCTCGGTTAAAAATAAGTCTGACATGGGTAATATTATCTTCTATTCTATGGCAATGGCCAGACGACTCGTTGTTTGTATTCTGAGAGGGTTTTATTTTTCTCGACACAAAAAGCCATTCTTTCGAATTTTGGGAAATTTGCATTGAAAAGAAACGGTCGGAAACAAATTTACCACTTTCTTCGAAAAACGCTCCTCGCAAAATAAGGACGATGAATCGGAAAGAGGAAAAGGGGAAAAATCCCTATTCTACCTTCAAGACCCGGATGTAAGGCCCCGGAAACTGTATCCCTCAATCTATCACCTTCAAGCTGATAACGCGTTCTGTGACCAAGAAAGCTCGGTTTCTCTGGAGTGCTACACGCACCATTAGATCTCCTTTTTCCAGGAGTTTTTCCCGAAAAAAAGGATCTCTCCACCCTCGTCAGCCATTGGTCACGCTTATTCCCCCGCCGAGGCAGAATTTCGGGAAAGATGCCAAAAGGTTTTTGTTCTGAAGAGTTTATTTTTGCTCGCGAGGATTCCGCTGGGATGGTTTGTTTAATCTCCAAATTTATTGTGCGGGTTCCCCCCTATCGCGGTGATGAGCTTCAGTGGAATATCCAGCGTGACTTTTCCTCTTTTTCGTTCCTCTGACTTTCACGGTTGGTAACCAAAGATCCGATAATGAGAGGAGAGTTTTGTCAAGAAAGGGAAAAAAATTCCCTCTAACTAGAAATATCTCCCTAATCCTCAAAGGCTAGGGAAAGTAATGAATCCTATAAAATATAAAATATCGTCTGATAATACTTCACAAGAATAAAATCGGATTATTTTAAAGAAAGCTTATGTGTTTGCTAGAATATAAAGAACAAAGTAATAAAGAATGATAATCATCAAATTATTAAAAAGTTTCTAACCTCTGAAAATAGAAAAACAGAAAATTTAAACGGAAATTATCAAATCACAGTTGCTATTAGTTTTAATTAAATTACCTCTCAAAATTACTAACTCCTTAATTTGAGTCAATAATATGCTTTTGAGCTAGAAAACTTATATTTAGTAACCAAACATTCAGTTAAATTGAAATATCAGTAAAATTAATCAAAAATAAATTTAATTATTTTAATCTAAGTATTTTGAATTTATTGCTGGATTACATAAATCTGAATAAATTTGAAATTTGTTCTATTTTTGCAAAGAAGTATTGCCAAATGCTTATTATGTAATTTTAATCAATGTTGTATACAAAAATAATAGAATGAATAAAGAATTCGAAACAAAATTGGAATTTTTTAAATGTACATCTTTTATTTCATTTACTTCCAAAGATTATAAACTTTACTTAAATATTTTTTAATTTTAATATTAGCAAAGTGGTTGTTTTTAATTTTCATTATACAGTTAATGAGGGATTTTTAAAAATTAAACTTCTTGCATTTAAGAATTAGAATTCAGATTTGCAAAATATTCCTAATTCGTCTTCTTTTCGGTATTTTTTTAATTATTTGGAATTTAAACCCACCTTTTTATGGACTCCCTCTTCATTTCACTGGATATATTAAAAATAAATTGGTAATTTTTAAATAAGTCAATTTGAAAAAATAAGAAAAATGAACTAAATTACTGTTTGATTAGTAATTTAAATAAAACAAAATAAATCGAATGAGAATATCTTAATTAATGTTTGTGGCTTTCGATAATTATTTCTATTCACATATTGTACTGCAATTAGACTGTTGAATTGTCCTTGACTTCGAGACTACAAAAATTGAAAATTTGTATACAAAAATTTTTCTGTATGGAATTACTTTCACTTTTATACAAACGGATAAATTGAATGAGAAAGGGAAAGAAGTAAAGAAACTCTTTAATTCATAATTAATGAAGAGGATGAGACAAAGGGGAAAAAATAAAACAAAAGGAAAAGTAGGGAATTGATCGTAATTAGTGTCTCCATTTTCACAGTCATTAATTCCATTCTAGGAGGGGAAAATTTTTCTAATTATTAGGGAAAAAGAATTAATTGTTATGAGCCAGAAGAGGGGTAAGTGCGGGAAGAGAGGAAATGTAATCAAATCGCTATCTTATTCTGTCTCATCTCTTTTCAAGAAAGCGGCACCGTGCAAAAGAACCGTTGGAAAGATTAAGAAAAATGGCAAGAGTAGCGGTCAAGGAGGGAGAAAAAATGCATAGAAAACGAGAAATTTCCAGAAATAATTTTAGAATCTGTTTTGTTCTAAGTGGTAATTAAAGTCGACACTAATTAGGGGAAACAGTGGGATAGGGTAAAGAAGAATAAGAGAAAAATTGAACTCTGATGATAAGGCAAAAGGGAATTTCTATCGAGATAGGGAGATAAATGCAAAATGAATTTTTAATTATCCCTAGGGTGGTCACTGTGGAGACGGATGATGCAAACTACTTGCTCTTATTAATTCCAAATGAGTTTCGACTCAAAAGGGAAAAAAACTATCAGACTCAAATTTAAAGAGTAATTGCTAAAGATCTCCGAGTAAATGAAAATCATGAAGAAAAGTCAATGAGTAAACTTATAAAATATTTGAATATAAATCTACAGAAATATGATTGTAGGACATTTTGTCTATGCGAGGTCAATGTTATGATATTTTTCTGGCTTGATAAAATAAAAAGAACTGTGATTTTGTACATTAAATTCCTTGTTTTGGGGGACAATATCAAAAAATAGCAACAAAACGTTGTAACAAAATCTCAAGAATTTTAAATTATGAACGAAAATTTCTAATATGAATATCAACATTTATAATGTCCATATTATTCTATGAAAAAAATACATAAATAGATCAACAAAAACTATATAGCAGTTTTTGTTATTGAAGAATTTTAAGGAAAAGAAAACAGTAGTTTTGAGAACCATATTTTCACAATACTCCATATATATAGTGATTTACCACTATATCCTTATATGGTTTATTTATTTTGATGAATTGGATATAGTAAATTCCTGGCATTAAAAAAGCATTACAGCCAATAGGAATTTAATAAGGAAATCATTGATATTAAGTTTACACTGACACTATTTTCATAGATTAATTTAAAAACGAAAAACATAAAATTTCCATTTATATTAACGGTTTCCAATAATCAATAAAATATAATTTTCTGGTTATGAAGTTTCAAAAATATTAAATCATAAGCATTGTGACATATGTGATAACATTTTTGTCTAATAAAATAAATAAAAGTTACCATAAATAGTTACAATTTTTAATTGAGGAAAAGGGATAAAATAGCATAAATTCTTAATGAAATTCCAAAAATGATTTTAAATTGTAGCAGTTTGATGTCATAATTAACATTTGTCACATTTTTTAATTTGATATCACAATTAGCATTAATTAATTATTATAAATGATTTGTTTCATTGGGTGAAAAACTTTCAATTGTTAATAAATCCTAAGATATAAGAATATTGATTGTTAAAACTTATTTTAAGGTAGTAGGATTAGTTGAAAACTATAAATAATCCCTATTTTTGATATAATTTGCCACAATGAGAATAATTAAAGATGGTACAGCAGCTTTTATTTATTTTAATTTTCGCTTAATGAGGAGGAAATCAAAACAATCAGTGCTTAGAAATGAAATCTCACTAGTTAAAATTATCAATAATTTAGTAACATTTATAAATATTCGAATTTTAGGAAGTGAATATAACAACATTAAACCGTATTATTATTTTATTGAACAAAGTCACTGATTCACACTATTTAGACTGTCGTTGCAAAAAATAAATTTTACAATAGAATCTAAGAAATTATGAAATCAGAAGTATCTAGCCTTTGTCACTATATTTTAATGTAACATGTATTTTGTTTCTGTATTTTATGATAAAATTATCAAACTATTATTGTTTTTTAAAAAAATATTTAAAAAACGCTTTAATAATTTTATTGAAATGCACATCAGTGTTTTTTTAGTTATATTTTTCAAAGTATAAATGAAAATGCAAAGTCGCATTTCAATAAAATTAATAAATCTCTTTTAGTTCATTTTTTTTTTTTTACTATTACCTCAGAAAATTTTGCAAAATCATTTAGGACATTTTGTTAGCTGAGCCTCTATCGAAACCCCTATCGAATAATACAGAAAATTTTAGAGTTTATATGTATTTAAAAATTCAGAGCAAAAAAAAAAAAAAAGAAAAAAAAAAAATAAAAAAAAAACAATTTATTGTATATTGAAAAAAATTTTTTTTATCTAAACTAGTTTTTATATTATTTTTGGAGATTTTTTATATATTGAGATTGTTATTTGTAACATTTTGGGATTATCTACCAAGATATTAGAAAAATAATTGCTGACTTGTCAGTAAAAATAAATATTTCTTTTTAATCTTTTTAGTTAATCTTTCGCTTTATTTCTTTTTCTAATTTTATTTATTTTTTAAAAAAGTCAAATTTTTTTAATCCTTTTTTACAACAATTAATGATTAAAATAATTAAAAGTTGAATATCTTTAATACTAAAAAATTTAAAAGCCATTTAACTCGTATCATTTGTTATGAAAAACATTTTTAAGCTTTAATTTACCATAAAATGGTTGTTTCGTTTGTTCCAGTTGAGATCATTGTTATATCCCTTTATTACGATTCTCATTGGTTTAAAATATCCATGACGTCAGATAACGTTTCATTTACGTCATACATAATTAATAAAGACATCGTACGCAGACGGCGACGTAAATATGACTTGTCACAAATTTGCTGCCTGTCTTCAAATACCCTCCTTCGAGCGGAAGCAAACAAAGCGAAGTTCAACATCGAATGTCTGAGAATAGTGTAAAAGTTCTTTTTGGTAATAAAACAATGGGTTGCATCCTAGCAGGCACCACACTGTTGGTGCGAATAATTTTGGTTGGCGATAATTGTGGTTTACGCTAAGCATGGTAACCCTATTTCGATACACTAGATATGGTAAACCAAACTATTTCGTTCCAGGTTGGCACTTTTTTTCAGTTTGTTGCCAAGGGTGTTTGTTCTTCTAGGGTTTTATCCAAACAATACCTTATATAAGTATTTTTCATTGATTTAAGCCATTAACACGTTGACAATAGAACTGAAAAAAAATCAAAATGAAAAAGACGAGGCAAAACATCTACCTAATGGTTAGTTTAAACTGGTAAAGATGATTTAAATTTTTTTAAATTTCATTAATAAATAGAATTTTACATTAATAAATGCAATATTTGTAAACAATGTCTTTTAAATCTTAACACTAATACTTTGCTTATGCCAACATTCAAAATTTTCTTTAGTTTAATTTGTGATTCTTCTATGTTCTCCTTTAAATTAATTAAAACCACTACAAGCATCCACAGGCAAGATTGTAGCCAAATGCTCAAAATAATGAATTGGTAACTAAGAACATTACCAAATCAGCAGCTAGCTTTATAAAATTCGTTTAATGTAACAAATAACATATTGTCTGATAAGATCCGATTAATTACATCATTGTTTGCTCATGGGAGCTAATTAAACCAGACTAACGTTTTATGGAGAATTCTAAGTTTTTGAAAACATCTTTGCCAAAGGTGAGGTAGCGATTCCGATAGAGGTGGATGGCCTAGTTGTCTGCTATTTAATATGAACACATTTAATAAATCTACGATGTTTCACAAGAAGATACAGTTACTCACCAGATAGATTTATCGCTTTATTTACATCGCCAAATCACTGAATTTTTGACAAACGTTTTTACCCATTGTGCATGCAATAGATTTTCTATCGAGAAGTGAATTTCAGGGCTCTATTTCGAGACACTGGTGAGCAAGTGAATAATAATTCATTGAGAATTTTTATGTAACATAAAAAATAACATCATAATAATTACGTCACCAACAACCATATTTGAATCTAAATGAATACTTGGCGATTAAGTTTGGCGACAGATTTGTCCGACCACCACTGTCGAAATATTTGCAAAGTGAATATAAATCATGAAATGTTCAATTAAAAAGTCGTTCATTTGAAAAAGCTCTGAAAAAACGGTTATCTATTCAATAAGAATGCCGAGATGATAGCTGAGTAATTAGCAATTTGGTCATAGCCTTAACAGCTCATGGGTTCGAATCTATGTTTTTAGATATTTCCGATGATTCCGAATTCGCTGTTAAGTTGTAGATTCTGATGTAAATTTTGTGCAATAAATGGCCATTGAATGACAAAATAAAAACGTACCAGAACGGGGTTATTGTTGAAGCTGAGATAATATGCAATTAAATATAGTAAAAATTCTTATAAAGAAAAATCTTCCAATTTCTTATATTGAAGGGAAGTTTCTGTAAGGACTTTATACAGAAAATACGTATGAAAAATTCATTTTAAGAAACACAAAATGCTAATCAGATATTTTATATTGTTATAGATATTTATACTTAAAATTTCTAGCTTTCTTAATACGATTTATCATTTTATATTAATTCATTTCCTCTCAAATGTATTAAAAATATAGTATTTAAGTAATAGATTATTTTAAATCAAGAACTTGCAGACTTGTTAAAGATGCTTTAACATAATCATTTACCTTTAAATTATTTTATCAGTTGCAAAATACTGCTAAGTAGATAGAATTAAAAATAATTTTGGAAATTAATTTTTTCTATAAAAGCTGTTGTAATGAAAATCAGCTTTATTTTTTTAAAAGTTCTGTTTTAAACGATTTAAAGTTACCTCTCACATTGAAACTAATTAAAAACTTGATTTATTGGATATCATCATTTGTTTGAAACAATGCAAAATTACTACAGTAAGGAAAAGTCTGTTGTAAAAATAAAATATTTTACTCAGTCATGTTTTCTTATTTTCATCCTTTTGAAACAAAATTTTAAAAATCTTTTAAAATACACAAAGTTTGATTGGTTTGTCAATATAAGTCGTTTTTCCGTACAAAGGATAATTTGTATCCTTTATATGGAAGGTGTAGGATTAGAGTTTAAATTCTAGAAACTATTTTAAAGTAGATTCCAATCCACATCCATTTGGGAAATCAAACTTAAGAACTATTTAACTGAAGGACAGGAAGATAATTATTTATCTTTGAAAATAATGTTAATAACTGTACTTTAAAAATACAATAGAAGTTCGTTTTGTGATAGAATCAACATCAGATGTCCGAGAACAATTCAGATAATTGTAACAGCATAATTTGATTACTTTGAAATTTAACGTTAACGTGCAAATTTAAAGCAGTTGTCAAACTAATACTTTAATTTAAAAAGTGCTCATATGTTTTTAATTTTAAAATTACTCATAATAATTTTATTTTATTTCCTTTTACTTTATACATTCTATATAGCTAAGAATGTTGCTGAGCGATTTGTGATCAATTCCGAATAATATAAGTTCGACATCAGTGACTAATTAATGTGCTTACTTCTGTAGTAATTTCAAAATAAATAAAAGGCCCCTATCACATTAATTCTTCTGTACAAAAGATCTCTCGGTGTCTCCTGCTCAGGAAAACATATATTTGGAAAAAATAATTTTACTCCACATAGTGTTTTATTTAAGATCCCCGTCTGCATTTGAGAAAATTATCCATGATCGCATTTAAATTCTACTGAAATTTTATATTTACGGAAGAATATCATATTCCAGTACCTCTATGACTGCATTTTCCTCTCTTTTACGGTAAAATAAATAACATTATCTCAGGAGCAGTATTATGCCAAAAAATGGAATACTGCGGGCATTTTCATGTTATCATAAAATCATAAAAGGTTGAATATGTACGAGGGTCACTCTGAAATTTTTGAGATATAACTAGGTTTTTACAGTTATAGTTACAAACTTTTAGATGTGTTCAAAGTAGTCTCTCTTCAAGCATTAATGCACTTTTGCAGACCACATATTCCACAGATTAAATGCCTCAAGCCATTCATTTCTTTGAATAGATGAAAAAAATGCATTTATAGCCACATCAATCTATTCTTCTGAATGAAAACAACGTCCACATAAGTTCTTTTTTAGATTAAAGAATAACCAAAAGTGAATACGGCGGATGTTCGATCACTTTAATTTGTTTTTGTTTAAGAAACTCAACTGTTAATCCGGCTGTATGTGACGATGCATTGTCATTGTGAAGCATTAGTCCCCTAACATTTAGTTCTTGTAGAATTTCTGGAAGACATTTAAAGGGTATACCAGCTTGCTATTACTGTCTTCTGTCTTTCCAACTTGATGGCTTTGACCAATCCCGTACTTCTGAAGAAAACGGCATACAGCACTTTTTTCAGTGCGTTTTGTTTTTTTCACCATTGTCGATGTGGGATCATCTTCAAAGACCCATACTTTGCTTTCTTGACGTGTTGGAACACCAAAAAACGATATGAATGTTTCATCACCTGTTACAATTTTAGAAATGATGCGGTGGCCATCATTTATCAATTTAAGAGTTTCTTTACTGATTCTGACACGCTCCTATTTTTGGTGCTCAGTTTGATTATGGGAAACCCAACGGCAACGTATGTATGTAATACACCCTCGTATATCGTAAATAATATGGGAATTTGACACTGCTGATAAATATTGTTACTCTTTTTATTTCGATATTGTTGTTTATTTTTCATTACGAACAGGAATATCGCAATATAATTCCTAAATAATTCAATTGAACTTATAAAGTGAAGTCCGTAAGTTCAATTCTCGCTTCAGTAACGGATGCTTACAATAGTGTTAAATATATTTCTAAATGTAAATCATCCTAACTGTAACCGTAGTAAGTCGAAGTAACCGTAGAGCGTAAAAGCAGTTAAAGCAATATTCGGCGACATTTGTAATGACACTTACAGGAAATATTTTCCCATAATTATATCAAAACATTTTAGTTAGTTTTTATGCGCTATTATGTCTTCTTAATTTCATTCTCATAAATCTATTTAGACATTAAATTTAAATATAGTCCAAGACTAATAACGCTTTCGAATATGTTTCAAATTATGACGTGACAATCTGCATAATAATTTCTAGTTTAAAAACGTGAATGCAATACATTTGCAACGATTTCGATTATCGATTGATTTCCAAGACAGTGATTAAGTTATTTAGAACCATTTTCCTTAATGAGGAAGCGTGCTGGAAGTAGAGATAACCGAAAAGCGCCAGTGTTATCGCAAAAGTGATAAATATTAGAAGAGCATTCCTAATTTGCGATAAAATACACATAAATAATTCATCTAAGATAAATCAAATAAATCTACACGCTTCATTTAATCGATCCCGCAGATTTGTAGCGAAATTTTGAGCTTTAAATCTTTGAAAACACATTTAATGCAAAATAACAATTCTCGAACGTTTCCAGGAATCTCTCAATGGAGACCAATAGAAATCCCATTTGGAAATGAATTTAGCATTCACGTATCCGGAAAACTTCTGCGTAGTTTGCGAAGGTCGTATTCTGTTGCTAGTAAAATTTTATTTATTTTGTTATACATGCTTCTGATTTAAATGCGCGGACTTAAATGTGATACTCTGTACTTAAAGAAACAGCAAGCGCATGAAGGATTAAAAGCGTTTTATTCGAATGAACGTTGCTGATTAATTAGTATCATTCGCTTAAAATTTGTTCTAAAAGATTGATTTTAAAGCTTTCTTAGTTTGGATAATTAAAATGAAAATATCTAGAACATATGTCAGCAAGAAATTTAAGTTATATATGTATAGTCAAATATCAATTTTAGTACAATAATATTTTAGAAACCGAGATCACGATGTCCTGGTTTCTTAAGGCGTTCGTTCTTTTTATCGGATGGTAGTGAGTTCGAATCCAAACTCAATCAAAGATCCATTGTGTTCACTTATATCAGCTGGTGCACGTTATATAAGTCGTGGTTGCAGTGTCTTCCATGGGAAATGAAACCTTTGGGTGTGGCAGTCCAAGTCTGAGGATAATTTGCTTTGTCTCTGTTTCTATATTATAAAGATCCACTTACGATAGCACACCTGTTGACAGTCCCACTATATAAAGTGCCTGCACTTCAGCCCATTGTAACGCTAAAAAGACAGATATCCTAGTAGCCGGTACTAGACAGCAAAATATTTCTGGATACCAAATGATATGAATTCTAACTAGAAGATGCACAGTAAAGAATTGGTTAGTATAATATGGTGACTAAAGTAAAGTAGTTAAGAACACCTAATAGATATTGTGTTATTTAATAATATAAATATGAGTTTTTCTAAAAATAAAATGGTTTAATATGGTTTGCGTTAAATAAAAATATATATACAAACTGGCAATAGATGTTCCACCATGCAACTCTACTTAGAAAAACTGAATACAGTATTTCATTCTTTTAAATCGGACACTATGCTTGTAACTGTTTTAGAATTATTTTATAATTAAATAAAACTACAAAAGTATAAAATTTTTATTTTATATGAAGATGATAACACGAAAATATACTGAAGTTTAAATCGAAGAAAATAAGAATATCTGGAATTCGAATCAAAACAAAACACACAAGAATTCAGAAATGCAGAAAAAGCAAAAATAATTAATTAAATTTATCGACATAACTTTTGTTTCCTATTTAACTGCCAAATTCATTCCAAATTTTGTTATTCTACATCGTATTTCATGAGTTTTCCAAGTTACATCAGAACTTAAACTTTATCAGCAGAATGGCAAAAATTCTCAGGTTACTATGGAAACTTCACGTTTACAAAGCTGCAACAGGAATTTGGTCAAACCTATTGTGTTATCGGAATATTTCGATTTATCGGCAAAAATCAGAAATAAAGTCACTATTTTAAATTTTTAAGTATTTAAATAAGAAACATATGTACAAAGTACTAAAATTATTCGTGTTGAATCTTTTGTATATTATGAAAAAGTTTCTTGACAAATAATATAAATAATTTATATGCAATAATTTAAAACTTTGTTTTTAAAAAAATATATTAATGTATTTTAAACATTTGTTTAAAAATACGATATTTAAAAGAATTAAAATGAATTTAAAAACAGGAAAAATATGTAAATTTCAGTGTTTACTTAAAAAGTAATTCAGGGCACGAATATTTTATTACATTATTAGAAAATGATGAACAATCCACAAAAATTTGGGAAATTTCAATTAAAGTTTTGCCTATACTATTAAAATAAAGGTAAGTAATTTATTTCATTGATTGTAATAATATTATTAAATTTCATTTCTTTTTTTCTTATACACTTTTTTATTCACGGAATTCAAGAAAACTAAAAAAAATTAAACGTTATGAAACAAGTTTATTATATATATATATATATATATATATATATATATATATATATATATATATATATATATATATATATATATATATATATATTCTAAGTAACATTCAATGTAGGTTTAGATTTTATTTCCTTATTTTTTTATTTATTCCATTTGCATCAACGTATTAGAAATTATATCGGAAATACCAATAAAAGTCTCTTCTAAAGCCTTAAAATTCAAAAATATAGAATAAATATTTGTCATAGCATTCAGAAATTTCTTTTCAAAACACTTCAAAGATCAAAAAACTTAAAAGAAGCCAGGCAAATTGTTATTCAGTTTAATCGCCATCCGAAAGAGTCATGTGAATTCTGTACATTCTAAATATCCCGTATTTTTCCATTCATATTATTGTCTTATATGCTGATTGATTTTCAAATTGCTGAATCCAACAAGTTCTGAGCACTATGAGTTATTTACATGACTCATGAGAGTAATGATTAACTTCCTTTTTTGCATTAAATAAGCAATTCTAGCAAAAAATGGTAATCTCATACTTACTAATTTTCTTTTCTAATGCAATAAAAATTAATATTTATATATATGGCGTAAACAAATTTCATACCTACTTATCATCCCACCAATCATCTCCGTGAAAAATATATATAGTCAAATAATGAAATTTTAGGACTTCACCTCCTGAGTTACACTGTCCGACATTGAAAATACAATATCGAGAAGGAGTTGCTAGAAAGTGACAAAACTTGGCAGATAGAAAGAGACAGCAGCAAACAACCAGTGATCTGTATTAGCTATTATGATCTGGAAATGCTATGCGAAATACAAAACGAGCGCAGGGTCGGGTCAGTAGGTTGTAGGACAAATGTGGATGGCGATATATAAAGCAAAGTGTCAGGCACAGAGTCAGTGAGAGGATGAATGGCCTCCTGAGAAATGGCTGTCCATTCTATGCCAACCACTTGTCTATGCTATGGAGTCAATGGTGATCTCCTTAGTAAACGCCATGAGCGCAGGTAACTAGCAACTAATCGACGGCAAACGTTTCTACTCGATATTGGAGCATCCATGGTGTTTAGCAAATGCTGCAAAACTGGTAAACGTGCTTTGCTCACCGCTACAGCCACCAGTTGATTCACGCGTGTTGACATCACTCTGGCTTCACCGGCACCCTGAAAACTTTTCACATTACCTTGTTCCAACCATCATTCACCAGCCAATGCACTGTGGATACGTCCAGGTATCTGTCAGTTAAGATTTGCAAAGAAATTTGGATTTGAAAGGACCTATCTGCCATTCTCAGTCCGATCACCGTGCCCCACGCCCCACGTAAACTCGTCTGTCTGATGTAACTGACTCCGTTGACGATGACCTGGCATTCTCTGCAATTACACGCGTTCTTTATAACAAGAACAAACTTTCAATGATTATTTTTCAAGCAGTAATAGCGGCGCGAATATTGCCCACTCAGCCGGATCCCCACTTTATATCTTATCCTACATTCGCTGGAGATCTATGCATTTCACATCATTTGCATAGCTCGATAAGGTGCGTTTACCCTGAAATTTGCATAATTTTCTGGCTACTAATTCTAGGTGTTGCATTTTCAATGTCGGGCATTGTGTTTCTCTTACTCATGTTTCGTATTTTCCCTTTTTATTGCATCCAAATTTTGAGTTTATTATTGTTTCTTATAATCGTGTTGATATGGAGATTGGACTATGAATAAAAAATATAATTGCCATGTACTAAATAAATAGTAAAATATAATTTCAAATATTTTCAACTTGTTTTTTATGAAGACAAATTTAGTGCCTTTTCTTATTCCATAAACACTATATCCTATTCCCAATTTTATATCAGTAATGATACAGAAAACATGATCATAAATTTGAAACGGTTACAATAAAAACAATATGTAAAATCTGAGTTCACACAATAAGGCAGGCAATGATTACATCCTTTGCAAAATCGAAAAATTATACTTAGCAACTATTAATTGAGGTTATATAAAACAAGATGTTAATAGAAATACTTGGCAACTTTTTTGTGGAAATGATTAACGGGATAATATATAACACACTACCAAAATTTACAAAACTTATTTTACTAATAACTTAATCTTAGCAATCATAAACAGTAATAAAAAATATTATTTTGTTATCTACAAGAAAAACAAAATAGTTTCTTGCGTAATAATTATAAATCGTCATCAACTAATTACGCTTTAATAATTATATTTCTATTTTTTAAACAAATCATATTGAATAACTTAATTTTACACAAAAAAAGCAAATATATATTTTACTTATTAACAGTTAAGCTAATAATATAGAATATAATCACGTGAACAATGCGAAAATGAATGTCACCAGAGCAAAAATGCGTTTGATAAGAACATTCAAATGCAGTGAAAACAAGTGTTAAAAATTAATATACAATCTATTATAGAAATTACAAGTTGTTTCATGTCATGCACAAAAACCTAGAATGTGTATAATGCATAAACAAATGAATCACGATGGATTTTCCAAAATTCGAAATAATATGAATCTATTGAAAATCCTACGATGGATTCGATTACCGAAAAATATGTAAAACATTCCTAAAACATCGAATATTATAGCGTTATACAACATCCATCAATCGAGAAAACTAAGTAAGTCAAACAACAGCGTGTAGAGTGACAGAAACCACTGAGCAATTCAGAAATTTCTGATTCAAAATAAATAATAGTGTGTGTGTGTGTGTGCGTGTGTGTGTGCGTGTGTGTGTGCGTGTGTGTGTGTGTGCGTGTGTGTGTGCGTGTGTGCGTGTGTGTGTGTGTGTGTGTGTGTGTGTGTGTGTGTGTGTGTGTGTGTGTGTGCGTGTGTGTGTGTGTGTGTGTGTGCGTGTGTGTGTGTGTGTGTGTGTGTGTGTGTGTGTGTGTGTGTGTGTGCGTGTGTGTGTGTGTGTGTGTGTGCGTGTGTGTGTGTGCGTGTGTGTGTGTATGTGTGTGTGTGCGTGTGTGTGTGTGTGCGTGTGTGTGTGTATGTGTGTGTGTGCGTGTGTGCGTGTGTGTGTGTGTATGTGCGTGTGTGTGTGTGTATGTGTGTGTGTGCGTGTGCGTGTGTGTGCGTGTGTGCGCGTGTGTGCGCGTGTGTGTGCGTGCGTGCGTATGTGTGTAAGCCGAAAGACTGAAACGCTGTAAGACGTTGCGTTTGATAGCAGCAAGACAACTGCTCCTTTACCCCCATAACTTTAAACTTCATTTCAATCTATTATCATTAAGACGATTAATTGTAAATATTCCAAAATTGCATATATTTTTATTTGTAAATATGTGTTAATTAAATATAAATCTAGATAAAGATTGTTAATTAATTAAATTACGCCTTGATCATTCCCCATCGCACATATATAAAATAGTGAGGAAAATTCAAACGAACAGTTGAATTAACTTTTTTCTTATTTCAAGAATCAACATCGGCGGAGTGTCTGTCCAAGCTTATGAAACAAGTCATTTCATAGCAAGCATAAGAATATGGCAAGTTTTTACTATTTTTTGGTCATTCCATGATATTTTGGTTTCTTTGTCGATATTTAGCTTATAATTACATTATTGGCAAGAACTATGATTCCATATCTAAAGTGGTTTATGGTATAACGATGTTATTTATTGGGAATCAACATTAAAAAGACCCTGTATAGAGCAGTTACATTATTGAGTGTATTTTTTGCGCCATAAGATGTAAAATTGAAAAGTTACACAAGCATTTATAGGAAAATGGTAAAACTGATTACCATGAAATCTGAACATACTGGATCTACTAATGGACTAAAGTATAATCTACTAAAGGCGATTGCAAATGTTAATTTTCTTCTCCTGTATTAATCTAAATTATATGCTTTGGGGGCTCTTCTATATATTAGTCACAATTCTTAAATAAATACATTTAAGTGAAGGAATTGATTTTTTTTTCTTTTTCGTGAATAAAATTTGATTACGTGTCAGTATCGACTATTTTGTTGCTCTAAGATCACATTTTGTATGAAAAGTCTTGTTTGACTAAAACCTATTTTTAGATGAAAAATCAATATTAATTTTACAATATTTTAAAATAACTCTCATTTTATATTAATAAAAAATTGAAAATTCCGTTAATGAGTTGAAAGCCTTTTTTTTCCCTCAAAGTAGAACTGCAAGCTCATGATTGCTCCTAGCGACTAGAAACTAAATTGGAAGCAACTAGAAAAGAATATTGTATCTATTTTTATATGGTTATCAGTAAAAAAAAAGATACGTGCTTTATAATCTTCTTGGCTTCTTCCTTTAGGACAAGGAAAATATTTATCATTAAAATTCTCCCTAAAGATGTTCAAAGGACCTTGGAGAAATTTCAATGCATTAAATAATCTACAGTCTCTGTTATCAAACATTCAAAATCATTTATACCATCATATATTTTTATTAATTGACTAAAAATTTAAAAAAAAATGAATAGTTTCTTTTTTTCGAAACCTAAGAAATTGTTAAAGGTTGTTCAGCATTTTAACTGTTACCACAATAATATAGTTGATCTACTCTTACATTTTAAGGCTTAAATTTTACAGAAAGCATCGATGATAGTAAATACTTGAGCATTCTAGGGCCGTGAACGTGAAAGCCAGCAGGACTCGCTGTACCTAACCCAGGGATGATTCTACCAGTTGGGGTGGAGTCTGCTGAGGAGAAAGAATGAAACACCAGTAGGGAAGCGCGACCCCTGCCTGTAGTCCCGAGCTCCCAACGCAATAGCTCAAATCAGCGTACGAGGGTAATTGCTTCACTGCTGCCATTGTCTGACTCCAGTGAACAATTTTATTTAGACTTTGGAACTTAGAATGATTCTTATGCATTTAATTGACCACGGGTTCCTTACCTGGTTTGTTCTTCAAATGGGAAGTAACGATGGTGGAATTTTGTTGGTGTCCCTAGGGGCTTAGGATGACCGTCCATCGAAGTTTTGAGATATCGATTCTTTTTCATTGGTTCTTGGGCCCACATCATCGTCGTGTTCAGGGATTATTAACTCCCTGTGCTCTGGTAGGAATGTTACCAGCGAGATGATTCTGACTTTTGCTTGCTGATGGTGGATAACATTTTTTAACCATCCTATTCTCGGGTATTCGCTGGGGGTAGTAAAATGCCAGGAGTTGGTGAGTGGGCATGATGTGGCATATTCTAGGGCCCTGCCTAGTGGTTAAGGTATGGGCCTTACATCCGGAAGGGTAGGGTTCGATTGCCAAAGGGCCACCGAGTACATGCGATATACGTGCTCGTTAAACCTGTGGAATCGAATGTCCTGTAGTCAGTCGGTCGTTGAGCAGTTACCTGAAGTTAAAAGAAGAAAATTTTCTCCCCCTTCAGATCAATGTCAAAACTTAAGGAGTTGATCCTCTGTTGGTTCCATCTATCGGAGGATTTAAAAAAGAACAAAGACGCACCTTCACCTTCGTGGTGCTCTGATTAAAACGAAAGACGCTCCTTATTGACTTAAATTCACATTGCCATGGCATGATGAGCTTGGCTTCTCCAAGTGTCATAAGTAACAACAACAACTTGAGCATTCTAAGTTCTGGAATTGCTGATAAACCAAATCTTCAATTGTCTTTATCTGAATCTGCAACAATATTTTTTAAGGTATTTACAAGTGTCACGATATTAATAACATTATTATTAAAGACTGCAATAAGTATTTGAAGCAGAAAACATCAATACTGAATGGTTTTTTACTTTTATAAAAAATACCCATACAAGATTCGCATAGTAATGTGAGAGTTAAATTTTGTAATTCGATGTATGAAAATTTTCTCTTATAGCATTGTATAATAAGTGATTTTTGAAAAGTTATAATTTGTTGATTAGTGAATTTTAATATTTTTATATAGAGGTAGAAAATTTGCACTTGATATTAATCACCAAAACCCACAGATGATATTAACCAACAAATATATTAATCCCAAAACCCACAGATGTTATTGATATTAAGTGAAAACAACATTGATGCAATTGATTCGCTCTGTACTGGAAACTAGAAAAATACTAATATTATTCTTGAAACAAATAAGCGTGAACAGCAAATTCTAAATATAATTTAGGAATAAATTATCTTTAATGTTACCCCCCATTATATACTTGACAGCAAAAATAAATTTACTTAAAACCAGTCATATTTAGATAATGCGAAGGAGAAACAAGCGCAAAGTATTATAACAGCCTTGCTAACTCTGACCGAACTGGTTTAAATCCTACAAAAGTCCTTATTCAAAACTGCTGCTCGATTAACTTTTTTTTTCTCTGGTCTTTTTTTTTAAGTTTCTTTATCGACCATATTTACACCGTTTAGACTGAAACGGAAGGAAACGACTGTAAATACAGAAGTCCAGGATTAGGAAGTCGGCTACGAAAAAATATCACTCTTTTTCCCTTTTTTATCCCGAGCGTAAATACATTCCTGACTCCGGATATAAATTCCAGTCTTAATGCTGAGACATGATCACTGTAGGAACCATGTAAAGATTTTGGCAGTCACCCAAAATCGAAATGAAAAAGTTCTCTCTTTTTTTTCTTCTTCTTCTTCTTTAAACAGTTATAAAAAAGGAATTTTCTTTTTTTTTTAAATGGACATAGGAAATGTATTACAAGATATACTTTTCCTTTTGTGCATTAACTTGTTTAAGTGTTTGCAGCATTGTCCAATATTTGTTTTGATTTGAGAAATGTATCCAAAAAAAAGTTATTTTATTGGTGCTTTACTCAAACTTATTAAACATTGCAAACATTAAATATTGGTCCTTAATATGAAATCTTTTATTGAAACATAATTAATGCTAAGATGAATCCTATAAATTTACAAGAAATTTATTTTAATTATTTTGGATTTTGTAACATTTGGATTCGTAATTAATTGCTCTTAAGTATAATTGAATAACATATTTTTCTGAAAGGTAACAACAAATTTACAAAGATTACTTCTATTTGCATATCAGCAAATTGTTAAATAAATTAAAAATGTAAAAACTCATTAGCTAATAATTGATTATTAATTCGTGTAATCTAAGCTTTCAGTAATGGAGTACTGATTGCATATATATTAAAAGAATCTTGAATAGATTCAATAAAAAGACTCAAATATTCGATAAAGATATTATTTTTTGGGTTTCTTTATTTTTTAATAAAATTTTGTTTGATCAGTAGTAGCATTTCGTGCTCCTTATTCATAGGTTTGGGGTTCTATCCACGGCTGTGTAAGGTCGACTCAGCCTTTCATTCCTTCAGCTGGTCGATAAACTGAGTACCACAAGCATGTTTGAAAACTAAGCACTCTGAGGGTTTTGTGTGATAATCTGACATCCTAATCAGGACAGATGCCTCACATCCCAGAGATCTTGGTGAAGAAAACAGATATGGGTGCTTATATTCCTTGGCTTTCGTTTGAAATGTTGATTTTTTTAAAATTAAATTTCACCATCAAGTTTTTGTAATTAATCATTCATCAAAACTGTGCATACAAAGCTCTCTGGGTGTTTTCCATGGTGTCTTAAATTATTTTACTCATGTTCATGTTATTTCTCTTAAGACTGACAAGAAATTTTCTAATGAATTTGCATAACTCTTTATATTTGTTCATTTTTATATATTTTTTGCCTACTATATATTTACTATATTTAATTAGAAAACTAATGATTCAGAATGATATATTTTATTTTAATTTTGTAATTTTTTGCATCTTCTTTTCTTTTATAATTCTATTTTCCTTTATTTTTTTAAAAAAATATTAATTAGTAAAATATTATTTACTTTTTTAAAAAATAATAACATGTGAATTATTAAAAAGGAATTCTATAAGTTAAATGCTAACTAATTATCTTTAAAGTTGTGGTTCGGTGTTGTATATGCCGAGATGGCAACATGCCATTGTATTTTGTCTGGTATTTCTATCGTCTTATTGTTCATGATCTTGCCGCAGGCATAAATAAATCTGCAGATAAACATGGAGCCCATAAATCTTCTCGTCTGAAAAATTCCATTACATATATTAACGTCACTGAGTCCAATTTGTATTTTGTAGATTATAAAATGCGAAATTGTGGTGGTCTGGTTGGTTAGGAGCCCCGTTTTTCGTTATCAGAAGTTAACGAAAACGGGGCCCCTAACCAATTCGAATCTCATCCCAATAAAAGATCAGCCATGTTCGCTAATAGTTGCTATGGGACGTTAAATATGCCTTGGTTGCAATGTCCTCCATGTGAAACGATCTTGGGTCTCTTGCTTGTCTAGAAGTCTTGGGTCTCTTGCTTGTCTAGAAGTCTTGGGTCTCTTGCTTGGTCCTTGCTTCTAAATTACGAAGTACCACTTTCGCAGCTATGAAGGCGCACCCACTGACTGCCCCTCTATACAAGGTAACATCACTTTCGTCCCTTGCAGTGCTTAAAGAAGGAAATCCGCATTTTATATGACAACAACTAATTATAATATTACGGTATTTTGTCCAATCATCCGAATTGCTACCCCTTCACCTTCAATTCAACAATTCATGATCTCGATTCCCCGTTCTGACGAGAGTGTATGTGGTGTTTCGAAATTAATTACAATTCCTTGTTGAATTCATGTTCACATACAAAAAGTGCCCATAGAGTAATAACAATCTGAACCAACTTCATCTTTCAGCGAATACATGACTGAAATAAATGTGCAAGTGACATCAATTCATATTTTTCATCTCTTATAACAATCAACAGGTGATAGTTTATTTTTATTTTTACAGGTTTTATTTGTACATTGAAGAGCTGAATTATTGTAAATTCCCAAATTTATATTTTATTATAACAAACAATATATTTGATACCTCGTTGATAACATAAAGACCAAAGGTCGTTAACAGGCATTTTAATATTCGCTGCGTAAATTGCATATTCCGAAAGGACCCAGACAGACGATACCCAGACAGATGGGCATACAAAAGGCAAAACCACAGCATCCATCTTCTGTTGTTCAACAGTAGATGAGATCGAATCCAAGACTTCATGCTTCGAAAAAAATAGTCCCACTACTAAGCCACGAGAGCCCGAAAAATAATATATTAAATAAATGCAATATTAATGATTTCTTAGCATTGCATTCAACAAAGCAGAAAAACTCTATTCATACCTATATATCATAATATCTTATAGGTATTTAAAACAGCTCTGAATTGCAATATAAAATATTACCAGAAATATTATTGAAAAAACTGATATCAAACTCTCATTTATATTGCATTTTCGATTGGTTTGTCACTCAACGGTCATTGTTTTGTTCAAGAGGTCTAATTAGACAAGGACATTCTGCTTAAAGTGGATTCTGAACCACAACAAACATCCAAGACCAAAGTTGGATTCGAACTCACGAGCCATTGAGCCACAGGTAAAAGCGATAATCGTTCGGTTACCACCTTGCCAAGGACACTTTCGAATTATAGTGAAAAAAGTTTGGCATTTTTCTTGTTGCCTAGAACATTTAAAAGCTTTCAGAAAATATTATTCTGACAGATATTTAATCTGCGACGTTCGGTATTTTGTTGGTTTCTTTCTCTCCCTATCAAAGCAAAGAATTTCTGAAAATGCTGAAAATTGATCTATGGAGAATATCTGATGCATTTAAATTAATACTCATTTTTCATTGATGAGAATTACAATTTTCCAAACATATCTCCATTTTGAATATTCCAGATTTAGCTGATAAAGTAATATTAACATGTTTAAATTTTAATTCCATAGAAAAATTAATTCGATTTGCTTGTTGTTAGCATTTGATAACGATTTTATTTTTATCTTGGAATCAAATAACGAGGGAAAAAAATTTCATAAAAATCCTAATTTTCATTTATGAAGTGAAAATTTATACTACTATTTTTTTACTTATATTCTCATAATTCTTCACAGAACCTTCCAAAGGTAAGAACATCTAATGAATGAGACATAATTTTCTTGTACATTTCTTAATTATAACGTATCTTAATATTAAACAAGTGTTTGAATTTTAAATAACATTTTAATTTTTTAACAGACAATTAAGTACTTAAATTAGTCTAGCACCAGACTTACTCATCACATTTTAACACCGTTAGTATTTAAGGCAACTTGTAAATTAGTTAAGTTTTCGTAACTAAATACCTTAATTAACTTCTGAATTAGGTAAATATCTATGTATTTATCTTATTTTTTTAACTTTAAAAATGCTTGCTAAAAATCATCTATGCACTTACTGTTGAAATTTGTGAAAATTTCATCAGCAATTAGAATACTTGATGAGCAAAATTAAATGCATGCATAATTTTATCTAAATTTTTACCCTTTACTTACCCAAAATTATTTGTTACTTTGTGGAAATATGCTTTCTACTATTTTTTTTATTTAAATAAAAGTACTAATCCACTTCTTTTATATAGGAAAGCAAGTATTTTCCAATTTTTATTTTTAATCCTTCCTTTGTTTTCTGTTTCGCTTTTTTATTTTAATATTTTAACATTAAATTGTAAAATTAAAGATTATCATACTTCCAATCATTTGATAAAAATTATAATTAAAGATTTTTTTTTAATTTCCGTTTGAAATTTTTGTGGCTGAAATAAAATTTTTGCCGTCATTTGAATATATATATATATATAATTTTTAGAAGAAAATATGACTAATTAGTTCCCTATCTAAACGTTGAATAAAAATATTATTTTAGAAATATTCTTAAATAATCTGTTAAATTCCAAATCATGTCAATTAATTTGAATTCATCACATAAAGTCAGCTTAGATTTAAAATTAATGAAATTATAAATTTCTTATTTTTTTGGTAGTCCATTTTACTTTTATATATTGGAGATTATTTACATTTTATTATTAATTCATAAACTCATCACTCTTTGCATTAGGGAAATAAGAAAGATTTTTTTAATAAAAAAGGATATAAAATAATTGAAATAATGGAAATTGATGTACAAACTTTTATCTGAATGACTTGATATTAACAAAATTATTTCCTCATCACCGTACCTTTTACACTCGTTCTCTTGATCCAATGTACCAATTCATTAACGGAAATTTAAATTAGTTATTCATTGTTAGTTTCAAAATATGGGAATGAAAATATAACATGACGACAATTTCATCCTTAGACTCTTATTTCGTATGTACTTTCCTGTAAAGATTTTATTGCATTACTAATTTTATAATAAAAGTTAATTGAATTAAATATCAGTGATTTTGAGCCAAAAAAGGCAAACAAAACTTCATTTGAAATTCAAGATTAGGAAACAAATCAGTATCTATATATAAAATAATGAAGAATATAGTCGATGGATAAAAATGCTCGAGCCAAAATTTCAATTTGTAAGGCAAACAAAGTTTAAAGACGGTAAAATTTACAATGGGATTAGAAATGATCCCATTGTAAATTTTATGGTTAATGGTTAGCAGTCAATTCATCTTTAATGAAAAAATGGTAATAATTTACATTCTGGTACCCTTTGAATTTTGGCGAATTTTTGATGCGAAGATAGGCGATAAAGTGTGACTGACAAGATATCTGCTGCTGCTATACAAATGCTAAATTAAGATAGGTTTATCAGAAGTTAAATTTTTATCACCAAATATTTCGCCAAAAACTAGGGGTAGGCAATTCCCCACTGAAACCTAATAAATTAATGGGATTGTATATTCTTTCGGATTCTCAGAATTTCATTTTAACTCATTCAGTTTTATAAAATATCAGTAAAACTGTACTTAAAAATAAAGCTAACAAGACCAATGCTTTATCGAGAAGAATAAAATCAAATTCTATTAACATAAATTAATAAGCTTGTTTTTTATTAACATATTTTTTTTATCTTATATTAGCCTTTTAATGTAGAAATTGACTTCTGATAAAAATATAAATATTTTTTGGTTGAAATTCAAACATTATTAGCTGTGAGTAGGGCACTAAAATTTTTATATAAATTTTTAATAGGTTATTTGAAGTTTTATGTCATTAAAAATAAAGTATAAATTATAAATAAATAAAGTTTAAATTTATAAAAAATAAATAACAAAAAAAATGTGTATGTGTACAAGGCAAAATGATATTTAGCAATGCATTGAAGAAATTTGCTATATTCTTTGGTTTTAATAAATACCAGCATTTGACTATGGTAATCCGTCAAAATTAACTGGATATCCAGATATTAAATGCCGTCACTTTCCTGAATCTTTTTGCTGATTGTGTAGATACGTAAAAAATATGAAACTGTACTAATAAAGCAACAAATGAAGCAAGAAAAAGCTAATGCTTGTTGTATTTAGGAGAATTCTGCAGCATTTTAACCTTCAGAAGTCATAAAAGCAAGTTATTTTACACATCGAGGGAAAAACGTGAGAAACTCTTAAGAATTTGCTACAGTATCATGGCTCCTTAGTTGAAGTAATGCGCGGATAACTTTTCAATCATTGTGACGTAAACTGTATTCCTACCTCTAATGAATGTTATTTTAACAATAGTTTGAGCTACTGCTCTTTTAGAATCTTCTCTTATATCATTCAGTATTAAAGAAATTTTTTAAGAATAATCCTAAAAAATTGAAAAAATGAAAATGTGGCGTGACAATTCATATATGAACTATGGCCTACAGTGCCCATATCTGTTTTCCTGACCGAGGACCCTGGGATGTGAAACATATGTCCCATTTAGGGGATTAGCCTAATGTGAAACCCCAGTGTTTAGTATCCAAGCATGCTTTGTACTCAATTTGTAGACTAACAGAAGGGAGGAAAATCTGAGGATTTTTGTCAACTCAGGAATCGAAACTCGGACCTGTGCCTTGGAAGCGCGATGCGCTATCACTAAGAAAATAATTCTAATAAATTCAAATGAATACTTCTAAGAATAATCCTAATAAGAATTAATTAAGGACTGAAAAATGTTACAAATTATTTCTTATTAAGAAGTTAATTACAATCCATCTAATGAACGACAATTTTCAAAGATATAAAGAACATGACACTCATTTTCTTAACCATTCAAAAAAAAAATCATAAAAAAAATAATCTTACATTTCTTCCTTTCATCTTTAAAGAAACATTGAAATTAATTTCTCAATATTTTTTTTTCCACTTTCATTTTCTTCCCCCATATATTCATTGGAAAATGAAATGTTTCTTTGAAAAATGGTACGAAGGAGTCTGAAAAGAAAACACTTTCCTTTCACACGTCAAATAATTCTTGAGAAGTAAAATTGTTTCTTTACGACATTGCATGAAAACACGCAATATTCGACTTATTTTCCAATAAAGAGAGGAAACGCTTACTTCAAAAATAAAATAAAAAAAATATCATAAAACTTAAAATTTTTTTATAAAGTTAAATTTAGAGGTGAAAATACTTACTAGAATAGAAGAAAATTATTTATCTCGATAGAAAAACGTTCTCATTGAAAATTCAGTGAACCAAGGAAATTTGTTAGAGAAGATTGTATGTGATACTATTGTGTCAGTTACATGTGCTTTTCAATGTATAATATTAATAACCACATGAGACAATTAATCATATTTATCTGTAGTCAAAATGGAAACCATTGTTAGACATTTTTTAATCTGAAACTCTGACCATATTTTTCAAATTTCACCAACCACCTTTTTTAATAAGTGCTTAAGACTGCTGGGGAACCTGGAAATTTTGCTGGTTTCCTTCCTTGTTACATGCAAATATAGCTTACTTTCCATGGAAAATCTTCCCGAAGTGACAGCTTTAAACTACATTATTTAGATGTCTTTAATGTCACATTTCAATCCTTTCACAATATATTCGTGAGTATTTCTAAAAATAAACCTCACTGAGAACTAATGCTTTCGAACATAACAAAATATTTTGGTTCTATCTAGATCATAATGTCTAGTCTTATCTAGTTGACTTCTGATCTAACTAGAATATAAACCACACTTTAAGATATCAAATAGGATTTAAGTGTTTAGATTTACAAAATATGAAGAGTGTTATCCGTTGAAATGGAATGAAAAACAAAAAGTTTATCAAATGCCCATAAAACTGTGATTAATTATTTCTTTCTCTTTCTCTCACTTATTCTCTTTCTTGGGGAAATTTTTCAGCTAAAAAATTTCAGAGCAAATAATTTTTAAATACTATATTGAATAATATTTTTCCTAAAACGTTTCTCAATTATTATGGCGTACATGTCAATACTGAAAAATTTTTTAAAAATTTTGCATAACTAATTTATTCATTCGCATTATGAAGCTTACAAAATCAGTTATTAGTAATTACCTTAGGATAATACTGAAATCTAAGGAGTTACTAAAAACTGCTTTAACAGAGAACAGTATTAACAAAAAGCCAAAAAGCTTTGAGCAAGTATGGTATGGAAAAGCGAAGAACTCATCATTTTAATTGACATAACTAGATAAATAAGAAACAATGGAGTAATTATTTATATTTTGAGATCAAATTTTAGTTTTTAATCTCTTAAACTTATATATGAAACAGCTGTTGTGGCACCAGCATGCTTTTCTGTACCTAGCCCTAAGTTGGGCTCTACAATTTAGATAGAAGCAGCCGGGTGGAGTCTGCATGATTTTGAAGCCGGGACCAAGCAGAAAATCCCCAATACTTGGCCTGCCAACCCTAAAGATAACATTTCATTTGTAGGACATTGCGACAACACCCATTTTTAACATGACCCAGCCGCCGTTAGTGAACACGATGGATCTTCGATCAAGTCGGGATTCGAACTTACTACCTTCCAATAATGAGAACGACGCCCTAACCTACCAGGCTTCTTTTTGAGCTCTACAAAGTGTGTAGGTGAAAGCAATACTTATGTAGCGAAGCAACAAGTGGGTATGTCATCCTGAAACAGAATGTGAATGGACTTCGTAATTTAGAAGCAAGAACCATGCAGAACACTCCCAAACTTGGTCTACCACCCCCTGAGATATCATTTCACTTGGAAAACATTGCAACCATGATTTGTTTAACATGATCCTGCTGTTTTTAGTGAACACACGTTTAAATCGAGATCGGTTAAGTCTAGAATGAATTCGGTTAAATCGAGATTCAAACTTAATATCTTTTGATACTGAGAACGACGGAGTAACTAACCAGGTCACCGCAGCCTCTGTATATTCAAAGTTGTTATATTTTTTTCGGTTTGGGCTTTCAAAATAAACAACTAAAAATACATATATATGCATAAAAGATAGCATTTAAAGAACCAAGTTTTAAATTACAGACACAAAAATACATAGCAAAAAGATTTAAATTTTGATTGCAAAAAATTAAGTCGAAACTTCTCCTGAAAATAATGTATACTTACAAAAACTATTTCTGAATATTTCTTCTTGAACAATATAATACCAAAAACAAAGTAAACTATTTAATTATTAATGAAATCAAAATTCAGTTGCATATGTATAATAAATATTAATTTTATACTCCATATCAAATTTTGGTTTTAACTAGATTTGGATTATTAGTTAAATTAATATAACTTTAACTTTAATTAACAAAATTTAGTTACAAAATATAAAATTTGTGGAAACGAATATTTCAAATTTATTTTTAAACTTCATATTATATATATATATATAATAATCAAATGTTGGGTTTAAACTAATTTTTATTAATTCAACGCAGAAACTTGTCTCCAATGATTGCGTCTTTCGATAATAATGAGATCAAGAAATATAACATTTATATTGTGGAAATATTGTAGCGACTGCTAAACCTGATTGTACTAAAAAAAGAACCATTGTTATCTTCATAACTGCTTAATGATTAAAAATAAATGAAATAATTTTTGAATATTTTTTCATTTCAATTTTTAATGCATTTGATTAGATCACAAGTTTGGAGATTACTGCATCACTTTTGGAATATTTTTTTAATTCAATTTTAATCAATTTGTCTAGAATTGTGTTCGAAAGAGAATTTAACGTTTTAGAAATTTTGCTTCAATTTTACCCACGCAGAACAGTGTAAGATTAAATATCTTGAATTAAAAAATCATTATAAAAATTATTTCCACTCAACTGAAATATATTTTACTGAGCCAATTGTCAGAAATGATTTTTATGATCTCTAATTTAAACTCTAAATGAATCTAATTTGATTTAAGTCTGAAAATAATTAAATGCATTTTAAACTATAATATTTTAAATTAAACACAGATTTAACTAGATAGATATTTGAGAAAAAAAACTTAACCGAAGTTGAAACTATATTTGAGTTTGAAATATAAATATGGACATCCTATTTGAGTTAGAGCGTAATGCATTTGCTTCTATCAACATTTACAAATGTCGACTTATTCTGAATTTTTCGTTTGTTTAAATTTACACAAGTTTAGCTCGATCAAAGAGAGAGAGAGTTTAGAGAGAGAGAAGATATATATATATATATATACTTATATATATATATTAAATAATTTATAAAAAATTTACTTACTTTGATTGATTCTAAGAGGATTTAGTAAAAACTAATAACCATTTTTCATCAAAACCAATAAACAATTTTTGCCAAAAATACAAGAAAAATTGTTCATTTATTATAATTATATTATATACTAAAATATCTTAAATTTATATTTATTTTAACAATACGAGGGTTACTCTGAAATTTTTTAGATACATGTAGAGAATTTGCAAAATAAATATAATGGTTTAATTTTAAAATACAAAGTATTTTAACACAGAAGACGATTTTTTACTGACTTACTTCAACTTGTTTAGCGTAGAATAAATTTTAAACAGAAGTGAAAATGGAGTTGACGCGAGAACATTTTCACGCTATGATTTTCTACGATTTTAATACAGGATTAAATCAAGATGAATACATTCAATGGTTGCAATTAGCATTTGGTGATGAATCTATAGCTCGTGCTACTGTATTCAGATGGTTTAGAGAATTTAGAAGAGGTCGCAATTTTCTTCAGGATGAAGAACAAACAGGAATGCCGCCGTCGGCATCAATCCCGGATAATGTGTCTGCCATACGAAAAATGTTAATGGATGATCATCGCTGTACTCATCAAATGATACAGAAGGAGCTTAACATTGGATCCACAGCCATACACAAAATCATTCATGAAGAATTACATATGAAAAAAGTAATTTGCCGTTGGGTTCCCCATAATCTAACTGAGCACCAAAAAGAGGAGCGTGTCAGAATCAGTAAAGAAACTCTTAAATTGCTAAATAATGGTGGCCACCGCATTATTTCTAAAATTGTAATAGGTGATGAAACGTACATACCGTTTTTTTACGTTCCAACACGTCAAGAAAGCAAAGGATGGGTCTTTAAAGATGATCCCACGCCGACAATGGTGAAAAAACAACGCACACTGAAAAAAGTGATGTATGCTGTTTTCTTCAAAAGTACGGGATTGGTCAAAGCCATCCAGTTGGAAGGACAAAAGACACTAACAGCAAACTCAGAATTTGTAACTGAATTTGTAAATTCTACAACAACTGAATGTTAGGGGACTAATGTTTCACAGTGACAAAGCATCTTTACATACAGCCAGATAAACAGTTGTGTTTCTTAAACAAAAACAAATTAAAGTGATCGAACATCCACCGTATTTACCTGATCTAGCTATGTGCGACTTTTTTTTATTCTTTAATCTAAAGAAAACTTACGTGGACGTTGTTTTCATTCAGAAGAAGAAATTGATGTTGCTATAAATGCGTTTTTTCATCTATTCCAAGAAATGAATGGCTTGAGGCATTTAATCTGTCTAAAATTCGTCTACAAAAGTGCATTGATGCTGAAGGAGACTACTTTGAACACACCTAAGATTTTGTAAGTATAACTTTAAAAACCTAGTTGTATCTCAAACATTTCAGGATGACCCTCGTATTTTAGGTCTTATAACTATATTTAATAGTTCCCTTTGAAATTTTAGGGATTTTGGCGAACTTTTTTCTTTCTAAGTTCTCGTGATAGTTATTTTCAATTAAATAGTTAAAATTGTTTATTTTCCAGTGTAACAAATCCATTGCTCACACATTTTATTTCTATAAAATCTACTAACCAATAATTTAAATATTCCTTTATTCCAATGATTTACTCAACATATAAATTTATAACATACACTGGAATAACCTTCAAATTTAATTGCCTAAACTATTGCCTAGAGAAACACAGATATTAGATTTGGGGATGATTTTGAAGTTACATATTTTTAAGTTTTAACCTTAACATTAATTTTTTCCAGTGTTTGTTTTTTGAGAACATCAAGGCACATAATATCTGATCCTGAATAGTTCTCCTGGATATTATACAGAAATTGAACTAGTCTGGAACAGAGACTAAATCAGTAAAGTGGCATTAGCCTATTGATAAAAATCTTCTAGGCATTTAAAAATGAATTTTTGATTTTATGAATATTTAAAGTCTTTGTCATAAATTAAAAAATATTTTAAGTACAGCACACAGATGCACACATACCAAACTCTGAATTTTTTAGCGACGAAGAAATGTCACCAAAATGACATATTTTAATGTCTCGCGATGACATAAATACTAAGGTTTCCAAAGTAGAATTTTCTACATAATTATTATTGGTCTCTGTCTTTATGATATAGTAAAAACCAGGTTGAAAGTTTAACAAGAAAATTCGTCAAAAAAATCACCAAACTCAGAATTTGGCATAATGTATTGTATGACATTTGTGCTTTAAGTACCAGCTGTAACGATAAGTAAACTGAATTTTTTTCATAAAATCGAAGGATATCTTGTAGAAATTAATATGTCTCTCTAGATGTGCAGCAAATTTCATAAACAGAACATGCATAAAACGAAGTAAATAACTTATCCAATTAATAAAAATTAAAATATTTTATTTTTTAATTGTCTGCTATTTAAAACTAATGAGAATTTACGTCTGTGAACTCAAAGTAAAAAATAAATTAGGAATTATTTCATTTTAAAATTTATGCTAATAAATCTTTTTAATTTTTCCAAACAATTCATATATGCTGAATAGTTTCATTTAAATATATGAAAGAAATGCCGAACTATATATTTTCTTCAAAGATAACAAATTTATTTAATCAAAAGTAGATAAATTAATTTCGGAATCTAATTAGTTCAGATCTAATTACAACTTCTATACAAAGCAAATAGAATAAATTATCTCCAATATATTTAGGTCAATTAAATGCATATTACGAAAATTAATAATTGTTATAATAACTATAAAAATCAAATAATAAACATTCAAAATTATTACTTGACTTATTATATGTAATGTGCTTAGTGCATTATATAAATAAATAATTCTATTAAATCGAAATTTTTATCAATGAAAAATTCAATATGTTTGGATTATGAAAGCATGTTTATATCGTCATAATTTATAAAAGCTAATCTCATCGCCGGAATATTATTTGCCAATATATATATGATATACATATTCTGATTAGTTTTCGTATATTACAGTATATCTACTACAATGCGATGAATATACTTGTAATATAAAAGAATCTGCTTGATGGATATCGCAAAATATGCTAGACCTTCGATTGTTTTATAAGTCCATTTTCCTATTCGACCCCATTACACACACACACACACACACACACACAATTATAAAAACTACTTTTTATAAATATCCTTATCATACTTAATAATGATATTCCAGTATCATTTTTATATAGAAAAGTTTCTTTGTGAAACACAGAAGTTCTAATAAATTATTGAATAATTTTTTTTTCCATAAATGAAGAAATTGTCAAATTTCTACTAGGCTAATCATTCATAAAATGTTCTGAATATTTAAAATTTATAAATTATATATAGACATAATAAAAAAAACTTTCATGTGGTTTCATCTAATTTAATGTATTTGTTACTGACAAAGTTAAAAACTCAACATTTTGATAGAAAAGTTTATAGAATAACGAAATTGGGTAGGAAAATATAAAACGAAAAAAATCTCCAGTTGTTTTCGTATGCCAGCTAGGCTGGCAAAATGTGGGGTGCGCTGCTCCACTTTTGCTCCACTCGCACAGGCCATAGGGACCCGTTTATAGGGTAGACAACCATTCAAAACCAATTTATACAAGGAAAGGGCAAAGACAGGATAGGTAGAGAGAAAGTACATCCATGCCCGAACCGGGATTCGAACCCAAGAGCTTCCTACCCGCAATCAGGCATGGTGACCACTAGCCAAGTTGAGCGGCAGAAAACCTCATACATTATTTTATGCATTCAGTGGAATAATATAGGTTTACCGATTAGTTCTTGTTGTCGTGAGTCAATTAGGCTGGCATTATGGGGTGTGCTGCACCACTTTTTCCAACTGAACCATATTTAGGTGTGGAGTCCGACCTCCTCAGTACACACATGCTATAGGTACCCGTGTAGAGGGTAGGCAACCATTCATACAAAGAAAAGATAGGTAAAGAGAAAGTACATCCACACCCAAACCGGGTTTCGAGTTTAGGACCTCCCTATCTGGAGTCACGCACTCTGACCACTAGACAATTTGGGCGCCTACCGCTTAGTTCTAAATATTAAGTGACTGTTAATCTCCAACCCAGATTCCGAATATACCGTTGGCAGTTGATCATTATTCGAAAGCGTTAATGTATGTGTGTGAACTTAAGTATGTTTGACAAAAAAAAATAATAATTTTAAGCTCTTTACAAGAAAATAAAATTATACAAAGTATATTGTTGAAGAGAGAAAGATATCTATAGACATTTGTTTTAAATGAATCTTTTTGTGTGATTTGAAAACCTCAAACAGTATACTAATCAAGACTTTCTTTTCTCATAATTTGCATAAATAGCATTCGCCTTTGAATTTAATATCTAAATATTGCATACTGTTTTAAAATTGTATAAAAAAAAAGGAATGATGATAAAAAAAGTGCGCTTTTTAAGAAATTGGTTATTGCTTCTGAATTCTCCTAACTTTTCTCTATTTAATCATTCTATTTTTGAAGAATTATGTGACTGTAAAATCTGCAGAATGACTCTTGAACTTTATCTTATTCTTTTGCACATTAAAGCCGTCTCTGAATTAAAGAAAAGAGGTGTGTTATCTGCATGCATACAAGACGGCGCATCATTTATGCCAATCCAGTGAAACAATTCCTGCTGCAAACCATTGATCAAGATAGAAGAATCAGTCAAAATTGTAATATTATATGGCCTGCAAAATCCCCTTACCTCAAACCAGCTGCCTGGATATGGATAAACTTGAAAATTTACTGATTGTTTTCTGCTTTAACATTAACTAGAATCGGGCATTCAATATGTGATAAAATTATTACAATTTATTTGGACACGTTGCACACTGTGCTACGAAGTGTTGTATGTCACGTTAGTAATGTGGAGTGTGCTATTATTGAACATCAATCACATGAATATTTGAATGGAAATATAGTGTTTCTATGTCCTTTGTGTTTCAAGTTGTCAGAGCCCTCTCCCATTTTCATGTAATTCTAAATAAAAGAAGGCTTATTTGTAACCTTTTTCTTGTAAATCACAATGTTTATCATTATTCTTTCCTTTTCCAGCTTAAGTTTTAACGAATTTTTGACTCTTCCAAAATATTAATTCTCAAGCATCATATTTGAATTAAAACTTTAAATGCCTAATAATTTAAAATGTTTATTTCTCATTGCACTTACACTCTTTAACTAGTAAATGTGTGTCGTTATTGTTACTTATGACACTTGGACAAGCAAAGCTCGCTATGCCAATTTGCGAATTTAAGTCATTAGTCTTTCGTTTAATCAGAGCAACACGAAAGTGAAATTACGACTTTGCTGTAAACATCTCTGATAGATTGCACCACCAGAAGATCCACTCCCTCATTTTTGACATAGATCCAGAGGGGGAGGAAATTTTCCCCAGACCATTACACCCATGATAATTAGTCAATGACTGACCACAGGACTTTCAATTCTCAAGATTTAACGAGCACGTATATCGCATGTACTCAGTGGATCTTTGGTGGCATTAGGAATCGAACCCCAACCTTCCGAAAGAAAGGCCGATGCCTTAATCACTAATCTACCACGGCTCTAGTAAATGTGTTTATCTTATACATGCTCAACACAAATATAAGTGTTAAAAAAAAAACTTATTATAATGCTTAACAATATTGAAACTTATTTAGGTTATCAATAGTTAAAATATTTCTTTACATATACTTTTAAATACATTATTTAAATGAAGCGAGTTATTAAATATGATAGGACATTTTTACTGAATTTTCAAAATAATAATATACATAATAATGCAATTTGGTGCCAAGAAAAATGTCCTATGCAAATATGTGATATTAATTTGATAAATTCTTGCAAAAATAAAATCCAACTCAATCAGAAAAATCAAACAGAAATACATTTTTGCCATACATATAAACTTAAAACAATAATGCAACTATATTCCTTTTACTGTCTTTTCTGTGTGCATATAAATTTTAACGAACTATAATTTTCTAAACATTCTCCCAGACATATAGCAAAAAGTAAATAAGCTATTCAAATGATATAAATTTCTGAGCAGCATAAATAACTAAAAATATATTCTATCAATAAATTTAAAATAGCATTAAATTGCCCTGATACTATATATATATATATATATATATATATATATATATATATATATATATATATATATATATATATATATATATATATATATATATATATATATATATATATATATATATATATATATATATATATATTTGCACTTTAAAAGCTTAAATAACTTCTTAACCTCTTTTCAGGTTTTATAACATAATTTTATGTGACATGAAAACAGCTTTTCAATCTGAACTCTTGAGCTAGAAATATTTACTATTTTATGCTTTCTCTCTTATTTTAGACATTTATAAAGTCACGAAAAGTAAAAAAGAAAACTTTGATGAAATTTGCCAAGATATTTTCATGACCGGCACGCTCTATTTACTAGAGTCTAAATAAAAAATTGCACTGTCTAAGACTATTATTCTTTGGTAATAAAGCAAAACAAACAATTTATTTTTAAAACTGGCCATTCTATTTCCTTTGAACCGATTCTCTGTCTTGTTTTAAAAATATAGTCATTGACTGCGCTCTTAGGGCTCATCAAAATTCAGGAAATTAATTTGCTTACTTTTAGTGAATTATGTTTTGTTATTTTCTGCGGAAAACAAAGATAAACGAAAAGTATTTCGTTTCTAATAGATGTTTTGGAATGATTTGTGAGTTTTGTGCTGTACAAACTATGCTATATGAATGCCGAAGAGAAAGAAAAATGCCATTAGGGAAAAATGCCTAGTATTTAATAAATAAAATACATTTTACTAGATGATGTTTTTGTATGAAAACAGAAAAATAGAATTAAGAAATATGAGTGGATTGGAAAATACAGTATTAATTGCTTAAGACACAGAAAAGTTTCAAAATTATATCTATTGGCATTATGATTAATTGTACAGAAAGTGAGACAAACTCCTTCAATTTTTAAGATAACAACTAATCCATGGCATAACAGGCATTTATAGCATGAAATAATTGGACAATTAAATGCATTATCACTGCACTGTCTTCGCATAAATTTTGTTATGAGAAGCAATTTCACCAAAAAAGACCTACATAAGAATCATTGTAGTAATATATAGAAGAATGAATACATCTAAGTATACCCCAGTTCTTCTTCACTTAGATGTAAAGAGAACATCTGGATAACTAAACAAAATATACTTGAACAAATACATCCGAAACATGTACTATACTGTTTAAATTAACTGAGATAAAACAGGTACAACAATTTTTCTAAGTCCTTAGCTTTTAATCCTTACATACACTAAATAGACTAATAAGTCCTTAAACGAAGTATGTTCTACTTTTACAAAAGTGACCTCTACAACATCTTGACTTTGATCCCATTAGTGCAGTACTTATACTCTGAACTTCATCATCATGAAATCTTATTTGTAAAACATTTTTTATCAACTGTTTTCTCTCTCTCTCTCTTATGCAATCTTAACTAAATAATTCTTAAAAATATGGTATAAGTTCCCAATGTGGAGTCCCATCAGAATGAACGTACAGTCCAATCCAATGGGCATTGATACTCAGATAAAATATGAAGTTGTTCATCTACCTTTCAAGGAAATTAGGTTATATATATTAATCCTGACGCAATCCAAGAAATGCAATGTAATTCCAAGAAAGTTTGAAGTCCTATAAATAGATATATATCTAGAGAGGTTGGTTGAGTTTCATGGCGTAAGATCCAAATAGAACAACCTGCATTAATAAAATTCGAGAGGAGTAAAGAAATAGCATTCTCATTTAGAGACAATGATTTCAGGTCTCTAAATTATCACTCTTTTGAAAGATAGTGTATATTGAAGGATACTAATATTAAAGTGCTTTTCCTAAAATACATTTATATCAATTTCAGCTAACAATTACAACATTTCTTATTGAATAATGTTAATTTATGATAAATCAGACTGAAAAAAGTCACTTGCAAAAAATATTTTATTTCTTGCTGGGCAGAGGGGCATGTAATGAATGAGTTAGGCATCACAAAGATAACTCTGCTTAATGGAAATAGCCCTTTTGTTTAAAAATTAGTTCATCTACCTCAATAAACAGGAAAACTTGGTTAAAAAAGTTCAATTTTCAAAACTGGAAGTTTTTTGCTTTTTTGTTTTATTTTTAACATTCTAAAAAAGAGAAAGAATTTATTCATATCCTAGTAATATTCAATAGTTTTGTAATTCTGTGGACATTTGCACTAAAGCGTCCAAAGAAAATTTCTCCATTTTTATCATTTTTTGTAAACCAATGTAAAAGAAACATATTTTATAGTGATGATTGTGTTACAACTTATATGATTTTTCGATGATAATAAAATTTAAAATCCAAATCTTAAAAAGATTGTTTCCGTGTCTCACAAAAATGATAGAGCAGCCGAATAGTATGCTTTATTATTAAAGTCATGCTTTATTTAGTTTATGCTTTATTTTTAAAGTCAGTGACTGCGAATTTTACTTCAAGAATGAAGGATTATTGTTGGTCAGAATCCATTAAACTCTTCAAGACTAGATCGAATTATCACTCATGGGTAATAATGTTAGGTAACAGGAAATGTGTCTGTAGATGATATTTCCCAGAAATCATAAATCATTATCACTCATGGGTGATAATGTTAGGTAACAGGAAATGTGTCTGTGGATGATATTTCCCAGAAATCATAAATCATTATCACTCATAGGTAATAATGTTAGGTAACAGGAAATGTGTCTGTGGATGATATTTCCCAGAAATCATAAATCATTATCATTCATGGGTAATAATGTTAGGTAATAGGAAATGTGTCTGCGGATGATATTTCCCAGAAATCATAAATCATTATCACTCATGGGTAATAATGTTAGGTAACAGGAAATGTGTCTGTGGATGATATTTCCCAGAAATCATTTCTTAACTTAATCTTCAGCTGTTTTCCTGTAGAAAGTAATGTAAGCGATGGTTCAGTGCACTAAAAAAAAATTCTAAGATATAAATTTTACTATCCCTTATCCTTGTAAATCAACTAAAAGAGGTAAGATGTAAATTTTATTATCCTTTAATCCTTTATCCTTGTAAATCAACTAGAAGAATTAAGATGTAAATTTTATTATCCCTTATCCTTGTAAATCAACTAGAAGAGTTAAGATGTAAATTTTACTACCCCTTATGCTTGTAAATCAATTAGAAGAATTAAGATATAAATTTTACTGTCCCTTATCCTTGTAAATCAACTAGAACAGTTAAGATGTAAATTTTATTATCCCTTATCCTTGTAAATCAATTAGAAGAATTCTTGAAATGGCTAATATGACCCATATTCATTGCTCATATTATTTCTGTTTATCAAAAAGTTATCATTAATAAAAGATAACCATAAAACGACATCATGTGCATGATAACATTTATTTTGCACATCGTTGTTAAATTATTCAAGCGTAGTGGATATAGTTGTCTTCGTTTGTTATATCAGAACACGCTTCACTATATTGAATATTATCGTATTTCAACGTATTCCCGCTGATTTACTTTTCGTTCACAATTTAACTAAGTAGACATTACTTTCTGCTGGATACTATATGGATAATATGCAAATATTTTACATCATATTTTAAGTTTTACCTCATGAATTAAAGATTCAGATTTCAGTTGATCCAGCCAAACAAATATATAATATTGCTTACTCTTTTTACAATAATTTATGTTTATGTGTTAGAATATTATATTTATTTTATAACACCCACACACCATGTATCAATATTTACGTTTATTTAAATTATTTATACCAACTCCCATTAATTATATTGTTATGGGTACCTATTTTTCTTATTTTAATGATAATTGGTGATATAAAAACAAAATGTAAAAAATATTCAAATTATATTTTACATACGTTTCTGCGCAGATTACATTTTTACTTGCTGTAAAGAACATACATTCCTTCTCTAATCATACCGGCCAGCACACAAAAATTCACCATTACTAGGAATATTTTCATTAATCATACGTAAAATAAAAATATAATAATTATTGCATGTTCATATAGTTTTGCTTCAAATTCATAAATTCTTTTTAGTACTGGCACAGTTCTATAAGTAAAATCAATATGAATTATTCAATGCTTGATATCGAACAAGATTACTTTGTAATCTTACTATATTTTTCATCTTTATTTAATAAATTTCTGAGTGGAATTAGTTTGAAAAAGCATGTGACATCAAAACGCAAATAGAAAGATAGAAATCTGACATAGTAATCGTTTTATTTCACTTTGTGTTGCAAGAGTTTGTATACATCCCTTAAATGAATATCAATTACAGAATTCAAAATGAAGTTACTCGTATTTGATTGGGATTGTTTTATATGATGCAACTTCATGGTTTCTGAATGCAAAGTTAGCATTTATTTATACATTAACTTTTGGAATTATCCTTTTTCCTAAAAAGGAAAAGAGATTGCTCAAGAAATTCAAACAACTCAGTTTCACAAGCCTAAGCTATTTTTTAATTCCATTTCATATTCATGCTTACATTTTACAGAGACCCGGAAGAGTTTGCTTGCATCTATGGAATGGAATATTCATCGCAAACTTCCCAGCATGCATCACGCCGGAAGTGGCTTGATCGAGACTCGAGCCATCCATCATTTTTCTCTTCTTGAAGCATGGACACGCACGAAGGCACGACATGCAAATAAATGGCGGCATTTCCTCAGCTCTTTTTGCATTCCTCCATTTTGTTTATTTTTTAAGTGAAATTGATTATAATTTATTTATACATTCCTCTGAGTATAGAAGCAGCTTACTCCATAAATGTCAGCTCAGACAGTGTGCCCAACACACACCCATACAAAAAATTTAGACGGAACTAAAAAGGTTAAGTAAAATGTTAGAGCTACTTTATAGTCTCGACCAGGGGTGTATCTCAAATTTGTAATTAGTTTGGAAATTCTGATTAATAATCACTTTCTCGAGGCTTTTTTTTTTTACCGTCTTTCGTGATGTTCACTTAAAGTAGAGTAATGGAAAGGTGACATAACTTATTACTTTTCAATCTGTCAACTGTAAGATTAAGACATTAATTTTGTAGGAAAAGTAAATGTTTAAAAGCTTAATTTATTTTTGGTAAAGCACATATACTTAAGAATGAAATGAATAATTATTATCCCAACAATCATTTAATTTTCTGCAGACTGTTTTTTTAATCAGAGCTCGATATAGTATTAATATAAGTTTTCTTGGTTTAGAATTATTATGCTTTTTATATCATTACTGTTTCGATGCAGATCTAGAATTTTAAAAAAATAAGAATTTTCACATATTTATGTTAACATAAGAATTACAATTTAATTTTTAAATTGTTTTTGAAGTTTCCGAAAATAAAAATTTAACTAATAAAAATATTGAAAATTTTATTAAGTTAATAAAATAAACATTAGTATTGGCACAAATAAAATCTTTAAATAAATCATATTTTTTAGAAAGCAAATTAACAAACGTTTAATAATTTTGAGTTCCTCAGCAGTTAATAAGGCCAATTAAAATTAATAACTTATAACACCTCGATATCAACATTTCTTATAAGGAATTATAATAAAATTAATTTCGATGGTGGTAAAACAATGATTATATATATAATATTCATTTTCTATTAACATCAATTGAGATAACTAACAACTAATTACTAAATTAAAATTTCAGATCAAATCAATAATTTTCACTTGAAAAAATCCAAACAGTAATTTTAGATATTTGTGAAGTTTTCTAAATACTTCCGAGATACTTTTTAACGATTGTAACTTCGCAATACTCTGTAAAAAAATATATCATGAAAGCTCTGTTTTGTACAAAATAAGACAAATAGATTCAGTTTACATCTCTGAATTGGTACTTAAGGGGTCTCAGAATTCAGAATGGATTGGATTGGTCGAGAATTAAAAGTAATATAATTTTTTGAATTATTATTTTCATTTCTATATAGCAGAGGTTAGTTGCTCGTAAGAGTTACATTTTTCAAATGAACAATAATTTCTTCCCATTTAAGTAGATATTTTGCCCCAAACTGTGGGCATAAAATGTAAAACTGTTACTCACATTGTAATCTTTATCATACAAAATTGTCTTAGAAATATGATACTTAGACTTTTGCATTATATATTAGACACAATGAAAACATAAAATACAAAATTATGGAAAATGTATAAAGAAATTTATTCACTCCCTTGTGACACATGGCAAACAATCATTGAAAAGTGAACTATATAAAGAAATATCAATATAAAGAACACAATAATCCTGTTTTAATTATTATTATTTGCATTAAAATAGAGAAAATCTTAAATTTTCCAGCAAAATATATACTTAAAAATTAAAATTGAGAATTTCGTTGAAACAATATGAAAGTTATTTTTAAAATCAAAATTGCTTTAATCCTTTATCATTAAAAGATACAAATAATGAACTAATATTAAAAATTTTCGAATAAAATAATGGAATATTATAATGATGTTTGTATGCTATATTATTTCTGAGATATTTATGCAAATGAATTAATGTTATGTTTAGTTCTCATAACAATAATTAAATTTATTTCAATTCAATGAGACAAATTTTCGAAAAGTCTTGGAAATCCAGGATGATGAGAAAAAGATGGCTAAATATTTAAATTTTTGTACAATAATAAAAAAAAAATTCCTATGGCTTGTGAGTTGCATGACAGTGACAGCGTCTAAGTTTCAATGAAAATTGTAACTTTTAGAAATTCTGAGAATATAAGAAATAGAGTTCTCTCTGTGTGTTATAAATTTCCTCATTTTGCTCTTTCTATTCAGGTAATAGCTTTAATCATTTTGTGCAATTTGTTTCACAGATACAAATTTTTGTGAAATGTTCCTTGGCTTGAAAGTCAATGGACTTTACTCACGGGCTAATGCATAAGTTAGTATATCCTAACAGTCTCTAATATTTTGAGTTCTGTTCTAAATGAAGCAATTTCAAACACTTTATTTTCTGTTTCTTCTCACTTCCAACAGCAATGGTTTTCCAGCAATACATCATAAGTCTATTTATTCAACTCAGTTACTCCATAAAAAATGACCAAACTTTAATATCCTTCCGTGTTTTAATTTCTTGTCCTTCAAGTAAAGGCTTAGAAAAATCTTATTCCCAATATTTTTCCAGATAAAAATTCACTTGAGGAGAAAGCTGGATCAATGTTATTGTAAGCATTATTCAATCGCCTCGACAATTACAATCACACATGTCTATTTAAACAGAGCGATAAATATCTTATCTTTGACCTTCAAAATGTAAAGGAAAATTTACATTTTAGGGATTTTTATTCATTTTACCTCAAAATGCTTACTATTCATAGCCTTTCTCTTATTTGCCATCCTTAAAAATCATCATTTTACTTAAATAAGTTGCACGTACGGATTTTTATGATATAAAAATATGTTTCTGAGTCCTACAGGCATATTTCGTATTTCCTGCCTAGCAAAAATTAGCCATTCTTTTAAATTCTTTCAAATGCATTAAAATTTATACCATGATTGTATATTAATAAATATCGCAATATCTATTCAATAAAGCATAAAACAGAACTTCCGTCGCACTCATTAAAACAGACTTACTCAGTAAAATTTATTATTTAGAAAACGAGGAATTCATTTTAGATAAATATTTCAAAATCTCTTCTGAGCAAGAATACTGTACAGTAATTTTAAAAAAATACTTGCAATTCAGTATTCCTTTTAATTTATTCTTTGACGTCCCTCGCCAAAATTCCGTAGAAATTCTTATTGTGAAGATCCACGCCACTTGTCCTCGCTGTCTGAACTGAATATGGAGCTATTCAGCGTAGATTTCCGACTCGAAAAAGGCGGTGCTTGTCATAAAAGAGAAACTTCAGAAAGCGGAAGTTCCAAACAAAGGATAGGTAATTAAGAGATTTAAAAATCTTTGATTCAAAGTTATGACATTGATGCGTCGGTCATTGTCTTCTTCAATATTCCGTCATGGACAGGCAGTTCTTTTGGAGCACTATTCACCGACTTGATATCTTAGTTTTCTGTTTATAAGAATCCCGTTGTTTTATGGCGCATTGTTTGCATTAAAATTGCGTGTCCTTAACGATCTGTGTCTCCGAAACTTCCACCCTCACGGTGATTACGTTGTCGAAGTCATCGCCTTATGGTGACCAGTACACTTGGCGACGGATGATTGATGGATAGGCGCCAAAGCATTGTGAGAACCAATTTTCCATCGGCGTTGAGTATGCCATGTTTTTTCTTCTTGAAAATTGCTTTTATGTTTTCTACCCAGTCTTTCATTCTCTAATCGAATTTTCTTACAACAAATGTCCCATTCGAAAACTCTCCTTAACGAAATTTATGAGGCTATCATTTGATACTTTTGCAGCTTTGTACAATTATTTATTATCTTTAAAAAGCTTTCTTTTTGTGCTGGCTAAGATAAATTACAGACTGTTGGTGTATTCCAACAACTAAAACCATAATAGCATATTTGCAGTTTGATGATGGTTAAATGAGAACTTTTTTTTTTGTAGCTTTTAAATTGAGTTTTCTTTCTTTTACATTCGATCGAAATGTGTTTAGTATTTGGTTATTCTTTTTCTATTACAAATGATAAACTGATATTCGTAACGTTAGATATTTGTAGTATGTTTTTGACTTTGAAAATCAATGAAGTTGTGCTTTTAAAAAACTTGATAAAACGACCAAACTTTGTTATTCAAATCTCCTCATAATTATATAAGTAAAGAGAATGCAAAGTTGACAATTTAAACTAAATTGCGCTATTTTTCACTATTTTGTAAAATATATATTAAAATTAATTTTGTACAATTAAAATGAAACATCAAATAATTGTAATAAATATTGCATAATTAATTAAAATTAAAAATAAAACTCTTTTGTGTTTAGAGAATGTTTTTTTGCGTAAACAATAAATACATACTAAAAGGGGATACAATAGTATATAGCTAGCAAACAAATACTTAACTAATATCTATATAAATGAAAATTTTCAATCGTGTTTCGCGTAAAAATATATTAGCTTCACTTCAAGTAATAGCTTAAGAAATTCAAAATTGGTGCAAATAATAGAATATATATCAAATTGTCGCATATCATTTGCTAAAGATTGGCACAATTTCGTATGACCTTTAATATTTTTTATAATCATATTATACTGAGATAAAAAAAATCACATCAAATTTTAAGTAATGGTGCCAAGCATGAACTGGTTTAGCATCAAAAACATGAGCAAGCTACAAGGCAAACAAGAAAAGTTCTTGCCTTTTTTAATGACTTAAAAGAATATGACCTACAGAAAGTGCAACTTATTGTTAGTCCTAGAAGTAATCGTAATCTGCATCTAGCACCTTCTGCCAACGTGTTTACAGTTGTACAATCTTCTTTGCGGTAAAACTTGGGGGTTTTGCCTGCAAAGAAATCCGTGAGAGCTTGACGCGCTTCTCCTTCAATGGTGAAGAATTTTCCACGAAGATGATTGTCCAGGGAATGGAAGAAGTTATAATCTGATGGTGCAATGTCAGGTGAGTAGGGAAGATGGCGCAAAGTCTCCCAACCAAGTCATTGTATGGTGGTGGCCAGGAATACCTGGCCACCTGTGCGACATACAGCCTCATGTTATTAGTCAAGAACAGTACACCCTTGCGATTAACCAATGTTCATTCTTTCTATTACAATGCCTGTTGCAGACGTTTCAATTGCTACGAGTCAGCAGAAACCATGCGGTAGCATCTCATAGTGAACCACTCATAATCTACCAGACACCATCTTCATCACAGAGGGACAAATATTCTGACTTGAATTTGTGAAATCAATGCGTTGCAGTACGTTTGCTCACACCATTATTCCCAAACACTTGATATATTTGACGACTTGATGATACAGCTGATAAGCCCTCTTTGAAATTGTAATGCAAACAACACCGAACAAGCTCCTTCGGTATGTCCATTTCTCTTCGATACTGTACGAATAACGATTGATGAATGTGAGCGGTGGACCTGCTTTCCTAACGACTGATATTCCTACTCTTGATTAACCTATGCTTCAACCATGTCATACACTAATTTAAATACTTATTCTTATTTCATTTAATGGAAATGTGAAACTTTCTTATTTGCCTTATATTTCATGTACAATTGCTTTAATAATGCCATCATACCATAAAATCAGGCTTACAATTGAAAGCATTCTTGCAAAACTTCATTAAATAGTTTGCTAAAAAATAAGCGCATGCGTTTATTTCTAATAAACTATTTAATGAAGTTTTGCATGAACATTAGACACCATCATTCTTATAATTATTAAGTAAACCACTTTTTTTTTTCGAAAAATATAACTGAAAAACACATCACTTCCTTTCACTGCGTGAAAAGAAACGGTTAATGAAATTTCTAGAGCCTAATTATGATGTATATTAAAAGAAATATTAGTAATTCAATCACTTTACGCTAGGTGATAAATCTCTAAAAATAATCAAAAAAATGAGAATGGATAAAAGAAAGTAGATGTTAAAACAAACTTCGAATTAGTATTTTACAACGTAATGACATTTTCTGTTGAAGGTGATATCAATTGTAATGATATCAATTTTTGTAGACATAGAACTTGTCGCATGAATTTTGCTTTGTACTTTCTCTTTTCACAATGTTTTAAAACTCCAGTTGAATTTCAATTATTTATAAATACAGATTTTTAATAAATAATCTGTATTATTAAAATATCTATATTTATCGATAGTTGAAATTTTATAAACTGAATATAATAAATCTAATTTAAATACAGATTATATATAATAAATAATCCACATTTAAACGATCCTATAATATCTGATAAATGAAAATTATGGACAAATGCATTTGACGCTCGCAGAAAAGACAAGGAAACAGAGCGAAAGGAACGTCTTTGCCCGAACATGGATTCGAATTGGGGACCAACAGCCTAGGAGGTAGCAACGCTAACCAATGAACTTTCGTTGGGCTTATAGGCGCAGTGTGCTAAATTAAACCATTTACCTTATTATATAAAAAAAAACTTTTTTAACCATAACTTTATCGTAATTCGAAAAGGAATATTGTTTTATAATAATCAGATACATTCTCATTCATGGAAAAACAACTTTCAGATTAAAATATTTATGTAGGCTAATAGTCTATGTCAATGTTACATACCTGCCAGCCTTGGAGGAAAAAATCAGTAGATTCAATTCATGTCTCATTTGAAGAAATCAGGGAACACGAACACTAGTGGCGACATTATTGCTTGAAACACATACACACAAAATGCTTAAAACAGTAATACCACTAAAAGACAATTTTACTCTTTAGATTATACATTCTGAGAGTATTTATGTCAAAAATATATATTTTGTGTTAATATTAATTTTTTTATAACACATTCATCAACCTTTTAAAGAAACTATGAAAGATAAAAGAATATACTACATGTAAAAAGATATGCATCAACGTTTATGTCTCAGTATTTATTTTATAGGGCAACTTTTATCACACTAGTGCAATTTATGAGTATTAGGCTTATAAAATTACATAGAAACATAAATTACGTTACTCAATAAATTTAATTCAGTGACAAATACTTTGTTTGAAGGAAATATTTTCCTAATTAAGTTACTAATTACTTGTCATATTCCTCCAAATTGAGCTGTTAATGTAAACATGCACATGTTGTCTGCTCAGAATGTTAATTATATGACTGCCGACTCGTAGGAATCTTGGCAGCCTAGTGCAGTGGCTCTCAACCTTTTTGGGATCACGGAACACTTTTAAGTGGTCTCGATTTTGGCAGAACACCATTATCATAAAATTTGTAAATCTAATGTAAATCACACAAAATAATTGGAAGATTAATATTTAATTGAAATAAAGATATATATTACATGGTAACTTATTTTAATGAGAAATTTGCGCTTGACGACCTTTACAAATTTCCTCAAGGTTGGGTCTTATGTAAGAGAGCGCTACTCTCATTTCTTCTTCTAAATTGATAAGTCTTTCTCTTTTTTGCTTTTAATATTTGTTAGAGTTGAAAATCCAAGTTCGCACAGATAGGACGTCGAAAAGAGCAACAAGATATTCAACGCTCGTTTTGCAATAAATGGATGTTCATTCTCGATGGAAATCCAAAACCTTTCCACTCCTTCTTCTTTGAATTTTAGTTGTAACGTTCGATCCGTTGATATATTAATAAACTCATCTGCTTCCTGAATAGAAAAATCTTGGTTCATTATATCAAATTCACCAAATGGATTTCGTGCCCAATCAAAGTCTTCAATATTAAGAGATGGAAAGTAATGAGTTATTTTGTCCTGCAATATTGACAAATGCTCTGTCACATTTGAAATCATTTTGTTAATGTTAACAATATTTTCCGTTGCTAATAACGGAAACATATCAAATTTGCGATTTTGAGCAATACGATTTTTCCAAAGCAAAAGCTTTTTCTGGAAAGCTAGCAATTTGTCTGTGGATGTCAGAATATTTTCATTTTTTCCTTGAAGAGATGTATTGACTGAATTTAAGTAGCTGAAGATATCGGCTAAATATGCTAGCTTAGTACACCATGCATCATTTTCCAAATATTTTACGTATACATCATTACCCTCTTGTCTAAAAAGAACTAGCAATTCCTGTTTCAACTCATGAACTCGGGTTAGCACTTTTCCTCTTGAGAGCCACCTCACTTCAGAGTGCAAAAGCAAACATTCATATTTGGATTCCATGGTGTTACAAAGTTGTTTGAACATACGGGTTTTTAATGGTCTCGATTTAATATAATTCACCATATGTACGACTTGCTCCAAAACAGACTTTAAGTTTGCTGGTAGACTCTTCGAAATCAAAGATTCCCTGTGCAGAAAGCAGTGAGTAGAGACTATATTTGAATTTATTGCTTTAACTCGACTACAAAATCCCTTAATACTGCCACGCATGGCTGGAGCTCCATCAGTACAGATTCCTGCGCAATTTTCCCAGGATAATTTCCAATTCATTCGTCAATTTGCAGCGCAAAATTTTTTGTACTTAATTTCGACGTCACCGCGTTCTCTATAAAACCTGACATATCTATAATTCTTCTTTTTATCGTATCGTCCGAAACGGGAATTTTTAGGACGTCTCGCTGCGCTTCATTGCCAAACATAATCTTAACAATTTCTAAACATGCGGGCAAAATTAGCGATTCTGCGATATCATGCGGCTTTTGCTTCAATGCAATTAGTTCTGCCACTTTATAAGAAGCGATTTGCGCTTTATCCGAAATTGTAACGCTCTTTCGAAAGCATGTTGCTTGCACTTCTTGATTTTTCAGCAATCTTTCGAAATAATCTTTACCTTTTGAAGTTAGACAAGAATGTTTTGTTGAAAGGTGTCGCTGTAACTTAGCTGGGACCATTGCACTGTTAGCCAATTTTTCACCACATATAATACATCTCGGAATAGGAACATCTTGACTACCGCTCCATGTAAAACCAAACTTCAGATATTCTTCCGAATAATTCCGAACTGATTCGGATATCTTTTTACGTTTATTTTCGGCATTTTTGTTGTCTTGCATATCACCTTCAATTGAAGAAGACCTGCTTGTACTCGCCCCAACATTAACCTCACTTTCACTCTTTCTTTTCACAAATTTGTCCATATTTCAGATTTAAAAGTCTTGTATAAATGTTAAAATAAGCAACTAAAAAGATAAGAATACTGTTAAAACTACACAACTTGCATTTCATCTTATCAATTTCCAACAATATAAAATATATATATATATAATAAAAACACACTCACGAAAACTAGATATTTATATTAAATTATGGCTGAACCTCAGGTCGAAATTGCGCTTTTGTTATTTCGTACGAAGAAAGAGAAACAGCACGAAATCAACACTACGTAGCGCTCCCTGTATTATCGAGTACATTAGAAATTTAGTGGTATTCCCTGGAGTAACTCCAAACGACGTAACTGCGTCGTTTGATAATTACACTGTTAATATTATTGACTGTTCCGCGAAAATTTAGAATAATATTGAATATTTTTGCTAAATTTCAAATAATTAACAAAACTATGTAGTATTTATTTTATAATAATAAAAAAATTTCTTGTTTCTTATTATATTCAAAATTTTCGCGGAACACCTGGGACAGCTTCGCGGAACACCAGTGTTCCGCGGAACGGCGGTTGAGAACCACTGGCCTAGTGGTTACATTGTCATCTTCCCACGGACTCGAATATATATGTTACCATTATATTAGTGCGCCATCTGTTGATTATTTAAGCTCCTAAAACAACTCAACAGACTTTTAATCCAGCAAATTTTTGCTGTTTTTAAATTTTTCATTGAAATTGCCAAAAACTATTATCGTTCTCATGCACCAGCTAGACTGGCAAAATTGGGTGCTCTGCTCCACTTTTCCAAGTGAACCATATTTTGGTGTGGAGTCCAACTTCCTCAATATACACATGCCATAGTTACTGGTTTATAGGGTAGGAAACTATTCACAACCCATTCATACAAGAAAAGGACAAAGACAAGATAGACAGAGAGAAAAAGTACATCATTGCTCAAACTGGCATTCGAACCCAGGACCTCCTTATCTGCAGTCAGGCACGTTAACCTCAAGACAAGTTGGGCTGTTATTAGTAGATTTTGATGCGTTATTGGGAGAAATGATGAAAAACCAGGAGTTTTTTCCAATAAAATCAGTATAGATAGCAGCTATGTGTGTGTGATTGTTAATTTTACATAATTTACACAACAAGAGATGTACACTATACAGTAAGTGTGCTCCATCTTCTCAACCTGAAATCTACTTGCACCACTTCTCCGTTTCTGGGTTGCGAAATCACCTGCGTAGAAAGAAGAGGCTGAAAGAGGATATTAAGAAGGGGCCAAGAAACCGAAAGAACGGGATGCCCAGCTGTGACACAGAAACTGCACCTTTTCATATTCCATTCGGCGTCCAACAACGGCTTTCAGTTTTCTTTCCAAAAGAGTGACAGACGCATCTGTAGAAAAAGAAGAAAAAAGATTTGAAACGTGTGTCCATCAAGAATGCCCCTCCCACACCAACCCTTATCCATCACAGAAAGAAAGCTTCTTTCCTATGGAATGTTTTCAAAATGTCTTTTGCATCATCTTCTAACATAGGATTTATTTTTAATAGGATTTTTGGCTGCCAAAAATATATCATATTCCAAAAAAATAATCTATTGAATCGTAAAAGTGCATTTTAGAATTTTTTTTCATTATTTTCTGATGATGTCATCAGATTAATGTATAAATTTAGTTCAGAAAATGTTCCTTCAATAAATTTATCCTCCAACAAAAGGATATCTTCTATGCAATTGCGAAAAAAATGTTAGCTTAATGTGCTTATTTCACTATCAGCTGGAACTTTCTGCAGTATAAGAATTTATCAATCAATATAAACGTGTTAATGACAACAATTATAATAGCCAAAAATGTAATAAAAATTAAGTAATCAACTAGTAAATGTAGATTGGAGAATTTTTGCGTTGTTTCTTGACTACACATCACATATAAAATAAATTTTAAAGATTTTTAAGAATTTCAAGTCACACACAGTTAAACAATATCTACGGAACTATCTATATAACATATAATTTCGTAAAATCGGATTTTCAGTATTTTATATCACTCATACACAAAGTAAATAAATTGTTTAAATGCGTTAAAATATAGAAATTTTCAGTTGATTTATGAACCCACACACAAAATATATTCAATTAAAAGATTTAATAAAATTAAAAAACCTCAACCATTTTATGTCATAGTACTACCATATATTTTTCATTGACCACTTTAACTTGAATCTGAATTAAATTTTGAGACTATGTCACACACACACACACACACACAGAAAGACATTTATTTAATTTTTATATTTCATTCTACTTTTTATTATTGTTATAGTTCTTGTGAAATAAAGTGAAATTAATAATTTCAAAGAAATAAAGTGAAGATGAGTAAAAATATCTTATTAAAAATATTTATTTTTATTCAATAATTTTTAAGAAGAAAATTTGATTGTTTATCTGAGGATGGTGGAGAGCTAAATTTTAATTTTATAAAGGACTCTCTCTTTCACGAAAATTTATAAGCTGCTCATTAAATATCCATTAAAACTACAAAACAAATTAATATTTGCAAAAAATGTTATATTTGTATTAAACAAATTGAACAACAAAATATAGTTATTAATTCCAAAAATGTAAAATATCCGGCTGCTCCAATAGAGGGAGGAACTCTCCCCCCTCCACACACACACATTGTTAAGCACTGCTGGGGTCAGGATATATTTGTATCTGGAATCAAGAAATGTTTATATTTTGATTTTCTGAGACATAACATTCATATGAAATAACGATGCGTGAATACAGTGACAGTTAATACATGCTGCAAATAGACAGGATGCTGCAACGACAGGTGCCAGTATATCAAGATAATTATCAGATAGTTTTAACATTTTTTGGGAAAAAACTGCTCATTATTTGCAAATATAAATACCAGGGACCACTGTGGGCTAATGGTAGGACACCACTCTTCAGAGCAAACGTTGCTATGTTCGATTCCAGTCACTGTTAAACGACGCAAGTTGGATATTACATAAGCAAAATAATAACATTATTTTAGACTTCTAAGGTAAGTATATAACAGTGTTCACATACAGGATTACAAATAAAAATATATTGATGAGTGTTAAAATACTTTTGAGAATATTACTGAATACACTGCGCTTATAATCTTAATTAGTTACTAACACTTTATGTAGAACTCCCATATAATTAGTATACTAACACTTAATTGAGACGCTCACACAAATTATCTTTCAGTGGCGATAAAGCCGCCTAACTTGTCTAGTGGTCAGCTTGCCTGACTACGGATAGGTCCGGGGTTCAAATCCCGGTTCGTGTATGGATGTGCTTTCTCTATCTATCTATCCAATCTTTGTCCTTTCCTTGTATGAATAGGTTGTGAATGGTTGCCTACCCTTATAACAGGTACCTATGGCATGTGTGTTCTGAGGATGTCGGACTTCACACCAAAATATGGTTAAGTTGGAAAAGTGGAGCACCATACCCCGTATAGCCAGCCTAGCTGGCACACGAAAACAACAAGCAATGAGAAAGGATCACAAAGAGTTGTAAAAATCTCTTTCATATATCTTAGAAATATAAAATCACATCGTCTGAGTATATTAAGAGTTATTTTTACTAAATATCTCCCACAATTTTCTTAATTTAACAACCTATTAATGTTTGATCGCTCTTCCAATTTTTCTCTGTCTGTGAGTAGCATCAAGGGAGTCACGAAATTTCGATACAGTCTAAAGTAAAGATAACTAGGTAAATATATTTTGAAATTTAATTTCTTCAAGTTAAATAATAAGCTCTTGTGCATAGATAACTCAAAACGATTCCTGAATTAAAAAGATTCTTCTTGTCCAGTTAAATTGAAGCAATTTGTCACTGCGATGCAGAGTTTTCCTTATCAAATGAGATGTTCTATCGTAGGTTGATGAGCTTAACTGTAACCAGTTGGTGAGCTCATTTCACTTCAGTTCTCCTCGACAGGCAGAAGAAGGAAATGTATTTTCTCTTAGTGTGACAGCTCCGAGCCACGCGAGATGACGAATGGCTTTCCAAAGAATTTCCATCGAAAATCCCTCTTCTTAGGAGAAAAAATCCACTTACAAAGAATTGTGCAAACATCACAATGAGTTCCTTAAAGTATCTAGATTCGCGTACTTTTCTTTCCGGTCCAAGTATTTCTTAGAAATATACACTGCGACAATGACCGAAATGCTTTTCTATTAGGCAAAAAAGGAATATTTTATCTATAAATACAGGCAAATGTACTACTCTTCATAGAATGTTTTTTGTAGAATCCAAAATATTCGATCCTAACGAGAAAATGCTCTTGTAACGAAATCCACTTTTCTGGCTTATCTGAAGAACTATATTTTATAGCAGCTCGAATTTTCGTAATTATTGTGAATAATTTGAAATTTATTTTGCTTTCAAATACAAACGTCAAACTTTCATGATCATTGACAAGTTTCATCACAATTTCAAAACTAATTTTTTTTTCCATGGAGAAATTCCTATGATATGTTGTATTTCTTGGTATCTGTAATTGTGTGTGTGTGTGATTTAGTTTTTAAAAATATAATAATGTAAGAAAAATTAAAGATCATAAGAAATTATTTTTTTCTCAGGTTTATCAAGTCAATTTGTGATTCAGCATCAGGATCCTAAATAAAGATAAAATGTCAATTATGGTTCACAATGACTTGTATTTATCTCAATCTAACTCAATAAATTAAATAAAAGGTCAGCATCTTTACGATGAAAGGCATATTAAAACGGAGGGCAAAGTTATCGATCAAGTTATCTACAAGCAAAATACTTTTTAGAAGATAGTGAAAACCAGTGTTTAAGAAAGCTCTCCTAACATGTTTTAATGGTTTTAAAAGTTCCCGCAAAATATGTTCGAATAGCATCAGGAAATTTAATGGTACTCTAACACCCATGATGTTACGTTACACTCGATAACAAAATAAACCCATTATGAAATTTTTAATATTAGGAAATTCCCATTAAGTTCAGTAAAGGTAACAGAATTATGAAGAAGCTCAATTATGCATTGTGATAAATATTCAGTTACAATTATGTTTTTGAAGCTATAAAGCTTCAATTCTTTGCACAATAAAAAAAACAAATTTTAATAAAAACATGCTATCTATTTTATAATATAATGTTCTCTATAATGATAATCTTTATGTTTTTGATTTAATTTAATTTTACAAGGACATGTCCTTATTTTTATATATATTTATATATAGTCTCTACATTAAATTTACAATCCACATAACTATAATAGTTTCTATAACTTATAAAATTCAAATACTTGTTTTTTGATCATATGAATTTAATAAATTTCAGTTCTATAACTACATGATCTACAAACTACATTCAAACTCAGTAGCACTCTAACTTCAATGAAGAATACTTTCAACAGATTTCAAAGCAATAATGCACAAAAAGAAGACAAATCATTACAAAATTGTCTCAGTCAAATAAAATTTATTACAATACTAGGGGAAAATGTCATTATTTTGTTCATTATCTAGAGAATTAAGTTGACCTGGAACAAAACTGACTTGATATGTAAGAAATGAGATATGAAATGTGATAAAACAGAAGCATGTTTTCATGAGCCTCGAGTTATTATAATTTGCATAAAAACTACGTTCTTGATTAATAATTGTTTTTTTGTTGCCCTGATGTCACTTTGTTAACACACGATGATTAATTCAGCCAATATTTATAACTTAAACAGGATTTTTAATCACTTCAAGCATTCATGTCTAATGATGAGTTCAACACTTATATTTCAATAATAAAGGCTTTACTGCAACTGACAGCCTGGTTGGTGTACAGTTTAAAGTGCAGTCTAAATCACTACAATCAAAAATACTCGATGATGAGAGTTAAAATAAAGGCTATACTACTAACTTTCAATTAACTGCTCAGTATTTTAAAGTGAATTATAAATCACTATTAGCACCCATGCCTAATAATAAGTGCTGAATTGAGAGTCAGGCTGATAGCTTTCAGCTGCCATCTCGGTAAGTGTACTCTTTAAAGTGGATTCTTAATCGCTACATACATCCCTACTTGTTTATGAGAATTAAATTAAAGGCTACACTACTAACTTTCAGTTAACTGTTCTGCAGATATACAATTTAAAGTGGATTATCAATCACTACTAGCATCCATGCCTAATAATAGTTGAATTGGCGTTCAGATTGATAATTTTCAGCTACCCCATCTCGGTAGTTTTTATGATTTTTATTTCAACATATACTTATTTTTTTCAATTCATAAAAAGTAGAAAGAAATGTTGATGTATTGAAGATATAAAGAAATAATAATAGCGTGCAATATAGAAGTGATAAAAATATACTTTCGTGTCCATAAATTAAGGATAATTCAGAATCATACAGAAATTGTACTCTAAAATAAAAATTTCACATGTAGAAATATCACACACATCTTGAAAAATAATAAGCAAATTACAAGAAACCACCAGATGGCGCTGATAGTACGTCACAATGACAAGAGTGTAAGAGAGGGTTAAATAAGGAATGGTTGCAAAGAAGTAAAATTGTTCACAAGCGCTTTAACAGCCTTTCGGTACAATAACCACATAGTTATGGCACAAAGGAAGCATTTGGATGATGTTTTACAGGTAGAATTATTGGCCGTCTTGAATATGAACATATCCAGCTGGAAGTAACCGAGAAATTTGGAATCTCCCAGATTGTCATCTCCAAGCTTTAGCAACAGTTCGAAGATGATGTTAATTTGAGTAGACGTTATAGAACAGGTCATCCCCAAGTTAAAACGCCAAATGAGGATCGATATACCCATCCATCACTTCTCACATGTCTATCAGAACTTCGGAGAAAATTGCTTGATGAGTGGTGTAATATTCATCAAGATCAGATCAAACTATTTTCCTGTAAAGAAAATATAAAAAAACTTAACATTTATCTAAAAAATAGATTCATGAAGTTTCTTTTATTTTTTGCATAATTACTCCCTTCATTTAGGCATTGGAGGTTCCAAGAAAACAATGGAATAATTGAACTTCTGATCTTCAATTAAACAGTTCGTGCATTTTAAACCCACCGTGGGCTTGAATGTTTACAGTATCAAAATATCCTTTGAAGTGTAGGTCCTTGTTTTTGCAAAAAATGGCCGTTGAGCCACAACAAAACCCAAACCAAAAATGTATTACATCTAGCTATAAATTTCAGAATTCCATTGTTGTTATCTTTCATCTATCAAACAAATTGGTTAATTCAATTTCTGTTTCTTCATCTCTTTCAAACATTATCGCTCAGAAACTCTTTCAACTTAAATCAAAGGTAAAAATTGCTCGGGAAGCGAAATTTGGGCAGTCAAAAACTTCTCTTCTTTATTGTCATGATTTGATAAAAAAAAAAATTCTTGAGTTGCAAAACCAGTGCATGGTAATGGAAAGATTGTGACAAAAGCTCAAATCCCCTATATATATATAATATATATATATGTGTGTGTGTGTGTGTTCATATATATATATATATATATATATATATATATATATATTGTGCCCCCAAATTGTCTGTTTTAGAAAACCAACCATAATTTTCTTAGAATTTTATAAAAGACTTTTTATGCAGACTCTCTTAAGACTTGCTTTTATCGTAATCTCTTTTGGCAAGGAATACCATAACCGCTTGTCTTAGTGAATGAACTACAGAAGACTGGCAAATAAATTTCGAAGATCAAATCAGATTCTTCAATTGTTTAAATGTAGGAAATAATTATGTAAAAAAGTTGAGGAAAATTTGTGAATGTAACAAACACACACGCAGAGAAAAAAAAATTTTTTTTTTAATCGTAATTTTTTTTTATTACTAAATTTGACTGATCATCATAAATATAGATAACATTATCTTTTGATTATAAACAATCCAAATAGACTATTCCTAGATATCGATATTATCCTCTTTATTGACTGCCTCTTTTATACTGATCTTAGACGTAAACATAGAGACGACTATTCCTATAGATATAGAGAAAAAACTATTTTTATATAAAAATTATCCTCCAGATTTCAGATATATGACACGATAATTAATACGATAACATGATAATTACACATATTTGATTTCGTTTAAAGTCTTCAAGGCAAAATATATCTCTCATTTATAATTTTTTTATTTTAAATTATTGAATTTACATACTAACATATTAGTAAAAACTTGCTTGATTTTCTACAAGTTTAGAAAAAAATTGTTCCATCTTTTACGAAGTTGAGAAAATGACTTAAGTGGAGATTTTAACAAAGCTTCCGATTGTAATTTAAATTCAACTTTAAAAAATATTTTCAAAATTCTCACAATGTTTAAACCTAGTGAAATTCATCAATGCGATTTTAAATTTTTCAGATCCTAAAGTGTAATTCCCTAATAAATATTCTACAAAGAATTCAAAAGTTAAGAAACCTAATTTATGTGCCTAAAAAAACCTAAGTAATCTGGTTAAACATATCTCTCTCCTAAATTATTTGAGTTATTTTTCAGCTTTGACATCATACTGTGATCTATCTAAAGTCTTAAGGTTGTTGCAAGACATTTTAAAGTCCATCTCGTAACAATCTTCTGAGAAGATTTCTTTCCAGCTAGCGGGCAGTACTCATATGTCACTAGAAGGAAAAACCATGACAACTTCCAAGCACCCATTCCTAAACAGGTACATGCAGAATGCGTACACAACCCCGGCGTATACCGCTCAATTTTCGGAAGAGTGAGTGATGCCCGCTGGGAGTATACACTCCTGGTAAGGCACCCATAACGAGACGGTCACTCCATCATCCCCAACTAACATTAATAAGCATGGAGTTAAAACAGACTTCTACCTCATGTCCTCTCCAGTCCTCGGATGCCATAAGTTGCTTTTTTCTCTTATGAACATGATTTACATATGTCTGTCCCAACTTTACCGGGTACACTTCAAAGTTCTCGCATATACAGGGGTAAGCAGGTGGTTTCCTATCTGACTTAAATGCAGCAAAGAACAGGCATCACCCCAGCAGATCTCGGAGTGTCTTGGATTGGACTGAGAGAATATCCATAATTGTCCACTTCTTGTACTAGATTTCATTAATATCAATGGTTTCATTGATCTAGTCAGACACCGTTACACTAGGTGAGCTATTAGAAACAGCAGCAACATGAATTGTTAATTGTTTTGGTTTGCTTTCATCTTTTTGTAACAAAAATTATTTACAAGACTTAAAACCACGAAAGCATATTTTGTTTTTGTTTTACTTCGTCAAAAATGTCGAAATGATTTTAAAAAAACGCGTAGTCGAAATATATCACTAGTATATTTTAAATGTATTTAAAAAAATGCAGATCTATAACTTTATATTTTTTCAATAGCTAAAGTGTTTAAGAAACATGAAAGTATTTCACACTAATGCAAGCGGTAAACTATGGTTCAAGTTTTATAAATGTAGTTAGTGTTCTCTTATATAATTTAATGATATAAATTTTATGTTGCAACACAGATATCATAGTGCTGTACGTAATTACCGTAGAAATAAAATAATAGATTTAAACTATGACCAACATTGTTATGGCAATGCTCAGCATAACGGTGAGAATAATCGACATTAACATGACATTCAAGTATTTTATGTTGAAAGATGGATTGAAAATGTTTATATAAAATCTATAATCTAAATAATATCTAAAATCGAAAGACGACTCGGGAAAGTAAACAAGAGATCATATATTATAAAGAAAAACAGTTTTAATAAACACAAAAGTTACACACATTTAACAATTACACATAAATTCACAAAATTATGAATTATATTCAAGAAATCTAAAGGAACTTATCGTTCCATCGAAAAAAAATAGTTGGGAGAACTTCCTACCTTAATTAAAACAAAATCTAAAGTGCGAAGTGTTCATACATAATAATAGGCGACAGCGCTATCTATTTAAACTTTTTTCCTCAGGATGTAAAAATGCAACAGATAAGACCTAGCAACTCAACAACAAGTGTAAATCATGGCTCTGTTTTTCCAGCATCCATAAAATAACTGAGGTTAATAAATATGAAACATGGCATTCAAGAATGTTAAAAAATAGATATCACATTGCAACAAATAACAAAATCAGCAATTTAATAACAAAGTAAAAATCATAACTAACTTTTTTTCATCAATATTCACAAACACACTGAAATTAATCGATACTTATATGATATTCAAGAATTTTACGTTTAAATACAGCTATCGTTGAGCAGAAAGTCTGCAGAAGTGGTAGGCAGGGACTTAGTAATGCATATAAAAAAATAATGGCCAAGATTTTTGTGTGTGTGTGTGTGAAATTCATCAAAATATTTAGATTAAACAATATGAATTTCACTTTACAGTATTTCCAGGATCCAAAGATTTGAATCGTTAGCAAAAGTTGAAAGTTCATATCTAAGTTTTCATGTCACTCAGAATGGTTGTGAGACAGCTTTAAAAAAACGACTGAAACATTAACATTTCACACATAATCGATGAACAATGTAAACCTTTTGTCAGGGATATTCACCCGGGCGTATGACAGTAACTTATGAATCATCTCTGCGAACTTTGTAATACAATTTAGCATGGGTGGCTGGGAAACAAAAGAATAAAAAGTCATCAGAAGATTCCATCTCTCCGGGGAAGATAAATAGCGACGAGGGGCACAAAGTGATCAATCCTTGGACATCCCCTCTCTCCCTCTTCAGAATCTCCTTGAAGACGCTGTAATTATATTTCCATTAATAATCTTGATTGCTTTTCCCCTGCTCCCCCCCCCACTCAGGCGAACGATGACAGTCCCAGAAAAGCAGACAGAGGCTCGGATTGAAGAGATAGGGCTGGGACGAGCAAAGGGTTTAGTACTATTTGCCTAAGTTATTTCTAATGAGTTCTTCGGTGTATGAGAGGGGTGGTCGAGAAGGGTGGGGCCACATGAGGGTGTAGTTCGGCTTATATGGTGTGTGTGTCTGTTTCCCCTGCAAATCTAGAGGTGAGTTTGAATTATGTGATTCCTGAGGGTGGTACCGTTGCAAAACGACAGGAACGATGTGAACCGAGGGGATTAGGAAAAGAAAGGGTGGGATTTAGAGGGTAGGATTGTCAGTCGGAGATAAAATTAGAGGTGAAGAGGGAGAGAAGTTTCTCAAGTTAACTTTTGATATTATCGACGTTTGACTAGTCATTTGCGTTGGATGTATGTGACCCTGGAACGGCACGCAATCTTGGTGTGACACCCTGTTCGGGAGAATGCGATACCTGACGGATGATTTAAGTCAGGGGGTTGTTGCAACAAATCTCTTTCAGGGATTCTCTCAGATAAGTTTAAGTGGAATTCCATTGCTTATCGTCACTATGTAAAATGAACCTAAAAATTACACAAATATTGACTGCTTACATTATTCATGTGTCTATTAATTTTCTTAGTTTAATATTTTTATGGAAAGAATTTCTTAATTAAGTGACAAGGTTTTTAGCAACTTCATCTTGTATTTATTAAATACTCAACAAGATATTTACATTTAAAATCACTTTGATTTTTATAAAAAATACCTCTTATAGGACTATAGCTTCATTCCAGTTTATGAAAAGAAATGAAAATGATAGTACAAAATATTTATTTTCCTTTTGTAAAGTGTTAAGCGCTGCCCAACTTCTCTAGCTGTCAGCGTGCCTGACTGCTGTTAGATAGGTCCTGGGTTTGAATGCTGATTCAGGCATGGAAATGTACTTTCTCCCTCTATCTGTCCTGTCTTTGTCCTTTCCTTGTATGAATGGATTGTTAATCGCTGTGCCTGCCCTATACACGGGTCCTGTGACACGTGTGTACTGAGGAAGTCGGACTCCACACCAAATAACGGCTCAATTGGAAAAACGGAGCAGCGCACTCCATAACGCCAGCTTAGCTGTCACATGAGAACAACAAAGTATTAGGCAAATATAACAATCAGACCATACTAATGCCATACTAATTCAAATAATTAGGATTCTAATTCATTTTCCAGGGTACTTCAGCCAATATGAATATAAACATGTAAAAATACACAATTTAAGTTTACATGTAAGTTCCTTTTTAATATTTCTTATTCATCATAAGCTCTGATTTTTTTTACTGTATATAATCTTTGAAGATTTTTTTAAATATAAATATTTCAGATATTTATGTAATTTTGTTTGTGTATTTTTACGTATTTTAAGGTACGGTTTTATGGTTTTGTACACAAAGAATACAAATGCATATAATTTAAAAATATAAGCTACATAGTTGAAGTTATTGCCGTGGCTATTCAACAACTGTCAAATCACGGCTTTTCTTTTGTAACAGCTATGACGTAACAGCCTTTCAAATAATCAAAAAATATCCCAAAGAATTTTTAAATGTAGGTTCTTGCTTAAGGCACTGGCAAACAGAATTTCATTCCAAGGAATTCCAGAACATTATGGAAAAATGGGACATGAAAAAGCTGATGCACAGGCTAAGAAAGGAGCTTTCATGGAACAATATATAAATCGGCCCCGCTTAATCTTCACGCTAATAAATTGTTTATTAACCTGACTGTTGGAGAAAAACTATTAAAATGGGTATGATTCATAAGGGATAAGAGATGGAAAATTCTGAGGAGGAGAGAATGGTTCCCAAATGTTCAAGAAAGACTGCGATGGCATTTAAGGGACTGTGTGGACATGACTGCTTACACGACCATCTCTATAGAATTGTAAGTGATGGATTTCCCAAATTGTATTTTATGCTACTCAAATCAACCTAAGATTTTTGCACATTTAAGTAATTGTACCGTACTTTTTCAGGATGAAGATATTATCATAAACTATTAGAGAGCCCGAGAAGTAATGGCTTATGTGCTAATGTTTAGCATTTGTAAAATAAATTAATTTGCTAGTTACACCTGTTTTATTGAGAATAGAATCTTCTGAGTTAAAATATCATCTTACTTTACACCGAAAATTAAAATTAATATTAAAATGATTAAAATAGGATTGAAATTATAACTTTAATGTCAACCTTAAATCAGTAAAATTAGTATATTACTTGAATAATCAACATTAAATCTGTGTGTACATATATATATATGTATATATATATATATATATATATATATATATATATATATATATATATATATATATATATATATATATATATATATATATATATATATATATATATAATATAATATATATATATATATATATATATATATATATATATTTAAAACTTGCAATAATTAACCTTCAACGTATGAATCAAAAATAAATATGTCAATGAGTTAATTTTATAAGCATTTTAGTTTTAAAAAATTAATTAATCTTAAGCAATTCTAAATTAAAAATCATCAAAAATAGTTTGGAAAGATAATAAATTAAGAAAAACATCGCATACACACAGTTTTTCATGACGAGCAAAAAACGAATTTTTTCTAGAATAGAAAAGATAATTAGATGTAATATTTTTTAATAATATGTTCAAAAGAGTATCATTTGGTTTAAAAAAAATGTATTACAATTCGAATTAATTCATTCTTTGTTTCTCTGACGCAAATATCTGTAGAAATGCCTCTGCAGACTTTGTAAGAAATATATGTGATTTGCATTAGAGATAAGAAAGTTAATAATCATCGAAATGGTCTAATTTTGTTAGTATTAACTTTCTTATCCAATTAATAATTATCAGAAATCTTAAATTGAAACTAAGTCTAAAACTAATAATTACAGAAAAGGTTTAAATATTTATTAGAGAAAAATAAACACATTATTTTATGAATATCTTTTTCAAAACCTTTTTTTTTTATTTAAACCTAAACTGGTTTCTTCACATACTGATTTCAGAAGGTTTTTTTTTGTAATTTTCTGGTAAGAAATCAGCTTTTACCTTTCATTACATAATTAATTGCGAAGCACAAAGAATTATTTGGTCTTGTTTTTTATCTCTCCACAGTGACTTTTTTTCACATGATATTTTTTCCATATAGTAGAAACATCCACGCCTGAAATGAGACTTAAGCTTATCAACTGTTGAACTCTAACGCAAAGCGCTGGTATTTCAGTCACCAATTTGACCAGAATACCTCGGATTTATGTTTTTCATAAATAAACAAAAACAAATACGGAAATATTAGTTTTCACTTATAATTAATGTTTCGAATGCATAATAAAAGATTTCTTTCCAATTCAATTCCATTTTAAAAAGTGTTAAAACAAAATAAATATATAGTAAATGCAATTGTTTTGTGTTTTTCAAATCGATAAGATATAAAAAAATAACTAGAACTAGTTTAAAAACAACTTGTTTAAAAGATCAAAACAATCTTACTAAACTTAAAATACATAGCACTATATTTAATTATAAAGCCGAATTAATTTTTTCATTTAATATTTCTTCATTGCAATGGAAAAATTTTTAAAGCAAATCTCAATTACAAAAAGTTAAAAATTTTTTATAAATTTAAAAATTCTAGCGTTTGAATCAATTGAAAATTTAATCCATCAGTTTCTCAAATAGTAATAATTTTTTATGGTTGTAATTGGTAATAATTTTCTTAACACTGTAGAAATGTGTTTTTAATTATAAGCTTGTAAAGCGGTAGAATCGAAGCAGTATTTCTAATTGCTTAAAGTTCTATAACCACATGTCTTTGACAGTTTTCTCTTTAAAAAATTAACAATAGCTCTAGATTTTTCTAGAGCTATTGTTAATTTTTTTACCGCCAAAGTTCACATTGTCACCAAAAAAAAAAAAAAAAAAAAAAAAAAAAAGTTCACTGCGTCATTTTTTATAAATATTTAACGTATAAAACAATTGTATAGTAGATTTAAACGTACACTTTTATAATTCTCTAAAATATTCTCCGCCATGAGTATATTCCCAAATCTTTCGTCATATGAACAGCAATTTTAACTCAGTAATAGTACCTTCTTCGTAGCTTTTATTAAGTAATTTATATACAATGTAATAGAAATTCATTAAGTTATAAGCTTGTAAAGTAGAAGATTTGAAATAAATATTTTGTAATTATCTATTATTTTATCAAATGATTCGTTGAAAAGCTTTTACCAATTTTATTAGTATTTTTAACAGAACGATAAAATTACTTCTCAGTACTTGAGGTGGTTAATGTCTACAAATAATGGTAAGTACTTAATGCGCACAAATGAGAACTTGTTAAATGGTAAATTATAAATGACAATCTTCTGGTTGGTTAATAGTTTTCGATTCTTGTTAAACTTCAACAACACATGTATTCTATTTACCCGCCAAATGTTGTTGAGCACATTTGGCGGGTAAATAGAATACATGTGTTGTTGAAATTTAACAAGAATTTGACGACAGCAACAGAATGAATTTCGCTATGAAGAAAAAAGATATCATTGAATAAATATTACTTAATAAAGAGTAATTTAATTGGGGTGTGTGGAGTACTTAAAATAATTTCTCTTTTTATATATTTTTGATTAACAATCGACAATTTTTTATCATTTTTATTTTGATTAGATTTAAAAGCATTGAGCATAATGAAAATGGCATTTATGATTTCGAAGTTATCTCTGAAGAGATATTCATGTTGATCAAATGAATAATTCATAATGAATTCATGTTGATCAAACGAATAATTCGTATTCATGAAGTAAATAATCGAAACTACAATACAAAATTTACAAATCGTAAATAATAGATGTATTAACCAGCATGATTTCAAAATCAATCTTCCTAGAAAAAATTTTAGCTTTATCAACAATAGATTGGAGGGAAAATTATAAACGATACGCAAAGGTAAAAGTTTCAAAATAAATTTCTTAGCATAATAATAGGCAGATCATTATATTTTAAAAGGAGTCTTATTTAATAAAGTGGAAAAAAATGACTGTGAAACAACACAATATGAAAGATGTAAGCATTGTGTTAACATACTAAAGGAAAATATATTTAATAAATTGTTAAAATTGAAAATAATACATTCTTTTTACTTTCAAGCGACAATAATTGTAGTCACTAATAAATTGATAGTTTCTGTGCAGTATAAAATTTCATTGAATAAGGCCTCTGTGAAAAATGAGTAACGATCTTAAAAAGAAATTTATTATCTAGGAAATACAAATGTTACGTTTTATAATAACAGTAGTGAGAATAATATGGTGCTTTTATAGCGTTAAGTGAAACAAATGTATATTTTTCATGCATGATCGCACAAAATCTGTAATTTCAAAATCTTATTTTATCTATCACTAAAAATGTAAAAACCATTTTTAATCATTAGTAAAGTTTATTATTTCTTCTTGTAAATGTTAACAAAGTTTTAAAGCAATCATACCTTTAAAGCAATCATTTGAAAAAAAAAAGTATTTATCTATTCATTACTTTTATGTTTATGAAAAAACTAAAATATATGTACAAGTTGAATTCCTTTCATTCAATGCTTATTAGTAAATATTGTTCTATATTAAATTGTAAATATTGCTCCGTATTGAGTTTCGTTTCATACATGCTCGAAAAATCTGTGAAATCAAAAGTCCTGTGGTCAATCCTTAAGCATTTACCATGGGTGTGATGGTCTGGAAAAGATTCCCTTCTCCTCCAGATCAATGTCGAAATTGAGGGAGGAATCTTCTGGTGGTGGCATCTATCGGAGTAGTTTAGAGCAAAGTCATACTTTCACCTTCATGGAGCTCTAGTTAAAACGAAAGACGCACCCTACAGACAGAATAAATTCGCATAGCAAATGGCATTGTGAGCTTTGTCTTGTCCAAGTGTCATAAGTTACAACCACAAAAAGAAGCGCTTCATTTCATTATTAATCGTTTCAACACATTATTTTTTATCAGTATGTTTGAAATGTATTTTTTATCAGTATGTTTGAAAATAATATAGAGATTTCCTTCGAAATGAATATATATGGTTTTTCTGTCAAGTAATGAATGCAATGAAGTATGCATTGTAATGCCAGTTAAAGTTTGATAATTAACAAGTAATTATCAAACTCTAAATTTAACATGTTTCCCGATACGTCAAAGCATTTCTGGCTTAGTAAATACACAACATGGATAAATTTATTTTCTTTTATTTGTCTCACAACTGTCATTTTTGACACATAATTAGGTGATAGTTGACACATTATTAATGACGAGCGAATTAGTTTGAGACGAGCTAGTTCCAAAGACAGGGACTCTAAGCTACTACAAATATCCTAATTGGATATGGGATTCCAACCCACAAATTGTGGAACCAAAGACGCATATCAACAGGACAGAGTTTGTCAACAAGAAAGCGAAGACAAATCAAAAGTAAAACTTTTCTGCAATCAATCCACCAAAATGCAATTATTGTTGAAATGAAATTGGATGGAATTTTGCTTCATTAAATAGACCCAAATTTTTAGATTTTACGATCTTTATTATAAAAAAAATTTATGATCTAACATTAAAAAATAAGGTTAAATGTTTAAACTTTACTTTGAAGGTTAGACTGTAATAAAAGATAATATATAAATTCAAAAACTATCTTCAAGGAAAATCAATAATGTATGCAAATATTATATAGAATAATAGTCTAAATCGAGAATTGAAATGGAAATAAAATCGTCTTACTTCCTAAAAATACTGGAAGTGAAATAAAATCACAAGTTTTAAAACGTGAACTGCATAAAAATCATAAAAAATGGCCTTAAACTTATTTATTCCAATAATATGAGTTTCAATAGCAATCGAAAAGAGCTCAACTAGTTACACGAGAGAATAAAATATCCATAATATTATTTTCTGACTTAAATCTTCGTTGAATAAATTTAAAATTCCCAAATATCAAGAAATATTTTGCTTTAAATGTTTATTGTTACTAAAAAAACTTTTATTATTCAAAGTTATTTATAATTTTAAATCATGTATTTTGTAAAATAAATATAAAATAAAATAGGTTTCTCAAAAACTAGGTAAATTTAAAATTGAATAACTCAGTAATGATGATCGGTATGAAATGAAATGAATACATTTATAGGGAAAATCATAGGAATCATGACAAGACAAACTTCAAAATTAATCATGAATTTTGATACTAAGTGCTTCTGAATTTCCTTTTGTGTTCTTAATGAGTATATTGTATAAGATGTGATTGTGCATTTACTATTAAATGTAGTTTTACCCGAATTTGATCCCAACTCAGTAATTAATAGTAATTGGCGACATGCATATTACTATTAACCTAATACATTAATATCATATATTTTCGGCTTTCCAGAAAAGTTGTCTCTCGTAAGTGATGAAAAAATTTTAAATATCACATATTTTATACTTTTTTTTATTCAATTATGGTTTCTCTACTTCTTCTTCTTAAAGTTGGGTTTGTATGTCATTGGGCACCTTTTTTTTTTTTTTTTTTTTTTTTTTTTTTTTTTTTAGCATTTTGTTCTGTTAATTCCAAGCCAAATATTTCCTAGTTCCAGTTACTCGGGTCACCAATTTTATTAATAAAGTCTGATAACCCTTTAATGGAGTCTAGGTGTAACTCTCTAGTATGGATGATGCCTAAAGAAGTTAATCTAAGGAGGGCAAGAGCCTCACATTCGTAAATGATATGCTCGGCCGTTTCCTCTTGCATATGACATTTCATGCAGATAGGGTCTTGCTGAAACAGTCCCATTTTATGGAGGTGTTTTCTGAAATAATAGTGCCCAGTTATGTAGCCTACGATTAAACCTTTTGCCTAAAGCATCTTAGAATTTCAGAGGCAATCCTCGCTGATGATCCACAGAACATACTTTTAGCGTGGGTTTGACCAGGAGTGTTGAGCCAAGCTTCATACATCTTCCGTTTTTCCCATCTAATAACATTGGTTTTAGTGGTCTTCAAATTGATCCCAGAAAAAGGTTCTGCACCGATGGGAACAAAAGACGATCTTTGTTTAGCAAGTTCATCAGCCCTTTCATTACCTTCGATACCCTTGTGTCCTGGCACCCATACAAGGATCACCTTGTTTCCAGTTGCCAGTTCCGTAAGAAAGTTTCTGAATTCCAAAATCATTTTAGATTTGATTTCGAAAAAATTGAGCTCTTTTAAAGCGGCTTGACTATCACTAAAAATGAGAATCCGTTTACCGTAATAGCCCTTCCTCTTATTTAGTCGCAGACAGTGGATAATGGCCAAAACTTATGCCTGGAATACCGTAGCACATCGCCCAAGGCTTACAGATAGGCTGGTTCTTGGTGACACGCCACATACTCCCAGTCCTGAGTGTCTGTTTTTCAGTGATTCGTCTGTGTACCAGATAAGATCTCCTGTTTTAGTTTCGAACATGTTGTTGTCCCATTCGTCTCTAGTTGGAAAAACTATTTCATATGTCCTTTCAAACATGTATGACTTTTCCATGATGTCCGAGGGCAGGAAAATAGGATCTTGAATTTTCCCGATAATACCCCTGTGCACTTTGGCAACAGGCTGGTCGTACCATTGGTTTTGTAACTTCATTCTGTATGCAGTCATCCTGGCAGTGCTGCAAATGAAGATGTCTAAGGGAGTCAGATCCAACATAACTTCCAATGCTCTGCTTGCGCGGTGGACATTGCTCCTGTGATGCAGAGACAGGCCAGTATCTGTAGACCTCCTAGTCTGTCACTCACAGTCTTCTGTTCCACCTTACGCCACCAGACAAGCATATGTGAAAATGGACCTGGCAATAGCTGTGTAAATCCAAAACATCAGTTTTGGATGCAAACCGCAGTTTTTACCAAGCATTCCCTTGCAAATCATAATGCTTTTCTTTGCTCGGTTAATTTTATCATCAATGTGCGTATCCCAGGTGAGTTTTTGGTCAAAATAAACACCCAGATACTTCACATCTGAAGCTACATTGATTCCAACATCAAAAAGTTTTGGTATGAAAAAACCCTCCCGTTTCCTTTTGCGTGTAAAAGGTACAAGGTATGTTTTCTGAGGATTAACTATCAGATCTCTATCCATGCACCATTGACCTACATAACTTAGAGCATCCTGCTTAAGATGACAAGTTATGCCAAAATCTTTACAAGGAGAAGGATGACAATGTCATCAGCATATCCTTGCGTATAGTAGCCCCTATCATTTAGGTATTTTATAAGGCTATTTACAACTAGGTTCCAAAGTAATGGAGAGAGAACATCTCCTTGAGGACAACCTCTAGTAGTCTTTTTTTCAAATGATTCACCGAAGATGTTCATTTGTATACATCTATCCGAAATCAAGGCCTCTATCCAAGTACACATGGTCTGATTAATTCCTACCCCTCTAATTGCAATGAGGATGGATAGATGGGAAGTGTTATCAAAGGCACCATGGATGTGCAATTTCTTTTTGATCCCGAGTGGTTTCAATCTTTGAAGCTAGCTGATGTAAAGCAGTTTCAATAGATTTTCCGGGTTTATAGGCAAATTTCAGAGCATGCAAGGGACAGTTACTACCCAAGCAATCTCTAATATGCCGATCAATGATTTTCTCCATAATTCTAAGAAAGAATGAAGAAAGACTGATAGGTCTGTAAGACTTGACCTGGTCATAGGTGTCCTTGTTAGGTTTAGGAATGAAAACAATCCTGGCCTTCTGCCATATATTTGGCATGTAACCCAGTGCTAAGCTAGCTCTGTAAATTCTAGTTAGCACTGGTATGATAACCTCCTCTGCCTTCTGGATCATGATGGGCATAATTCCATCAGGCCCTGATTGTTTTAGAGGTTTAAAGGCAGAGATTACCCATTCTTTACTATAAATTTCCCTAGCACCTGGAAAGTGGGTTTTAGTTATAATTTCCATAACCTCTTTTCCAGAAGCAGCAAAATTACCCTCCTCGTGCTTTAAGGTTCCAACCAAAATAGGTTCATCCCTTTTGAAGAGTTTTTGGAGTCTAGCTCTTTCAGAGATAGAATTTTTCTTTTCACAGAACTTCCTCCAGTAGTTAATTTTGCTTTTCCTAACAAGTTTGTTATAATTAGTGAAAGCCGTTTTATAGTTCTCCCTTTCGCAATTTTTCTTAGCTTTATTAAAAAGTTTCCGAACAATTGCCCTTTCGGCTGGTAGAGAGTCATTCCACCAAGGACATTGGAGTTTAGCTCTTCTATTGTGAATAGGGCAATTGCTATAGTAAGAATCTAGAATACTACTGTGCAAAAGATTTGATGTAACTTCTAGATCGTAATTATCTCTAATAGGTTTGTTTCTAAGCTCAAGCAACCCAGTCAAATCCTCCTGGAATTTCTTCCAGTCCATCCTAACTGGGTCTCTGAACATGCATTAGACACACATTAGAGTGAATTTCAAAATGGATGTTTTGATGGTCTGAATCAAAAGGTCTACCATCTACTTTCCAATTTTTGATATTTTTGATAGTTAGATTTGTTGCTATAGTAATGTCAATTATTTCAGATCGGTTGGAAGTAACGAAAGTTGGTTCGTTGCCCTCATTTAGAATATCTAACCCGTAGTTTAGAACGAATTCTAAAAGGCACTCACCTCTTTAATTCGTCAAATTTGTCAAACACTTTTGCCTGCACTTGGTGAAGTCCGATATAAAATTTGTATCCCCTTGCATCAAGTGTCGCAGCATCTAGTTCGGGTACACTATTACTAGGAACGATAGTCTGAACAGATGGGTCGTTCTTGATTTTAAGATCCACTCCGTTGGAGTGACCCCACCGTTCTGTGCCTCTATTTTCCTCAGGACCTCTTTAAGTTCCAATTTACTGCAGATTTTCAGCAGTTTTGCAATTATCTTGGTGGTTCTGACAAGTTTCCTTGCCTCACCCACCAAGAGATTTTGTTCCTGCAAGGGGCTTATGTCACTGACAGTTTGTTCCAGCCACTTTGAGCTCCCCAGATCTGCACAGTTGACAATAAAAGCCCATTTTCAAGTTTACAGGATAGGAAGGTTGGGGTAAAACCCTCCTCATTCCTTCCCATTTTCTCGGTTGACAAGAGTTCCAGGTCGGAGACCTGCTCCTCTGTTTGCCGTCTTTCCGTATGGCCCTCTATGGTCACAGACATCTTGACCGCCGTGAGAGCCGCCCTGTAAGTAAACCCCCCAGATCCTTCTCTCTTGGCAGCTTTTCTGACTTTGCTCTGGTACATCCGATTGCCGGGACGCTTCTCACCTTTGATTGCCTTGGTTTTTCAACCCAAGTCCCCTCGGTGATTTTGCGTTCTTTCATCAGCTTCTTCTTTTCGACACCAGAAGCTTTCTTTTTAAGTTTGATTCTGGTCAGAGAGTCAGTCATGCTAGCGATAGTTTCCTGACTCTAACAAGAAGATGGTTTGGAGGTCCTTTCTAAATCCTGTGAGGGATTCATTGCTGCTCCTTCACTAGATTGCCTCTGGGTTCCCTTGTCTTTTCAGCAAAATCTATTTTAGAGGCTTCACCTGCAAATGTTGAAAGATTTGTTAGTTTTTTTGTCTTTTCAGCCATAAGATAGCAATTAATTAATAGGCTCAGGTGATACCACAGTCCACCCAGCATTGCCTGAGTTATTGGGCAAGGCAAAAAAGCTCTAGAAGTTCGCCAGGCAATTAGAGGATCCGTTAAGACACCATTACCGTGGTGCCAAATAGCCCTAGGCACGGGTTGCCTAATACCATGGTTTACGGGAGCTGATTCACAGCCTCTGATTCTGTATTCAAGGCTATCCTGTTATTCCTACAGGACGTTCGGCGATCCACCACCTGCCAACGCGCCTGATAGCTGCTCAGGCTCCAGGATCAATTATGGTTATTCGCTATAATTTTATGAGACAAAATTATTAATAAAACACTAATCTGTTGGTGTATAATTTGAAATTTGTAGGAAATTTCTTCTTAAAGAAAATAATCCCATTACATTCATGCGAGAATCTGGTTTCCATATCAAGATAATTATCTTGCATTCCAAGATAATTCATCTGATTCCAGAACAAATTGCTAAGAGAGGATAAATCCAGAACTAGATTCATTCAATTCTATCTTCTTGGCCTTAATACATTAAAAAATAAATTATAAAAAAATCTTTAATGTGTCTACTAATAAAGTAATCTTTTTAATTTGTCTACTAACAGAGACTAAATTATGTAAACATTTTCAAATTTACAAATCTATTTTCATAGAACATGAAGAATTTTATTTTATTTTTATTTTTTTTCAAATTTACGTTTTCTATATACAAGTTTTCCTTGGATATAAATATATTAGTGTTATCCAAAATAATAAAAAATTCATTCAAAAAGAAGTGTCTGGCACTTTATACATATTTGAGAGAACATTTAGGAGTTACAACCACAAGTTTCCTTCTTAAAACGAAAACGTATCTGTTGAGCAGTGAGATATTGTATCAAAATCCGTAGATTAATTAATTGGACTAAAATTAAGAATGAAAGCAAAAATTACGCTCTTTCCCTTTGATAATAGAACACTATATTTCACTTAAAAATATTCAGTTGGAAAACCCATTCAAGCGAAATGTCGCCAAATATAAACGGTTGCATCGTCGTAAATCACACACAGTCTGATTATGAAAGATTTACTGTTTTTTATCTTAAGCTATATTGTGAACATTTTCGCATTAGTGTTGTTTGATAGTTTACCTTAAGGTATAGTCCGGCGTCTACCCACATAGTTATCTATGTATGTATATTATCTGAGAGTTCATTTTTAAACAACTAACTACTGGGTTGAAGCCTAGTGGCTTAGTGATAGCGTTTGACTCTCCCAAGGCACAAGTTCGAGATTTGATCCTCATGTTATTCAAGGTTGATTCAGCCTTTCAGTGGGTTGATAAACTGAGTGCCAAGCATGTTTGGGAACTATAAACTGGAGATTTCGCGTTAGGCTGACCATCTAATCGGGTCATATGCTTCTCAGTCAGGAAAACAGAGATGGACACTGTAGGCCTTGGTGCACATGTGCTATTGTGCCACAGAGCTTGTGTGTATCCACTTGGTTAGAATTCAATTTTTTAAAAAAAAAAAAAAAACGGTGGTAATTTGCTTCTGGGAAGATCAAGACATATTACAGAATAATGAAGAATGGGAAATTTCGTACTCACTAAAAAGCTATTCCTCAACAAAAAGAGCGTTTTTTTTTAAAGTGTAACATTTTATATTATCTGAAAAAATAAATAAGTAATGTAAAAAAATTGTTTCAAAGTAAGTCAAATAACCTTCACAATAGCTTTGTGTTTCATAAATTGTTGATGTGAAGAATGAAAATCGGTGAAGTTCTGATAAACAACTAAAATATGTAGAAATAACGGTGCAGGATTGGAACAATTATTTTTCATGATCCAATTTCTGCTAAAATGTACTCTAACTCATGGTGAGACTCGGGAAGAGAATTACAAGATCTAAGTCTGTTTTCCAAAAGAGACAACAGGAGAACTACGATGTTTAATTGCTTAATTCCAGTCATTAGGCAGGCCACAGACGATTTGCAACTGAGTCCTCGTGTCCTCGAAATGCTGATTGAATAATTCGACTGTAGAATTGAACTGTCCCCTAGCTAAGTGCAGACTCCCGACGGAAACAATATCTTCTATGTAGATTACAATCGGTCAGACAAAGACGTGATACTCTGTAAATTACAATGTCAAGTTGTTATGGGAGGCACCTGTATTATATCTTTGGTTAGTAAGTTTTGCTGCCCATTACAACCAAAATACGTGTTTCCAATGTATTAATTTTGATACATTTTCAGAGCTTGTTACGTCTACTAATCTTAAAGCAGAGTAGGAGTCACGTCATAGCTCCTTTAAAATAGTAATTTTGCAAACTTAAATTTTAATTTTAGATTACTTAGATAGTAAAAGTAAGTGCTTATAAAACATATATTTACTAATGACACTTGGACCTGAAACTCGGTATGACGTTGCCTATGCGAATTTAAATCAATAGGGTGCGTCTTTCGTTTAACCAGAGCACCACGAAGGTGAAAGTACGATTTGCTCTAAACTCTTCCGATAGATGGCACTATGTGGAAGGTGAGGAAATTGTCACCAGATCATTACACTCATGATAACTGCTCATCGACCGACCATACGAAATCTGTTAAGTGGTGGATCAAATGGCGATGAAAGCCACAGAATAACATCGGAAATGTGTAAAACAGATTGGTCACAATGGTGATATGGATTTTCGATTCCGCAGATTGAACAAGCACTTAATTCGCATGTACTGGGAGGGTCTTTAGAGGAATTGGGAATCGAACTCCGCCCTTCTGGATGAAAGGCCGATGCTGTAAGTACTAGTTTATCACGGCTTATAAAATATAAGTAATGATAATAAGAGTATATATCATTATAAACACAATAATAGTAATATGTAAAGTAAAATTTTATGAAATAAGTAAATTTTTTAATGAGTAATTATTTAAAGTCCTTTATTTTATATCTTGTTTAGCAGTTTATGAATTTATATTAATATATAAGTGTTGACATTATTAATCATTACCTCCATCTGTTGAATACAATGCTGAAGGTGAAATAATGTCTCGATAGAGATCTTGTTCTTTACTAGGGAATTAATATTAGGGAAGGGGGCCAGTATGTTCATTAATAAAAATAACTGATACAATAATCAGAAAATAAATGTGTAAGTGGTGATATTGAGCGTAGCTGTGTGCTTTGTATTGCATTGAACCATTGTAATTGTCAATTATTTTGGATGAAATTTCTGATTTGTCTTTTAAGATAGGATTTTGGGTGGAGTATGTTTATTGCCCTGAATGGTGATATTATTGCCTTTTTATCAAAAGTGTCAAATAATCCCTTGGCTGTCACACAACTGATGCCTCTTAACTTGCTGAAAATAGTTTTGAGTATCTTTTACCCCTTTTTTTTAAATTCCAAACCACACAAGATGAGGCACTAGGCTACTACGACAACTAGCATGTTTTACTCAAAGAAGGAGACAATCTTGCCTGCAATTCCTCTATGGATGTTCTCCACATATAAGACCATTTCATACTTGGGCTTACGTGGGGTGATCCTTTATAAAAAGAAACTACATTTTCCTCAAAATGAATGTATTTTTATTTAACCGCAGTCCAAGTTTTAAGAAATTTCTACAAAACTACTCAGTATAATGTTTTTGGAGAAAAATATTTGATTATTACTTTATTATAGATTTCAGTGTAGTTAAATATTCTGTTTGAAATTTACCTTGAAAAATTACTTCCGTAATATAGTCTCAATAGTTAATAGTACCTAAAAGAGCCTAGTCAAAAATCATTTAACGTTAAAACAATTGTCTAGACATCGCTTGTATGATTAATGTCTTAGTTCAAAACAGAAGGCATTTTTTGAGCATGTCTACTTTTATAACTATTCTTTTTTTATTTCATTTTTCAAAAAAAAAAAAAAAAAAATCAATTTTACGCTTGAGGAAAAGTAATAAAATTAGTCCAGACTTACTGTTTATTTTTCCTTACACCAGACATTTTACTAATATTTAACATACAGCTTTTTCTCTTAATTTGTTTATGAAGTTAAATTCATTTCAGCATAAGATTTTAATATTTCTGGTATAGCTCTTTAAAAATGTCAAAAAATATTTGTTTGAAGACATCTCTTTCACTTTCTCTTTGCTTTAATATACACTGGTTTCGAAAAGTTACGTAACAACATTTTTTCTAAAGCTCACACCTTAAAAAAAATTGATGTTAATGATAAAAGCTTTGGATAAATGATAAAAACAAATTTTGTATATAATATAAAAACAAATTTATTTTGATACAAACAAATTTATTTAAATTTATGCAAGAACACCAAACTACCACTTTTTTATTGATAAGAACAGATATAAATGAGTGAAAGTCAAATATTTTAATATCAGGCTTTTGTATTATTATATGCGTAACTTTCAGTAGGTTCGTTGACGATAGTCAGGAGGTCCTGCAATGACAGGGAAAAGTCGTTTGTCCGATTCTTCAATAAGGTGGGTGGTCGGTTGATGGAGATGTCCCAGGCTGATGCTGCTTGGTGTCTTGAAGTGTGATCCATAATCTCTGAAATCAATATCAAATCAAAGCTTCTGTGTATTTTTCTGTTTGTGAAACCATATCTGTTTTTCTGAACTAGAGCCATGAGCCACGAAATTCCCAGTGTTTATTTTCCCCAAGCATGCTTGGTACTCACTTTTTATAGATCAACTGAAGAGATTGACCTTCTTCAGCCATAGGATTGAACTTTGGACCTGTGGCTTGGGAGAGCGATACACTTCCACCTGTGGCTTCTTAACAAGCACTGACTTAATGACATTAGCTTAAAAGCAAAATAAAAGCTGCTGTATCAACCTCTATTCGCTTAGCATTGATGTTGCCCAGTTTCTATTCTTTAACTAAAAAAACTAAGTTTTAATCTCTAAATTATCATAAATCGCAAACTGGTTTGAGTGTCCTAAACAACTATTTTACCATCATTATCGTCATTTACTCTTCAAAGTGAAGCCCAGCAACTTGAAAATAATTATTTGAACTGAAACGAAGTAAGAGTTAAAAGCAAGTTAAGGTAAACCTGAATTGAATTGAAATATTGCTTAGTAATTAAATTCGAATAGAGTCAGAAAATATTTAAATTGGATAAAAATAACTGCTCAGCAATAATATTTTCAATGATAACTTAAAATAAATTTGATACATTGTTTATAGTAAAAATATGTATGAAAAAATATTATATTATAACAATAAACTATATAATTTTTTTTTCAAATCATTCAAATATAGATGTAACAAATATTTTAATGTAGAAGTTAACTATAAATATCTTTTCGATATTAAGAAAAGATTAAATTTAAATACTTAATATATCTCTCCTTGAGTTAAATTTATAATTTTATCATCATTTTGGAAATTAACACAATGTAGAATGTTGCAACTTTGTTCTATCTGAGTTGTTTTTGCTTCTATACCAGGTTTATGTTAAATGAAGTCATTTAGAATTGAAACATGGCATTTACTTGATAAAAAAAAAAAAGCAATGGAATTCTGAATTCGCCAAGAAAATGTCTTCAAAATTTCTGAGAAGAAAACTAAAATTGAACGTTTAAATGGAAAGAATATAAAACATCTCCAAATAATCGATACATCTAGAATAAAAATGGCGGCTATCCAAAACTTGGAAAAGCAAGAATCTCAATAAGAAAAATCCCTTAAGAATTTAGATGAAGGTAGAAAAAGAAATAAATGGCTAAGTATTAAAGATTTGCAAATTGTTTGAATGCCGTGATAACAGCTTTTATTTCTCTTATTTGCATTGGAAGTTAGCAGTGCACGTAAACCATCTCGACATAATCGCTTCAATATTTTTTCTTCGACTATTTACTGGAATGACTAAAAACATCTGGCGACAAAAAATTAAGAATTTTTTCTTTTTAATCTATTAAAGGAGAAGGAGGGGGAAAAAAGTTCCTTTTTTAACTAGTTTTTCTTGCACGAGATCGTAATGAAACTTAAGAGTTGAACGGAGCGAGTAAAAAAAAATAGTCTAATTTAGGTAAAACTATGCTTTGCTCGGACTGTATTTTCAGTGACAAGTCACTAAGGGAGATTTTAGGGATTTTTTTAAGCCTTTTTCCCCTTTAATGATTCCCATTGCTCTTTTCTATGCCCGTTAAGCTGGAATCATTATTAAGTAAATGAGAGGCCAAATGAACTCTTAACTGTAAAAAGTTCCGTTTTTTATCCTTAGGGATTTAAGAAATTCCTAAGAAAATAAAGCTTTACATGTTTTTTAATAAACTATTTCCCGAGCTTAAGGAAAACGTGCTGCAATTTTTTATAAAAATTGATGGCATTTATTTAAATTATGGGTTTAATCAATAATAATTAATAAGCATTAATTATTACAGTTAATTATTAATACATTTTTGTGTGATGATATAATACTAATTGTTTTGTTTTTTTACAACAGCATGGATAGAATATGAAATTTTAGATGTAAACGAAAATAATTTTTAATATTAAAGATACCTACCTTACTTTTCCCCTTTCCATATTTGAACTCAGTTAACATTTTCTTATTAATATGAAAATTAAATAATTAATATTTATTCTCATATGGGTTTGTGATTTGCATAATTAATTGCATTCTTTAATTAAACACGCATTAAGTAGCATGTTTCAATACCGTATGCATTAAGCAGTGCTTCCTACATTTCAGCATAACTCTATATAACTTATAATATTTTACTTCACCGTAAATATGAAGTACATACAGCACCATGCTGTTCTGTAAGGTTAAAGGATTTGGAATGCTCCTCCTTCACCAAGTGCCTTGTAATTGTGAACCACGGTGAGGAGACGAAGTAACATCTAATCTGGACACACTCCTCTCCCCATCTACTCCAGCGAAAGGATTTTGGTCGTCCCTGACCCACGGAGCTCCATCAACCAAGAGAGGGAGTGAACTTGGTCAACCTCCGAATCACTGCCCTTGGCAAATGATGTCCCACTTTGCTGATTTGTACGGGAAGCGGTGTGAAGTTACCGAGCCGCTGAAGCTCTGCAGAAGGGAAAAGCAGCACCTAGTTCATTTCTCTACTGTATGTGGTTACAGGCATTTTTTGCGCATGGCAATGATGCATTGCTCACCCAGATCAAGAATAATAGCACGTGTGGTCCTTGATTGCCAAGTAACTGATTCCAGATACACCAGGTCAACATTGGCTACGTGCAAAAGCCACGTGGAGTGCTATATTCCAAGGATTTTGATTGTAAGCTACAAGCGACTGAGTATAAAGCTCCAAAAGTGTCCGCTATAACCTACCTATCTATTCCAAGCATTCATCCAAAGCTTCTTTGATTCTATAACGAATCATGTGGTAACGGTTACAGCTAATAATGGCAGCTGCACTAACTACTCATTTTGCCATAATTCAATTTGAAAGATCTGTAATATCCGTCATTAGATGTATACAAATAATTTTTGTTTCATGTACTAATGGAATTTTGCTGTGATATTTCTGATGTTTTTTTGGTTATTTATTTTGAGGGACCATCAATGTACATATTGCAAATATACAAGTCCACACCACACCGGAGAGAGGACTTTAGTAGTCACAGATTATTGTCAACATGTCACCAACTCATGGAATGCCAGTAACCTAGTGAGGGAGAATGAAGTCACCCACCCAGTCAATGCTCGCCCAATGCAAACGTTGTTTCACTTTGCAGATCTTTATGGAAAGTCACTTGAAGCTAATGAGCCATGGCAACTTGTGAGTATAAAGCGCCATAAGCAGCCGTGAGTATAAAGCGCCATAAGCAGCCGTGAGTATAAAGCGCCATAAGCAGCCGTGAGTATAAAGCGCCATAAGCAGCCGTGAGTATAAAGCGCCATAAGCAGCCGTGAGTATAAAGCGCCATAAGCAGCCGTGAGTATAAAGCGCCATATTACGCCATAAGTGCATAAATCATAAATAAATAAATAAATAAGTGCATAAAATAAAAATTAATTAAATAAAAAATAAAAAAATAAGTGCAAAAATAATAAAATAATCAACGGCTGTTTATGGAAGGCGATTGGGTACATAGTTGCCAGTCTGTTATATTTTTCATCATCGACTATATTATTTTCTAGCAAACTATTGCTATTGTATGTATGTGCTGCTTTAATATCGGCTTCTGGCCGATGACTCTAAATTTACACAAAGAGCTGGATATTTGCCAGTAGTCCACGGTTAAGAAACATTGAACTTGAACCTCGTTAAATTCAACTAATTTTCATTACCTCGATTTCATAGTTTTCAATCATTTTTTTGTTCTGAGGACAATTGAAATTAACACAATTATTCTTAAGAAAATATTTAAAAAATTAACATTGCTATCAAAAACTCACAATGATTATACTTCGATAAATATTCTCTTTATTATAAAATAAAATATCAGAGAAATCTAAGACATTACTTGATTCTTGTCTTGTTTATTAAAATTTGAAAACACAATTCTGGAGATCCTAAATACACTACTGGCCATTAAAATTAATACTCCAGGAAGAAATGCAGATAACAAAATGATATTTATTGGACAAATATATTATACTAGAAATAACAAGTGATTAAATTTTCAAAAAATTTGGCTGGATAGATCCGGAGAAATCAGTACCCAGAACAACCACCTCTGGCAGTAATAACATCAGTTATACGCCTAGGCATTGAGTGAAACAGAGATTGTATTGCATGTACAGGTACAGATGCCCATGCAGCTTCAACACGATGTAACAGTTCATCAACCGTAGTGACTGGCGTTTGGTGACGAGCCAGTCGCTCTAGGCAACCATTGACCAGACGTTTTCTATTGGTGGAAGATCTGGAGAACGTGCTGGCCAGGGCAACAGCCGAGCATGTTCCGTATCAAGGAAGGTCTGTACAATAACGGCAACATGCGGTCGGGCATTGTCCTGCTGAAACGTAGGGTTTCGCAGGGCTCGAATAAAGGGTAGAGCCACGGGTCGTAACACACCAGAAATGTAACCTGCACTGTTCAAAGCACCATCAATGCGAACAAGAGGTGACCGAGACGTGTATCCAATGACACCCCATACCATCACGCCAGGTGATTATGCCAGTATGACGATGATGCACGCTGCCAGTGTGCGTTCACCACGATGCCGCCAAACACGGATGATGCTGTACACAGAACCTGGATTCTTCTGAAAAGATGACGTCTCGCCATTCGTGCGCCCAGGTTCGTCGTTGATCACACCATTGAAGGCGCTCTTGTCTATGACGCAGCGTCAAGGGAAGCCGCAGCCATGGTCTCCGAGCTGAGAGTCCATGCTGCTGCAAACGTCGTCGAACTGTTCGTGCAGACACTTGTTGTCTTCCAAACGACCCCGTTTCTTGACTCTCGGCTCGTGACGTGGTTGCACGATCCATTACGGCCATGTGGATAATATGCCTGTCTTCTCGGCTGCTAGTGATAGGTGGCCGTTGAGATCCCGCATGGCGTTCCGTATTACCGTCCTGAACCCATCGATTCCATATTCTGCTAACAGTCATTGGATCTCGACCGACGCGAGCAGCAATACTGCGATAAGATAAACCGCAATCCCGGTACGCTACAATTCGACCTTTATCAAAGTCATAAACGTGCTGGTACGCATTTCTCCTTCTTACACGAGGCATCACAACAACTTTTCACCAGGCAACAACGTTCAAATGCAATTTGCGTATGAGGAACCGGCTGAACAGTTTCCTCATTTAAACACAATGTAGGTGTCGCTACTGGCGCCTGCTTTGTCTGAATGCGCTGAAAAGCTAATCATTTCCATATCACACCACCTTCTTCCTTTCGTATAAATTTCACGTCTGTAGCATGTCGCCTTCTTGGTGTAGCAATTTTAATGGCCAGTAGTGTATTTATAAATTCATCATCACTAATTCTAATCAGATCTAAAGTTGCTTTCATAACTTCCAAAAAATTTCTAAATATGAAACTGAACTTTTTTTTTAATTATTAAGAAACGGGCTCCTATATTTTTTAAATACATTAAAATACAACATTGTTCTGTAATTTTTATTATTTATTATTTTGTGAGAACAGAATTAGAAATTTAATATCTTAAAAGGTGATAAATAAGCTTTCTTTACTTTAGAAAGATAAAATTTGTAGGAAATTTTTATCTCAGGTTTAAATAAACGTAAATATTGACCAAGCTAAATGCGCTCCGATAAAAAAAAAAAATTCACAGAATTTCGTTTATTTTATAGATAAACAGAGAGAATCTGGAATTTTTCTTCAAAATGAAACGAATAATTTTTATGAGATATACAATGCTCCAACTTTATATCAGAATAATAATACCTTGCAACTAAAAAATATTCTGTAATTTATGGCATCTAGTAAATAATGTTCATTATAAAAAATAAATAAAAGAATGCTATTGTGAAAAACATAAAAGAATAGTTTCTTATATTCAGATAAAAAAAAAATAGCATATTTTCCATAAATCAGACAATGAATAGCAAGTATAGAATTGTTATAGAAAAAATTATCCACAATAAAACCCGAAAATTGCCAATATTCCAGTTTATTTCTTTCTGGTTCAATTCTCTTTTACTCTAGCGTCTTTTTACAATAAGAGCAATAACAAATCTTATATCAGGAGCGAGAAATTCGGCGTAGTAACATTTTTTTTTATCTAAGTAAAATTCGAATGCGTAATTCTCTTTTTTTTTTTTTCCTTCAGCAGTGATGGCAAATGACATTGAGGCGAAATGGTTTTCCTATAGCTTGGTTGCAGGCTGCTGCCACGCCAAATGTGTATAAAGAAGCATCGAAATATTCGGAGGAAAATAAAAATTATGGTGGCATCGTTGCTGACTATGAAAAGACGCAACATTTATCAATCGCCTTTCTGTGAAACGCCGGTAGTGGAACATCAATCAAGGGAAAAGTTGCGTACGCAGTTTCCTGAAGAGCATCAGGATTTGTGTGGAGGAAAGTGTCAGAAGTAAAAGTTGTGCTGCCATCTAGTGTTCAAAAAGAAAAGTTCATCGATAAATCAGAAAATTTTTAAATACATTGCCGTAATCAAATGTTACTGATTAAAAAATTTTTAGAGAATAGTTGTTATGCAAATATTACGTCAAAATAATATTTTCAATAATAATAACAATTTTTCTGTATATTTATAAGTTTTCCAGTACATTTATAAGTCAAGTAAGAATATGAGAAAATATTCCGAAAATAAAAAATATTTATCTGACAAGATTTATACACATTTTTATTCTTTTAAATATCATCCGAATCCTTATATATGACTAAGGAAAGTATAAAACTGCAGGAAGTTTTTAACTATTATTTTCTACTCACCTATCAAAAATAAATAAAAAACAAAATTTCTTTTTTAAAAAAAATATAATAATAATTCAACAAAAAAAGAACAAAATTAAAACATAATTTATTAGAGTTCAGCCAATTAGATTTAGATATTTTTATATATATGCATAAAAATTCTATTTTTGGCATTTATATTTTTAAATGAATACTATTGAATAAACTCGACATATGTTTTCTTTCCAAATTAATTTCATTATCAAACTCAAGAACAATTCACGCACAGAAAAGTTTCATATAGGAGTTATTAAAAAAAACCACACAATAGACTGCTCTCTTTCACACTGAGAAACGATATTTTATCGGGGACTAGTCTATTAAGTTGTTTTTTAATAACTTCACACAGTAAATATCATACGACTTTTTATCATATGATAAAAGTCGTGTAGTGTGAAAGACGCCTTAGTATAGAATTGCTGTAACATTTATGATGCAATCAATGATGATCGCATTTGTTCTATACAGCAATAATGTATTATAAATTTTATTTCTAAAACAAGCTAAAGAGACTGATTCTTCTTCCTTTATATCACACACATAAATATATATATTTTGCACTCTAATTATTTTTTAATCAAATAAATGTCGATCTATTTTCCTTCTCATTTTATACACGGGTCATGAAAAAAAATCCTTTTTTTTTCTTTTTTTCTTTATTTACACTTCAATTTCTGCTAGTAAATTTTGAAGCTTCCAGATATTTTTCTTTGACTTTTTTATCTTAACTCTCTTTTTCCACAAATGTGTTAAGATTGCCAAGAGGAATCTACAAATTAAATTTATTTCTTAGTGCCTATATATGTAACAAATTCATTTCAATTGTCCTATCATCTCTGTCTGAGTTTTGTTGGACACAGTAAATAATTTAAAGATGTTTTGTTGTCATTGTTATTTCTCTCATCTAATACCTGAAAGTTATTCGTTTTAAATTATAGAACCTCCAAACTAAATTGATAGATTCTTATAATTAATTATGCTCATCTAATTTTGTTCCCTGCTGATATTCTTTCCAATAATCGTTTGTCAAATGCTTCCTTGCTTTAGCATACATCATATACCTTTTGGTTTCTTATGTCGCAAACTCGTACTTCCCGAGAAATGTTAGAGGTCTGCTTTAAACATGATTATTTTAAATCAATCATTGTTTATTTTTTCATGATGAGTTTTGCATTTCACCTTTATATATATATATATATATATATATATATATATATATATATATATATATATATTTATTTATTTATTTAATTTTTCACTTTTTTTTTTTTTTGGTTGTTGTTGTTATTGTGAGATTGTTTGTGACTACATTTTAGGTATGAAGGGGACCAAGACCTAAAAGATATGTGAATTAGGTGGTGCAATTTTATTGTTTATGTAATTTAAATTCGTAAATTATATTTTTAAAGTAAAATGAAAATTAACTATGAAATAAAAAATATTGTTCCTTAAATTTTATTTTATCCCGACTAATATAACGGAAACCCCAAGTACTTTTATATAAAGTTAAGAAGATAATTCAATAGTTGAAGGAATTTGTTAAATTTATTTTTATATTTTTATTTCGCAAAAATTTATTTTACTAAATTGTCCAAAATAGGAACAACTGCATCTGTGGATACAGCCTGTTAACTTCTATCAATTATATTTTTAGATGAAACAAAATAATTTATTAATTTACATTGATATGAAATCACAACTAAAAAAAGCATTTTTAAAATACCCCTAATTAAAAAATATATGTTAATAAAATTATATACATAATAATATGCTTTAAGTTTATAGTAAGCTACAAAGGAAAAATTAATCACAAAAGTCATATTTTACTATTAATTAAAATATAATTTCCTTTCATTCCTTCAATGGATTTTTGGATAAAACTGAAAACTAAGCATGCTTGTGATCTAAACATAGAGGATTCCGCGTTTGGTTGACCATCTACCCGGGATATTTTCTTCGCACAGCAAGGCCTTCTGTCTAGGAAACAAATATGAATCCTATAGGCCATGATTCCATGAGAATTGTCATGCCACTGACCCTTTATTTCAGAGTAAGTTTTTTCCCCCTACTCTTATTACGTTTTATATCAAAAAGATCGAGTGAATCTTCCATGAGTGTTTTGACACTTTGATCTCTCTTAGTAAATAACATGGCAGTTGAATTTTTCTTAAAGATTTTTTAATCATTCCTGAGGATCTTCCCCTAGAAAGAGTTCACGTGAATTGTGAGTCGTATTCACATATCACAAAAGAGAAAGTCCGGAAAACTCTCAAGCCCCCACACTGGGAGAGGCGCACACACAAATTAGAAGTGCGTCCTCCACTCTATTTTACTTTATTTATAAAACTAAAACATAAAAAATTGTTTAATTTAATTAAATAATTTCAAAGCATAATATGTTTGGAGATAATACATATATCATACTATGTATAAAAATATTTAGATAGCTATTAATATTTAAAAGGTGTTTAACCAAAAACGAGTGAAATAATTCAATTTCGACCAATATATATATATATATATATATATATATATATATATATATATATATATATATATATATATATATATATATATATATATATATATATATCAGTCTTTCATCCCTTCAGTGGGTCGATAAACTGAGTACCAAGCACCAAGCATACTTGGAAACTAAGCACTGGGAGTTTCGCGTTAGGCTGACCACCTAATCGGGACATATGTTTCCAACCCAAGGGCCCCTCGGTCTCGAACAGAGATGGGGCACTGTAGTCCCTTGGCCCCATATGGGGCAGTTATATATATACATATATGTCTTCCTTTGCTATTGATATAAACTAATTACAATTAATTAAAACTCACCTATATACATGTATGAAACTTAGCTTCCAATTAAGTTTAGTTTAAAATAGTAATTTTAAATAAAATTAAGAATAACTTGCTAAGAAAATATAATTGGAAAAATAATAATAATTTAATAATAAGACATAAAATAAAACGAATTACTCATATTCAAAATAAAATGTCTCTTTAAACTAAGTACTATATAAGCAATCAATCATAATGTTTTCATATAATACCATTTTAACGTGATTATTAAAAAAATGTCACGACTTAAGTTTAAACCAGTGTAAAATTAATCATTTAATTCAGTTTTATATTTCTTGGTTTAAAATAAGCTTAGGACAATAATATTGTTGAATAAAAGTGTATGTTTTAGAATGTGAATTCTGCTTTCTGGATAAAACATTAATGAAAAGTTATTTCCTACAGGAACATTAATGTAGTTTATTGGTGGAATAAAATTGTATGTGACACATCATCTGCCATTAAATTTTAAAAAAAGAGTTATTTTTATAAATAGAATAAAAGATTCGATGTCATCAATTGACCAAATTTGTAATGCTTCTTAGTGAATTGAATTGGATCTGTATCAAATTATCATTTACTAAATAAATAATTTTTATTATCTGAGGTCTTTCATGCTCTAGGGACGAAAATTGAATAGATCAAATGTGATTTGTGAGCAAAGCAATTTATAAAATCATTTGCTAAAATAAAATATTTTTATTTTCTTAATTTTACTGAACATATATAAACTTGAAATAATATACTATTCAATAAAATGTCAATGGTTAAGATAAGACTTTCGAGCCTTATAATCTGTGTTCACATAAGCCAAAACTTAAAGTTTTCAAATTTGACCTCGAATTAAATTTTAATTTATTTTGGTAATTAAAAACCTTTTATAACTATTTTCTATAACCAAATGAAATCATTGCAGTGAAAGTTCTCAAGTGGTTATTAATGGTCCATAAATTCTTAATAAATAATAAAAATAATAAATAAATAAATAATACCAGAATGGAACTTCAGGAAAAAAATTATGTATTTAGGTATGATCCAATCGAGAGAGGGATAATTTTTGCTACAAAAATTGTGTGTGTGTGGCACCAAGGCCCCAAGAGACAACATACTTCGAGTTTAAATTTGGAAATGAAATATGGCCTTCAGAATTATATTTTACATAAGGAAAATTCCAAATGTTCAAAAATAATGTGCTTTTATATCATTCAACATCTATTTCCTAACCACTGTTTTTTGTTTGAATTTTGTTAAAATTCAAAAATATTATCATTAGCACTGATATCTAGAGTCTTTTTCAGGGAATATTAGCAGGATTTATGCTCAGAAGATATTCATTCACTTTATTAGAGCTTGTACATTCTAAGATTTAAATAGTTTTTCTCGGATTGAAAAAATAGTCAAAAGAACTTGCACAAATCTAAGCGTCTAATGCGTTGTTTGAATATAAAACAATTTCTCATCAAAGAAAAAACTGTCTGAAAAATCAAGTGCATTTTTTAAAAAAAAAATTTCCATTACTTTTTTGTTTAAAACTTAGAATATTTTTTAAAGGATAGTAAATCTATGTTTTCTTATCATTACTCTTTAGATCAGCTGACGCCAATGTGGTGGTCCGCGAGAAAATTTCGCTGATCCCTAGAAAAATTTGGAGTATACTTTCTCATCACGCTGTGTTTTAAGATGCATTGAATCGTAGTTTAATTCATAACAATACTTGAAAAGTTAAAAAAACGCTACTTACGAGTAAGGTATAGAGTAACTGCACAGAGTAATGCATCGGTAAATAAGTCGCACTGCTATAGCTGCTCTGTTTTAGTTACATGTTTTGTCTCGTCTTGTTTCTCACTCTTCTAATGTCTCACTCTCCTGAATGTCACATATGTTTATCAGTTGAAGCATTTAAAGTTGGGCTTATGTGGTTGTATATTGAGTTCAATATAAAATATATTCAATATATATATTATAGTAGAGTTATTTAGGAAGTTTTTGAGTATTTTCTTTTGTGTAATGATACTTTTTAAGACAGGTGTGATCTTAAATCATAACTATGTGCATATTTTCTTTTATTGGATATTTATTGGGATAAAATTAGTTTTCTAAATTTTTTTCTTTTTCATTTCAGATAAATTAATTCGATAGTAAGTGAAAAGAAACAAAAGAATATACATTTCTTTTAGTGATTCAAAAAGTATTGGAAATGATATCAATAACATTAACAGTACTTCCTCTAACCATGAACTGATCAATAAATAAGACTCTCCACAATCTTCATCAGGCAGAATTAGAAGGAAAAAGTGACAACGGAAGGTGGAGAGAAGAAAAAACGCAAAGTATCACAAAATATCATTCCTACTGCTTAAAATCTGGATTCATTAAAGAACCTGAAAGTGAGCTGAATCCACGACTTCTTTGTGTTTTGTATTCTAAAAGCTCATGTAACAATATATTAAAACATTCCAAACTTTAAAGGCCCTTAACTTCAAAACATTCGAATTTCGCAACAAAAGAAAGCACCAAAATATTTTAATGAAAATATACAAAAACAAGTTACTGTTGAGATATAAACAGGACCGCAAACAATTTTTGCATAGTTTAAAAATACAAGAGCAAATAACAAACTACAAACAATTGATCGAAATCATCACATCGAACCCAAAAAAACTGAAAACATTTATTAAATTCATTTTAAGCATCAACAGATTTTGAAATAGATGTTCCTAGAATAATAGAGACAAAAGCCGGATCAGCTAAAAGTCTCAGAACAGCTACCAACCAACCAAGTTACTGTTTTAAGAAAAATTACCATGGATGCTAAATCATTACTAAAGGTTTCCTATCTCACGGCAAAATAGATCGTGCAATGTAAACACAAATTAATTAAACCTTCTATGCTAAGAAATGTGTGAAATATATTGGGATAGCAGGCTCTTCAGAAATTGAAAGTGTTTCCTATGTCTGCTAATACTATCAAGAGCTGAATCGATGGTGTGGCAAAAGACATTGAAAATCAGGTCATAAAAATGGTGAAAATTTCATCAATTTATTCAATATTACAAGAAGACTATTTTGTCTTTACAAACAAACCATTGCTACTTTGTTTTGTGATGTTTGAGTATGGGGAGAGTTACGTGAAGAACTACTTTGCTCGCTTAATTTGCCAGTTAGAACAATCAGCTCTGAGATGTTTGAAGCTCTTAATAGTTAGTTCTGTGAACATGAATTCTTGACTGGAAAAATTACATTCGGCTAAACACCGACAGTACCGAAAATATGACTGTATATGTTTCAGGAATTGTGGCAAAGATGAAGAATGTTGGTCACCCAGACATTTTATCTCTAAACTTAATCATAAAATCGAGAACAATTTTCAGTGAAAATAAATTCCCCAGACCTACACGAAATATTATTGAATATCATTGAAATTAAAAAGGAAATTAGACTCAAATCCCTCAATTCTCTAGTATTTGAAACACTTAGTAAAGAAATGGACACCGAATATACTCGTATTCTTCGTCATGTTGAAGTGAGAAGTCTATCTTGGGACAAAATATGACACTTGCGGGAAGAAGTCAAATTATATTCCCTTGAACAAAATAATCCGACATTGAAAAAATCCTTATACAACAATTAATGGCTAGCAAAGCTTGCATACCCGGCAGATATTTTCCCCCATTAAATTAGCTAAACATATCCTTGCAAGGACAACTTAAAGACGTGTTCACACCTCGAAGTAATATAAATATTACTATGGCAAATGTGGTTCTTTGATGAAAATCTGAAAATATTTTCAAATATAGAAGAATACATGAAGCAAAATGATGTTAACCAGCAAATAGTAACCCTAGTTAAAAAGCACTTGGAATCACTTGCAGAATCTTTTGCTCATATTGTTGTTGTTGGTTTATCCTTTTTAAAGATCTGACATTTGTCAAATAAACTCCAATAAATTGTGGATAGTCAGAAAGAGTCAATAACTAGCAGGGGATCTGAGGATAAATCCTCCCGGAAAACTCCGACGCAATCCAGTGTATATTTCGGTGAGGCTGGATGGCCACAGGATTTTTTACAAGTGGGATAATTTTTTTGGACCCTGTTCAAAAGGTAAACATTTTTGATGTCCACTTGAGGATCTAGACAAGGCAGTTTAAGATTTTCGATCACATTTTATTTCCGGAAGAATTCCAAGAGATGTTCCAGAGTACCATTGGGGTATTGGTGTAATTCGCCAGATTGAATGTAGCTTAGATTTTTCAACAGAGTAAAGTTGCTCGTTATCACCCAAATAATGAAGATCGCAAATATGGTAATATGTAGATCTGCTTGCTGTAAAAAAAATACGATAATAATTTAAGTATGAATCTAAAAGAAAGCCTTATTGACCAATCTTTCGACGAAACTCTCAAATTTAAATTTCATTCATCATTATCAAGATCTCAGTTTTGGCTTTCAATAAAAAGTGAATAACCTTTTCTTAGACAAAAGGAGAGGAAAATTCTGACTCTCCACAAGACCATTTCATCTGTCACAGCAATCAAAACACGGTACTAATCTTAGTTTGAGATAAATGCAGTTCTCCGTCTTGCAGTAAAAGCGTTAAATCCGAATATCCCTAATCTTATTTCGAGTAATCAGGAACATCCATCACACTAGGAATCTATAGAGTTAAAAGTTTGACATACTTAAATCATTTTTTTAAATGTTTTGTTTTTACAGCTTTTATTTATTTTGTTTATTTTATTATGGTTCATTAATATAACTTACATAATTTGGTTAGAATTAATAATTTTGTTTTATTAACTTGAGACTAACATTTTATATGTTCTTAGATCACAGTTTTTTTAGAGAGAAATATAATTATATAATACTTAAAAAAATCTTATTAGTGGTCAGCGGGATTCAAATTATGAATTTAATGGTCTATGAGGTCAAGACTTTCGTGATCGCTGCTTTAGATAAACTTCAATCATATATTTTTGTCATTTATTCTTCATATTATATATTTTTGTTGTGTTTGCTGTGAGAACATTTGATTTTTTTGATGTCCTCCTCAATTTCTCTTCGTCCCAGACAATTCTAAGTACTAATAGTTCTTTCAACTAAGTCTCTGATTTTTTCTAATATAACTACTTATCTTTTGACGTATTTTTGTGAAAAAAAAACAAAGTTCATTCGTATAGATTTTTTTCACTCTTTTGATATTGGTTTTAATATAAAATTTGCAAAATAAATAAAATTTTTAATTCTTCTTTACATGCATGGGTTATATAATTAATGTTTTCAAGAGTTAATATTTTTTCCAACGGTGGGCACTTGGTTGACGAACCCTATAACACAACAAGGCCATTAACTGCTACTCATCTGTCGTTACCCAGCGGGCACCTGTGAACCATTTCACGGAGACGAGTAGCGTTGCCCGCGCCATACCACCACAAACCCGTTTATAGGGTGGGTCACATTCCTACATCATCAAGGAGAAGAAAGGACAGAGAAACACAGAGAGAGCAGAGAAAGAAAGTAACATCCATGCCCGAACCGAAATTCGAGCCCGGGACCCACAGCTCAGGAGTCTGGAACATTAAATTAATATTAGTATATTTAAAAAGAAAGCCTACAAGTCATTGATTTTTTATATACTTTCTTTTTAAATATACTAAAAATTATATATAAAATTTAATAACGCAATAATTTAATTCAATAAATTGAGTATTATATATATATATATATATATATATATATATATATATATATATATATATATATATATATATATATATATATATATATATACATTCATACATATATACATATATATATATAGATAGATAGAACAGGGGATTATTTGTGGATCTTGATAAATGCACCCGAGTCTCATTTTCCTTTTTGTTAATTATATTTTAAAAAATTATTATCGTTCCGTATGCGTTTCAAAACAACTTTTAAATTGCTGACAGCAAATATGAAAGACTCAGTGTAACGTTTTAACAAATTTCATTTCCGTCCAAGTTAAGAATGATATGACTCATCGAAAACTGCTCAAATAAGCACACATGTTTGCGCAGTTTTATATTATGGTGTTATCGTAAGTAATCTACCGACTCCAGAGTGATTTTGAATTTGCAAACTTTCATTACAATGGACAGTTGACATTATTCACTGGAGGAATCACTTTTGCTACGGGTATAATTTGTAACCTGGAACTTTTGGTCAGTTAATTATAATTTGTTTCGAAGTGTGTAACATGTGTTGTCATTGTTTTAATGACGCAAAATTTGTATTTTCTAAGTTTATTTATTTACTACTAGTTCTTTTTTTAAAAATATAATGACAGAAAGCGAAAATAGAGAAAATACGACTAAGAAAATAGAAGTTTTAATTATGAGTGGGAGGAGAAATTATTTTTTATTGACAGTAATGGGAAAGTATTATGTGTTATTTGTAATTCTACGGTCAAAAATTATAAAGCTAACAATTTACACTGACATAATGAAACCAATCATCCTCAGTTTTTTAATCAGTATTCACCGATTCCGAATTAAGATCAGATAAATTTGGTTCTTTAAAATCAAATTTCAATAAACAACAGTAAGTTTTGATGACCCTTAGCAGTCAAGCTAAAAAAAAAAAAACGATATGTGAGTGAGGAAACGGTGAATCATATTGCATATGAATGTAATGTCTTTGCCTTTACACTTTTGACCACTTTAGGTAATCTGGCAGCAAAAGAATTACACTTTAGGTTTATAAAGAGCACACCTGACTTCATAAACAAAATGGCACATCCTAACAGATACAGGTAGGTTATTTACGATTTTGAGCTTGGAATAAAATGCTTTTTGCGGAGATGTTTTGGCCGTCAAATCCAATTAAGAGGAAGAATTATAACTCGCTCGAAATAGATTTAGATGCTATGAATATAAATGATTGCCTTCTTTGATAAATATAAAATTAAACATGAGTTTTTGTCCGTGTGGAATAAATTTGAAGCAAATTAGCAGAACGTTGACTTGCATGATTAATACAGATTTTCTACTGGAGAGATACTAGTAAATAGGTGAGGAAAGACGTTTGTCTCCCTCGTCCAGAAGTTAAATCCTTCTCTTCTAAGGTTGCATTTGTCACCCTTTTTACTTTTATTTTCTTTTATCAAAGTTAAATAAATACAACTAATGATGACTGAGAGATACCAATGCGATAACCCTAGAGTACAGAACACTGACTCTTCAAGTAGTTATGTTATATCCGGAAGTTAATGCGTTGGATATACTTGAATAAACGAGGATTTCTTAACGATGGTGGTGGGTTTTCATAATCTATGTAAACTGATCCATATAAACGCTGTTGCAGTAAGACAGCAAATGTACATAAATCTTTCATAAGATCTTATTCTTTCCCTTGATGTGGCTTAAAGAATTGGAGAGGTGGATGTCAGCTCACAAGTCACCCACATCTTTTGATCATAGCTCAAAATGCAACAAGTTGGCTGTTTTAGAGGTTCTTGTCATGAAAAATAGGCATCCAAAAAATGTTGAAATAGCCTAAGCATAATCTACTAGTATGAGAAAGCTTTTTAAAAAAAAAAGATTCTTGTTACGAATGAAGAATTCTTAGGGATGGTGATGGGTTGTTTATATTCTAATTGACGAAACTTGGATAAATCTTTTTTCATACAAAAAATCTATTTATTACTTGTGAACAATTTTAATTATTAAAAATATTTTATTAAATAATAACGAAACTATTGATTTCAAGTAGAAGTGCATTGATGAATAAATGCTACATATTATCTTATAATTCTATTGCTCTTAGGCTTTGAATCTCTCTCTTAGGCTCTTAGACTTAGTGAGCAAATGTCTAGCATTTGTTAAAATAAAATTTTTAATATAATAGGTATTCATTTTTTATCATTTATTCAACTGGTTAAAAGATTACATTGCATGAACAGTTTGTTGCCACTCAATTTTTTTAATCAATATAGTGAGATTGCTTGCCATTCTAGAATTTGAATTTTACCCTTAAACGAGAACATTATGCTTTGCATGTCAATTCGTAAAAACACGTCATGATTTCCAATAATTGGAACACGATTTACGGTATTAGTTATAATTATCTATGTGCTTTTCTTCGGTTCAAATTATAGTAGTGTAACTTTTGTGTGTAATGGACTCTCATTCACACCTCAAAGTCCATTGCTACTATAGTTATTTATTTATTTTATATATTTTTTTATTTTTATATGTTTATTTTTATATTTTATTTATTTTTTTGTAGATATAAATATATATCTCAAACCATTTTTCTCTCCAAATTAAAAACCTTTTATTACACATCATACATAGCCATGTTCATCTCAAGCAAATTTAAAATATGCATAGACTAAGAAACGTTTATTTTTTAAACCATCACACCACACAAGTAATATCTATTCAGATCAGATAACTTGAAGTGAAAATATTGCGTATAATCTTACAGCTATTTAAAATTTTTAAAAAGATTACATTACTATTGTAGCGCCATCTCTTTGTATTTTTCAAAACAAATAAAATTTTATTATTCAGAAAGCTGTTTATCATTGCTAAATTTATTATTTTTTAGCTCTAATGTGCAAAATATATATAAATTCTAACTTATTAATCATGATATGAAATAAAAATTATTTTATAATTATTATCATGTAATTATCAGATATTTTCTGCGTAAATGAGATTAAAATTATTGAATATGAAACACTTAGCAGAAATGGATTTAAATATTAAATATGAAGTTTAGTGTTTATTTAAGAGTTACATTGTGAAGAATAAGATCTTATGAAGAAGAATGAAATATATATTTAAATAGAAATTGTTAAATATTATTAAAGTTTGATTACCAAAAATTAACATCTATAATTTTTTTCATTTCATTTCTAATTATTTAACATAATAAAAAGGAAAGCTAATTGTTAACAATATATAGATGGTACCAGAAATAAAATATTCAAAATTTTTATATAAATAGCTTGTGTTTGTTTCCAACAACTCCTTTATATTTTCTTACTTCAAATAAATTAGCTTTATATGCTTTAGTTTTTCCATCTTTTTAATAATAAAACTTACTTACGCCTTCAAGTATAAAATATGTTACAATATATTTATCATTCCTTCCCTCATTAATTACATATTTTAAAAATTTTAAAAGTCTCTATTTAAAATAATATCGTAAACAATTAAACGTTTTCGAATGTGAAAGGGAATTTTTTCATGATTAAATTTATTTTCATTTATGACCAATAGAGGGCAGCATTGTTATATTCTGCTTAACTTTTAAAAAATATTCCAAAATTTCGTGAAAAGATTTGAATAAAATATTCACCTATTTTTTATATTTTTATTTATAATTGCCAAGGCAAAAAGATTTTGAAATTTGATTTAGTACTTTCTGCTTAAATTATAGCATTTGACGTTTGTGAGTAATTTACTGAGTTAATTTGAATCTCGTCAGAGCATTACTATGTAGGTTTTTAGACATATTTCAAAATAATATACATAGAAGAATTTTATACTTGCCAAAATCTAAATATTAGTAGCTAAATTTTCTTCTTGTATTGTTTACCCCATATATCATAGTGTCCAAAATCCTCATGGAAAAAATAGGAAAATTATTTTGCTAATTAATTCACAAGTTGTAAATTTTAAGTAATAATTTACTTTAAATGAGAAATTTAAAAAAGTAATAATTTTAAAAATTTATTGTTTGCTTTGTTCTATTATTACAGCATTTTGGCCGTGAGAATCATACTTAATCAATTTGATAATTGATTAGACCTATCAAATTCGACGATTAGAACTATCGAATTTTACAAGTATAATAATTTTTATATCACATCATATGTTAAATACGATGGTGTAACTAAAAAATAATCGCTTAAAAACAGCTGGGAAAGTAAACTGGGAAGTACTGTTTTTAATATAAGGAATATCAACACAAATAGTTTTTCTTAAAGGAGTTCTGAGCTAATTTGGTACATAGATTTATTGTTGGTTAAAGAATTTAGATAATAAAGGAAAATAATTATCTAAATTTTTTAACCAACATTTCCATTCGTACAATTTTCAAGCAGAAAAATGCGCTCCAAATTTCCTGTTTGAAAATAGCACCAAGATGAAAAGATGGTGAAATTGACACTAAATTGCATTGTTTCTCCGAATTTATTTAAGGAGAACTAAAACAAAATTTTTTTACAAAAATGTTGATAAGTGCTAAAAGAACAAAAATAATTAATGTATTATTATCAAAAGTATACCACAATGTTAATTAAGCAATAATTAAATTAAATGACCAATTCATTATTTTATAAATTCTAAATTAAAATCAATTTAAAAAGAAAAACTTTAAAATCAATTTAAAAAGAATTATATTATACTAGCAAATCAAAAATCAGTCGTATTTATTTCTATAAGATGTAGGTTCCGAATATTTATAACTTTATTGTGTAAAAGTATAGAAATAGTTATTAGAGATATACTGTTTTTTAAATAAACACAAAAATGAATTATCATTCTCGGTCAATAGCTTCCTATATTCCATTTATAGAGATTGGCAATATATCGCATTGCTTGATGACTTTCCTTTCCTGACTAATAAAAATTTCACTTAGTAAGGAGTGGCTAAGTAAGGTGGTCGAAAGAATTTTACACTGTGCTGTTCTCATAAATAAAGAAACTAAACCTGTGGCAAGACAGCCTATATCTGAGGGCCTAAGTCTACAGTGGCTACACTTGTTTTACTGTTTTCCAGACGGGCGTTACCTATGTCCGGATGTTTAGCACCTGTTCTTCGAGGGTGTTTGTCAGGTGGTCAACCTAAACGCGAAATCCCTCAGTATGTAATTCCCAATCATGATTGGTACTCAGGTTTTCGGTCTATTGAAGGGATGAGTCGACCTTTCTCAGACCGAGGTTCGAATGAGTGACGAGAGAGAGCGAAGCCCTAACATAAAACCACCTAATTTGTTGTCAGAAATAAAACTTTAGTATTTACCAGGTGTATGCAAATGAAATAAGACAATTATTAAAAAAAAAAAAAAAAAGACAATAAATTTGCGAAAAATGTTAATATTTCTTCACTTGAAATAATATCCATCGCTAGCTACACATTTTCCCCATCTTTCAGACAATTTGTGAATACCACACCAAAAAAATGACCAGTCCTTTGAGGCCAGCCAGTCATCAAGCTAAGATTTGATGGTTTCGTAAAAGTGAAGCGCTGATTAGCCAATGCGTGTCCTAATGATGCAAGTAGGGGGTGATTGGAAGGAGCCAAGTCTGGCGAATAAGCCTCATGTGCTAAAGTCTCCCGAAGTCGAGCACCTTAACGATGTCCTAAGTCGGTTTAGCATTGTGGCTACATGCGATACTATCAAGAAAAATCATTTTGTGGTGCCATTTCTTGTATTGGTCGCGTTTTCCGAATATAGCGTAGTTCAAATCAAGTAATTGTTTCCTGTAGCTATCGGGATTAACGGTTTAGCCGGATTTGAAAAACTCATAATACATTGGCTCCTCCTGGTCCAAAAAAATACACAGCATTGTCTTGCCGCAGAAGCGATTCGGCCTTGAGGTCGATTTGGACAATTGTCCAGGGTCAACATATGATCGATTACGCTTGGGATTCTCAAAATAAGACCCATTTTTTATCGCTAGTCATAATACGATAGAGATATGACTTACGTTTGTTCAGAGCATTTCCATTCTATGCTTCTACAAGCATTTGATGCGATTCGGCAGCAATTTTCTTCAGATGGTAACAAAAAATTAATGCTGTTTGCAAATCGTGGTCGGAAGGCATTAATTCGTCATTTTCCGCATTGTAAAAAAAAACACAATGCTCGCTGAAACTCTTCCAAATGTAAACTAAACGTGAGTATCAAAGGTCAAACTATAAAAAAAAACCACATGTCACGGTTACGTAATGTTTGTCTATATGCGTGGCAACATCTGTTACCAATTTCATTTGATATGCATACACCTGGTAAATCAAGAACTGTAGTATTTAAATTATAACTCTTAAATTGTATGTATAATAGCATCTTTGAATAAGTTTCTAAAACATTGAAATTTTAAGAACTTATGCATATATAAAAATTTATGATAGATAATACTAATCTTTACGAAAACTTCCGGGAATTTTACTAGTTTATTTCTGTTGCAGAAAAACAAGTTACATTTTTCAAGCAAACAGCTCCTAATATTTCAGACATATTATAGTTTTCAGAATGAAAGACGTCCTGTTGGATCATGATCACTGTTCGACCAATGTTATCATTTATTAATACAACGAATTTCTTATTAAAATAAATAGGTAGATAAAAAAGTAAAAAAAAATTATCACAATTTCTGGTAATATATATACATATGTAATGAAGTAGTATAGAGATTAAATAGAAATCAAAACAGAATAATTAATTATAGTGACAAATAGAAAAATTATTTACAATGGGAAAAGAACAAAGTTAAATGTGAAATTAACAAAATTGAGAAAATAACAATCAGACATCTTTAATAATCGTCTTCTAATAATCCTGTTCTTTTGTCACCAATCTCCTTCTCGCTCAAACGGCGAGGTCCCGCTTGGCCAAAGCTTAGCGCGTTTTTACGTCATGTTCCATCCGACTTCTTATTGGTGGAAGAGTTAGGAGAAAACTCCGGCGTTGGATATAGCTCTCCTCTACACCGTTTCCGATCACACATATATATTATTATTAATTACTAACTTTAGTCTATAATTTTTCAAACATGCAGTTTAAGATATATCATATTAAACATTAAGAGCATTAATCTAAAATAATATTTATTATTTAGCAAACTTGAACTAAAATAAATCCTCTGTAATCACAGTAGATATTTTTAACGAAAAAGTTTTCAATTCTTTCTCTTTTCTATTTTTTAGGGTGAATAGACTCATGGACCTGAGTTAGCTTTGCTGATCACGGGGATTGGAAACAACAACAGGTTTCTAAATATTATAATTCCAAATTAGGTATTTCATTCAATATGATTAATGTAATATGATTATGAATAAACATATATATATAGTTATTGATTATTAAACTCAACAATAATTGGATACACGAAGAAATAGCCAAAGATTTTTTGCAATCGAAGTTCATGCAGATTAATTTATTAAATTATGTTAAAATATTTTGAATATTTCATTTCGTATATTACTGTGTCGACTAATGTCTAATATCAATTGCTATGAAAAAATTTATAACTGTCTAGAAAGCCATAACTTGGTAAGAATTTATATTTCTCTAATTAATGAATTAAGCATGGGTGGGTTAAGAGGCAGCTTCTATGGTCAGGGACCCCGGTGGCAGAAGTCTGACGTAGCTCCAGAGCCTACAGACTTTACGTGGGTACAGTGGAGTGGTCTTCACGCCTTGGGTGACCTACCAGGAGAATACACTCCCGACGTACTTCGCCCACTCCGCCCAGTGGCATCCCCTCGCCACGATCAGGCAGCCTGTAGGACTTGAGGGGTTGAAATCTGTTTACTTTGTATAAGTAGTTGCTGCAGAATATATACATAAGCTTTTTTTCCTAGAAAAAAATCCGTTAAATAATATTTATTCATTTTGACTAATAATATCTATACAAATCAAAAAAGCACATAATCATATGTTAACAAAATAATTTTAATAAGCAGATTACCCTTTCTGTGACCCTAAACTATTCAGCAATATTCACTGATATTAAAATATTATAAAATAAAATAATACAGAATCCTAATTTTTTTAAAAATTTTTTTTTTGATTCCATACAACAATAACAATTGTTTTAATATTTTGTAAATCAGATATTACCAAATACATATAACTTCTAGTTAAATACATATAAAACTTATTATTCGAAGTTATATATATATAACTGCAAAACTAATGAAAAAATTATTTTCCTACACTTTAAACTCGCATTTAAATTAATTTTCCCCATAGCTTAAAATATATATTATATCAAACGATTTATTCCTTATCATTTTAATCCAATTATTTATCTGATGTTTGATTATGTTGTTAAAGCGGTCTGTCTATAATAAGATGTTAAATCTAATAATAAGATGTTAAATCTGATATATAATTTTTATTTTGAAAGGAGAAATTTGTTTTTCTTTAAAGTCAAAAATTCCTTTTTTTAATGTATACTTTTCAAAACTTTATTACTTTTCATTGAAACTCCAACTTCAGTTCACAAATTTAAGAAAAAAAATTTTAATGGTGAGTGAATTTTAAATAGAATTTTAACTTTTTTTAAATTGCTTAAAATATTAAAATAGGGCTTATTCACATCGTTCACATTCAAATTATTTATTTCTGATCATAAAATTTTGCGTATATGAAAATTATGATTATACATTATAATGTAATATTGTAAATAGAATATAAAGAAATGTTAAAATTGTATAAAATGGATTGTTTCCAAAGTAAATTCCAATTCATAATAATTTTTCCATGCAACAAACTTCCTTTTCGTGCAGTTAATAAGAATTTATTTATTTATTTTATTATTATTTTTTCTTTTTCTTTTTTGTAATTTTGAATGCTTTGTGCCATTTTTATATAATATGCTTTCTTTATATATATATATATATATATATATATATATATTATATATATATTATATATATATATATTATATATATATATATATATATATATATATATATATATATATATATATATATATATATATATTATATATATATTATATATATTATATATATATATTATATATATATATATATATATATATATATATATATATATATATATATATATATATATATATATATATATATATATATATATATATATATAAACTATTAGAAATATTTATTTCTCAAATATTGCGAATCAAAATTTTTCATTTCAAAAACAATACGAAAATATCAAAAACTTTTTCTGTCACAATTATTTCAATAATACTTTTCCAAAAATATCTTGTACATTAACCTTACTTTGTTAAGTATAAATGTACAATGATATTTACTATGAAAGACAAAGTCTCTGAGAAAGACAGTAGAATTTTAAAAAACATTCACTTCTTTTTCATGCAAAATACATTATCTATATGTTGTATATTATTGTTGTCGCTGATGTTGTATATTGTTATTGTATTAAATTGCATATTAGTATTATTGCATTTGATTCCCAATTCTTCAGTGAACAAATTTCGTAACGGGCATAATTTAATAGTCATACAATCTTGGCCGCAGTTAATGTCAAGTTCTAGTTCGTCAGAATTTTTTCCCCATTATTATCTTTTCTATCCAGAGCTTTCACAGGCACTGCAATGTATAAAGAGCCCGGGTCAGACTGTTGACACTCAATAAATTATGTATCACATTAATATGTTATATATGATTTATGATATTGATTTCATAATTCAGTATTATGAATGGGAATTGAATGTTTCATGATGTAACTCAACGTCATAAAGTATTCAAAATAACTGACTAGATTATTCACAGATTTGAATGTTACATTTGATTTAACTTTGAATTTTATGTCATAAAATATTTAATAAATTATATTTTTAAGTACTTTTTTTAAAATAATGTTATCTTTATTAATTAAAATATCTTTCCTTTTTTTGTAGAAATTAAAGCAACACTGAAACGCTCCAATAAATAGTCTATGTAAACTTCTTGCAGAGACACAAACATATATACATTTATAAATGCAATCGCATTCTTTTTTTTTTAAATAATAAAAGCAGGAAAGATCCCATTACGATGGCAAAATTTTGCATGCAATTGTGTCGTTCCTACAATAAGTAAGAGATGAAATGTGAAACACTTATATGCAGCGATGAGGTATGCAACATGTGTATAAACTGCTAATCAACAGAAGTTAAAAAAAAATTTATTTTACTAAAATTTTATTTAAATTACTACGCCAGAACACATCCTTCAGTGTCTGGGGCTAACCAAGCACAATTTATACAACAATCCTTTTATGTTGGTAGATTTATTGGGGGGTTTTAACGTTATGGAGAAGGTCTAGCATAGCTGCACAAAGGGGATATGCAACAACAACAATAACACCTGTATTGTAGTTTTGTTTTCATGAACATTACTAATTATATATGCCGGCCAGCTTGTCTAGTGGTCAGCGGGCCTGACTTCGGATAGGGAGGTCCTAGGTTTGAATCCCGGCTCAGGCATGGATGTACTCTCTCTCTCTCTATCCCGTCTTTGTCCTTTCCTTATGTGTGTGAATGAAGTATGAGTGATGCCTACCCTATAAACGAGTCCCTATGGCATGTGTGAGGGTCCAATGGTGGCCCACCCCTGTGGTGAACCCGGGGCAACGCTTCGGCCGCTAAGTGGTCGCTGTGTCTGGCCGGTTCCTTGGTATCAGGGAACAATAGATTAATAGACTCTGCTGCAGTTGTAACAGTCTGCGATCTGCCATTGGAAAAAAAAAAACACTACTAATTATTCGAAAGCTGTCGTCGCGTGATAGATGCGCAATGAATTCCATCGGCTGATACTGCAGAACATCCAGAATAATTCTCGAGCAGTATTATTTTTTCATGGCCTAGATGATCAAGCAGCATTTTACCACCCATGTGTTTTAGATAAAAAAATATTATTCTAAGAAAATTATAAGAATGTGTTTAAATATCAGTTTCTCTTTTTAAAAAAATAAGAATCAATTAAGCTGGGAATATTTACACCAGAAACATTTTTAATCTAAAATTTTCTTAAGATAAACGAATGAAGAGAAATTTCATCATCTTAAATTCTTATTATTCTAAACAAATAAAGTAAAAAAAAATAAGAATCGGGAAGAATTGTAAGTTTTCGAGTCAATCGGGACAGCTTTTATTTAAAAAAAAAAAAAAAAAAAAAAAAAAGGCTTATATAATGGGCCTCCCGCAGATACAGACGAACTTTATTTACATAGATAACTCGTTCCAATTCCTGTTTTATTGGATATCCTGCTAAGCATGTAATTCCTTTTATATTTTGTAGCTTTAAAAATGTGGCAGATTTTACTATTGACTTTCCTAGAAAAGGAAAGGTCAAATATCCAATTCCATAAAAAAAATTAAAACAAAATTTATAATAATAATGAAGTTAGATTAACAAAATATCTGAATTAACTTCAAAATATGAGTGTTTTAGGAAGTTTAACATAAATACTTAAATAAGGTGTTTTGTTTTCATATGAATTTAAACTAGATATTATGCAAGCCTAAATTATAATTTTATGTAGACTTTCTCGTTATACAGTTTCTAAAGACTACTATCTTAACTAACAGATTCTTTATAAGAGATATGATACGATCACTTCAGAACTAACAATATTATGTTTTATTAAAATGGGAAGGTGAGCTAAGGTATATTGGGAGATTTTACTCAAACATAAATAATCTCAAAAATGCAAGATTGCATTATAGAATGTAACATACAGCTTAAAAAAAATCACGTACCTGAGGGAGGGCAGAAAATTTTTACTTGCCTGCCTGTAACTGAATATCAACATTTCCGAGATTGTTATTTCAGACAATACCGATATAATGTACTGCAAAAAACTCTATAAAGTTAATTTTTAGAAGTTTCTACCACATTAAAAACTTAAAATAAAAGTTAAACGTGTTTTTTTAGTATTAAGAGTAATTGCATATATACATATTGTTATAAATTAATAAACATTATGCATATTTACTTGAAGTAAATAGCTCGAACATATCGGAAATACTCAGATTTTGGGCGAAAATTGAGTCATTTAGGGGGGTATTCTACGTTAAATGTGACAATTCTAATAATTTGGTGACTTGCAAGGAATGAATATTCCTATAAAAATCCATCACCGATGCTTTAAAACCATATTCGGCGAAATAGCTTGGGAACTTCCAGAAACCTGATGAAACTCTCAGATTTCCACTTCAAGTCGGGTATAAATACTGCCACTCGGCGTAGAAGGGTTAGTGAAGATGTATGTTAGTCTAGTCTAGTGACTAGACTAACAATATGCTAGCTAATTAGTACAACTGATCCTCTTCAGCCTATTTCTATGCACTAGAGTCTAGTGTATAGAAATTGGCTGATGTAATGGAAACTTCTGTGATTGGTAGCTGTTTTCTATTGTATCAGTTGAATTGGAGCTGTGTAATTGAGATTTCTTCCTCCGAAATTTCCTATGCCTTGTTGAATTTGCTAGGAATAAAAGTCTAATGGTTTAGAAGATAATGTTTTATCGGCTCTCTACCAACACGAACTCAAAGCATGATATGTTATATTTGGACACTTTTGCCATAACAATTTTTTTTTTAATTTACAAAGGCATGTTGCCACAATCTGTGGCGTGGTTTTTTCCAACCAGAAGTTTTACATTCTGAGTAAAATAGCTTGTTTTAATATCTTTCTCTCTGTAGATTGCTCCTTCCTTAATAGTCCTCTCTTTTATTTCCTTAAATTCCTATTTAAAATAACATCCTTTTTCTAACTTATAGTTTTACGAAATCCAAATTCATGGCAGTATCGATTTCGCTGGGATTCTACCAGGATTTAATCATAATTGAATATTCAGAGACTTCCAGACTTGTTGAATATTTGTTAGAAAGAATGCTCTGTCAGTGATGTAAAATGGCTCAGAAAGAAAATGTTATCTTAGGTGGCGAATTCTTCACAAAAAAGTGAAGAATTCGACACCTGGAGAAAAGACTTGAGGTTTTTGATGGTAGTAGACTTAATATGCTGGCTTATTAGTACAATTGATCCTTCTACACTATCATATATATATATTTGCTGTTTAAAATCCACCATCTTAGTATAGTTTTGGAATTCAAAAACGGGTGAAACAAGTCAAAATGTCTGCATTACTTCAGCTATTAATGTCAGTCAACATTTTGGAAGCTGCTTTGTGATATTTATTTCCCCAAAGTATTACATAAATATAATAAAGTAGTGCATAAAAAGTGATAGCAGTGTGCTATAATAAACTTGTATTTTAAACAGTGATATCAGATTAAAAGCTCAAATTAATTGCGATTATTTTTAGTATGGATATGAATACTATTTTCTATTTAAACCCTTTAGTAAGTATACTTACCAATGGTGCTAAGTATACTTAGAACCAATTTCATCAAATCTTTAAATGTCCATGTGGTATTAATGTCAATCTTACCACATAATATTTGTGCTGCAAATTCAACAAAGAAAATTCAAAAGAAAACAAAACACGACACATGTATGATATATATATATATATATATATATATATATATATATATATATATATATATATATATATATATATATATATATATATATATATATAACAACTATGTCATGAGCAATTATGATGAAAATGCTTTTCCCTGAACGTATTCTTAACTCGCAGTAGAAAATTAAAAAAAAATAATAATAAATAAATACAAATGATTCACATTAAAAAGGTTTAAATTAAAATGTCTTAGTTTTTATGATATGAAATTTTAGAATTTAATTAACTTTATGAAGAATGTAAATTAAATAACTTAATGCCTTTTCCTAATCTGAAATCTTTAACGTTAAATAAAAGAATTCACAATCATTAATTCTAGCTTCTATTGGGAATTGTTCATAATGCGTAAATAAAGTTCTGTATTATTATACTTATAATAAAATATAATATGGCTGAATTTTATACATCAATCTATAGTGGGGCGCAGCCTTAAACAGTGGAAAACATATACATATTATTCAGGATTGCTGTTAGGGAAAATAGCGTTATTTGCTATATACATAGCCTAATTCAAAACGAAATGTTTCACCACAAAATAAAATCTCAGGTACAGATCAGATGAAAACAAATCAAATAAGAGGTAAAACACTTAAAATTCCCTTTAGTTTAGAAATTTGGGATCATTGACAACAAGAGTCTTTTCGTCCACATTCCTTTCATAATAATAATTTCAATCGGCAGCGTAATGTGAAAATCGAAAACGCATTCGCTCTAAATACAAAATTAATTTTTTTAAAACCGAAAAAGTAACACAACTTTTATTTTTAAAGCAAGTAACATTGGAAGAATATAGAAATACTGGATAATCCGATGTAGTAAACATTTTATCTTTATTACAACAAGCACTCAATTATAAAAGGAGCAAAAGAACAAGGTAATATACAAAAGAACAATGTCATATGAACATTTTAATTTATTCTAAATTTATCAGAACTTTGATAAACACAAGTGTAAATAAGACATCCGCTTATAAATAATATTTTTATATAACTGTCAAATTGATTCGTTTTGTACTTTAAAATAACAAAGAGATTTTTTTCTAACAACTAAAGAATTCCTTTGTGTTTTCTAGTTTATTTATTTAAAATTAAATTAATTGAATGAGTTAAGTTGCAACAGGAATCCAAATTGCGTTTTCTGTCAACCAAAAACTTTAAGAAAATGAACCTTAGCGTAATTTTGAATCAAGGTCAAGTGATGCAGTTGATTACTGAGCTGGTACTCTCCTTAAATATCTCAAACTATTAAACCCAAACAAATATTGAAATACATAGATTGTTTCAGCACGATGTTCTTTGATTAAGTTAGGTATTAAACTCGCAGTTTCCCAGATATGGGAGCGATGCCGTTTCTTAAGAAAAAGCCTTGACTTAGTTTGGTCCATAAGTTGATGCTTTTATAAAGAGGAAATTTTTCAAATTTTGATATGAATAATTTTCCAAATTGTTTTTATTATTATTAACATCTTTATGTTTCACGACAGATAAAATAATATACTCATTCCTGCCTATCAAAAACACCTAAAACAAGAAAATAAGCTGACTAATTTATTTAAGATATAATGTTTTTTCTTTAAACATTGTCATAAGTGATTTACGGATTAAAATAAGCTAATGCATGAATTATTTAAATTAATATTAAAAAATTGTTTTTTTAAAATAAAAAAAATGAAAACAAAATTTTCTACATAAATTTTTAGTTTAGCTATCTCAATATCTCCCAGAATTTTATAAATTAGACGTGAATGTACATCATTAAATTTATTTGCTGATATTATCAAATAAACTTTATCTTAATATTTAAACACATCATTTTTTATTTACTATTATTAAATAATTAGATGTAATGGAACAATAATCACAGAATTTGGAAATTAATGTTACATTCATTGATGCGTGGCCTTTCCATTTATAGATTTATTCTAACAGTATTATGCACTTCTTGCTCATTAAAAAACCCTCATCCTATTATCAATTGAAGCATAATAATAGAATAAAATAATAATAATGCAGTTAAGAGAATTTTTCATTTATTTTATAAATAATTTATTGCTTTTATTGCTAATTTAAAGGTGCTAAAAATTTACAGACCAGTAAAAAAATTCATATTTTAATGAAAATAATAAAACATGGATACATGCAAAAAGAATATAAATTTTTTTGGTGACACCAGGCAGAAAAGAAAAGTTTTGCAAATTAACATATATCATAATTCATAAGCAACTTGAATATATGCTTTTTATTAAACAAGTTTCTAACATTGAAATAAATAAAGGACAATTATTGAATTAACTCAATCGTTGAAAATATAAGCATTTTGAGTTATTTACTCTGGAAATTAAGAAAAATATTAAAAAAAAATATTTTTTAATAAAATATAATTTAAAAACTAAAAGGTTTTTTTTTTTTTAAATCTCTATAAAAACCAAAATAATTTTTAAAAAAATAAATTTTCAATACTGCATATATAAAAAATATTTATCAGTTGTACTTTATAGCAAGCAATATAAAATAAAAGTATCACAAATTTAGACAATTAAATTATAATCAAATAAACTTTCTTCTAAAAAATGATTCAATCATTTGAAAATAAACTCCTATTTCTACAAAATACTTTCAAGTAGAGCATGTTATTCACACATGATTTCGATTCAGCAAATATTTTTGTGGCCTCGTTGGAAATCATAAAGTGATCTATAAAATTTTATATTGACTTTCATACATTCGATATAGACGTATTTTATATTGTTTGCTGTGTTATTTACAAGAAAAATCGAACAATATTATTTATCTTATATTGAGACAATGTAATTTTATAAAACAGATTTCTGCTGAAATCTAAAAAGAGGAGAAATAAGGAAAAAGTAGTTTTCTTTCTTTTATAGGTTTGTGAAAAATGCGATTTGTGTCCAGAAAGTAACAAATTCGATTCTTAAATTTAGGATAAAATGATATGCTGAAAAGATCTATGAACGTTATATTTTTACAGGAACTTAATGTTACTTTACTGATGTAATGAGACTTATATATATATATATATATATATATATATATATATATATATATATATATATATATATATATATAAAGAAGAAAATGCCAGATCAGGTGTCGACCTCATCAAGTGACTCCGTCCTGTGATTCAAAACGGTTTACTTCTTTTAAAACGGCTTAGTCTTGTAGTAAAAGGAAGTCAAAATAGAATCACAACAATCTATTGAAACTTATGAAAGGATTATCTCAAGAAAATTTTATTGATCTGTTGCATATCACTACATATTCACGACAACTATTAAAAAAAAAAAAAAATCTTAAAATGCTTCTATAGCCTTTTTTCCTACACAATAGACTATTATTATTGGCAACAAACAAATTAAACTTACAGACAGTTTGTAAATATTAAGCTTGTAAATCATATACCATTAAAATAAATATTAAATTTTTTTCTGCCGCATTTTATTTTAATTTGATTAATTGTAAAAAATGAAGTTATAACATAAGTAATTTCGTCTCTATTGGTTATTTTTCTGCTTCCTTTCAATTAATTTAATCAAGATATACATTTTCATTAAAATTTTAAATATTCAAATATTTTTAATAAATAAATAATTTTTTTTTGTAAGTACTCCGAGTACAAAAAAATAACCCTCAAATGATAAATAAACTAAATCAAATCAAGAACTTTTCGTGGGAAATGTATATTTCAAAGCTTTTTTATTAACTGTGTTTTAAGTATTATAGAAATACAACGCTTATTCTTCTGTTTTCGAAAACACTTCCAAATTAATTCCTTTTTAAAAAACGTAAATTAAATTTTTATTTTTATTTTACCAATTATAACTAATTTTATAAAAGCCAAAATTATAATCAAATGCAATTCATAAATTATTTTCCCTAAAATTTGATTACTTTATTAAATATTTTGAAGCAATTAGCAGAAGTAAAAAATATTTTTGCAAAATTTTAGGGAATAACTTAGGAAACTAATAATATTCTTCAAAATATTAACAAAATTGATAAACATTTCCAGCTTCGAAAAGAGTTTTTTAAATGTTTTAAACACTACAAATTTTGCAGTGTTGGTAAAAAAACAGTGAACCGCGGTCAATTACAACGGTAATCGTAAAAATAAAAGCTTTATTTATTTTCTGATTCTGAAACACGTGGAATAATAAAACCAGAATAGAGCACATCAAACACCTGTTTCAATGCAACACCGTTGTGGAAAAAATAATAAATAAAATAAAGCACCAAAAACCTAACTTTAAACTCATAGAACACTTTCTATTCCATTGCGCATGCGCCCTTATTTTCCGCACTGTGATTGGTCCGAGAAGTCAGGTGACGAGGAAAAACAAGAGACGGCGCTGTTTCAAGGTATAGTAGCGTCTCTTGTTTTCATTTGTATGGAATATTCGTAAATGTGTGAATTCAGTGTTTTGAAACTAGTGGAAGACTGATATCATGTTGCTTAACTATGTTATCGCATTCCTGGCTGGTAAGTACTGCTCTTTGATGTGTAAGAGCTTTTATTTTTACCTTAAATGTTCAGAAGTTATTTTTTTTTAAAAAAACTGATGTTTAGTTACAACTAAACTTAGAATGAAAATGAATAAGAGAGTTCAAACGCTTATACCCACGCGATTGACACGCCCCTTTTCAAAGAACCTGTGGTGTTAGCGGAGTTTTGAAATAGACAAACTGTTCTCAGAATTAAATTTTCCAAACATATCTTGAATTTTTCTTATCATTTTAACACTTAATTATAATTTGTTAAAGTTCATAATTTATAATTATGTAAAACAAAAATGTGAATACAAATTATATCAAATTGCAAATGATTGAGCAATTAAGCTTGAAACAAAGCTGTTTATAAAATTATTTCAGTTATGGATTTTTATTGGCAATTTTTTCAATATACTAAACTTTAAAATCAACTTTTATATTAATTTTTTCATTTAAAACTAATCAAGTTTTGTAACTTATGGTCACAATTTCTGTGCAAACAAGTGAAAACCCATTAATAAATTTTATGGTAATATATATATATATATATATATATATATATATATATATATATATATATATATATATATATATATATATATATATATATATATATATGTATGTATGTATATTTGTGTGTGTGATGGATTATTAAATAATATATTTTTAATGAAACCAAACATAATAAGTTAACTAACTAACAATAAATACATCTTGCTGTAACTAAAATTACTGAATAAATATTTTTTCAAAATATAAATTCATTTAAGCGGTTTTACATATTTCTAGTTAGATGAAAGTTGACGAAAACTAAAGAGCGAAATCAGTGTTTTTTCCCTAAAAAATATAAAAAATTTATTATTATTATTATTTTTATTTTTATTTATTTATTTATTTTGATTTTAGATCTTTTAAATTTGTGATAATCAAAATTTGGTTTGCGAAAATGTTTCAGTTTTATCCCGGAATAACTCTTATTAAAATTTCAATTTAATGGAAAATAATTATTATTTTAAAAAAGAAAAAGATGAAACCTGAGACACAGAACTCTTCAGGAACGGCAGTATTTTGTTCTTAGTTATGTAAAAAGAAAATATAAAAAAGAGGATTAATATTTTAATAATAAAAATTAAAATAGACATAAAAATAAAATTTCTCATAAATGAATTAGAATATAATTGTAACGAAGTAAAAATGTACAATGTTATGAGTTGATCATTAATCTATATTTTAAAATCGACTATACTCAAATCGTTATGTAACGTTTTCTGTGATATTGCGCATGCGTAATCGAAATAGCATTTTCGCAAGCGATTGTCGAAATCAGGGGTTGTAAATAAAAATTGAATTTGAATGGGCGTAGCCAGGTAAAAATAAATAGAAATTTTGATCTTCATCTTACTGTAAAGTTCAGCACCCATGTATATTTATATGAAATAAATAAATAAATATATATATTATACGAGAATTTATAAATTTATTTTTTCTTTGCAATCCATATACTTATATATATATATATATATATATATATATATATATATATATATATATATATATATATATATATATTATTTATTTAATTAAAAAAACTAAAATTTCCTCCTTTAATTACACAAAAAAGCTGATATTATTTACTCTGATTGAAAATTTCCTTTTAACTTTTTTCCTAGTTTTTTTATAATTGTTCAGACTTAAAGAATTGCTTAAATTTGTTTTGAAATCTAGGATTTTTTTTAAAAAAATTTGTTTTTAAATCAGAAATCTCATAATACTGCATCAGTAAATATTACGTCTGCAAAAACAAAAGATATAAAGTTTGTTTAGTTTATTCTTTGAATATTCATTTTAATAAATATTTTCAATTTTATAATTTCATTAATAGAGGAAAAACATTTTTTCAGGACAAGCGCTACATCAATTGCAAATTAATTTCAAGAACACAATTTAATAACACTTATAACCATTTATTAATTATTGTTGTTTTGCTGAATGTGGTTATAAAACTATGTAATAACAGTAAAATGTGATTAGGGTTAGTGTATAATGGTTTCTATTTTTCTCTCTCTGCATTTTTCATATGCATTGTTGTTATGATATTTGTATATTTTGCATGAGCTTATACCATTTAAGTAAATATCATTTCGAGAACTCCTTTTTTCAAATTTTTATTATTTAAACTTTGAGCTATTTCGCAATGTTTTTTGCCATAGTAAAATTATATTAAAATAAAAAGAATTATATGATTAAACTTTCATTAAATCACTCGAACAAAAAAAAATGGAATTAAAAAATTATAAATGTATGAGAGTAGGTGGAATTCATTTGCGAAATTTAAAAAGAAGTTGGTCCACGCTCGTTTGTTAGTAAACTGTGTGATGTCACTAAGTGGTTCAAAAAGTTAAATTCTAAGAACCTGTTCCAAGGTGTGTCATATCATAAATTTTTTCCTTTGATTTCTTTTTAAATGTTTTCTGTTACGCCCGCGATATGAAACATCTTTTAACTTGAGTTTACTTGTTCTAAAATAAAATTTGAATAAGTCACTAACTCTCCGCCCACAATCTTTTAACTTTATGTGTTCACTAATGTATTTTTATTAGAAAAAAAGTATAGAACTGTACATTAAGCGGGAGTGTCAACCAAATAAAAGTTCAAATAGCTCACCTCAGAATCTTATTTGTGAAAATGATATGTCTGCCAAATGATTGCATTAGGTTTAATTATTGAGATGCATCGCAGAAAAATAATTAATTACGCTAATACATTAATGTTAAATTGGTAGAAAAACCTTGAATGATATGTAAAATACTTTATTTTAAAGTAAATGTTTACAGAAACCAAATGTAAATCTACACCTATGTATATATATATATATATAACATACACACGTATACTTTTGTCACAAAATTCAAATATTGAACTAAATAAATAAAATGCAATAACGTGTACAAATAAAATAAATACCAACGCAATTCTTTAGATAAATATTTGAATTTTGGGTTTTATATTTTGATAGTTATAAATCTAGCAGTTTTTGCGCTGAATTCATTACTAAATATTTGCATACATTTTTATTTTACATCTTCATTCTGGTACTTTTATTATATATAGATAGAGAGGGAGAGAGAGAGAGTTAAATTTATAAATTAAATATTAGATAAATCTACTGGATATAGGTTTTTAAGTTTTTAGTATAGATTATAAATATGAATTTACTAAAACTTATATTGCAAATAATTAAATTGTAAAAATTAAACTTTTAAATTTATGTCATAATTTAAAAGACAAAAGATAAAATTCTAAGTAAAATAGACATTTTTTTTTAAATTTAACATTAAATCTACTAAGACATTCTCATTTTCAAATCAATAATAGGATTATCAAATTACTTAATTATCAACATTAAATGTACATACTACTTTAAAACATATGTGCCTTTTATGAATGAATTACAAATGTTAAATTTAGGGAATGAAACTGATAAATTTTTATCATATTTAGACAATAATATTTCTGTATTTTTTTTTCAGTTTTAATTCGTAAACTTGTAAATATATTTTTTAGAAAATAATTTTTTAATTGAAGGGTTTTATAATTTTAAATTTCAATGTTCCAGAAAATTTTAATAGTATTAAACCATGTAATAATTTAATACTATTAACATTTTCAGAAAAAATAGTCTAGAATTACAATTCATTGATTTTTGCCATGCAAATACTAATTATTTTTGTAATAGTTAATAGTAATATTTGCCAAAAATAGTTTACTTTCAAAATTATTTCTCAAATAGAAATTTTAAGTTACTTACATTAAGTTGTGCATTAAAATTTACATAAAAAGAATTTACTTGTGCTTTGTTGAATCGGGGAAAAAATTTTTTGAACTGAAAGTTTCATAAAAATTCAGTAATACAGAACGATCTATCTATTTTATAAAATGAAACAGCGATCAACGACAAACGAATTGACGTCAACATATGAATATCATTGAGTTCTGAGAGATTTATTTTCTTCATTCAGCGCATTCAAGGTTAAATCAGTTGCTTCTACTGAGTTCTCTAATTAGCCTCAATAGCAAAACTAGTTCTAATAACCCTGACAGTACTTTTATCAACTACTAACCTCGCTTTGCAGTCACGCGTCGTGACATTTCGAATGACCGTCATTCCTCGTGAATGACTATAATTAACACGTATGAAATAATTTATTATTTATTTAAAATGAAGAATCCTTACTTATTTAACACATCTTTAAATTAAAGCTGAAAGTGATACGTATCAATCATCAAAACATTTGCGCGCATGCGCAAAATAAACACATGCATTGGTTTAACTTTATTAATTTTCTTCAATTAACTTGCTTGTAAAAAAACCTAGTATGTGAATTCGAAAATTACAAAATAAATAAAAACCACATATTTACGAAATAAGTTTAAAATAAAAGGAAACAAATAATTAAAAAGATTTACGAATTAATTAAACAAAAAAAAGGAAGGAAATTTATAGAATTAAAGATTACGAAATAAAAAGCAATCTATTGGTAAAATAAATAAAACAAAAAACAGTAAAAAATTACAAAATAAGCAAAATTAAAGCTTATGATATAGTGACAGCAACTAAATCATTACTATCCCCATAGAAACGGGCATGAAAATTCTCTTCTAAATGTTGCATAAATCTTCACATCCACTATCAAAAAGATAACATGTTCAATATGTATCTACAAGATTTTTATGTCATAATATAATTAAATGTATTATGACATAAAAGTCATTAGTTTAATCATAAGTAATTTATGCCATAATATAATAAAATTAAAAATTCGTAGAAAAAAATGGTTAAGTGTTTTAATTTAATTGTTCTTTTGGTTACCATAAAATTGACGAGGAATTATATTTTTAATATATTATTTTTTATTAATTTATTTATAATTAAACTGTTTAATGATGATTTAGTCTGCTGTCATTGTACAGTAACCTTGGCGAATCTCTTAAAATTCAAATTAAAATCTCCCAAAAATTTATTGCAATTTAAAATTTAAAATTGTTATTTCCGAAATAAATTTGTATTATTAAATGCATAAAATGGTATGTCTTATAAAATAAATCTGCAAGCTTGTTCAGAGGAGCTGCTTTATTTAATAAATAATCAAATGAGATTGTCGAAGTCATTTTACAAGAAGAGTTATTAGTTTGATTTCTGAACTAACTTTGCTGATATGGAAAAAAAAAATTATATATTTAATCAAAGAAAAGGCAATTATTTTAAGAAATTTTACACCTTATCCATATTTTACTCTAACGGTTATTATTTGTTATGGAAATTCTTATTTTTTCTTTATTGAAACAGAAAAAAATGCTAAGAAAAGAAAAAATTAGTTGAAACATTATACATGTAAAAATATTGTATAATGTTTAAATGTTACATTAGACAATTAATTATTGAATACAGAAATCATTATATCATTAATCATTTAAGATTTTTAAACATTATACATGAAGATAGCCTTATACAAGATTTTCTTCATGAATTAATTACATTAATCAAAATGTGCAAGTATTAGATATTTAAATATTCAAAAATATTTAGATTATCTCCAGTAGTTGCACATATAAATCTGAAAATTCAATCCAATACTTAAATGTTATCAATCGCTGTAATATTTATCTGAACGAGAATAATTGATTCAAGAATTCAAGTAATTAACTATATCGATTAGAAATCATTTTTAATTTTACTTAGTTTATTTATGTAGATTTTTTTTATATAATTTCTCATATTTTTCTAAAATTTTATTTCAATACTTGGTAACACATCTTAGTATTAATGATATTTATGTGAGATTCTTTCAATTTTGAAATAACTTTTTTTTTTTTTTTAATCGTGCTATTATGAGGATTCCAAGCATTCAAAACTTCGTAGAATTCCAAAGAAAACATTAAAAGTGATCGCGTTTCCACTTAAACATATAGCAATAGTGCTTTTACTTCGTGAGCTATTTCATTTGTCATTCAATATTATGTTATTAAAAACTTACTTATTTTTTTCAATTTTATTGTTTATTTATCAAAGAAACATAATATTTTTTTACAAACTTTAAAGGATTCATTTAAGTTTTTCGTGACTATTTTAGTATGAATCATCTTCACTTAAGATGAAGACATTTCTTATGAATAAACGTTAAAAAATGTGTCATATTGACTTTTTCGAATTGTCCAACAGTAAAATGAATAAAATTGTGGTTACATTTCCTCTTCCGACATCTGTTATCGGAACAGGTGTCTTACTAAAGTTGTTTTTAACTGCACTTTTTATATGATTTTAATAGATTTTTTGCTATAGCAATAACCGTTTAATTTAGTGTCAACAAAAGTACTGTAAAATAAATTAATGTTTTTAACTTTGAAAATAATTTTTGTACTTCCAACACGGAAGTACATAATATTTGACTACGGAAGTTATTTTTAACTTCCGTTTGTTTTATATGATAAAATTAGAGAATTTCGATTTTCTTCATATCTTTGGAATTTGATATTTTTTATAGTTTGGACTAAATATTTTTATATATGAGCAGTTTATTCATATAAATAATTACAAGGAAATATTTTTAAATACAAAAGAATAATTTAGCATAAATATTAATTACAATAATTCGGAAAAAACTAATTACCAGTCATATTGCATTAATTTAACATTTCCTAATTAGTTAGATTAAATTTTATATGAAATATCTTTTACGTGATTTTGCCCTCATTTAAATAATGCATAAATGATAATTACATAAATATAAATTGATTTTTATGTGATTACATAGTAAATTAAATGCAGATAATTCTAATTATTTTCTTATTCCAATTCAAAGTTATTCTTGCACATATATATTTTAATATTTTTAATAGACATTGAAATAGAAATAATATTTTTTAGTTTTTTTAATTTATCTTCTTGTAACATAACCTGTTTTTTTTTAATGTTTTGTCATTAAAACATCAGGATTAATTAACAACCTAATTTGAGTTTTTTCTTCAACTGGCAATATCAATATCAATTATCTATTATAAGAATTAATATATTTTGATTTGTTGTAAAAATATAAATTATCTCATAAAATGACATTAGTTTCGAATTTAATCAAAATGTGTGGCAGATTTATTCCCAAACAATAATTTTCAATTTTATCTGTGACTTTAATACAAATTAATACTTAAAACTGATTATAAAAATTAAAAGGAATTTTATTTAAATGTCTACCATATTGAAATTTTAAATAATTAAATAATATTATTTTGTCTAATCGGAATGCGAGGCTCATGTTATCAGATTAGTTTTAGCATGACTTAAAAGGTATCGATATTGAGACATATTATTATTTTTAAAATATATATCAAAATTGTGTTTTAAACAAAACAAAAATTTGTTTTTATTTATTTATTTCTCGTTTCTGAAGTCAGATAATTTCGCTATAAAATTTGACAGTTTCTAAATTTAAATTATCGTTTGCGCAATAATAAATTATCGTTTGTGTAATATAATATTTTCGTTTGCGCAATTTTTATAATTGAAAACGACTTATTTTACGATATGGTATTCTGCGATTATAAGATAAATTTAGAACAAATTCATCTACAGTTTGATTTCTGGTTTTACAAATAGGTTTATCTTTCGAAAAGCCGAATTCGTTTGATCAATCGTTTGCATTGTGAAGATCAATACTTTACGACCTAAAAAACGGTTCTTTTGTTTGCCATCGCAGTAAATAAACACGCTAGGGAGAGGAAGACGATTGTCACGCAAATCGAGACTTTCTTTTTATTCTCTTCCCTCCCTCTTCTTTTCGTTTGTGTTAAGCATGGTCACGTTTTCAACGCTACCCCTCCCCCTACACGCAATTCATTCTCGAGTGCCTGTCCGTGACGAGTCCTTGTGCACCGTTTGATTTGGAATCCATACAACGAGAGTTTCAAATTGGTGATGGCAACAAGATAGTCATTTCTTTATTTGTTACCTGCAAGTTGGCATTGAAAAGTTACATTTTTGAAATATGGAGGACAGAATTCCTTAAATTGTTGTCAATTTTAAATTTTTTTATTTTTCTTGCAATTTTTTCCAAAGAATAGCAACTGCTTTAAAATTCATCACTTTCTTTTCGAACAATGAAATCGCATTCGAAATTGTCCTTAAGATGAAAATTCCATTCATCTGTTGGTTAGAACATCAATTACTAGTAGATGTAGAACTGTGTCAAAATTAAGATAAATAGATATAATTCGTTTATTGTTTTTCGATATTCTTAATACCATCAGAACACGTTTGAAGCTTATTATAAATGTATGTTTTATAACATAGTAGTTGAAATTTCAGTGTTTTTAAATCCAATTTGCTTGAAATTATAGATAAGTTTCCTTCATATTTAAGATGGGATATGTGCAGGCTTATATTAATAAAATGTTAATCAAGTAAATTTTAAATTATTTATACTTTTCAATACGATGAAATTTAAAAACATTGAAATAGAGTATTTTCAGTTATTAATATTAAATTTCTGGGCTTTAAATCTTTCTTATAATTAACTTAAAGGTAGACTAAGAAAATCTTTCTTATATCTAACTTAATGGTAGAATTAGAAAATTTCCTTCATATTGAATTTGAAATGCATAATTTTATGTCTCAACTAAAATATCTTTATTTTAACATAAAAACTATAGCTTCTATAACATATTTATGCTTTATAATACGATCTTAACATATTTTAAAAAAATTAATGAAATAATTTTTTGTAAAAAATTAATAATTTTTTATAGCTATAGCTATAAAAATTATTAATTTTTTACAAAAACTATAGCTTCTATAACATAATAATTTTTGGTAAAAAATTTTTTAACTTTAAATAATTAGTTGTAAATTTGGAAATAAAATTAAATGCGTATAAAGTTTTTATTTTTTTCAGACAGATGAATGTATGTTACTAACATTTTCTTCGCTCAAATAGTTAAATTATAATCAAAATATATAATAAGTAATTTTTACACAAATGAATTTTGTCACACAATTTTTTAAATTATAGCTGTTCATTTACTATTAAAGTAAATAAGATACAAAAAAAGATTGATTTAATTTCCGAATCAAATGTTTTTATTTTGGAATTCCATCAAATCGATATTTATAGGTTTCTCTTTAAGAGTTGACAAAACAAACGTTCATTACCAAATCGAGATAGTTTGGTTTTCCATTTCGCTGTTACTTCTGTCAAAATCGCTTCATTGTCACTGTTAGCAGACCATACGAGTGCTTTGTCAACAGAACAAATTCCTCAAAACAAACGGCATGCTGTATTGAGACATTCCATTTTATTCATCCGTATTGAAAAACATTATAATTCATTTCCTCTGGGTGACACGAAATCACATGTCTCTTTTCCTGTCAAACCAATTATCATTTTATATGATGGATAAATGTATATGACATTTCTGTGTTGTATATTTAAATGATAATTATTATAGAAAGTGAAACGCGTGACAGTCATATAATACATTATATAAAAAATTTCCATAGCATTCACAATTACATGAGCGTAATTATTTGTTTGTCTTTGATAGTTTGGCAATCATTTTGCTCTTGTGCATGCCAAATGCTTGGTCAGATCAGTTAATTATTATACATCATGGTAATAGGGAAATTTCTATAGCTTCTGTTCGTTATAAGGTTCTGGAGCTGTGAGAGAGAAGTCTGATATATCTCCATGTTTCGCCAACTGGCTTTAGCTGGATGCAATAAATTTTTAAAACCTTTACCAAGTATATATCTGATTAAGCCTCATCTCAACATATTTTAAATTGCATCGATTTTAAATTGGACGCAGTGTTTTCCAAATCTCTTGGATTTTTTGGCACAGGGGCCGTATAATCTATGATTCCTAATTCTAAGATTGGCAATTTTTTGGCGGATTTTCTTATGTATCTAGCAACCTCATTTTTATTGCGTCATACTTATAGAGACCTATAAGAATTATGCAGAAAATTCTATGTTGGTAACCCTAGTATTTATACATCATCGTGCACGTCACAATACGTCATCTTGGCAACATTTCTTCCTTGCCAAAAAATTTAAAATTTAGAATCATGGAATATACGGCACCTGTGCTGATTTTTTTTTTTTTTTTTTTTTTTTTTTAAGTTTTTGGTTGTTTTTGGAGTTGGTTTGGTTTTGTCATGCCAACTGGGGATCATATACTATAACAATATAATTATCACTTTCAATTATCTTTATTTATGTTTGTTAACGGCTTTTCTTCAATGAAAGAACTTTTTGCTTCATTCATGAATTTATTTTCATCTGCAGTTAGAAAGTTCAGAAACATTGATAAAGAAACTGAGTATCACAATTAACACGTAAATTTCTTAATTCTTTAATGATAACGTCATACAATTAAATGACATCGATATTAGTTATGTGGACACGCCTTAATTCATGCATTATTCAATGGTCTTGCGAATTTATTTTAGAAAGCAAGATTTTATTAAATGTAGATGCAATAAAGTTACCATTTATCAGACTTTTAAATATGTTTCAGTCTCCTTTATTTGAATTTTTTCATTATTGCTTGTTCTAAAAGTAAGGTACATAAATCTATTCGTTAAGAATCGTATGAAAATGGTTCGAAAAAATATATCTTAATAAATCATGATGGTAAGTAGATCAAAACCCATTCATGAGTCAATGTTACAAAACATGTGAATCAACTTTTAAAATTAGGACACTTTTAATTTTTTGAAACTGAAACTTTCTATTCACTCTAATAAACTAATATTTTATATTTTATTACAGTGTTATTTATGTTAATTGCTCTTATAATGTGATATATTTTTTGAAAATTAGTTACTTATACTTCGTTATAGTAAGTATATTGGTGTTATATTTTTATTTTTACATGAATTATCAGCCCTTAAAACAACGTATTGAACACTCTGAACACATAAATATTGAAAAAGAAAATTTTAACAATTCTTTGTAAAGTTATGTTGTTAATACGAGTTAATGCCTCCTTTAAATAACTGAATAGTTAAAGTTTATAAGTTGAGTTTTAAATACAGTGAAAAAATTTTATATACTTGATAAAATTTATATAATAAAGAATAAAATTGCATTTCATTTTAAATTTTAGGCTACTATTTGGAATAATGAAATCAATTTCTTAAATTAATTGTTCCATTTTTTTCCATACGCATAACCTTTAACGCATGAAAAGTTAGGAGTACGGTATTAATAAAACAGAAAATTCCATAACTTATGACTTGACTGTAAACACGAAAATAATAATATTGATCTGAAATACCAATTATCGATTTTTTTTACATTTTTTTATACTGAAAGTAGAATCAAAATATTTTTTCCCACAACTTCTCTCAAAACTCAAATATCCTTAATTTACATTACTATGTTAAATATTTATATCAGATCACTTCAAATAGTATATATATATATATATATATATATATATATATATACATTACGTAAATTATAATTTGGTGTATATATGTATATATATGTGCATATATATACATACATAATTAGAAAATAGGTAATACAAATAAGACAAAACTTCGATTTTCAAAGATTGAGAAATAAAAATTTCAAAACCACGTTTTTATAAGGAGAACGATGGTCAGATGAGCATTTTGTATAGCTCATTAGCTTTTTAAGCTATCGCAGGAAAAGATCAATGGGGTAATATAAAAAAAACATTGAATTAAGATTTGACAAAGAAAAATTATCTGTCTGTCAGAGTGAAAAATCCATAATCAATCAATGAATATTAATCAGAATTTTCAGGTGTTTCTATGTCAACTCGTGATTTTCATAGTTTTGACTGATTTAAAACGAATGCCTCTACTCGATTTATTTAATAAAAAACGTGACATTCCGAGAAAAAAAGATAATAATGTGGTTGTGTTTTTTTTATCTTTATTACAATTATGCTAATTTGTGATAAAAATGCGTTGGCTCTTTTTATAGTTAAAATTATGCTTAAATTTGTTATTTAATTAGGTTCATTTATTAAATAAAATTAACCGTTAAATGCATTTATTTTTAAATTAATTTAAAATCAATTCGGAAATTATAGTTAATAGTAAAAATACGAAAAAAACCACATTCTTTTTTATTTTAAAATAAATAAATTCATATATCACAAGAAACTGCATTTTTCTCGCATAAATTGGTCAATATACGCCAATACATAAATATTATTTGTTATTCTGACATTGTTTCAATCAGCAGATAATTTTTCTTGGACCTTTCTATTACTTTTCATTTAAATAATGGTAATTCATATGAATGTCTGCCGAAAAGAAATCATACTAGAACAGAATGAAAATTTTCACAGATTATGAAATAATTTGTCAAAGGTTTTAATTGTTTTACAAAACGATGATTAGAATGTTTAGTTATTTATTTGGTAAAATTAAGAGAAATGCAAAGGTGGTTATAGAAAGATATACGAGATATTAAACATGAGCGCTTGACATTTAAGGCTTTAAAATAGATTTTTATTGAGATTATTATGTAATGTTTTAAATGGCCAACATATTTAAAAATAATGATCATTGTTAATAAAATTCTATTAGTTTATTTGAAATTGGAATGCATTTATTTGCTGACGTCATGTATTATTAATTTAATCTGATGAATTTTCTGGTATTTTTTTATTCAATAACATAAGGGATCGCATTTATTGATGCCCTCCGTATATCAATAATTTCATAATGACTCGCTCAGATTGTTATCTGTGCGCACACTTCTACACATGCATTTTAACATACATTTTGAAAAAGCGCGTTATGGAAAAAGATATTATTTTGGGAAAACTTAAAATATTTTTTTATAGATGATGAACCGTTTTTACTTGTTGAAGGAACGAAATCTAGAGAGCTCCCAAGCTCTCATTTCGTTAAATGCGCCTGTGAAAAGTAGAAACACAAGTCACATTTGTTTCTTTTCACACAAGACACATTCATCCAAGAAACAAGAGATACATTTGTTTCCTTTCACATAAAACACACTCCCGCATATAAAAGACACATTGTTTCCTTTCTCACCAGACAGATTCACAGAAACACACGACATATTTGTTTCCTTTCATAAAGACACATTTGTTTCCTTTTACACAAGAGACACATTCACAGCATTTCAAGACACGTTTTTGTTCAACCGACCCAGGGTTCAAAGGCAGAGCCTTTCATTCTAAATTTCGCAGTTAATGAAGTAATTTCCTTTCACTATGAGCGAAAGTTATCAGGATGCCACACTATACAGATTTCATCAGAAGTTGCCAAAAAACCAATTGATAGGTTTATTAACTTTCACGCCTAAATGCTCTTAAGTGGATACATTTTTCCTCAAAATTTACTTAATTAAGTATATTTTGTGAAAATGTTTTTAATTATTTGTGTGTGTGTGTTTGAAGTGGCAAAACTTACTTATATAACTAGAGTTCTTTAAATCATTGAAGAAAATACCAATTGATTATCAATAATGATATAAATCCATCAATATTTTAAAATCGTCAATTGCTTTATCTTAAATTTGAACATAATTACAATATCATCCATAAAATAATAATACCTACTATACACACACATTTTAAGTGCCTACGAATTTATCATTTTTTCATAAAATAATTTCCTCAAGGGAATCTATTTCTTATTGTTATAAAAAAAGCATAAAAAGGAAATTTTAATATTGTTAATATTTCTTAACTCACAGTATTAGTACAAAAACTGTGGCACAGAGAAAACAATTAATTGGCTCTTAAAAACTGAATTTGTTGCATAAAATAATGCTTACAAACAAAATAAAAAGTACATTTTATAAGTTTTTAAATGTTGTTCTATACTTAAAAATTGCTCATTTGGATCTTATAATCTAAGGAAACAAAATTATGAAAGTGAAATTATTTTTCTTGGTTTTTCTAAATTGTTCTTGTATTAGAATTTTGAGTGACATTAGTTAATTATATTTCTCTTTTCTTAAACTTTATTAACCGCATCATTTTCAACTTAAATACATTTTGTAATCTTTAAGTATTCTACATTTTCGAATGATTACTTCAATATAATGAATATAAAATTAAATTCAATCATTTTTTCTAAATTTTCTTAAAACAAATATATTTATTTAATAGTATCTATTTAACAAAATAATTTGCTTAAACATTTTCAATTTTGTGTCTTATTTAAGTTATTAAATAAAAAAAATGTATAATAATGATTTCAAAAGATGAAGCTTACTTTAAAAATTATTCTTCAATGAAAAACATTTTCATGGTTGATTACATGCCTTACAAATTGAATGGAGATGGAGAAATAAAACTGTTATGTCTTTACGCAAATTAATTTCAAATAATTAAATATTTTGTAGGTATCTTTCTACATAAAAAGAGAAAAGAACTGTAAACTATCGCCTTTTTACGAAATTAATTACAATGGAAAACATCCAAACAGGATACGGAATGATAAATAATTATTTTTTGAAAATCATTTATCAAGGATTGTTGATTGAATATTTAAATAGAAATATTTGATGAATTAAAATAAATAGTAGTTCGGCAGGAAGTTAAACTTCACTCTAAAGTATTGAGCAATAATTTTTATTTGCTCAAAGAGGCTAAGAAAAGCAATATTTATATAAGCTAGTACTAATTTTTTATTTCATCACAGAGCTTTTGCAGAATTATTTGATATTTTTTGAAATATTATAACTATATCTAAATATTGAAATTTAATGTGCATATTTATAACGCATTTAAAGCCACACTTAAAACTAAGAATTAATAATAATTTAAATCTTGAAATTTAAATGTTCTATATTTAAAGCAACAGAGACGCTGTAACTCCAACAATAGAAATTTTTTTCGAACAGCCGATAAAAGATTTAATCTTTTATGCATACAAATATTCTCCTATTGTTTTGATTAATGTACTTTAGTTCGATTTGGTGATTTTCGGCTGATTTGGCGTGAAAATTTGTAAAAAAATTATGATTTTAAATTATGAATGATTTTTTTCTAGGCCCATGGTTACATCCTATATCTATTTACATTGTATTCTTATTTTGTGACTTTTGCATGATATACAGAGAGAGAAGGGGTGAAGGAATCATATGTTGAATAAACTTTAGTATGTTTGCCGCTCAAAGATAAATTTTGGCGCGCACAAAGGGTAAATAGACTGATACCTACAGTTTTTAAAGTGTTTTCCGAACTATTATGAGCATCCAAACCCCAGATGAGATTCGAAACCGCGAGCTATTGAACCGAAGAAGAGCGAGCTAACCATTCGGCTACCAGCTCGGCTAAAATATTCTTCTAAGTTGTGTGAAGGTTAATATGGATTAATGTATATGATCATGTGTGTATGCTTCGACTGGATTGTCTTATTCAAAATAGAAAAATACCAGATGAAAAAATATATATATATATCTTCGCCTGTCCTTTTTGTATACATAACTTGTTCCATCAAAATGTACCTTTCAGACTAATGTCAGTAATTTAGTATGCATAAGTAAAATGTAGTAAAAAAATTTTCTAAGATTGTAAAATTCTGACTCATTATTTATCACTAATCAGATAAAGTTCACAATTTTTATCAATTACACAAAAGAATAGCAACTTTAATTTTAAAAATAATTAATCGTTTGAAAAATAATTTAACTATGTAATGAAAATATTTTATTAAATTATAAGTGGCAACAAGAGTTTATTTGCCATCGAGAGGCAACAAAAATAGGGAATTGAATTCTATAGTTGCCACAATAGTTATAAAATATTATGATGCCATATTTAAGATAAGTTATTGTTTTCTGTGCTTGTGTATGTATACTTATATATATATCTATATATCTTCGCCTGTCCTTATATATATATCTTCGCCTGTCCTTTTTGTATACATAACTTGTTCCATCAAAATGTACCTTTCAGACTAATGTCAGTAATTTAGTATGCATAAGTAAAATGTAGTAAAAAAATTTTCTAAGATTGTAAAATTCTGACTCATTATTTATCACTAATCAGATAAAGTTCACAATTTTTATCAATTACACAAAAGAATAGCAACTTTAATTTTAAAAATAATTAATCGTTTGAAAAATAATTTAACTATGTAATGAAAATATTTTATTAAATTATAAGTGGCAACAAGAGTTTATTTGCCATCGAGAGGCAACAAAAATAGGGAATTGAATTCTATAGTTGCCACAATAGTTATAAAATATTATGATGCCATATTTAAGATAAGTTATTGTTTTCTGTGCTTGTGTATGTATACTTTTTTTTAACGATTCTTGATTTGCGCTCTCTGTTATTGAGGATAGTGAAATAATTATATACTATCCATATCAACTCTGCAGTGTTTTTAATCCAAAAATGATTATAGTTATATGTTTGACTACAATATGAATAATTTTAAACCAGTTTCACTAGTGGAATAGACTTTTAAATAAATATTGCATATTTATTCTAAGCATTTTTTTATCGAAGAATTTTCAATACTATGAATTCTAAAAATAATAATTTTCAATTCTTTGAAATGTACAGCAGAAAAGCAAATTCTAAACCAAATAAAAGAAATGGCGCTTTTGATTCTTATAAAAATAATATTATTTTATACATTATTTTTGTAAGAACCTAAAGAATTAAATGATATGAGAGTTTTTAAAGAAAAATGACTGGTTATTATTCTATTTTTCAAAAGAAAAAAAGGAAGTTGTATGGAAAGCATTCTTGTATTTATATAACTTACTGATAAATGAATTCATAGCAAATAATATATCGCATTGTATTTTGCTGTCTCGTCATAATTACACACCTGTAGCATATTCAAATTTTAGCAACATTTAAGGCTTAACTGTATGAAATTCAAGCAAAATAAATAAATTTACACAAATACAGATGTTACACAAAATATTAGTAAGATTTAATTCAGACGTTCACTAAAGTTGATTTTGTTTTAAAAAATAATAAATTTTAATTTTTTTCAATACTTCATTTTGATGTATATAAATAATACTTAAATAATTAAGTCTTATTTATATGTGTGTGTATGTTATATTATGCGTCATAGCGAAATAAATTAAATAATATTAATATTATTATTATTATATTCCAATGTCTCAAAGCTAAATAATAGGAGGATAAAACCGAATATTAATTTTAATTTTTGAAAAAATAATTAAATGTGTGTAAATAATTTTTGCTTCATTTATGAAATTTTTCAAAATTGCTATCAAACAGTTTTTGGGTTGAACTTTAAACATAGAATTAAAAACGAAAAAATTAAAAAATATTCATTAAGCTTTCAAAATATATTGTTATAAATCAAAGCTTAGTAATTAAAATGAAGCTAATATTATCTTCTATTTTCATAGATATTCAAAGATATAAATTAAATGAGTCATTAAATGTTACAAATAAAAATTAAATGTATAGTACAATTTTTCTTTTATTTGCATCAATGTTAACAAGTAATTTGTAAAACTTTAAAATATTTCATTGCATGTAATTAAATTCCTTTCGAAATATTTACGAAAAAAGAAAATTTATGGGCTTATAATGACACGACAGCGTTCATTATTAACGCAGGCATTTACGACAGTAACAGATGGCGGAAATATCGGAAGAGTAAGCATAAAATCGGATATCCGGTTATGGCCTTTGCTTAAGTGACCTTTAATGAGACAACTCTTACCTTTCAATACAGATTTATATTATATATTTATTGTCGTTTAAACCCAAAAGAAAAAAAAGCAAGCCTGCAACAAGTCTTCGAACTTGCCCTATATATATATATATATATATATATATATATATATATATATATATATATATATATATATATATATATATATATATATATATATATATATATATATATATATATATATAGTATTGTTGTTTCCATCGATAATCGTGCCGTAATTATTTTACATCAAATGGATTAGTTCGTCCACATATTTAAAAAAATTTTTTTAAACAGCATATTTTAATAAAAACTTTGCGCTCATTTATGACGCATTTGATGTATAATTTTTCAAACAAATCTTATCTGAATAATATGGTTAAGAATATGAAGAAAGTTTTAGAATAAGAAATTAAAGTGGTAATTTTTTAAAAACTTAATTAGATACACTATTAGAATTTTCCAAACTGTGTGTTACATTTAGAACGGAAATGTTTAATAGTTTATAAAGATTTAACGTATTATATTTTATATATTATAAATTTTTCACATAAATATATACTTACAAGTATTTATACATGAAAGTATGTGCACATCGTAACTTCATTAAATTATTACGAATTCTAATTATAAAAATGTTAATGACCTATGTATTTTGCGTTTGCTTATTTTTCATGAGTATTTTCGCAAATGTTTAAAATTTGTTTACATTCACAATGTTTCCTAAATAATTTTATATATTTATTTGTCTGATTATGTTTATATAGTTTAATTTTTACCAGTTGAAGATATAAATCATCTTATCTATAATACCCAAATTGTGAAAGACAACTAAGATAGCAGGAAAGTTTTAAAATGAAATTTGTGGTTAGGTTGCCCACATTTTTATTTTAATCTTCTTTGTCTTTAAGTTTTCTTACGCCGCAAAATATAACAATTTGTAAAATTAGTGAACAAACGAATAAAAATTGTGGAAAATTAAAGAATTGAAGAAATGCTTATAACCGTTTTCTTGTTACTTCCGATTAAATCTAATCTCGAAATCACATTGGTATTAACTGAAATATTATTGGTATTTATCATTAGTAGAAATAAACACACTCGTAAGTAAGATTTTCTTCTGTATGTAAAGAATTTAAAGAAATTTTCGTGCTATTTATTTCAAATTACAGTGTCTAACAGTTTCCATAAAAGTAAAACTTTCTCAACTAGCCATTCTTCGAAGTGGTGCCATTTTAGTAAATTCAAACATAGAACGATTAAGAATAAAACAGAGTCGCTTTGATCATACGACACCCGATACTGTTGAACTAGACCTGAACGTAAAGTCCCCTTGTGCTTTTATATCTGTTAAGAATCCATTGATTGTTAAATAACACAAATATGACTGGTACTTGTCATCCACCTGCACCATCCAATGGGTCCCTGCACATGTTAACATCGAGGGAAATGAATTCCCCCGCCAAAGAGGCTAGGAATATCAATCCCCCCTCCCACGACTACCAATTGCTTCGATACAAACGCCGTCGCAAGGAATCAGCTCTGCGGAGGACTACGGAAAAAAATGGTGGCTACCGGAGCTTAATCCTGACCATGGTATCAACTCTACCATCAGCAGAGTGCGGATTGGGCACATGAGGGGTATGAAAACCATGCCCAACGGATCTAGAACCTACGCAGAATGCAGGCACTGCACAGGAGTTCAGCTGGATACGCGGCATTTCTTCAACTGTATCTCTGTTGCCTCGACACTCTTTGACATCAACCCCAACTGCTGCTATGACACCCTTTATACGGAAAAAGTTGAAGATGTGGCCAGAGCATGCCTTTGGTCCCATATGACTAATCTTTTTTACCTTTTTTTTTTCTTTTTGCTTTTGACAATCGACAACAAGACACATAACTCTCGATCTTTCTTTAACATGATTATAATAAAGTATTACAGATTGACAGTTCTTCTAATATTTCTCTTGAGTTTTGCTCTTTTTGACTCTTTAATTACAATATATGATTGATTACCTTTTTGTATAGTATTATACATGAGATTTTCCATATCTTTTAAAAAAAATCCTCCTTACATTTTAGAAAATTGTAAAAACTTATTAATGAATTCTAGTATATTTTTTACAAAAATCTTCGTAAGAAAATTCTCTACAAGAATTTAAATGCTTCCAGAGTGTCTGTCTGTGCTTTAAAATTACTTTAGCTCTCAAGAAATACGAATTTAATCTCCCCGCCGTTTTTTTCCCTGAAATTGCGCTTATTGAAATCCGAATTCCACTGTTGATAACACTGTTAGCATAAAATAATACTCTGTAAAATAAGTATTAATTTTAATTACTTTTAATTATTTAGTAATTATTTAAAAAAGTATGCTGGATAATTAAATATTTTCTAAGTATTACATTTATTATATGGGGATATTTATGTGTTGTGTAACTTAATTTTAGAATAATAATTATTTATATCTGTAGAAAGGTCTCTCGGTTTCTTCCAAATTCGATTAGTGATGCAAATTACACTCACGATGTCGCAATGGCAGGAAGTTATTTAGAGATATGCGGTTTCGTAAGAAATTTCTTTACCGTGTAGGAAAACAAATGGCGAAACTCGCTTGTGACGTAAGATTTCACTGAGTGGGAAATACCGGCAGCTGTGCTTTCATTTTTAAACCCCGCCTTTATACGAGTATAAAGTAATGGTTTCAGAATAATTACTGCGACAGTTTAAAGTGCTTGAAAAAGATATTTTTTTAGATTCATTTGTTTTAGATATCGTATCGTATCTCATTATTAACTCATAAATTCTTCATCCTTTTTTTATAAATAAGAATCTCATATAAAAATTTCAGAAAGATTAATACACTTGACTAAAATTTTTTTTGCACTTGTTAGTTTATTGATAAAGTTATTTATGAACTTAGTTTGAGGTCATTGTATAATACTTTTATGCATTATTACCAGGGTAAAAAGTGATTTTTTGTGAAAAAATTGAAGTTAACTTTATCGCGGCATAGATTTTCTTTTCATTTAACAACCAAAAAGATATTTTCTCTTCTAGAGAGATTCATTCTATAAATTATATAATCGAAAAATCATGTATAAAATTTTGTGTTAATTTCTTCAATCCTAAGGAAATTTGCATTTGTGTGCCTGGATTTTTAAGAATTATATACTACTTTTTTAAGCAATCGAGAACTTTAAACAGAAATTAAAATGGCATATTTTGAAAAAAGAAATTAATGATGCCGTCATAGTTGTAAAATTAAATTTTTAAGTTTACGCAAAACTGTATATTGCTTTTTAAAATAAATATTTGTTTTTTGATGAGCATTAGCACTCTCTACTGACCATATGAAATGGGAATTATTAAGAATAAAAAATATAATTCAGGAATTTGCAATAAGATTTATTGAAATATTTTACTTCTGAAGTTCTATTTGAACCAGTTGTTTTCATAGATACGATATCATTTCACAAATAGGAATTAAAACCGTTATTTATTTATAATAGGGGGTAATTAACGAGTTATTTTTTATCTTATAGTTTGAAATGAAAAAACAGTCATTATTCTATCAATAGAAATTCTTTAATGGTAAAACTATTTTTCATGAGCACATCGAAAATAATACTTAAAATACTAAAAAAAATGTAAATTACTTAAAAATTAATTCGAATTTTGAAAATTCTTCTCTGACATTACATTTCATATAGTGATAAATAATTTAAATTAGGCCGGCCAACTTGTCTAGTGGTCAGCGTGCCTGATTACGGCTAAGGAGGTCCTGGGTTCGGATCCCGGTTCAGGCATGGATGTACTTTCTCTCTCTCTATCCTGTCTTTGTCCTTTCCTTGTGTGGTTTATGAAGTCTGAATGATGCCTACCCTATAAACGGGTCCCTATGGTTTGTGTGAGGGTACGATGGTAGCCCACCCCCTGTGGTGCACCCCGGGCAACGCCTCGGCGGCTAAGAGGTCGCTGTGTCTGGCCGGTTCCTTGGTATCAGGGAACAATAGATTAATAGACTCTATTGCAGTCTCTTAACTGTCTACAATCTGCCATTGGAAAAAAAAATAATAATTTAAATTACTACAAAATATTCTATATATTTCGATACTACATTTTGAATAGCTACTTTATTTAAAAGGTAAATAACGAAAGTAGAATATACAATACATTTTATGTAGTAGAATATATAATCCTATTATGGCATACTTATGAATACAATATATGTTTTATAATGTGAAAAATTTTTTTCAAATTATGATAGTTTTTATCATTTACTTTAATACTGAAACTTATATGAAAACTTTTGACTTTTTATTGATGCTTCAAATCACTTTTATACATATTTTTCATATTTAAAGATCTCCTTAATAAATTTTATTCTAAGCATAATTTTACAGTAATTTATTAAAAATCTTATATAAATATATAAAACAAGAACAATATTTAAAAAAAAACAATTTTTATTTACATTTTGATGTAATTTGCTTAAATATTTTACCCATTCAGCAACATTTTATTTTTAGATTCTAGAGTAGAAAACAAAATATTTTTGGTTTTGTACTGAATTTATTTGAGGACTCAACAATTACCACAGATAAGCAAAAAATTCAAATATTAAAAAAATAGTTGAAATTGTCCCAAATGATCTGCAATCAGAGTTAAAGATAAGCTATCAAATACAATACATTGATATTAATTTCGGAATTAGATGTCTAACATTATTAATTATCTGGATATTTTATATATTAGTTGGATGTATGATAATTTACACATACTAAAGTGATTTAATTACATTATTTACTAGTTGCAATTGTCTAGTTTTCTAAATAAAATTCATTATGAAAGAATTCATTATCCAAGAAGATAATGAAGATGATATAATATTCATTATCCATGAAGAATTATATTTCTAATATTCTTATTTAACGAGTCTAATATTTTTATTAAATTAGATTTGTTCTTGATGTTTATGATTGAGAAATATTATAGTTTTAATAAATTGAAGTTATTGATTGGACAAGATATATATGGCGTTAATGTATTTGCTGTTTTCAACAATTAATTAATTCAAAATTTCATCAAATATTTTGACTTTATTATATCAAAGAATTAAAAATCTAGTGCATTTTTAAACATATTTTTCCTAAACATAACTTTTAATTTCTTCAAAATTTTTATTCATCGTAAAATAAAAACTAAATTTAATTTTATTAATGCTTATTAGCTAATATTAATGTAGCATTAATTATTTGATTAACTAAACACAGGAGAGGAGAGATATTAAAAATTTAATATACGAGGGTCACTCTGAAATTTTTGAGATACAACTAGGTTTTTAAAGCTATACTTAAAAAATTTTAGGTTTGTTCAAAGTAGTCTCCTCCAGCATCAATGCAATTTTGTAGACGAATTTTCCACAGATTAAATGCCTCAAGCCATTCATTTCTTGAAGTAGATGGAAAAAATGCTTTTATAGACACATCAATCTCTTCTTCAGAATGAAAACGACGTCCACGTAAGTTCTTTTTTAGATTAAAGAATAACCAAAAGTCGCACATAGCTAGATCAGGTAAATACGGTGGATGTTCGATCACTTTAATTTGTTTTTGTTTAAGAAACTCAACTGTTAATCCGGCTGTATGTGAAGATGCATTGTCATTGTGAAACATTAGTCCCCTAACATTCAGTTCTTGTAGAATTTCTGGAAGACATTTAGTGGTATACCAGTTTGCTGTTACTGTCTTCTGTCCTTCCAACTTGATGGCTTTGACCAATCCCGTACTTCTGAAGAAAACGGCATGCATCACTTTTTTCAGTGCGCGTTGTTTTTTCGCCATTGTCGGCGTGGGATCATCTTCAAAGACCCATACTTTGCTTTCTTGACGTGTTGGAACACCAAAAAACGGTATGAACGTTTCATCACCTGTTACAATTTTAGAAATGATGCGGTGGCCACCATCATTTAGCAATTTAAGAGTTTCTTTACTGATTCTGACACGCTCCTCTTTTTGGTGCTCAGTTAGATTATGGGGAACCCAACGGCAAAATATTTTTTTCATCTGTAATTCTTCATGAATGATTTTGTGTATGGCTGCGGATCCAATGTTAAGTTCTTTCTGTATCATTTGATAGGTACAGCGATTATCGTCCATTAACATTTTTCGTATGACAGACGCATTATCCGGGATTACGGCCGACGGCGGCCTCCCTGCGTGTTCTTCATCCTGAAGAAAATTGCGACCTCTTCTAAATTCTCTAAACTATCTGAATACAGTAGCACGAGCTGGAGATTCATCACCAAATGCTAATTGCAACCGTTGAAGGCATTCTTCTTGATTTAATCCTGCTTTAAAATCGTAGAAAATCATAGCGCGAGAAAGTTCTCGAGTCAACTGCATTTTCTCCTCTGTTTAAAATTTATTCTACGGTAAAAAGTTGAAGTAAGTCAGTAAAAAATCGTCTTCTGTGTTAAAATACTTTGTATTTTAAAATTAAACCGTTATTTTTATTTTGTAAATTCTCGTCTGCGCATATCTCAAAAATTTCAGAGTAACCCTCGTATATTAATTCTGAAAATTCTAAGCATAAAGCATTTTTAATAATATATTTTTAACAAAAACTGAAACATTCCAAAAAAATTTTTTATTTGAAAAATGGTGATAGATTTTTTTTTCATCCTCATCTAAATTTTTTTTTTTTTTTTCAAAAAGTAAATAATTCAAACATAAATAATTTAGACAAAGTAGCTATTATCTTTAGGTGGTTTTAACAATCTGTAAGAACATATTGCAATAATACCATTTATTTTCCAATTACTGCCTGAAGGTAAATTGTTCCTTAAAACCATTCGTCTTGAGATTTCATTTTACCATGGAAGACACCCAAATGCTTAAGAAACAAATGGTGGGTTTACCCTAACCAAAATTGCCTTGGAAATGTTCTGTCTTTAGATCTCTAAGTAAAGGATGAATTTTTACATAAACTGAGGCGAAATAAGAAAAATTCCTTTTACAAACTGGTTTTATGATTTGGTATTACAGTCAAAATGTGACCAATTTGTATATATGAAATATAATTGAAATACATGCTTTCCTAAGTAAATGAATATTAAAGCTAAGTAGTTCATAATATAATTTCAAATTATTTTCGGATGTCAAATGCATTGTTTCTCTACTATTTAATTTAATTTCACAATTATTTTTCTTGACAAAATGTTTGGTATTTAAATAATAAAACACATTTTTTAGCAATAAAATATTATTATCTTCACATATCTATTTTTCAAGTTTGTTTGAAGAAAAGAAAAACAGTTTTGTAACATTTTTATAAATCTTATAATAAATACAATTTTTATTTTGTAATTTATAAGGCAATTTTATTTTTTAAAACATGTTCATTCCATTGTATAAAACTCATATTTTTTAAATAATAGAGAAAGAAGTTTATTAATGTTTTTTTTTTTTTTTTTGTAATATTTTTTTGACTAATTTACAATTGGAAATTTTGAATATTGTGCAATTCTCAGTTTTCCTAAAACTATTTATTTATTTATGTTAGCAGTTATTTGGTGATGAATTTGGATTGTAAAAAGTCCTCACGAAGAGCTAAGAACATTATGAAGCTTTACGATTGCCTTAATATAACCAGATCACCATTTATACAGCCCATGGTTCGCTATCTTGGATTCGTGGGTTTGAATTTCACCTTGGGTTCAGATGTTTGTTGTGGTTCGGAATCCACTATAAGCCATTGATCCCGTTCTAATTAACCTTGATGTGCCAAAAACGACATTTGAGTGACAAACAAACCAAACCATTTTAATAGCCAGTAAAAGAAAATGTTGTCAGTGATTTAAGAAGTAACATCTGGGATGAGAGATAAAAATTACTTTGACATGAATTATTTTTTGATTTTTCTAGAATAGAACGATAGAATAACTGCAATGGCAAGAATAGGAAGAGGAAAATTATTTATTACAAAGTTTCTTTTTTATCTATTTTATACTATTAAGAAATAAATGATAACTTATGCTTATGACTAAAAGAGGATATTAAAATGCATGTCGTCAGATTCAACATATTTTCTTTTTGAATCCTATTTCGAAAGAGGAACTACAAAAAAAAAAAATGTTTTTGTTGAATTTTTAACAACCAAAACTGTGTTCCAACAAGTTATCCTGACAAAATCCTTGAAAATCCCATAGATTTAACATATTTTCTTGTTGAATCCCTTATCAAACTACAGAAAAATATGTTTTCGTTGAATTTTCAACTACCAAATTACGTTCCAGCAAATATTCCTGACAAGATCACCGAAAATTCCGTAGATTTAAAAGATGTTTTCGTTGAATTTTCATCTATCAAAATTGTGTTCCAACAAAATTCCCGAAAATCCCGTATTTTTAACATATTTTCCTGTTGAATCCTTTGTCGAACCACGAACTACAGAAAAACATCTTTTCGTTGAATTTTCAACACCCAAAATTGTGCTCCAACAAATACTACAGACAAAATGACCGAAAATCCCCTCAGGCTCCAAGTTCGTGACTGGTTACCAGGAATTCTGGAGTACTCTCAAACAATGAGGTCTGATGACCTTATTATGCCGTCTCTTGTCAAGTTTAACTTTACACCAACAAACTGAAAAAAAAAATGAAATGTTAACAACCTAACAATCACAAACTTAGTAGAACAAGCCGTCTATTTTTTGCTAACAGTTCTATAAATACCTCTCAACTCTTCTTTGCTAATGAATATTCTTCTTCATTGACTTTTTTATATTTTTACTTTTTACATTGTGTAGTGTTGCGTCATTAACCCGATTGCTTGCTTTTGCTACTCACCCCCTCCCCGCCAAATCTCAATCTTTAGCACTTTGCTCCTGACCCACAAATGACTGGCATAATGGAGCAGTTTCATAAGTGAGTTTTTTCCTACCTTAGGCAATGTTCTTTATGACCTTAGCGTTCGATTTATTTTTTGAAATCGTATTTTTCTTTAGAATAGCTTTTCTTTCTCTCATCCTTTTATCTCTCGTTATCAAGGAAGCAATCATGTATAAGTTGTTTATGTTGCATACAAAAACATTCGAGCCGTAAAAGAATAGGAAATTATATAATTCATTTATGTCTTTAAATGATTTTTTTTCAATACTCTTTCATATTCTAAAATTGTTACTTCACTTTATAGGCATGCCTCATACATTTTTTACCATATTAATAATGTGTAAAAAGATGCTATCTCATTTTATTTTGAATAAATATTTTAATTCATTTCATAAAAAATGCAATTTTTGTATAATTAGTTCATAAATTAATTTATTATTTAATAATAAAATTATATGGTCATTAATAATATGTGTTACATTAGTAAATACTAAGAAATATTATTAAAGAACATATGCCCTAACTTTATATATAAATATTGGTATTTGTAAGTTTTTAAACTCATCATTATTATCAAAGAACTTTTTTATTTTATTTAATTACAACTATAAAACTTGCTTCAAAAGTGAAATATTTAAAATATTTTTATAATACTATATAAAGTAATTTGTATGATACTATACAAAATAACAATGTATAATACTATACAAAGTATTTGAAACGTCTTTATTATACATAAACTAAATATTATAAAAGTATAAATAATTTTAAGGACAATTAAAATTGTAAACAAGTACTTTAAATTTGTTATGCAATTTAAGTGCATACTTCCAAATTTAACATTTATATTGTATGTGAGAAATCGATCATTCAGATTAAATGTAAGCAAACATTTTATCATATGTTAATTTCATAAATTTTTGAGTACCTTTCCACAGCTGTTAATAACTTACAACTTTATTATTCATATAAATTTTATTGAATTTTGAGCACAACAGATGTTTTTGGTTTTAGTTAAGAAATCAAATTTGGTACAGTATAAGTAAATATATAGATAAAAACAAAAAGAATGATTTTAAAATAATAATTTCAAAATACAGTTGTTATATTATCAATTTTTACTTCTTTGCGATACTGACGCCATCTGTTTCAGAATTTATAGAAACTTCCATTCTTATTTTCAGAAGTATTGTAATAAAGAGTTAAACTTATTGTCATTTCATTTATTATCTCTTTCTTGTAAATGTTATTTTGCTTTTATTTTTATTGTTGATTTTAAAATAAGTTATATGTGCAAAAATTATTGAAAACAAAATAGTAATTTCAATATTCGTACAACAGAGTAATTTTTTAAATTGAACAAACAGTAGAAATGCATTTAAACTGACACTAGATTTGTTTATATTTTTTCTGAACTCAAGGCAAAAGTTATTTTTCGCTTCAAATGCTAGATTACATTTAAAAACGGAGGTTAGCAATAGTTTGCTTTCTGAATTTAATTCACAATTTAAACTACTTTTAATGTGATAAATCATGATTTTTACATTAAATTTTAAACAATACATATATTTTTTTATATGTACTAACCTTTTTGTGAAATAATTCAGCAAACCATCAAAACCTTAATGATTTGTTTATTCTTAGTGATTAATTGGTCAAAACCTTAACGATTTTTAGTTTTTTGTAAAATTTTCTATTATTAAAAATGGATGCTTTATTGAATTCCCTTATTGAATTTTAATTTATTAAATATCAATTGCTTAGTTATTGCTATGAGAAATATTGTTTTTATAAAGAAATGATTTGTAGTAAATTATGTAATTAACTGTTATATTATTAATTATATTTCATCACCCTATTGGTGAAAACCATAAGGTGTCCTTAAAAAGAATAACTAATACAGATAAGTTTAGAAATCTTCCAAAATAACTATAGAATGTTTGTTCTTCGTATGTGTATGTAAAGTTAATAATTTATTTGGAAATTTCTTGCAAATTTCTGTCTTTGGGGGAAAAAATATTATAATCAAAAAATCAGTTAATATTATAATATTGACCTAAATGTAGAAAGAAATTTCTCTCATCGTTTTAAATATAACACAGATGATGGGGATGGAGGATATTTACAGAACATTGAAAATTTGACTAAAATCAAATGGCAAGATGCTTGAAACCAATCACAAATCTCTAAGTTCGAACTATGTTCGTTTCGATATTTTTAAAATTATTAATATTAAAATATTTATTTTTTACGTTAATACCATCTGTTTATTGTATTTTTCCTTCTGAAAAATCAATAAAAAATATTGATTACATTGCTATCAGAATAACATTAAGTTCATTACCCTCGAAACCAAAATGGCTCTTTTAATGGACAAATCACATGATCCTTCACTTATGCCAACGTAAAAATGGTGAATGTGAATTTCATTGGTCAAGAATTTTGGAACATAATTAGCCTCACACGCAAGTACACTTAAAAATCATTTTCCAGTACCATTAAGAGAGTTCAACTTCTCCGCGTCTGCGCATGAATACATCACGTGAATAAATTTTACTCAAATTATTGGAGAGAAATAGAAAACAAAATAACTATCATCAAATTCAAAAGTAGTACTACAAATATTAATGTCACTATATTTGATATATTTATTTAAATTAAAACAAAATAACAAAGTATAACCAAATGAGTGTTTAGTAAAATTAAAAATATTTTTTTATATGTATTAATAATTTTTCCTTAACTGCCGGGTTCATTTCCGGATTGCGTGTGGAGAGATTTTTGCTTCGTGACCCACTTTATTTGGATCGATTTATCAAATTTTCTTTTGTTTCCGACATTGAAAACAACTTTTACATACTTGGAAAAAGTAAAAATAATGTTTCCTTCTTGCAAATCTAGAAGTAAAAAATCTGAGTGATGCAATAAAGTTGCGTAAAATGTGCGGTTCTTTATCATACTTAAGATCATCCTTATCGATCCATTTTTCCTTCTAAATTTTTTGTTATGATCTAGATGCCATTTGTCATATGTAATGTCTTGAATTACTTAAGAAGTACATTAACAATATTGTCTTTATAGTATTGAATGCTTTTTAAGTATTACGTCGCAAACATAAGGCAAAATGTAAACTTGAGTTTGGTAAAATCTATATCATCATACCTCATTCAGTAAACTAAATAAAAATGAGCTAATAATGTAAGAGTATAGAATAAGGTAAGAAAAAACTTATTTGATGATAGCAAAAAAAAAAAAAAAAAAAAAAGATACATATATCTAAAATTAAGCATAATTTCTGAATAAGATAGTAGTTACTATTCTAGGATAGACATCGTGATCTGGATATAAATTTAATACTGCTCGTGGAATTATTTGTACTATATTAATAGAATATAACTTATTATAAATTTAAATGTATAGTAAAATATTTAAATTTTTTACAATTCGGCTGCACAAACTGTGCCGTTAAATGTTTTGTTATAATATTTATAGCATTGATTGTAATATTTGCTCATAAATACTTTTAAGTATTTTACATAAAAGATATGGAAATATTTTTTAAAAAAATATTTATATTGCTTTTGAAAATAAATAATTAATTCGTCTTCAACATACACGTGCGCATACATTTGAATTTAAAAATTCACAAATTGCTTGATTAAAAAAGTATATTATTCTAGATATATTTTTAAACTTTTTATTTGTAATATAAAAAATTAGTCAGTTTTATACATGAAAAAAATAAGAGATTACTGAAATAATTTCAGGGAGTTTTTCTAATTATATTATTCATTACTTGCTCATTTGATATGATTTAATTTTTAAAGCTTTATTTTAATATTACAACATTTTTTTTAAAATTTCTTCTGAAATGATTCAATAATCTTAAAAAAAAAAATATTTCATTATATTTTTATTGTTTTTTTCTTATCTGCGTAGTTATAGATATTTTTAAGAAAAGAATATTTTAAAAGTATAGCTCTTAGGTATCAAACATGAATTCAAAAATTGTTAAAGACGTCAATTCCAAACCTATTTTAATTATATTTGATAAATATTAGATTATAGTTTTATGAAAAATTTATTTGCATTTTAGAAAAATGATGTAAATATATTTACTCAGGAAATCTTATAGACGAATTTGTGAACCACTCGTTTAATTTAAAATAAAAAAGAAAATACCATAAATGAAATTTTTAAAATGCAAGTGACTAGAAGAATGTTTTATAATATTAACTTACGAAACGAGAAAATTATTTTGTGAGATGAACTTATAATGCAAAAGGCTTCTCACGAAAGTAATTATAACAAAATAATTGTATGCTTAAATTATAATAAACGTAGGTAATTCAAAATGTAATTTTATTGGGTGTCTCTTGTATACATAACTTTCAATTTATTTATTGGTATTATAATTACATAACTCCAAATTAAAGTTAGGTAATAGATCTTGGTGAAGGCAGAAACAAAATTACAAAAAAAAAAAAAAAAAAAAAAACATTAATTTTAAAACATATTTCTCAAAATGAAGTTAAATAATGGGCTTTTAAATTTTTCATCCAAAACTTTAATATTATGAATGAGGAAAGACGATTTCGGTTTTTCTTTTGTTAGTGATTTTGCGAAAACACAATGTAAAACAATTACTTTAAAATTGAACCTATTTTAAAGTAATTTTTATTTATTTTCTATATTTTTTAGTAGTAAGCATACACAGTTAAAGTTAACCGCGTATTGGGTCAACAGTTTCATGGCTCAAATTCCATCGTCATAAAGGAAATTAAGTTGCGTTTGGCCAGATTTACACATATTTTACTTTTTTTTCTGCCGGTTCTCATTATTATGTACGAGAGAAGTTGGCCTCAATACTTACCGTGTTGTTAATCAGCGGTTTACTTTTTCTTTGCTTTTTTTGTTTTTATTTTCCGGGTCAGGTTAATGCGACCCTATTTGATTCGAATAGGACATTAGGCATTCAACAAATAGATCATATTAGCATCGACTTTCACCCGCAACTAAACGGCCACCTGCTTGTTTCAGTTCAAAATACATTTCTTTTTTTTTGCATGAAATTTACACAAAACATTTACGTTATATTAATCTTTATTTTTAACTGTTCATTAGCACTATGCTTTGCAACTGAATTTTCCGCTGATATAAGATTTTGATCTTCTCTAAGAAATGAAAATAAAATTATAATGGGGAATTAATTTTAGAGCAATATTTCATGTTTTTATAATAAATGGATTGTGTGGAAATAAAAGAGCTGATTTCTTAGCTAAAGATACTTTAAATTTACTCATAAGACTGAATATTAGCATTCCAAAAAGCTATTGGAAGCATATCTTAGTAAAGAGCTTTTAGCTAAATGGAATGAGGAATATGTTGCTGAAGAATGAAATGAGCTAAATGGAATGAGGAATATGTTGCTGAAGAATATAATGAGCTAAATGGAATGAGGAATATGGTGGTAAAAATGGAATGCGCTAAATGGAATGAGGAATATGTTGCTGAAGAATGGAATGAGCTAAATAGAATGAGGAATATGTTGCATATAATTTACTAAGAAGATCTTTTTTGCTGTTTACTATGGAATGCGGTCTTTTATATCAATAAATTAAAAAAAATTTTCAGTATTTATCTGATTTTAGTGAATTTGCAAGTTACCAGGTTCGTTTTAATCTGAAATTAAATAATTTATTGAATGTTCCAAAATAAGTATCTCAAGGTGTGGAACATTTGATTTTCTCATATCCTATCCTTAGGTTATGTTTACTGAACGGGCTGAAAATGTTCTGCGTGACTTGGCCAGTCAACTTATTTGTTTTTGTGAAGTCCAAAAACTGAACTCTACTTTTTTTAGTTTGAATCTATGCATGTAACTTTTTTTTAGTTAATTTACTTCTGTAAGCCCCGTGTTGTACATCTGTGGTTCGTACAGGAGATTGTACGTGTGTGTTCAAAATAAAAAATATATATGAAAAATATCTATTCATTTATATATTGTATTAGAAGATCTTATGTAATATGAGCAGTTAACCTTATATTTAATTCAATATATTTATACTCTTATATTCATATAAAGGATACGATTAAAGCTTTCTTTGTCCCAATTTCACATTTTAGTTTAAAAAAAAAACTACATATTTTTGCAACTTTTTCATAAAATATATATTTTTGATTTCAAAACCTGCTTTTAAATAACATAACTTTTGTAATGCTATTTCTAGCAATAAAATGAAATTGACTTCAGGTAATTATAATAGGTAACACACAAATGAGTTTAAAAAGAAATCTTTATTTTTAACCAAAAAATTAAACAATTCTTGCTGCGTGAAAAAATTATCTTTTATATCCCAATGATTTTATTGAATTAATATTTCCACAGTTGCCATAGTTAGCACGTTTTCGTAAAGACAATGCATCTATATAAAAATTGCGTGTCAAAGTTGATTACTTTTGAAACTGAGGCATTTTTATTAACTATGCAAATTTACTCTCGCACAAAATAGCTTGCAATTTAATATATATATATATATATATATATATATATATATATATATATATATATATATATATATATATATATAAAGTGATAGGTGAACTACTCAATAGGAGACAACGCTATTTCAAGTATCCACTCTGGAAGGACGCTTCTACAGCGAGCTGCATTAAGCCGTAAGATTAAGACGCTGCTGCGTTCCATAGCTGCAAGACGTCTGCGCCTTGCCCCCTCTCAATAACTTTAAATCTCATTTCATATTGGTATCATTAAGATGATTAATTGTAAATATCGCAAAATGGTAATTATAAATATGTGTTAATTAAATATTAGCTTACATAAAAATTGTTAATTAATTAAATTACGCCTTAGCCACTTTCCATCCCACACACATACATACATATATATATATATATATATATATATATATATATATATATATATATATATATATATATATATATATATATATATATATATATATATATAGGTATTTTTTAATTTTAAAGTTACTTTACAGGTGCACAAATAAATCACACTTTTCTTTCAAAATTGTTAAATTTCTAATTCCTAATACGCAACTGTGTGTGGATAGATTCGTAAAATTAATAAATTACTGTTATTTAACAATGCAAATGAATTTTTCAGCTATTATTTTGTTATATTCTCTTACATTCTGATATCATTCTGTAAGCCAATTTCCTAATAACAGTATCTATATTGTCGCAACACAGAATAAAGAAATAAATCAAGAAAATTCTAAATATTTATTTTGGAGAATCCTGGAAAATTATCCCAATAAAAACTTAGCATTTAAAATAAGAATATTTATGAAACTATAAAAAAATCTGCGTTATAAAGACATTTTTTCTTATTTTTTTCAATAAACTCAAAAGAAAGTTTTTACATTCAAATCTGACATCTCTAACAATTCGGCAAATTTTTGTGTTTTTTCTTATTGTGATTGAAATATAACTTATCTTATTGTTTGCAAATAAATAGAAGTAACTTTAATTAATTTATTCCTATTAAATATTTTTCTTAAATCATAAATTATATAAATTATTTCTTAGATATTTAAATGTTGTGAAAACTTCAATAATATCTCATTTATCTTTCTTGTTTTCTGTTGGCAATACTTTTTAAGAATTATGAGTTGTTTCGATAAATTATACTGGTAAATGCATTCTCTGCAATTTTCTAAATTAAGCCCAATAATTTTTTGTTTCTTCATCTTGTTTATGAATTCTTTCACTAATATATAATGCTTGAAACTTTTACGATTTTCAAATAATTTCTCATAATTAATAATAATTAACAACGATTTTCAAATAATTTCTCACAATTAAAAAATAATTTCTCATAATCTAAAAAATTATAGTTAGCGATTATTATTGGACAACTGTATTATATGATTGTGCTTGTATATATGCTTGTTATATGATTGTGCTAGTATACCAATTTATAAAATATGTGTGTCCGCCATTTTTATGAAAAAACCTTCTCTACATTTTGGCAGCATTAAAATTCAATAAAATAAAATCCCGTTTTTCAGGTTTATCAATCTTCACTTTTATTCACAATAAAGATATGCGAAGAATTGACGGAAAAGAATTCCGTGTGTAGGAAGCATAAATCTTTGAGCCTATACAACTTACTTCACCAATGTTTATTGCAGCGTCAAATTTCGAATGATAGATTGATTTAAATAGATATTCTAACAATAATAAATTTTATTATATAAAAAACAAGGCATCTCGTTTTATTTTATTTTTACTTTGAAGATTTTGAACAAAATTTATGTTTATTTTAAAGTTGTAAAAATCCTTTAAAAATTGAACTTGATTTCGTAGGTTGTTTTCACTCAGGTTTTTTAACAGACAATTTATTGTAGCCTGAGACTCCAATATTTTTCTCATAAAATGTAAGAAATCGCTATTTTACATTGTTGAAAGCCAGGATAATATAAATTTTTAAATATTATGGTTCTCACAAATTTTCTCCTATCGCATTTTGAGTTCTGTATTAATACAGAATGTAAAATATTATAGAATAATGAGTTTCTTACAATTATTTGTTTATATTTGTATATTATGCTTTTGGCAACAAAATCCTATTACGTGTATCCCATATTCTTTGAGGTGACAAGGACCAGTGAATTCGATTTGAGAATCGTAAAGGAGTTTTATTCAAATTTTCCAGAAGAGAAGCTTCAGTTATGTTACTTTCAGCAGGGTGGTGCAACATGCCACAAATGAGATCATGACTGTCTCCAAGGCATAACACCTGACAAGACGATCATCAAAGGCTTTTGGACTCCTCGGTCACTTCACCTGTCCACTTGTGACTTTTACTTGTGGGAACTATTAAAGGGAAGAGAATACGAAACAAATCCATACACATTTGAAGAACTCCAGGATGTCATCAATAGCAGCACAACACAAGAGTTGAAAAGTGTTTACATAAATCTCCTCCGATATACTCACATATTTGGTGAAGTGAGTGGAGTGCCCTTTTAACAATTACAGTGAGAAGGGGAGTCAGAGAAGGGAATGGCGTCTCATGCTTATTGAATACTTTTTAAAAGTCGTCTTTTATCTTGAATACTTTTCTAAAAAATCTTGTGCAGTTCTCTCTGCTTCAAGTGTTTGCAAAGCTACCTGCATTGTTCAGTTACTAAGGAAATTTCCCAGATTTCAAGAAATATCAAAACATAATACATTCAAACTGTGCAATTGCCCAAACACTCTAAGCGTATCTCAAAGACATCGTTTTTTATATCATAACTGGAGCTCCAGAGATTCAGTAGCTTCACACCCCTTTAAGTTAAGACCAGCAAAGTGAAGTACCATTTGCCGCGGGCAGTGATTGGGAGGGGGACCACAATCGCCCTTACTGAGTTGCAGGGACTCCGTGGGTAGGGGACGTGTCCATATTAATCTCTGACATCCAGAGTCCTTCTACTGGTGTGACGTGGATGTAGAGAGGATGATATGTCCTTATCATCTTAGCGTTGTTCAAAATGACAAGGCACGTGATTTTGGGGGAGTATTCTAAACCCATTAATTTAAGATACAGTCGAAGGCAAGCTTATGTATGTATATAGTAACTGAAACTTGTATAACACTTTAGGTTTTATGCTCGAAAATGACACTTTTCTTCCCTTTCAGCCTGTTGCGTGGTGTCTGGACAGCGGGGATGTTCGAGAGACAGAATGCGCCAGTGTGAAGACAGTCTGATGCGCAACATCCAAAGGCGGTATAACGATCTTGGGCGGATGGAAATGATGACTATGTGCCAGTAAATATGTTTATAAAATAATCTTTCATAGAAAATACCTTCTAACTGAAATATAGCTTACCTTTAATGAATTCAGACTAAATGATGAACTCTGACTAGGATTAATATTCGAATGTACCTAGTGCGAAGAAGTTATTGTTTTTCATTGCAGTATTTATGAAACTACAGAATTCATCTATTTTTAACTGATAACCACCAATTTTTGCAAATGAATTGCAAATGAAAAGATTATGTCTTTTATCGGTATATAATTTATGAAATTTAAATGATAAGCTTAGAAATCTTACATTATTTTTAAATTTTTAATAACTTTATTTGTTGAAATTTTTTATAGTTCTCAAAAGTAGGGCAGTTTTATAAAATTAAATACTATTAACAGTAACACTAATTACTTATAAGAGTTTTATAAAAATTAAAATTGTTATTTTTAAAATCATGAGTATAAAATTGTGATAAAACATCATAATTTTATTCCTCTCAAAATTTTTAAATCTAATATTTTGAGGAAGATAAAACACATTAGATACACTTAACATACAACTGTTTTTAATTATATAACATTCTATTAACATAAAATTTTACATAAAAATTTTACATATGGTATTGAATATTATTTAAAATCTTTTTTTAAACCCTTTTAAAACATTTTAACTTTTTCAAAGCCCTTAAATAATTACTTTGAAATAAATCAAATATTTTGAATGCATTATATTTAAACCTTACAGTTCAGTGTTTACATGGAATGATGGATGATATCATAATAAATCTAAACCCCTTTTACAGAATTTTAAATACTTATGTTCTTAATAATATTAATTTTCATTAACGTAATGCAACACTAAATATTGTAAATGTGTACTAGATGAAAAAATCGATAAAATATATTTCTTAAAAGGAGCAGATTTTAAACAACAAAATCTCGTTCTCATCTTTAGCCATGATCTTAAAACATAAAATCTCCATTAATTCGGTAATATAAATAATAAATAAAAATATTTTAATTCAAGAACTAAAATTTTGTATTACGAAACGTATAAATTATAGACTTTCAATTGCAAATAAATGGAAACAAACATTTAAATTCATTTCGAATTGTTAGATCTGAGTACCTTATAGAGCATTTTAAAGAACTTATTTCCTATTTCCAATATCATTAGAATACTAATTCAAATTAATGATTTTCATGCATTCATTACATTTTTAAAAAGAGAGCGTTAATCTATTTAACTTCCATTCCATTTCAATATCCTGAATTTCAAAATATTATGTCATTCAAAAGCATTTTAATTCTTTTAACTTATGCTCAATCACTAGTGTGATATGAAGGTAAGAAAAAAGAGATGTCAGCTTTAGTACCATCTTTATCCTTTAACTATAGCTCATCTAAAATTAGATCTCAGTCCGTTGACAATAACCTATAATATGAATCAAATATGGTGTAAGCATTTACAACAATCAAACGTGGTGTAAATCTATACTAGATATATTCAATCCCTGCCAACTTGCTGAAAATCTTGAATGACATTAGAAAATATGTAAGAATTGAAGTTAAGCGTCAAATATCTATAAAACTTAAATCTTTGCTTATAAACTCAAAATTATTATTATAACGTCATTTTAAGCATATTTCTTAATATCTGTTTCATGTACTTATATGTAAAATTAATTAGAAAAAATTATTATCATCCTCATTATCTTCTATATTATATATTGCTTATCCTCTACATTGAAATCTACGTTGAATACCTAATTTGGAAATGTGAAAAATGCACTTAATCCCTCGATGTAATGAAATTGATAGCTTAAATTTTCTTAAGTTGGATGTTAATATAATAGATGATGAAATTTAGCTCTTATATTATTGACTAACTTAAGTATAAAAAAGACAGTATATCGTACAACAAATAACTATGAGAATTTACGGCAAAAATACCCTAATTTAAAAAAATAAACAAATTTAGTGCTTTTTTTTTAATATTTTCTTATACTTAAAAAAATATCAAAGTTAATTGTACAATGGTGTTAAAAACCAAATATTCCTGAAAAATTTATTTGCTCAGTTAAGGCATTTGTGCTGGAAAGTCCATATGTTTAGTTGCCCATGGTAACAAAAGAACATAATAATTCAAATCAACAAATATAATTGCAATCTTTTTATTTACAACAGATAAATAAAGTAATGTCTCAATCCCTCATATTTCAACATATTTAAAAAGCATTCAAAAGCATGTCATTAACTTTCCATTACATAAGATTAATTGTAATTAAATTCTAAAGAAATAGTGTCGGTATTGATGTTTATGCATTTACTGCGTCAAATGCCAAAACAATATGGACATTTTTTTCATAGAAGGTGCCTAAAAATGTTTCTCAAAATACAATTATGAACAAGGGATGTTATTAATAATTTTCGACTCTAGATATAAGCTTAAATTAATGGTGTAAATAAATTGTCGTTTTCATTTCTAAATTATTCTCACACAGTTTTCTCTTAAAAATTCTGATACAGTAATAACTTAGCTATCCTCATAACGGCCATAACTCTTCACCGCACAAACTGATCAAAATCACTATATGATTCATAAATAACTAACTTCTTGTAAAATAATGACTTTGGCCATTTACTTTAAAGTGCATTATAAAAAATAACTAATTTAGTATCTAAATTGAAAGAAATTGTTTTAAAATTTTTGTTAAATGATTTTTGATGAATAGCGTTTTTTGATCAGCTTGCATTTTCCACTAAGACAATAAAGGTGTGGCTGTGGCATCTCAAAACGGTTTCTTAACTGCAACCGGAAGAGTTGCAAAGTGCAAAATACTTTACTCAGCAGCTGCACTCACGCGTCTGCCTGCACACTTCTACTTGAAATACATCAATATTCTTAAAGCTGCACAAATACTTATTCCAAATCGCTGGTGACCTCAATATGGATTTAATAACGTGTTTTCTTTCGTTCTCAATGCTTTTCCATAAAATCATGAAATGGTACAATCTAGTTTAATGATGCTGTACTCAGATTTATGATGTTTGTCTGTGTTTATGCTATAAAGCTCTTAATTTAAATTAACTACTAGTTTTATTATGACGCATTATTTAGCCAGGAATATAATTTTTAAGTCTTTTCATACAAGTTGAGTTAAAAATAAATGACGTGGAAAGTAAGGATTTTATTTGGGAGTTACTAAACATAATGGAAAATTTGCAATATTTCATTGATGTAGATGTTCACCTTATCACTAGATGAACTTAAAAAAAACTCATCAAAAATAGCGCAAATAATCAATGAAGTTTGAATTAATATTTTAAATAAAATAAGTGATACATAAAATTTAAAAATTTGCCTTTTATTTTGTATTTAAATTTTTTATAAACAATATTTTTCTTATAATGAGTTCTCATGCTGCTCTTTCTTCCGATGGACGTACAACAATAATAATAAATACATGGATGACAATGGTTTTGGTTACATCCGTGACGGAAGATCTGTAAGTTTGTTCAAGTGCATGTCCAGAAATTACATGGTCACACTCGATGCACATCCATGCCAAGGCCATAAGACCTTTGGAGAAATTTTCCTTGTTTTCAGATTTTCGAACTTTCTACGTGTTCGGACTTTCACTTATACTTGAAAAACCAAAACACTTTCACTAAGAAAATGCGCCTAAAAATTTTATACGTAATCTGACTTAATCATAAATATATATACTTTGTCAAATAAAAGCTTTAACTAAGCATAACTTATTACTCAAAATCTTAAATTTACTATTTGCATTCAAATACTGTTATTAATTAAAGAATAATTTATTTGATTAACTGTTAAATTAATATTTATTACTAACCACAAATAAAATGATCTACTTCTGTTTTAAAAATTTACTGCCGAAATAATAAAGCATTTTTTTGTGAAATTATGAAGTTCATCATAAAACCTTAATACATAAAACTCTAAACCAGACTTATTATTCCCTCTAAGTATTTAAATTTTTATATCTGATTATATATTTTCCATCATGTAGTTCTAATTGGTTATATTTATAATAGTAGTAAATTCCAATTCCGTTCAAAAACTGATTTATTTAAACACAAAAATATTAAGAAACAATTAAATAAAATAAGTAATTTGAATGTAATAAAACAATATGAAACTTTTCTTTAGTTACATGAGAAATTTAATAAAATGTTATAGATATCATTTGTGTTAGAAAAAACACAGTAAACAAAGAGAAATTACTCAAAAGAGAGTCCTAAATAAGTTCATACTAAATTACATTTTCAATTACAATCGTTACCTATGGAAGCGATATATGCGATAACAACGATAATAATAAATGGAAGCAATATAATAAACAAAATGTGTGCATCTGTAACTCCGGGATTGTGTGTGTGTGTGAGAGAGAGAGAGTGAGAGAGACAACCCTTCACACATTCTTCTGAATGCTCATCTGTTTCACAAGAAAGGAACGAACTTCGTAAAGACTTGAATAGATGGCCCCCTATTTTGGTGGACCAAATGAACAAAGAGACTTTTGTATTTTTTTAAAAATTTATCCATGCTGTAATCCAACTCCTTGTTTGTTATTTTTTCTCATCTTTTATTCTCTCTGCCTTCTTTTATTTTTTATTTTTATTTTATTTTCTTACCTTTCATGATTTATCCTTGATTTGTTATATAGTAAATTTGTTGTACCATCGGTCCCTGTGTGGTATTCCTTGGTGCACACAGGGAGATATTTTTGTGTGTATATATATATATATATATATATATATATATATATATATATATATATATATATAAACACAATCTTACTGTCCTTACCAATGTAAGCGATATAAAGCAAACAAAAAATATTAAATTTGAGAGAGAGAAAGAAGTAAAACTAATACATTTCTAAAATATGTGAACATGATAACATACCTGATTGCGCCATAAAAAGAAAGAAAGAGATTACTGTTTCTATTTCTATTGTATATAAAAAGATTACAGAGAAGATTTCTCATTCGGAAATTGATTTTGAGTATTGATTGTCAATGTTGTGAAATAATGCTATGCATCATATCAGCTAATGAAATTTTCATTAACACCTGTTGAAAACAGTCCATGACAGAATTATGGTTTGAAATCGAGTTTATATTTCTGTGACAGTGCTGCTAATATAAACGATAATCTTATGAATTCAGGTTGATATGGAATCATTAAGTCAACAAGAAGCAACAGGATCTCAGAATCTGGATAACTATAAAACCCTATGTCAGATATATTGTCTTTCCTGCATTACTGTATCATACACATCCTAAATTGATGATAATGATTTGCCTGGTGAATAAATAGATAAGTATCTTCACAAGCAATGGCGTAATGTGTTTGTATATCACCATAATTTTGTCTTTGCTTAGCATTATCTAGAAGAGTCTGTTTCCTACGGTCTAATGTTCAAGTCCAGAATCTAATGTTGTATTATCTCAGAAGTATTTTAAGCCAATCACTTCTTCCTTGCGGTGATTTAGATTTTTGTGTCTAGTCACCAGATTCCATCTGCAGCACTTTACAAGATGTTAATGTTGAAACTCAAAGTTACATTTTTTGTCATATGAAGTCAGATGCGGAGCCTTATTTAGAAGTTTTGTATTTCACTGTCTTTTAACAAATCTTCGCCATTAAAGCAATTTTTAATCTTTTTCGTATCGAAATTGTTAGATTAATGACTTAATTAGGACTTAATTCGTCACCTATTGAGAACGACTAATCATATGTTTCAAACAGTGGATTTTGGACACAGAACCGAAGCAATATTGAATGAAGAGTCTCTATTAGCCTCCCTATTTCGAGATTCAACTACATTATTGCCATCTTTCAGTCAGAAAGTCAGAAGTCAGAAATAATAGCTTAATGTTGTAGACCCTGTAATCTGTGTATTTTAAACAACTTCTGAATTAAAACCTTGTCTTCAACTGTTTTATAAAAAAAAAAAAAAAAAAAAAAAAAAAAAAAAAGGTTGCAGTTCTATTATTCAGAATAAATTTATGTAAGTGGTCTCTGCCTTTTTTATTAACTGCTAATCAAGATAAATCTGGTTCCATCCAAAGGAACACTTGAATGTTATTATAACTAATTAATGTTCTAAAGTAGAAAATATCTTAGAATATCATATCAAAATGAATCTATGAATTATATAATAATCATTTCATTCATCTTTTTCTAACAATAAATTAGAATTATTTGAATTCTTCACATATATGTGAATTGTCTACAATCAAATAAAAAAATTAGCAACGGTAACGAAATAAGCAAATTATGAATAAATAAATTTTTATAAATTAATTCTTTAATATTGTGCATTATTTACAATTGTTTCACATTAATGTAGTATTTTATATTGCACACAGAAATGCTTACAATTCTACCATACAAAACCAAAAAAATTAATGCAAATGTATTGAAACGAGTCTACACTTTTAAACCAAAAGAAAGAAAAGTATTTTTCTAATATGAAAAAAATAGTTAAAATTCAGATCAATAGGTGTCACCGCTTAATCATATTTACTAAAAATAGGGATGTTTTATTGTCATTTTATTTTATTTTCAACAATTCTATGACGGAAGATAGAAAATAATACTTATGCGTCATATAAACAGTTTCTGCTCTAATATTAAATATAAAAATTTTCTATGCATCTTTGTAATTTAAAAATAAACTATAGAGTCGAATTTATTTCTCTTTAAAAAAAATTTATTCTTTTATAAACAACTGATTACTGATAAAGAAACGAATTATGTTAAAATGGACCAATTAATTAATTTTCCATTATTGCTTTTTCAAACCGCTTAAATTGATGAGACACCCTTGAAACGGTATATGAATTTTTTTGTTTGTAAACTCAGAGAATATTGAAGATATGAATTGTATTAAAAATAGATACAATCGTTATTTTGGATTGAAAACGAATATATATTTTCATACCCCATTTCGATCTAAAATGTAATTTGTGCTATGAAATTTTTTACAAATAAGGAGTTTAACTTTTTTTCTGTATTTCATTTGTGCAAAAAAATTTCATGAATCTTTTTTACGCATGAAAAATTTAATAAATAGAGTTTTTTATTTAAACGAAAGGTGAGATGTATTTTCTGATTCGTAAGCAACCCGAAATGCTGAGGGCAATATTTATGCATTTCATACCAAAAAATATAAATTTTCATACCTCATTTCGATCTAAAATTTAATATATTTTAGGAAAATTCTGTTACTCTTCATTCCATTACTCTTCATTCGTAAAAAAGATTCATGATAATTTATAAGATTCATCTTAATGAATTTCCCTTACACAAATAAACAATTTAATAAAATTAAATTCTTTATTGAATTTAATTTTATTTAATTGTTTATTTTTGTAAAGTAAATTCATTAAAATGAATCTTATAAATTATCATGAATCTTTTTTTTACAAATGAAGAGTAATGGAATGGAAATATGTAATGATCTTCATCTAAGCGAAAACGGATTTTTTTATTTCTAAGCAATCAGAACTTAATGCATCTGCTATATATAGGAGTTGATGGCTGCATGAGGTGGAACTAATATAAAGCTTTACATATTTTGAAGGGAAAATCCATTTAAGAGCTGCAGTTTCCGAGAATGAAGTTGTAGATTGAAGACGACAATAGATGTAGGAGTATTGTCATGAAATATGGTCCTTTGAACTCTTTTCTTTCGTCACTAGTTCTGTTCTATTGTCTCCCACTTGCCTGTTGCGCATAGTTTAGATTTTGCCGAAATAGTTTTAACAAAAAAAAAAATATATATGCCAATAAAATTGCTCCACTCTTTCCTATTGTTTCTTTCGAAATTCGTCTATTTCTCAATTTTCAGAAATAAATGTAAAATTATTTAAATTGTTATCTCTGCAAGTGGTATGACCCCAAATCTAAGTGATTTGAGTGTACTTAACACTCGCTTTTAGTACACTCATGTGCATCCTATTCCAAAGTCCATGTTCCTATTGTCCTGGATCCATATGTTATTAAAAATCTATTAAAATATAAAAATGCTAAATAAAAAATACTTGGCTTTTTTGGTGCCTATGCATTTAATTTTTGCAAAGAATGAAAAATTTTTAGAAATTTATTTATTTATTCTTTAAAATTTAAATAAATTAAGGAAGTAAAATAACGTCATTTTTCTTTTTAATTTTAATTCTTATTGCTAAATTTTTTTATTAAGTATTTATTATTAAATGTTTTTATGGGGACAAGAAGAGTTCGATAAATATAATAAATCTTTCTGTTTAATATAACAATTCACGCTCCCAAAGCACAAATGTGAGGCTCGGATCTGGCAAGGTCGACTCAGCCTTTCATCACTTCAGTAGGTCGATTGAGTACCAAGCATGCTTGGGAACTCAACACTGAGGATTTTGCATTTGGCTGACCGCCTAATCGGGACTTCGCACCTCAGGGCCTCTCGATCATGAAAACAGAGATGGGCACTGTAGACTTGCCCCACATGGGCTGTAGTGCCACAGAATTCAGAGAGATATAATATAAAAAATTTTCACGTATTTTCTAATATTTGTCTAGTTTTTTAAGAAAAATTCTAGATGGGAATATGAAAAAAACCCACTATTTTTAATGTATTTATCTTGTACTGTGATATTTCTAAGATTAAAGTACTAGATGAAATTAATAAAGATCTGTTGTCTCATGTATGTGAAAAAATTAAGATGAAATTGCGTACGTATAAAAGCTGTGCATATGAATAGGTTAAAACTAAATGTGCAATTTTTTTTTATCAGAATTGTGTTTAAATGATAATTTCATTTTCAAATGCTAAATATTCATCTGCAACGTGGTAAATTATCATTATTTATAGCTAATACCACACCGTCAACTGCTGAATAAATTAACTTCCTCAAACTTTAATCTGAAAAATGCTTGAATTTATTTTATATATTAAAAAGAATGAAAAATGTAGGAAATATAAAAAAAAAAATTAAGTGTTATGTATGCATTTAAAGCAGTACATCGTTCTGTAAATTGGTTTTTATGTTTGGAACTACAAACAGCAAGTTTAAAACAAGAATAATTTTGTAATAATTTTAAATTAGAAACAAACAAAATGTGCATAATTTATAATATATAATTATAGTACGTATGAAACATGAAATTATTATAATGTAAAGTTTTAGTAAGTATATCATAGTACAATACATTAATTTAATCACAGATAGTCAAAACCCTTTAAAAATATTTTTAGCTATAAGCGAAATCGTGATTTCTGTACAGAATAATTAATTGATTTTTTAGCTATAAATGAAATAGTGATTTCTGTATTGACTAAATAATTGATTTTTAGCTATAAACGAAATAGTGATTTCTAGATTGACTAAATAATTGATTCTCAGCTGTAAACGAAATAGTGATATCTGTATTGACTATGTTAATATTTAGCAATAAACAAAATAATAACTTTTGAATTATACATTTTAACTAACTTCAGAGGACAATACATATAAATATAATTATAAATTCTAATAGAAAATAGAAATAGACAGTAAAATATTAATATTACTATCATTTCGTAAAATTTAAAAATCGATTAAGGCAAAATGTCAACAAACTTCACTCTATATTAGAATTTCAGCTTCAGCAGATTGAACTTCGCCTATTCTAAAAGGCTTTAGCCATTAAACTGATCTCAGCAGTGCTGCCATTGTTCTGCGCACAACAGGTAGATATAAAACGAGCTTACTGAAAAGCCTTCACGCAACAAGTGTTACAAGGACAAACAGACGTTAAGTACCGCTCAAAACGGTTTTCCTTTTTTTAAAAAAAATGTTTGTTGGGTGCCCTTTTCTGTTTTTGACATACTTTTTTTTTTTTTTTTTCCACTTTCTTTAACAGAAAATGTATAGCATTAGTTGAACGGTCTGAATTCAGAAGAATTTAGTTTCCCGCGCATTTGGAGATTGTGACTTTGAAATAAACTGAAACTGTAACGACTGACGTGTCTATTTTAAATGCTATTCCATTCGTGATATATGATAATTTTTTTTGACATATGAGGACTTATATTTTTTAGTGTAGGGGGTCAAGTAAGCTTTTCTTAATTGCAGATATAATTAGTCATGATATTTATATGAAAAACGCTTCTTTACTTTCTTAATGAGAAATATATTAATTTTGCTAAATTTATTAAAAAAATGTATTACTCTCTACAGAGCATTATCAGCACGCGGAAAACTTCAAACAAAATTAGGTCTAAACACAAATAATTCATTTATTTTTATAGTACTGTATAAAAAAAAAATTGAAGGACAAAAAGTAAATCTAGATTTAAAATTAATTTTTCAAAACTGCTATTATCATTAAAATATTTTTATACAAAAATTCACTACTTAGACCAAGAAAGAAATTAAATCCAGTATTTCAGTGAATGTATGTAAAAATTTCCATAAAAAAGTATTGTTGTTGTCTAGTGCTCGTTAGGCTTGCATTATGGGGTGTGCTGCTTCACTTTTCCAAATTAGCCGTAATTTGGTGTGGAGTCTGACTTTCTCGGTACACAAATGACACATCGGTAACTGTTTATAGAATAGGCAACCATTCACACCCCATTCGTACAAGGAAAGGACAGTGGCAGGAGAGAGATAGAAAAAGTACATCCATGCCGTAACCGGGATTTGAACCCATGACCACCCTATCTTCAGTCACGCTCGTTAACCACTAGACAGGGTGTGAAAAAAGTTCACTACTTAGAAAAAGAAAGAAATGAAATCCAGGTATTTTGGTGGATGTAAATAAAAATATCCATAAAAAAGTAATGCTGTTGTCCAGCGCTATTTAGGCTTGCATTATTGGGTGTGCTGCTCCACTTTTCCAAATGAGCCGTAATTTGATGTGGAGTCCGACTTTCTCGGTACACAAATGCCTAAGGTAACTGTTTATAGTAAAGGCAACCGTTCACACCCCATTCGTACAAGGAAAGGAAAATGACAGGATAGAGAGAAGAAAAGTACAGGCATGCTCTAACCGGGATTTGAACCCAGGACCACCCTATCCGCAGTCATGCGTGTTAACCACTAGCCAGCATGTGCGGCTAAAAAAAAGTATTAAGTGTAGATAGTGTACCAAGCCACACACTGATCACTTTTGATAAATTAAGTTTGGATATGGTAAAAAAAATGGATAAAGTCACATTTTATTAAAAAATTAAAGAAGTACTCATCTATAAATGTAAAAACCAACTTAAAAAGTTATGATAGGGAAAAAAATTTAGAAAATTCACTCATTTCAGTTATTTCCAGATATAAATTATTATAATTTATATTACACTGAAATCTTGGATAAATGAATATAGTCATTGATTAAATAGGGGATTTTTTAAAATGGAGAATCTTTTTTCTTTTTTAATGACTTGTGTGCTTTGATTAGAATAAATATCCTTTTTTAGTGTATTTTTTCATGATGTAACTCTTCGAATAAGGGACTTGTTTTACTGACCATTATCAGATTTAGATTAAAAGCAATGCATACTTTAAATGGCCAGCTTTCTTATGATTATATCACAATTATGATTATACATTTAATGTTTATTGGAATACTAAATATTTTGAAGTCTTAGGTATAGATTTTTTTAACTTACATAAAAATATATAACTCAGAAAATATAGAAAATTATATAGAAAAATAATTCAAAGTTATGCTAAATGGATTTGAAATATAAAACATAGATATTTTAATTTGAATTGCAATATATTCATTTCTTCTATGAATAAATAATACCTACCCAAAACGATTTTCGAAAACTGGTTTTCCCGAAATATTTTAGGAAATTTAAATATTTATTATATATATTTTTTAATTGTAAATAATTAAATGCTGAATATTTGACTGCAATAAACTATTAAGTACTTATTTTATAATCTATTAAAAGATTGTAAGAATTAAAAGATTTAGAGGTCTAAAAAAGATTTATCTAACAGTTTGTTAGATATATAGCGCGTAACGCATATGATGTTACTCAAATACTTAGACTAATTAATTGTTCTTGTATTAGATAAATTTACAAAAATTAAAAACAGCTTATAATACAATGATTTCTTGTGTCATTAAACAATTAGAAATTTATCAATTTAAATGTTGGCATTTAATGCAGGTATTGTTGAAATTACAACTCATGACAGAGACGCATGATGTCTTTTAATTAATTAATTCAATTAATTGTTGCCTTATGAGATAAATTTGAAAAATTGATTGAGGCATAAAGAAACTTTTTTCGTCATATTAAACATAAATATTTGTATTTTGTAAATATGCATGTATTTGTTTTGTAAAACTAATATCTTTCTCAGGTCATTACGAGATGATTTCAACTGTCTTTTGAGAGAGACTAGATGTCTGACGTCAGAGGTTGAGCGCAGTCGCAGTGGTGATTCGTTGAGAAATGCCCTCAAATATATTAGAGATGGCTGTGACACGAATGGAGGTACAGACATTTTATATTTATGATAGGCATTATGCACTTGCATTTTCAGTATTTGATTATGGACTTGTATTATTATCATTAGTATTGAATTTATGATATGTATACACGCCATCTAATCACCGCATATAACAGCATCTTCATTTTTCAATGGGCATCCTTAATACCTACAGGAATTATGTTTATTATTTGATAGTATTTTTTTTAAAATTTTTTTTTATTAGGGAAAACAAAAATATCTCCCAGTGCAGCAAGGAATACCACACAGGGCCCAAAGGTACTACAAATGTACTACATAACAAATCAAAGATAAATCATGAGATGAAAAATAAAATAACAATGATAATAAAAAATAAAAGAAAGAAGGGAGGAAAAAAGAGATATAAAAGCAAAAAAAGGAGTTAAATTACAGCATGGATAAATTTTTTAAAAAATACAAAAGTCCCTTTCTTCACTAGGTCTACCAAAATCGGATGCAATCTGTTATTCAAGTCTTCACGAATCTCGTTCCTTTCTTGTGAAACAGGTGGGCATTCAAGAAGAATGGGTGAAGGATTGTCAATCCCGGAGTTGCAGATGCACACTTCACTGTTTTTAATATGGAAACGGTGTATGTTGCTGTTGAATTTTCCATATCCAGTAAGGAATTGAGTAATTTTGATGTCAGTGTAGAACCAGTGGTTCTTAATTCTGCAGGGAACTGAAGGGGGAAAAGATTTAGTCCACTTAAAATTGGGAGAGGAAAAAAACTTGAGTTCCATATTTTTAATGATCTTCTTTTTGGTAATGGTTTTAAAAAAAGATTTGGCATTAAGTTTATTTGTAAGTGAAAGAGAAGATTTGGCCATTGATAAATGCTTGAACCCTAAAAAAGAATTTTGATGAGAAATTCTTTTAACAAATAAAGAAAACTTGTCAAATTTTAAATTCGATCAGAATGAAAGAAAGGAAATTTAATTATCGTGTACAAGGGAAGGAAAAACTGGCATAGAGTGTTGTACGTAAGCTAACTACTAAGAGAAATGAGACATTTGAACGTTCACTACCTATTCCGGGACATTCTGCTTTCTGATTCAAATTTTCATACACTGAAGACGGAATTCACTTCTCATAAGGGTTAAAAACCACAAATCCCCTAAAATATCTACCATGATAGGTATCCAATCATAAAACAGAAATCCATCATCCATTTTTAAAAATGTTTCCAGTTTTCTTTACTTGAGTTTACCACTAAAAGAAAAACAAATGGAAGTGTAAATGAAGAAATGAACTTATAAATGAAACATCACAGGCACACGAGGCACTCTCTCTCTCTCTCTCTCTCTCTAACGTATAAGGAAAATTAATTAAATCACACATTTCTAAATTTTAGAAAGAAAATTTTCATATTTACCTTAACAGCTCGTTTTCTATATGCAGAAAATTCACTACAAATATATTTCTGAAAAATAACAATTATAAAGTGCTTAAACTTGAAAAAATGCAAAAGTCTTATAAGTTCATAGAATAAAGAAACAATATTCTTTCATAGAAAACATAAATAACTAATAAAAATTCAAGTGCAATGAATATTACAAATGATCAGATGAAAATTATTTAAACTGATTTTTGTATTATATCACATATTCGATAAATAACTAATTTTTTTAAACTTACAAATCATGACATAAGAAAGTAATAATATTAAATTCATAAATTTAATTTTTAGCAATATCTAATAACTTTGATTACAAAAATTAAAATTAAAATATCTAAAAATTATTTTACCATTGCATGATTTTGCTTTTCCTTAATGGCTTAATAATAATAAACTTTGCTTCGAATTAGATTCTAGGAAAAAAATAGTCAACAAAAATGGTAGATATCTTTTGATTAAGAATGCTAACCCTTCCATTTTAATTGCAGCTAGTTGGAGAGACAGCAGTTGCTACATTGGAGTGGAGATGAAAAACTGTGAAAGTTCTTTTCCCCTGGGTGGCATCCAATTCTCCTCGTACAACCCAGAGACATGCAGGTCAGTACAAAACCACTATTTTAGGAAAATGTCCGGAAATCTTAATTAATCTAATTGTGAACATATATAAGTATATGTCATTCAATAATGATGGTAATAATGTGTGATTAATAAATTAACACATCTGATCAAAAACCTGCCTCTTTTTCTGGTAGTACAGTGTTTAAATAAAAAATAAATCTCCTAAACTTTTTACCTCTTTTCTACAAGTAATAAATTGACATTAATTAGCAATCCCTATCTATCGACTTTTAAATTTTATCCTGAAAATGGAGTAAATGTTAGTTTGCGACTGCTTTAAAGCTAAAATAGAAAAATCGGAAAAATTTAAAATTATTTGCGATCTTAAATTATTACATTATAAAACATAAATCAGTGTTTTGTGGTAAATTCATTTACTTTATTAAAAAAAATTTTTATTTTTGTGCACATATATTACTAGCGTTGCTATTTATTGTAAAAAAACAATGCCCAATTTAAACTATGAATAAGCGTCTAATCCTATAAGCTGGTTTTAAGCATCTTTTTATTATTATGTGCATTAAACGTTAATTTTATTCAAAAATAATTCATTAATGTCTTTCTAATTTGCTAAATTATTTCCATATAACATAAGTTTAAAAAGATTTTGCATTTAAATAAAATACATAACTCAAAAAATTAATCTGTTCCTAACAGATTTATATTAAAGGTAATAATTAAATTTTAATTTTTTAACATTTGCTTATTATTAACTGGCTAATTGAAAATTCAAATTCAAAATTGGCGTAATTTACATTTGACTGTATTTATTTGCTTTAGTCTTTCCAGTTTTATATAAATTTATTCGTATATCTGGTAAATTCTGTGATTTTTATAAAGCAAAAAATAGGATTTAATATTAAAAATAAAAAAGTATTTTCATTCATGTTAATTAAAAGTTTTAATTTAATGTTAATTAAATGTTTTATAGGGAGTTCGTGGGTTTGAGTCCCAGTTCGGGTATGAATCTACTTTCTCTCTCTCTGCTTATCTTTTCTTTGTATGAATGGGTTATGAATGGTTGCATACCCTATAAACGGGTACCTATGGCATGTGTGTACCGAGAAAGTCGGACTCCACATCAAATTAGGGCTCAGTTGAGAAAGTGGCGAAGCGCACCCCATAATGCCATCCTAGCTATATACATATATATATATATATATATATATATATATATATACTATGTATACGAAACAATGAAAACAACTATTGCGAATAAGTCTATAAAATATAGGAAATTATTTAAATTTTTTAATGAATGTGCATTTAATCTCTTCAATGTATAGCAGATTATTGAAATCCTTTTTAATCTTCCAGAAAATACAATCTGTTCGCTGACTGCGTGAGAGACACTGTCCGAAGCAGATGCAGGTCCGACGACGATCGTCTGATGGGACAGTACTTAGTGGACAGTGCCCAGGACTTGGCTTGGAACTGTGGAGATACCTCCTCTTCCTATGATAATGACAGAAGTAGGGATGACCATAGAGATGACCGTTATAACGATCGTCGTGATGACCGCTACGGTAATGACCGTTACAACGACCGCGAGAGAGACCAGTATAGGGGTGGCAGTTACGACAGGAATGGATACAACGACAGAGATCGCGACAGATATGCCAATGGACGATATTCCGGCAGCTTCTACTCAGGAAACGGTAAATATTCCATTTTGCTTACAGGGAATAATTCTGGTATTGCACGTTTTGCTCAAAAGAAAGGGGAAAAAAATCTTCAATTCTGATTTTGGTGATTGGGGTGGTAAGGGAAATGGTGATCGGAAAAATTGCTATTTATAAAATATGTTTTCGTCTATTTTAGTTCTTCCCATTTTTCAAATTGAAACTACGTTGTGGCCAATTTATTTGTATGAGATTACAGAGTTGTGTCAGTGATTTGTTGAAATAAAAAATAAAAAATGAAGCTATATAGTTTTTAAGATGTAAGTTTGAAGTGAGAACTCAGGAATCAAGCTAATAACATTTCATTGTTCGATTATGAAATATGTTAAACTTTTGAACAATTAGATTTCCTTATCAACTTTCTCAAGAAACGTTGATAATCAACTGACCAAAGATAGTTCATTTGTTGTTATTTAATGACATTTGGACAAGCCAAGCTCTCTGTGCTATACGAATTAAAATCAATGAGGAGCATCTTTCGCTTAACCAGAGCACCACGAAGGTGAAAGTACTACTTTGCTCTAAGCTCCTCCGATAGATGACACCACCAGATTATCCACTCCCTGAATTTTGGCATTAATCTGAAGGGGGAGGAAATTTTCTCCAGACAATTATACCAATGATAATATTCATTTGCTGATAGTTATAACTAATCCCCAAACATGATAACAAAACATTTCAACATCAAAAAATCATTTAGTTCATTCTAGTGAAAAAGAAAGCTTTAAAATGCATAATTTTTTAAAACATTGCATTTTAACGTTCATGATATACTGAAATGGAAACAAAAGATAAGCTTTGGCAGTTTTAATGACTATATTTTGGCTTACCTAACACCGAAATTCCATCAAATAATACTCATTAATATTACGAATACGATACTAAATCCATTACTATGAATATACCTTGATTATTTTTTACCTTCATGATTAACAATACTGATAAAATATGAAAATTGGTGAGTACTTATGTATCTATCTTAATATCGCTCTAGTTTTTGATTTATTTTGCATAAATCAACAAGTGGCCCGGCCACCTAACGCGAGAAGCATTGACAACCTTTAAAATTGCAAGTTCTCTATACTTTTTGTATATTTCTTGTTGAAAAATGTTGATATCTAATAGTGATGTGAATCAAACATTAAAAATTTTTTAACAACCCTTCAATTTGTTCCCAAATTGTAAATCATGCTTTTTTTTTAAAATTTATTTATCTATCTTCTTTTTCACCTTTATGGGAAAAAATAACAATATTTTTTGAAGTAAGCGCTTCTAACGAATATTTTTGCATATTTCCTATAACTTCCTCCTGAAATGCATAACTATATGTTGCAAACAAGAAAAACATCAACTATATATATGTAATCATTACCTCACAATCAATAATAAAATCGTAAACCAAAAATTTATCAGAAACTAAATTAAATTTAAAATTTTGTTAACGATAATCTCACTTGTTTGCTATTCTTTTATATGAAATTAATTCCACTAAAAATATTAAAAGTTTTTCCATCGTCATACAAAATTATAGTTTTCATATTCACTTTGTTAATTTAATATTATTTAGTAGGAAATATATGAACATTGAAAAAGGCTCTAATTCGAGATAAGACATGTAAAATAATCAATTTTATAAAATATTTTAATCATATCTTTATAAAATTATATTTAGTATTTGGAAATAATAAGGATAATATATTTTCTATATCCATTGCTTTCGTTACAATCAAATTATAAATATTTTTGTTCTAATTTTTATTTTCTTTTACCTTACCAAACAAACAATATTTTTAAATGCCTTCTTAGAGAACATGAAATTATTTTGTCCATTAATAAGAAGACAATTTTCATTTTAAAACGTTAATAATTCAGAATTATTATAAATATATCAAACAATTTTACGGATGGAATTATTATCTTACCTAATTGGAAAGTAAATTTTGTGAAATGTTTCAATATGAAATCTTAGGTTCAAAAGATTTTGACATGATCTTAAAGATGAAATTTAATATTTTAAGTATATAAAATTTGTTCCTCATATCACTGAAGAGAAAGCAGCATTACGAAATATTTCATTTGAAAGATAAAATTCACCAGTTTCATCATATTAAATTTAGTAAATGTAAAATCTCCAAAATTTACCCTCCTAAAAAACAACTATAGTACTCTTTTTTTAAAAAATACATCTGAGAATTATTACTAAAGATATCAAATTCTAAAGTTATTATCATAAAATTTCAAAATAATACGTATAAAATATATTTTTAAGCAATAAATCAGTTCAACTTTTATGATCTATCTAAATTTTCCTCGAATATACAAGAGGACCAAAAATAAGCTTCCAAATCAAGAACTGTAATACCTTGAAAGCATCTGTACCCAAATTTTCAATCATTGAGAATAAGCAATGCTTTATTTAGAGAGTAACATATTGAAATGTCAAAGTACATCATTGATGAAGTATATCATCGCGAAAATATTCTACGGAATTTACGAAACCCTCTTGTTATTGCAAAATATTTTTAAATGCCTTCTTTGTACGGAAAGAATTTCACCTTTAGTAAGAAAATCAAGCTTGTGAGAATTCCGGCCATTCACAGAGATTCCGAATTCGGTTTGATGTGATTTGCATAAAACGTTGCTGGACTACATCGCATCTCTAACTTGTTTTCTCTACTGGCAAAGCATTTTCAGAATCATGCGATGAACTGCATTATCTGGATCACCCAGGAAAATGTCTGAATAGTGGCCTTTTATTCTCTTGACTTCAATCCTTGTGACTGGTTTCTATGGAGAAATCTTAAGGGCAGTTTATTTGAAAGATCTAAAAACAATTTCTGAATTGAAATTTGGTTTAAAAATAAATCGAAATTATCGATATATTAATACTGAAATCTGTAATACGACATTTTGTTTTGCGTATGCATCACGCCAGTACATGCGATATCAGACATATTAAACATGTGATTTCATAAATTTAATATATATATATATATATATATATATTCTGTAATTAGAATAAAATACATTTATCCAGCTATTTTTGTCATTTCATTTTATTTTTATGATGTCTTCTTCTGGTTTTCTGGTCACTCCGTATGAAACGCTTTCTCTTGATATGTATTTGCAAAATGTGTATTTTGGGAAAAGGTGTTTTTCTGGGAATTCATTTTATTAATTCTATTGGTCTTTCAATGTTATAAAACTTATAAATGCTATTCTATATCGGGGTCATTAAAGGTGATGGTTATGAGTGATACGAGTTTGTGTTTTAAACTATAAGGTTATTCAGGGAGCTCTGACATCAGCTGCTGCAGATACGAGAGGTGCGACCGGAACCGTCTCCAGCAATGCAGAGACTCTCTCTCCAGGACCGTCGACAATCGGAGCCCCGGATACCAAGATTCACAGAAATGCAGGTAATCTACCATTCCTATCACTTGCTGCTTTTAACAACTTTTTTTTTATTGAATTCAGCACAGTTAACGTATAATCCATCAGGACTTATTCTGAACTTAAAAAAATGGGCGATGAATATTTTGACGTCTCACGATGACGTAAATACTAGGGTTGCCAAAGAAGAATTTTCTACATAATCTTTATAGGTCTCCATCTCTAGGACGTAATAAAAACCAGGTTGCCAGAAAAACAAGAAAATCCACCAAAAAATTCACCAAACTCAGAATTTGGTATTCTGGATTATACGGCAGCTGTGCCTTTAATTCATCTAAGGCTTTATATTTTCAATAATTTCGACCCTCACATATCAAGATTTACGGAAATGGGAGTGAGTAATCATCTCCATTCCCATTATTTATAATTGCCAACTTTATATTTAAGTCACCCTCAGTTCAGTGGTTATCAAGATTATCAGAAATCCAAGCACTCATCTATACCCATTATTTGTAATTAACAACTTTATATTTAATTCATCTCAGCTCCAGATACCATGATTCTCAGAAATGCAAGTGGTTACTCATTCCCATTATTAGTATTTGACACAACTTTTTTAATAGCTTCAACTAACCTAGCTAAATAAGCTTCAATAAATTGTATAAATTTTTTAAAATAATTGTATACATTGTAAATGAAATTTCACACAATACTCTTATTACACAATGAAGTAATTAGAAGTATTTCTTCTCTTCAGATTTTTGATTAAAATTTAACATTCAATGTATATATATATATATATATATGTATATATATATATATATATATATATATATATATATATATATATATATATATATATATATATATATATATATATATGTAATCTCTTATTGTTTTGTTCAAAATATTTATTTAAATTTAATATACATAGCATATTAGCAATATATTTAAACAGCTAAAATTTAAAATATGTGTCATGCAAATACACATTCTATAATAATTAGAGTAAATGTATTAATTTTATGACATTAAAAGCTTGATTAAAAAACGATGCAGTGCCTTTAAACATAGCTTACATTAACTACTATAAACTTGATTCTATAAACTGATACCGCATCAACGTTATTATGATTAATTTCACTGAGGGAGATGTGTAGCAAAAGTGCATATTATAAAAGCATAAATATAATCATTATGAGTATTTATTAAAGTTCTGAATTCATAGGTTCGTACCATAATTTTTTTACAGGCGTGCGAGGGATGATTTTAATTGCTTGCTGTGGCAAACCTCGTCTTGCGTCAGCAGGGAGGAGCGCGACAGAGACAATGACATCTTCCGCAAAGCTCGGGATTTCATCTCAAGGAATTGTGACAATTATGGAAGTAAGGAAACGCGTCTCCATTACTATGATTATGCAATTAACATAAGATAGATATCATCCGATACTGTCTGCTTTATATCCGTAATAAAATAGGAAGTAAAACGTTAAGTTCAGGTGTGTGTGTTATTATAAAAGTTATTTATAACCCCCTCCCCCAAATGCACCTGTGACCATCACCGCCTCGCACCAAGGGGAGGAGGCGCCCAATTTGGGAATCACTGTAATATATAATTAGCCATTAATATTGACAATCTCTTTATTTTAAACATTTTAATTTAAAAATATTAGATTCAAGTAATAATTTTTATTTTATTTAATGAAATACAAAACTTGCAAATGTTTATATATATATATATATATATATATATATATATATATACACATGTATATATTATATATATATATATATATATATATATATATATATATATATATATATATATATATATATACACATGTATATATTATATATATATATATATATATATATATATATATATATATGATGCAAATGAGTTAGTCAACTCGCCTAATATTCTAATAAATAAATTCAAATTGATTTGCTGATTTTGGTATTATGTATTTTTTTTCTACTGTGTGTATGTTTACTTTTCCGCATATATATTTAATATTTTTATTTTAATCTTTGAACTAAGTGTATCTAAGATTTTTCTTTTAATACGAACACTATTCGGGGGAATTGCTCGAAGATTTTTAGACATTTGTCCTTTGTGCATGTCAGAAAAGAATGTTTATTTTGTATGGCTGACCATCTCCCTCCTGATGAAGACATGGTCCCTATGCTTTCTTCGTATCATTTTCATCGTATATTTTATCATTTTTCGACTTTTATATTTATAGTTTCAATATTTTTTTATGTTTTATCTTATTTATATTGGCACACAAATCTTTCTTTAGCTGCCTTTGCGCTGGCTAGATTTCCTGTAATGTATTACAGTTCATATTTTTATCATATTGTATTTTCAGTAATGTATTCATTACTTTAATATATATATACATTTATGTATACATACATATATATACATATATACATACATATATATACATATATACATATATATATATATATATATATATATATATATATATATATATATATATATATATATATATATATATTAATAATATCAAAAATGTGACTCGGAATTATTTATGAATGCAATAATATATTTATTTATTTCAGCATTTTTTATAATTTAAAATTGAATTTTTTTTTCTTGATGAAATATTTTTTAAATAAAATAATTATCTTAAATTTACTAATAAAAACAATAGTTGGAGACTGTGTGTATGATATATAATAAGCGATCTACATTACCACCAATCGAATTCAATTTTTGTTATCTAGGATGGTCTGAAAACAATTGCTACAAGAGTCCAGAAATGCAGAGGTGTGAAGGACTTTTGTCCAACACAAGAGGCGGCCCTAATTATGAATCTTGCAGGTAAATCTATTTGCAAAATAATTTGATTTCTATTGAAAAAAAAAAAAAATAAAAAATAAAAAATAAAAAATAAAACATGTGATTTTTTAAGAATTAAAGTTTAAAAGAATTTTTTTGTGTAGTTCTAAAATATTCACTAAAAAATTTATTTTGAATTTTTATTGCTAATAACATCTTGAAAAATCTTACGTAATAAAAGATAAAAAAAATTTTTCACTTTTTTTTGCATAAATACCATTAACGATTGACTTGTTGTAACTTCTACAACATGGAGTTTCTTTTCATGTCAGTGTGAAAGAACAAAGTAACCAATATTAGATCCTCAGCCAATAGCAGGTTCATAAATATATAACTACTCACCTAATAACAACGACGACTTTTATTAGAAGAATTCTTTAGCCGAGCAGGCATGCGAATGATTTGCAATCAGGTCTTCGGTTCAATATTTTACGAATTCGATTCTTTTTCCTTGTTTGTAATTGTTCAGAATACACTTTAAATTGCAATTTCTGGTGTATTTAGTCTTCGTGTTCAAAAGATAACGGAACAAACCAATCAATTAGCCTTAAAATCTTTAATCTAATGAAAATCTGTGGCATAAAATATGTTTCTTTTAGAAACAATAAGTTAATAAAATCAACAAGCCGTTTTAAAGTATAGAAATAGTTTAAAATTTCAAGTTTCTTACCATTAAAATGGTACATAATTTTCTACCAAAAATTTGTATTTATAAATTTCACACCATGTTGTAATTTAAACGATAAAATTTTTCTGCAATTTTTATATATGTTGGTTATTTAATTAAATAATAAAAAATAACAGTTATTAAATTATTTATGCAAAAACTAATCTCTTATAGAAATAAATGCTATTGTTTTGGTTTATTAGGTGCAGGCGTTGTCAAGCTACATTTGATTGAGTTTAATTTTCCTCTAGGAAGTGAAAACAAAAAGTTTTTATGAGATAACTCAGTGATTTCATTTTTTTTCAAGGTATTACTTGAAAAAAATGAAAAGGCATATACCATAAAGGCATATTGTTCTTGGCAATTTTTTTTTCATCCGGTTAATCAAAAATTGCTAAGTAAATTTAACCAAGTACAAGTTTCATTTAATTTTTCGTTTTAAAACTATCTTTCTCCTAAAACATTTAATGCAGCTCTTACTACCAAATTACTTATAATTTCAATTCAATAAAAATAAATCGCCTCATACGATGCATTTATAGAAATTTAATATTACTTCATGTTTTCCTTAGAGCCTACAATAGTTTCAAAGAGTGCATGATGTCAGAAGTGGAGAGAAGATGCACCAGGGAGGATGATCTCTACCAGGGAGCTTACCTCACAGACAAGGCCCAAGAAATGGCCTGGCAATGCGGTAATGACCAGTACAATGGCGGAGGCAATACTAGAAACCAGTGGTCAACATTTGACCGAAGAGACCAATATGACCGCCCAGATACCTATGACAGCAGTCCAATTCATCTGGAAGATGAAGGTAAATAATCACTTTCTTCCTCTTCTGTCCACTAAGATGCTTATTGGTTTTAATATATATATATATATATATATATAAGTTCTGTATAAATTTTACTCAATTATGTAACAATGACCTACCAAAACTGTGCGCAATTACCGTTTATAATTTTGCTCACATGGAAGACAGAATAGCTTTTTTTTGCAGTGTTTATCTTAATATAATATCAGAAAAACTACCATTTGTTCGTCATTAGGATTAACTCTTTCTTCCTCGTTTGTATCAATCTTGTCGATTTCTGAGCCGAAATTCACGTTCTCTTAAAATATTGTAATGGCAATCTCACAGCTGTGAAAGCTCTTGTAAGTATCACCTACTAGACATTTGATTATGTATGACGTACTTTCAATTTCAGAAAGAAAAGAACTTAAACCTTCCAAGCACCCAGCTTCATAGATGTGAATCCAAAAGACCACCAAGACATGTCCAAGAATGGTTTTCCATTCCGGAGAGTGGTCATTCGATTTAAACATTGAGTCTAGACATAGAATATTTGTTCTATGACTAGACTTTAGGCTCCATGTGGTTTCTGTTCCATGGTAATATCGACAAATTAATCCCACTGTCACATCGTTCATTTTTAATTTCATTTCAAACCGTTCTCTAAATGAGAATATTTTAATAATATGAATGTATTAATAACTGACATCCTTCAGCAAGAGGATAAGATGATAATATCTCTTCATATGGTAAGACTCATACTCGGAAAATCTTCAGAATTCAACAAAAGATTAAAGCACTTTCTTTCATGTTAAACATTAGTAGTTCCCATCTGCAACTCACTCAAAAGGATTTTACAGCTTTGTTATGTGATATCAAGTTAAAATGTATTGATAGTTTCCTAAATTGCATTCTAAGTAACAAATGAGCAGTCAACAATGGCCCCCAGTCTGTGGAAAAGATCTGCCTTTTCCATATACTGTAGGCCATTACTTATATTATTGGATTGCCTTTCATAGATAGATGTCTATGAAAGGCAATCCGATAATATAAACAATGGCAGATTATGGCTATTATGTAAATATCGACTCAACAATGGAAAAGGCCTGCCTTTTCCATAGACATCAGTCTATGAAAGGCAAAGGCAATTCGATAATTTAAGCAAGCAATGGTCTGTTATGGCTATTATTTCAATATCGAAAAGATAAAGATTTTATTATTTAAAAGTAATGCATAATTTATCTTGATAAATGAACTTGCTCTAATGATTTGCTGAATTTTTAACAGTAATAAAAACAAAAAAAAATTAGTGATTCGCAACAAAATAAATTTTTTATGAATGATTTTTCATGGATTTTTGTTTTAATATGTGAGAGATTTTTAATGAATATTTTTCTCTTTGAAGATGCTATGTGTTCGGCTAGAGCACAGACAGCCACGGAGCAATGCAAAAGGAATATGGATGAGAGACGGCGTGAAATGTATACAGAAAATAACTATGATTCCAAACAGCGAATCAACTGCTGGTAAATTTTATGTCTCAGTTTCTTTTAATTACATTTTAATAAAAGATAAATTCCTAATCTAACTAAATTTCATTTAAAAAAATGTATCTCAGATAATTTTTAGTCTTTACATTTTTAAAATCATAAAAAAAAAGCATTTTTACTTCTTAAATTCTATTAACAATTTTGAGATAAATAAAATTTTGGGCTTAATTCTTTCATTACTTAATAAAATTAATAAAAACACTAAATAATAAATAATATCATTACTTTACGTTATGAAAATTATAATTAAATCATATTGTAAAGAAAAACTTTTAGTAAATGGTGAAAAATATATTTCTTAAAATTATAAAATTGAGAAAGAGAGGAGATACAAGTATTTCTACAGAAGTGTTAATGAGTAATTTTTATAGAGGAGTAAAATTAAAACGTAATAAATTTTCCCTAAGAAATTTACTATTACACCCAAATAACAAGCACCTTAATTTTTTTCTGAAATTAATTACTTTTATCTTGCAATGGCATGTATCGATAAGCTTTGCCTCATATTTCTAAAAATTGTAAAAGAAAAAAAAGCAAAGCAAAATTGCAATAAATAACTTAGCGCAGTGACCTTATATAAAAGTTTTAAAATCCAAAGAATACTTTTTAGTTTAGTAAGATATCAAATAAACTTTAATGTAATTTAAATCACATTAGGTTAACTATTTTTTGCCACAGTGGCCTGGTTGATTAGGGTATTTGACTTTGTAATCATAGAATAAAAGCTCAAATCCCAAACGTCCGTTGTGCGATAAGGGTGGCTACGGCATGTAAAACATGTCGTGGTCGCAATGTCTTCCATGTGAAATGATAAATTATCTGCTTGGTTCCTACTTCTAAATTAGACCCACTTTCCGGATCCAACAGGATATATCTATTGGGTGCTCCACTAGACAAATTACTATCACTTCCGCCTCTTATTGCGTTAAAAAGTTGGTAAATGGATCCTAGTAACCGAATATTATAACAGATTAACCATTTTTACAACATAAAATGAGAGTTTTCAATAGCAAGGCGTACTTTTGTTCATTTAATTATGACTGATTTTGATTAGAAGTTATTCGCAGTCCTTTATCAAATTGGTTTAAATATTTGCACCGACTATATGAATTTCTTTATCAAACAATGAAAAATAGAAGAAAGTATATCAAAAATAACATATTTTTGTAACTTTAGTCTTAATTATTTTTCTTAGAAAAAATGTGGAAAGAAAAATTAAAACCAATAGAAGGATATATCAAAATCGGCGGAAGAGTTTATAGTGGATGATATTCAAATATATTATGGCACCGTCATAAATAAGTTATATTTTAGATCGTGTTGTTCCAGTTCTATCCTATAAAATTGTGCTACGTAAAGAGACGATCTTAATAAATATATAAACCACAAACATAGCAGTTGTAGCTAGTTAATTGAATCAAATAATAAGGCAATTCTCATCGTTCATAATTGAGTTTGATTAATATTCAATAGTATACGTCATGATAGCTATATATTCAAAACTCGTCAAAATATATTCAATAATACATGCCAAAATAGTTTTATAAATAATCAAACTTTACTATCAGAAAAGAAAAATGGAACTATATATAAACATATTTTTAACCTTGTTTTTATTTCAAGTTGAAAGAAAATTTCAAAAGATGATTTGAAGCATTGCTTCCACTAAATACACACACTTCTATCAAAATTTTAGGAATTGAAATAAAAAATGGCAGAAGAAATTCCAATATATATATTCAGACAAAAGGCTTTTAAAATATGTTGTGTTTTAGATGCTCTGGTTCCAATATTTTCAACCTTCATACGGCGATTCAATTTTAATAATCGATAATAATTTAAAAAAATCTCAGTCAATACATAAAACAAAAAATATTTTGTTTCATATAACAAATCAAGTGCCCCAAATAAACAGTACATAATTAGAGCAATAGATATGTCTGCATATTAAAACATCGAACATATAAAATATTTAATGCTTTAGATTCTATGGTTCCGGTTTTATAATCCTTCACGGACTTGTGTATCGATTCAGTTTTAATAACCGATATAACATAAAAAAAAGAATCCTAATATATAAAACGAAACATTTTTCACTTAACTTATCCAGCCAAATGACCCTAATAAATACAGCACATTAGAAAAATTACGAATATATATATTAGTCCATGCATATTAGGAATTATTCTTCTTTAATAGCGTAACAACCTATTACAAATCTTAGCTGCCTCTACAGCACGCCTTTTCCAGCCCAGTCAGTCCAGTACAACACTTTACCAGTTCCTAACTTTCAGTATCTTGAGATCATTTTCAATGTCAACAAGCCATCTTGTTGGTGGTCTTCCTCTGGCACGGGATCCTTCGGTGTTCTTAAACGTTGATATTCTAGAAGGGTTGTTTTCCAGGTTTCTCCAGACATGGCTAAGCCATCTTAGCCTGTTGCTTTAGATAACCTGGGGCTGGTTATACAGCCTTTGCAATTCGAAATTATATCTGCACCGCCAGCAATCCTGTTACTGTGTAGGCCCATAGATAGTTCTTAATACCTTCCTTTCAAAGGTTTCCAGGGTTGGCTGTATATCAACATTTAATGTCCAACATTCACTTGCATATAGCAGCACGGGTATTATGAATTATTAGCATGTAAAATCTTAGGCAGTCGCAAATTCGTTGATGATCGCATAAGACTTGTCTCGCGAGAATCGCGTCAGACCAAATGACATCATTGATGTCTTAGTTACGTCAGAAAAGGGGTGGAGCACAAGACGATTCTAAGTTTCAAGCAGGTTCGATATATCTGGCAACATTCCGCGAGACAGCGCTCTCATTGGTTAAAGAATTTCATGACGTCATTTATAACGTTTTTGCTGCATCACGCTAAGACATCGACAAGACTGCATTTGTCTACTATAAGACGGCGTCTCAATCGGGTTGTCTACCGAATTTACGGCCTGCCTTAGGTTTTAGATGCTATTTCCAGTTGCAACCATCAGCAAATTATGAGTGGTTAAATTGCTAATACCCGATGTAACCTAAAGATTCCAATAAGCATATAAAACGAAATTTGCTTCGTGTAATGTACTGATTATGTGACTCAATAAATATAGCTCATAATTAGAAAAAAAACTATAGCAAAGAATAATTTCCACGAGTATACATATTAAATATAAGACAGATATTTATGCTACAATCCTTATTAAAATAAACTTTTTCTGTTTGCAGCTCAGTGCGAGAGTATCGCAATTGTCTATACGATGCCACCAGACGGTACTGCCAAACAGAGCGCAGCCGGGTGGTGGATTCGCTGATGGGCGGTTACAGGCACATGCTCACCCAGGACTCCTGCCTGAGGATCTACGACAGCGAGTGCAACGCCAGCGGAAGGACCCAGATGTCCTTTGTGCTGCTCGTCACTTGCATTGCAGTTCTCTCAGCTATCTTCTCATTCCGCCATTAACCAGGGGACGAAGAGCATGCACGTTCTCTAGACACTTTTCTTCTTTTAAGATCGTTGTGTTCCCAGAGTGTCATCTGACATTCCATTCTGAAGTGTGGAATAATGTACATAGGTTTTAATGGAGTTCTTTTTTTTTTTTTTCACAAATGATAAACTATATTTTACAGTGCTCAAAGTGGAAGAATTTGTTTTAAATACCCATGAAAATCTTTCAGAAGTATTACATACAATAGATAGTTTCATATGAAAGAATGTCGCCAAATGTAACGGGATCTCGATAAATTAATAATCAAATTATATCGCACGAAACTCATTTGTTTCCTTAATTGCTAATTTTAATACTTCCATAAGATGTTCCCAGTGCATTATAAGAATTTAAAAAAAGAAGCAATATATTTTTACTAAGAATAATTTCATTATCACACATACAAGAATATTACTAATTAAATATTCTGCTTTTTTAATTTTTTAAAAATCATCAAAGTTACAAATCAACAAAAAAATTCCTTTGAAAATTGGAATAAGGTGATATGAATCCTTAAAAAAGATTGGGAAAAGGACACGATCATTGTATTAACTAATATAAAATAATTATTTCAAAAGTATTAACTTAGTTACATTGCTTGTTTTTAAGTTAAAGTTTTGAAAAATAGAAAATGCACAAACAGCTAATATAATAATGCATGCCATTCATCATTAGACATTTTAAATAATTTAATCACTAAAAAAGAATTTCTTAAATTAAATTTTTTGCCAAGTTTGCTTCGCCTAATTGCCAATATTAGTTAGTTACTATTAAAGTAATACGAGTTATATAAATAAAATATGAAGTATATTGAGAAATAATATTATAGAGATTCTGTTTTTGAAAAAGAATTCATACATCTTTCATTATAGATAGAAAAATATTTCATTTCAGCATCTCAACTCAACTCAATAATAACTTACTATTATATATATATTAATGATATATATATATATATATTATATTATATATTAATAATAAGTAACTGTACTTTACTTGTTACAAATTCTAATTGATTAAACTACTAACTTAGGCGAGAATCCACTTTGAGAACTGTAGAAAAGTAAAAATAGAATCTCATTTGTGTGAAGTATGTGTTTATGACTGCCATTAACAAGTAAGATCTTATAATCTTACAATATATACAAGAAACATCAACTCATTTGAGATTCGCATATTTAACACATATTCAATGCATTCCGTCCATTTTTATGAGAAATAATACCACATCTTCTATTTATGAATTTAATATTTCTATAAAAATGTCCATTTCAAGATATAGCGTTTTTATTATGGATCGATGAAAATGCATTTTTATACTAATATATATTTCGCGAATGAACTTCGCGTAAATCTGCTCTTTTCTTTAAGATAAGTTGACACAAATTATCATAAAATATATTGTTGTGAATTATTTTAATAATCATATCTACATTTTTCTGCACAAATTCTTGGTACTTCAATCTCAATATATTATCTTACTCTTGAATTAGATACATATATATAAGCATTTATTCATATTCCACTTTTCAAAATATTTGCAAACTTACAAATGTCTTTTAAGCGTTTTAAATAGTTAATTATATATTACATCATTATGAACTACACAAAATCATAGATTTTAATTTCATCTTAAGATGATTTTAAAGAATACTCTTAAATCAAAATGCATTTTAAATATTCTTGAAATAATATATTCGAAAATTGTTTACAATGTATTTCTCTATGATTTATTCATTATTTCAAAGTAAAAACACATCTCAACCAAACTGAAATTATGAAAAAAATATCATAGAAGTACAAATATTTTAAAATTAAACTGAACTAGTTTACATGATATGATATATTTAACATTGAATATATTTTAAAAATCATAAAAGATTCGTTTTTAAAATGAATTCTTGCGCACATCTAAAGTACAATTTAAATTTAGTGAAATGTAATTTTTAGTGATTTTTCTCGATTTCCATATAATTCATTTATTGGGTCATTCTGAATAATTAAATGAGGTATAGATTTTTTTTTTAGTCAATTTCCATTATGATATATATGTTTTGTTTGTTAGAGTAATGTTTTTCTTCTTGGAGAGATATTGTATAATTTTTTGTTTGGATATTGTTATATATTTTGAAACTTTTCAATAAAATATGTAATTTGTTATGGGTTTTTGTAGTTTAATCATTGGAAGTTTTTTTTAAAACAGTAAAAATTTTACAAAGTAAAGAAATTATTACAAAACTAATTTCTAAAGAATTTAAATTTAGTATAGCTTTCTTACCTTTAACTTTTTACTAATGCAATATTATGATCTTAAGTTTTCTCCAAGAAAAATTCTATTTATATTTAAAACACTTAACTTTAAATCAAATGCTTTTTCCCAAACATTCATTTTTACAGTCTTGGTAACTAATTTGATTGAATTATATTCTTAAAATGAAATAATTAAACCTTAACTTCAAATCAAAATTGTCTTAAATGAAAAAAATAATAACGATGCAGATTCCAAAGATGTAGATAAAATTTTGAACAAAAATTAATCCTCTTATAAGATATAATGTCACAATTTTTAGAACAAACATGTTTATAAAATAAATTCTTTATACATGTGACTTTTATATGCTTCTTAAAAAATGTCTTACTAGTTTTCAAAGTAGGTAAGAAGTGCACTGGAACTGGAAATATATCAATATTTTAGGATTCAAAGATGATGATTTTTCTCCTTAGATAAAACAAGAAGGCAGCAATATGGGATATATAACAGAGCTGATCGATTTGGACTATTTAGATAAAAATTATGTTCAGGAGTTGCATAATATTATTAGTTGTGATGCAATAGAATCAGACTTTGAAGTCATACGATGTACATTTCACTTTAATTATTTTTTGCTAAAAAAGAGTCATTTTTTTTCCAGCTAAGCAAATATCTTGCTATTCCTATAATCTTTATGATATAAGTATTTTGTACACCGACCTCTTTTATAGAGTAAAAATTGTCAAAGCATGTTTATTTTTAACATTTCTTATCAATAATTCATTTTTGAGTTATTTTTTCACTTTATTCACTTTTCTTACTCTTTTTTTTTTATAAACACTAACAATTATAACTGATTTAAGATTTGCTGGAAAAATGCACATGGAGAAGATTTACATTCAATTATCTAAGTATAAAAGTATATGTTAAAAAATACAGTATTTTATTCAATTTTAACTAAAAAAATTTTTTACAAATACTTCCTGACAATACCACTAAACATGTCCATCTTGCAAATTGGGAAACTGTTATGGAATTAAAAAAAATATTAATAATAATTTGAATTGCAGAATCTTCATTTACAAGACTTTTTATTTTTAATATACTTTTATTTTATCTGTGTGTAACAGCATGTAAAACATTAAAACATGACAAATGTGAATATATGTTACAGAACAATTTTATTGAAAATCATGCATTTTCTACAAAGTAACTACATTATAAACAATTTAACATTATTTTTGAAGCAAACTAATAAGCAATTTATAAACAAATTTCTATTGATTAATGGAAGACAGTTGATTTAACACTTTTTTAAAAGATTAATAATCAGGATAATATTAATTTATTTCACATAAGAACACAGATACAGGAAAAAGTAAAATTAATGCAGCAATAGTATGAAAATATTTCAAAATATGAACCAAATCATGTCATCTATCGTTAGAAAACATTTTCATTTTAATAATTAATATTGCATTTGTTTCAGACTTTTTAGTTGATAATGATCCACTATGATAAACCAAATAGACACAGTTGAGTTAAATAAAATTAAAATCCAATAAAAAATCTATCACACACAAAACAACAAAAACAGGTAATTTTAAGATTTAAAATAAAATATATTGCACAAACTATACTTTTTATATTTTCTGCAATAATAAAAAAGTTGCATCAGAGTATAAATTTAAATAAGTGACTTTTGGCATTTTGCATCTAAAGAATCGTAACATGAATAATTACATAATTTTAAACTATTGCTTTACCAATGTATATCTAAAATACTTTTCTTTCATTAATTAGTTAAGAAAGTCACTTAAAACTTTTGTCATAAAAAGTAATTTGCATTTTTAAGTTTCAATTTCATTTTTTATTCAAATATTTTATATGACTAGACATGAAATATTTTTGTAATGTCGAACCTCATCTTTATTATAAATATATATCCTTCTTTACTCATTTAATTCCAATTAATATATTTCTAAGGATACAATCCACACTTAATTTATTAGGATCAAAGATAAATACCAAAAACATTTAATAGCTTGAATCTGAAAGAAAATGCATACCAAAAGAATAATCATTATTTCTTATTATTATACATTATTCATACTATTAAGTATTTATTCTCTTCTCCTGTTTAATAAAAATAGTTGTTTAGACATTATGAGTTTGTCATAATTTGTAAAAAGATTCATATTTCCTAAAATTCTCATAACCCTCATAAATAAATAATTTCTCAAGATTGGTTTGTTTAATACTCAGAGGACATTTTTTGAAGGAGAAAATAGACTGCAACCAACAGTTTAAAGTGAGTGTTCTGAACTGTTACAAATATATATGCTTGAGGTGAAATTCAAATCTATGAACTGTTGAACTGAAGGTCACAGTGCAAATCATTTGGTTTAATTTCTTTCTTAAGATTAGTATCTGAATTTCTTTTTAGTTTACTATTAGTTTGACATTTCAGAGTTAAAAACTAAATAATTATACTTAATTATTTAGTTTTTAACTCTGAAATGTCATTACTAAAATTTTATATTTTAATATGTTAATAGTTAAAAACTAAATAACATATTAAAATATAATATTCATTATTAAGTAATTCTTAACAATGAATAAAATTTCCAAGTTTTCTACATTCAAAATTAACTAATTAATTTATTTTAAATTTTTAATTTGCCTATTTCAATATTTTCTTTTAATAATAATGCATATCATAAAAAAATATTTATCCTTATCTAATCATTAAAAATACAATTCTTCTAGCAAAATCATTAAAAATACAACCAACATAGAATTTAGAATTTCAACTTAGTTCTGATTGCCCGTAATTTCAGGGGTTCTTAGTACATCACATTTTTTTTCAATTCTTGCATTTATGAATTCAATATATAGTACCCATAAATAAGCTTATTATTTAAAAAAATAATTATTTGACAGGCAATATAGTGTGGTGGTCAAATAATATAAAGTGTTTTCTTAAATGTTTGAACTTAAAAGATGAAAATTCAGATACAGTCATACATAATAAAATATAACAAAAACATTTATTAGGAAGTTGATATATTAATGATACATTAATTTTGCTAATGAGTTTTGCATGTTGTCTGTAGGTGGCACTCTCTGATGTAGTTTTTGTGCAAAAGTAAAAGTTAAAGGTTAATATCAATTATGACTGTTATGTCATACTGGCAAGACATACAAAAATGTTTCCGAACAAGAGATCTATATGATACAGAATAGGTATACGAATTTCACTTACAAATTGTCAAGTTGAGATACAAAGAAACAAAAATTTAAAAATGGAAAAACAAATTCAGTCATTTCTTTTCCAAATACTAATGCAATTATTCAATAATAGCACTCTTTTTTATAAAAGTCGTGAAAATTTAATGCCAAGGAATCTGATACATAATAAATGTAATAATTAAATGATACATATATTTAACTTTAAGCAGAAGAAAATACAGTTTTTTAGAAAAATAATTCAATCACTACTTTGCATTTTTTTTTAAGAGATGAATCTACTTCTTACTGGCAAACAATCATTTTTATTTTGTGCCTTTGAACATGTACATTTAGATTCTGAACTTCTCTACTAAAGAATAAAACTTCAAAACTTTTAGTAATAAAAATATATTTCATTGTAAAAAATGTAGCTTACAAAAATAATTTTGTTTCAGTTTTATCAAACCATAAATGTATACATGTTCAAAGAATTTTAGATAATAATTATTTTACTTAATGATAAAATTATTAATTTATATAAATTAGACAGCTCAGAAAAAACTACTGTTGACATCAGTAAATAAGAATATGCAAAAAAAATTATAAGTTTTCTCATATAAAATACACCCTAAAGTAAAGATGTTTTAAATGTAAATCTATAAGCTAAAATTTTTGATAAGTGTAAATCATATACAAATTATTAAAATCAAAAAAGGCGAACTATTTCTATTTTAACTACATTGGATATGATTCAAAAGTAAACTGTCATTATTTATTATCAATGATATAATCATATTAAAATAATACTGAAGCTCTGTAAATTGAAGCTTAGAATATCATAGAAGGAATATTTATCAAGGCTAGTAGTTGATAGTTTTTTTTTTATATTATCAACTAACATTTCCTATGTGTCTTCTGTCTTATCTTATATTTCATGTATGAAGATAAATTCAGTGATAACACATAATTATTATCAATGATAGCATATATGTAATATTGGATGAACTCTTTCACTTTAAAGTTATGTGCATTTAAATGCACACAAATAATTTCCTTATAATAGATATTTGTACAAACAACTAAATAAATCCCATCAATGGTTACAATTAAAATATCTTCTTTCAATAATGAAATTGTGAAATAACAGTCACACAAATGAAAAGATTAAATAAAAATAGGTTTTTCTTCTTTATCATGTTTCAAATAAAAGATATTTTTCAAAATTTATGGCCCATGATTTTCCAATCTCTTCTCTGTTCAGAATAGATAAAAGAAACGAAAAAAAAAACAACATAATTTTAATAAATTCAATAAGATGTTTTACTAAATAATTATAAAAGCAAAAATAGCTTAAAAAATTTAATAAACAAATGGCCTAGGAGAGTAGTTAATGTATTTATTCAGATATAACATCAAACACACTTCAATCTTGACTCCTATATATATCAAATAATTAATAAATTAATATAAAATCCATTTAAACCACTGAAAGGAGATTACAAACCTCATTTAAAAATGAATCAAATTCCCACGTTAATTTTTAAAAAAATATTTTATGTTTAAAAACTTACTGGTATTTTTTTACCAAGATATAAGACTTAAAATATTTAAAACATTTTTTTTCCTTACTTGTCAATTTGGAACAATTTATGTAATATAAATTAAAATTTTGAGAAATTTTTTTTTAAATTAGCAGATTATACATAACACATTTTATATTACATTTCAAATAACATATTTCTTTATTTTCTAGTAAAAGATCACATTTGTCTAATAGAAGATGCCTAAAAAGAAGTGGCAACAAAAACTGCAATATGTAAATAAATTCAACATAATAAAAGCAGCAGCAAATAAATATAAGCATTTCAATTTTAAATATATAAGATAATATGGATGCATAGATTAATAAAAATAGAAATGTATTTAAATTTTTAAAGAATTGTATTAAAAATAAAATTAGTAGACTTTTAAAAAATAGTAAATTTAAAATAATAAAAGAAACATTGCATTTTCAATAAATCTATTTAATATTTTTATATTCTGCACGCATATGTAAATGTATAATTGTTTAATTGACAAAATTTTTTATTGATTTAGTCTGTTACATTTTCTCATTAAAGAAAAACATTTTTTTATTATTTTCACTTGACAATTTTCCAACCACTTTTGTTAAAATCAGCAATGGTATAACATGATTGTATCATTCATTTTTGCTTATTATTTACTTTAAAAACGAACTAAAATTTTCCTCTAATTTTATTATAAAAACAATTCGATTAAAATCAAGAAATATATACATCAAGAACATATATTCAAATATTTTCTATGCACCAGAACAGTTCTTTAATAAAGTAAACTATATCCCTGGTAAAGATACAGGAGCGATGACTTTAGTCGCACCATTTTTTGCAAGATTTCTTACTGTATCCTTTACTCAAATACTTTATTAGTTATACAACAAATAATTAAGTTTTTAAGCTTTTCTTTCATCTTCATTAACATTCTATTCTTGAGAATCAAATAAAAATTTAAAAGGATGATAAATCAATGTGATTAATGTTTCTGCTGAAAGAGTTTAATATTATTCAAAATTGCAGAAATTGTTTACCTATAAAAATTGAATTACATAACGTGTTCATACTCATATTTTTATATATTATATATACCTTCAATAGATGAATGATCTGGAATATAACAGGCAAATATGAAACATTAATATTTTGAAGATAATACAAAAACAAACAGATAGGCTGGCAGTTGCTCTTTTAGATAGCAGGATCTGATAAGGAATATACTATAAGAAACAATCACTGTCTACAATTGTTGAAGTACCTGCAAGAAGTGAATATATTACTCCTCGGATGATCACAACAACTGTAACAGTGGAAACAAATGTTCAACAAGATTTGACAATTAGCCTTCACACAAGTGTGATAAAGAAAACATCAGTAGAATTAAAACCATGACTTCTCAAGTTGAACAGCATTCAGTTTAATACTAAGCAGCACGAAACTATGGGATTTTAAAATTCTTTAAACTTTTACTGATAAATTTATTTCATTTTGCTTTATAAATGTGCACAGTCATAAGTTGATAGATTGTAATTTTTGATATAACTACATGTTTTGATAATGGTTTGATGATACGTAATTTTGTACTTCATGTTTTGATAATGGTATGATGAAAGAAAAAAGGGAGGAAGATGAATTTTTCAAACTAGAAAGTTTCTCAATGTCTTTTAGAGAGTAAGAATTCTAAAGTAAATATAGAAACTTAAATAATAACTAAATTTGAACTTTGTTGCACTAACACTGAATTGCATTTCACAGCATTATTTATTACCTGAAATCCATTTAACAAGGCTCTAGATTTTGTACACAAAGAACAATTTTTCCTTTTGCTCCAATGGAATTTCTAATGTAATCATGAGCATAATGAGCTTCATCAAGAGGAAAGCATTTATCGATTACTGGTTTAATCCAGCCTGCATTCATACCTTCAAGAATATAATCAGCAGTTTGTTGCCATTCTTCCTGAAGGGTCAAAATAATTCTTTAGTGTGAAATTAATAATATTGTAAAAGCAATATTAAATAAGTTTTAAAATAAAATTTCAAAAATATTTCAAACATACAATAATAAATTTTAGAGAATACTGTATTACTTTGTAGTACAATAATATGGCATGATAAAATTAATATTAAAACATAAACAGATTTTAGAAAATAACATTTAATTGTTTTCCACATTAGATAATCAGGATTAATAATTTCATGAATGCATTACCATTTTTTCAAAGAATTTTTAAAGCATAATTTTTATTTAATTAAGTTACAATAAAATTTTAATTTTAAACTATTGTTAAGAGCATTCACTACTCTTTTCCAATATCCATTTAGTAGTTTCAGCACACCGAGATCTAGTGGTATGATAGCATTATTCTGAGCATAAAGTTCAATTCCAGCCACTGTTGAACAATGGGATATCGATGTTGCATTTCTATCTTTTGGCAAGCACACCTATCAGGCAAATGTTCAGGAGTTTTCCAGATTTCTTTCCTTACAACACATGAATATGGACTACTATGAAAAGTCTTCTCAGAAGGAAATTTACATGCTAGATCCGAAAACCCCTCACAAATGGCTTCAAAAATTAGGCTGCCCGCTAGATGAAGTCAACATTGTTATTTAGTGATTTCCTAGATTGCTGTTATTTTTTATTCAGGAAAAAGAAAGGTTAAAAAAAACCAAATCTTTGGACAATATTTTTTTCTCTATTATTTGCCTATGTTAAGCTCAATTTTTAATAATGCACTTAATATTTCACTAATGCTGGAAATAAAATACAGAATAATAACCGTTCTTCAAAAATTAATATTTTTGCAATAATATTAAATTTTATACATTATTACAATTTTTTCATCACATTTTTTTATGAAAAAAGAAACTAAATATGTAACAATTATTATAAATGTAATTATATACATCCAAAGTTTTTAGAAGTGACTACAAAAAAAAATTAAATCCATTTTTAAAAATAAAACATAAAACTTTAAATTAATAAAAGTCCCTTAATAATAAAATGAATGTACCTCAGTACTACTAAACAAAGCAAGGCCAATAACTTGTATCTCGGGTGCCATCATTTTACTCGGATCTATTCTTGCAGATCCTTGGTTGCCTACTATCTAGTATTAGTAAAATAAGAAATATTAATAAATTTAAAAAATCGCTCATTATTTAGAAATTAAAATACAAAAATAAGAAAGTTAAATCATATATGGGAGAAAAATTCAAAGAGGTATTTTTATATTTCTTTCAAACTAATACAAAAAATTTTTTAACAAAAGTTTTAGTTAAGATTTTTTTACATGCGAAGGAATAATCTTTAATTCAGTAACTACTAATCTTCAGTTGGAAGAAAATAACTCTTTTTCATTCTTGAAAATTACTGTACTTGTGCTACACACAAAATTGTATACTTTTCTCTAAGATTTAAAAGCAATAAAAAATGTTTCATAGCAGCAACATTATTCATTACATCAATATTTAGATAAAAATAGAATAATGTAATGAGAATAATGTTACTCATTACATCACAGATTGATAAAAAAATTTATCAATAGCAATCAAAGAACATAAAAGTGAAATGAATACATCCTCAATAAGGCAGCAAATCAAAATTTTAAATTGTTTATAATTCATAAATTTAAAGGTGTGATAATCTATATTCTACACTGCAATAGATTCTTATAACAATCATAATAAATAATCTGAGAAAATTTATGCTGAAAGCATATCTAATCAAATACAATATACATAAAGATATTCTAACAAATTAAACAATATATTGTTGTAATTAATTTGCAAATATATTAAAAAAATAATTAATTAAAATCCATAGTTAAGCAGGCATTTATTTTTAAGTAAGCATTTATTTTTTAAGACACAAATAAAATACAAATTTAAATCTAGCTTAGTCTTATGAAATAAATACAACAATAAATATTCATAAGAGATATAATTCAATTATGATTATTTTTAATTATAGGATGTAGTGAATTTTAAATTATGATAGACAAATATTCTACTTACAATCATGCGACCTTTAGGAGAAAGAATATCCAAGTCTTTATTAAAATTGACATTAGCAAGCATTTCTATTATTACATTTACTCCACAATTATCAGTTATTTCCTGTAAGAATAAATTCATGTTTGTAATAAAATACAAATATTCAAATTACAATAAAATTTATTTATTTAAATAAACTTATTTTAAATAAACTTTATTTTACACAAGAATGAAATTTAAGATTGAAATCAAATACAGCTATGAAAAATAATAAAAAATATTTTAAAAAATAAGAAAGATTATGTTATCTAGCAAAAAGAATAAATAATTACATTAACCAATAGAAAGAGTAAAAAGTATGTTAATGCCACAATAAGAAAGAGCATGTTAAGAATGAGTAAATTATCAAATTTCAAAAATATATTTGATCTCTCTAGCTCTGCAGTTGGTTTCACTTTATTTGAACAAATTAATTTGTTTGTCGAGTTTTGTTTGTCAAGAGGAGAAGGGGAAGCTGATTTGATTGAGTATCCCTCACAGTTAAAGAAATGAATAAATTTATCAGTTGAAATAAAAATGAAAATTCTGAAAGATAGATGCAAAAAATATTAAATGAAACAAAATTTGCCAAAAAATATGGAATTTCAAAATACAACATCTCACCAAGTTTAAAACTCGAAAAAAAAATCCTTGAAAGCAAAAAAGCTCCCTTTTAAAAATACTGAAGAGAGGCAAACATCTTAAACAGAAAAAAGCTTTGAATGGTTTATTAAGAAAAATGAGCATTGCTGTTGATGGAAATGTCATTAAAGAAAAATACTAAATATAAGCTATGAAACTGAATATAAAAGATTTCAAAATATCAGATGGTTAGTTTTAAAAATTTAAAACCAGATATTCTCTGAGCTTTAGAAAATTATATGATGAAGTAGAATCAATAAAATGAAATTAAGTGCTTTTTTAAGAATGAATCTTATTTTGTATGTTTCTTATAATGCATTTTAAATAATATTTCCAATAGTATTTTATTCATATAGAAAATATAGTAGGGTAAAGCAAATCTGAGATAATACATTATTTTCCTGCTTTATGAACTTTCTTTTTCACACAAATTGTTTTTCTAGTCCAAAGGAGTTCATAAAAATGAGTGTCTTTTGTACTATGTTAGCCTATTTAAGAAATAAATTTTTGCTCTTTAACTAAATAACCTGAATATTCAAATTAGGTTTTCATAAAAAAAAAAAAAAAGTTATGCACTAAATGGACAAAAAAGTATCCAGAGCTGTTATGTGATAAGTAAAGAAAAATTCAATAAAATTTTTTAAACAAATATATGAATAATGAACTGATATTTTGGAAATTAATGATAATATTACTCTTAAAAATAAGTGTTTAAACTACTTCGAAAATATAATTTATAAAGAATACTAGAGCAAAAATATTTTGGTTTTTCTAAAAAAATTATTTATTGAAAAATGCAGTAATTTATAAAAGGTTATATTAGAAATAAATAACTATATACAAGCTTTAGTTGAGTATATTTATAATACTTTAAAAGAGATAAAATTATGATTTTAGTGAGACTTTTTCAATAATTTTACAATACATATCAATCAGTTTTTACTTTTGCAAAATTATACAAATTTACATTGAATATCAGTTTGAATAATTCAGTTCAACATTTAGAAATAGAAAATTTGAAAATGAATATATTTAATAATTTTCATAGCTTCATTTCTCTAAGAGTTAGATTTCATATTTTCATGTTATGTTAATAATTGTTAAATATTCTAGATTCAACAGGTTCACCTTTGTGTGAATCATATAAGGAAAAAATCTAAAATACTCATTTATATTTATTGAACTACCTCATACATAATTATTATCAGCAAAGTGAAGAAAGATACTTCTTGCAAATTTAATCTTTTTAACTTTCTTTAGTTTGTCATTTTTTAACTTTCTTTGGTAGCATATAAATAAACTAAGAACAAATTATGTGGTAGAATAGGCTTTTAAAATGTTCAATTCACTTATTTAACACAATGTTTGTGGATTTAAAATTTAAAAAAATGCAAAGGTTTAATAAAATATTCTTAGCTTATCAAATGACTATAATGATATTAAATAAAAAAATAGCTTTAGTAACTATTCAGAAAAAGTTTTCATACCTTTTGTGAAAATTAATACACAATTAGGGAAAGCTAAAACTAAAAGGTAAAAGATTAATGCTATTTCAATCATGTTATAATGATGATGATTCATACTAATTTTAGTTATTGGCCACTCACATAGCATTCATGCATGCATTAATCAGTTGCATCATACATTCAAGTTTCTCAATCAATTAGGACTGAATAAATTATTCAGATGCTGAACCTACCAAATGATTTGTGATGGGATTAAAGATATTATAATGGCAAATAAATGATTATTCCTTTCATAATCCCTTGATATATACCTCTTGATCATCAATCCAACAATTCAGTATAGTAGAGACAGCTGATTTGATACATTATACTTTGTGATGTGGCTTGATAATTAAACCAAAAGGCAACATGGTGTGGTTGAATGAATAAAAACGTCCTCCATTAGTCATAATTAATATAAAAAGTGTGAATTCAATAGAAACCCACCTATGAAAAATAAGCATGTATTAATGATGTTGACAGTTATCATGTATTTCATAACTATTTATTTTGTAATAAGCTTTCAAATTTTGGCATATTTCAAATTTGAAATTTTCTTTTTTTTATATATGTTTTAAAAAGCAAATGAAACTTACTATGGCAAATGAAATTTGAAAAACAAAATTTTACTCTGTAATATGTGATTATTTGAACAGATACATTGAAATACTGTACTTATAATTCAATGAATAATTTAGAATACAGTATAATTTAATTATACTATAGCCATATTAATTATTAAATAATATTTAAATAAATTGTTACAACTATTTATAAATTTTAATTTCCTGGCTTTGTTTTATTCACATATTCCTTTAAAATTCACTTTATATTGAAATATAAACCACTTTTATGATTTAAAAATGATAAAGATTAAAAACAAATTTCATATAAAAAATAATTTCAGTTATAAACTTTTTAACATAAAACTAAATTAAAAAATTACTGGTATGTAAAAACAAATTGAGAATTAATGAAGTGTCTAAAAATGCTGCCTTTGAAGACAATCACAAATTATTTCAGGTAAAACAAAAATCATGTGACCATGACCAAATTTTTAGAGCCAGATGATTGGTCAATGCATTTAAAAAATAAGACACAAACTGTTAGATTTACAGTATCTCATTTTAACTCTGAATGCACTGGTTTTATGAAATGATTCCATGTTATAACCATTAACAATTTCAGAATAATTAAAGTAACCACAGATTAAATTAAATGGCTAAATAAACTTTTACTACAGAGTATAGAATATTAATTTTTAATGGTAGAACAACAAATTGATATCACATTCATTACCCAGATCAACTTTTCATGATCTAAATACTAATTGTCATCATCACAAAAGTCTAATGTAAGAACTTTAATACTGTATAAAATATTTTATTAAAATTATTTAAAAAAAAACTGCAAATAAACTGAGATTTATGTAAGTAGATATTTCAAAATGTAAAAACATGAGCCAGATTCTTGTAATAAATATCTTTTATTAAAGATAATATTCTTCCTGCTGGTGGAAATAACAGCCTCAGAGAAGTACCTTTCATAAAGATCTTGATGTATAGGACATTTCTAATTGTAAGAGGATGACTTTAGACTTCTTGTCTTTTAGTTAAATGGCTACAGTATTACATGAGTTAATATTTTCTTATCAAATCAATATATTACTCTATTATTATCCCTATGAAACTCAGTGGCTTCATGTTCCCAAGGCACAGGATTGAGGTTCAATTTTTGGGCTAGGGAAGGTCAATTCAGCCTTTCATTCCTTCAATGGGTCAATAAACTAAGTATCAAGCATGCTTGGGAACTAAATACTGAGGGTTTCACATTAGACTGACTACTAAACAGGAACCTATGCCTTGATGCCAGGGCCCTTGGTCAAGAAAACAGATATGGGCTTCAGATAACTCATGGGCTGTTGTGTTACAGGTTCAGTTTTATTTTATCCTTATATAGTTAAATGATTAAAGAAATCAACCAAGAATATACTACCCTTGATTTGTTAGCTAACTAGATTTTAAAAGATTCCATCATAAATTAACTTATTTGGAAGTCACTGAAAGAAAAATAGTGGATTCTTTAAAGAATACTTATAAGTACATAAAACACTTTTCAAAAAGTAAATGATATTTAAAAAATTCAAGTGAAGAGTTATCTGTGAATCTTTTAAGGAAAGATATTTAAAATTTATCTAATGCTTTTATCTTTTTTTTTAATAATTTAAATTTTTTAATATATTTATTAAAAATATTTCTTAAAATTAATGAATCATGCAATAATCAAATACACATTAGTTAACAATTGCTGTACAAATATCTTTTTTTTTTTTTTTTGAATATTTCATAAAACCATCCACTGTCCTGATGAGAATGATGGTCTGTTTTACATTAAGGCCTCAAATTATCAGAAGCGTTCATACTTCTGAAAAGTGTATCATATCTGTATTATTGTCTGTATATATAGATTAAATATAAATAACAGAAATGAGTTTATGTTCTTTTTTGATATAATTATACTTTTTAGACATAAATCTCTGAATACGTGTTTTACAGATATGTTTTCATTTAAAATATATATTTTGAGCGAAAAGTGATTATTTGTTAACACTATTCTGACTTAAATAAAAACAATGATGAAACTACATTTGTATGCCAATAAACTTAGAATTTATTCCATAATTAAATAATGCTTAAAATAGTTGACATTATCATAATTAATTAGTTTAGCATGCTTTCAATTAATATTTGCTTTTGTATATAATTCTATTTAATGTGTTTATTCCATATTATTTCCAATTCCATACATTCCGTAATATAAATCAGCTTTTTGTATTATAATATTTAAATTCACAATTCTTAGTGTTATTCTTTAAATTAGAATATCTTGAGCATATATATTCCTTAAAAGTAACTTGATTATAATATTTCAAATAATTAAAATTCTACAAAGAATAATCCAGTTACAATTTTCTGCAAATATACTCATTTTTACAAAAATGTCTTTTTATTTTGGTTTTCTAATTCTATTCTAAATGTTTATTAGTAATTTTGAGTTTTAATGTATTTATACTACTGGCCATTAAAATTACTACACCAAGAAGGCGACATGCTACAGACGTGAAATTTATATGAAAGGAAAAAGGTGCTGTGATATGCAAATGATTAGCTTTTCAGCGCATTCAGACAAAGCAAGCGCCAGTAGCGACACCTACATTGTATTTAAATGAAGAAATTGTTCAGCCGGTTCCTCATACACAAATTGCATTTGAACGTTGTTGCCTGGTGAAAAGTTGTTGTGATGCCTTGTGTAAGAAGGAGAAATGCGTATCAGCACGTTTCTGACTATGATAAAGGTTGAATTGTAGCGTACCGGATACCGGGGCGGTTTATCTTATCACAGTATTGCTGCTCGCGTCCGTCGAGATCCAATGACTGTTAGCAGAATATGGAATCGATGGGTTCAGGACGGTAATATGGAACGCCATGCGGGATCTCAATGGCCACCTATCACTAGCAGCTGAGAAGACAGGTACATTATCCGCATGGCCGTAATAGATCGTGCAACCACATCACGAGCCGTGAGTCAAGAAACGGTGTCGTTTGGAAGACAAGTGTCTGCACGAACAGTTCAACGACGTTTGCAGCAGAATGGACTCTCAGCTCCTGCTGAAACGTAGGGTTTCGCAGGGCTCGAATAAAGGCTAGATCGACGGGTCGTAACACACCAGAAATGTAACATGCACTGTTCAAAGCACCGTCAATGCGAACAAGAGGTGACCGAGATGTGTATCCAATGGCACCCCATACCATCACGCCAGGTGATGGGCCAGTATGACGATGACGAATACACACTGTCAGTGTGCGTTCACCACGATGCCGCCAAACACGGATGCGACCATCATGATGCTGTACACAAAACCTGGATTCATCTGAAAAGATGACGTCTCGCCATTCGTGCGCCCAGGTTCGTCGTTGATCACACCATTGAAGGCGCTTTTGTCTATGACGCAACGTCAAGGGAAGCCGCAGCGTCAAGGGAAGCAGCAGCCATGGTCTCCGAGCTGAAAGTCCATGCTGCTGCAAAAGTCTTCGAACTGTTCACACAGACAGTTGTTGTCTTCCAAACGACCCCATTTCTTGACTCATGGCTCGTGACATGGTTACACAATCCATTACGGCCATGCGGATAATATGCCTGTCTTCTCAGCTGCTAGTGATAGGTGGCCGTTGAGATCCTGCATGGCGTTTCGTATTACCGTCCTGAACCCATTGATTCCATATTCTGCTAACAGTCATTGGATCTCGACCGACGTGAGCAGAAATACCGAGATAAGTTAAACCGCAATCCCGGTACGCTACAATTCGACCTTTATCAAAGTTCAGAAACATGCAATTGTACACATTTCTCCTTCTTACACAAGGCATCACAACAACTTTTCACCAGGCAACAACGTTCAAATGCAATTTGTGTATCAGGAACCGGCTGAAGAATTTCCTCATTTAAACACAATGTAGGTGTCGCTACTGGCGCCTGCTCTGTCTGAATGCGCTGAAAATCTAATCATTTGCATATCACAGCACCTTCTTCCTTTCATATAAATTTCACATCTGTAGTATGTCGCTTTCTTGGTGTAGCAACTTTAATGGCCAGTATAAATACATTAAAACTCAAAATTACTAATTAACCTTTAGAATAGAATTAGAAAACCAAAATAAAAAGACATTTTTGTAAAAATGAGTATATTTGCAGAAAATTGTAACTGGATTATTCTTTGTAGAATTTTAATTATTTGAAATATTATAATCAAGTTACTTTTAAGGAATATATATGCTCAAGACATTCTAATTTAAAGAATAACACTAAGAATTGTAAATTTAAATATTATAATACAAAAAGCTGATTTATATTGGGGAATGTATGGAATTGGAAATAATATGGAATAAACACATTAAATAGAATTATATACAAAAGCAAATATTAATTGAAATTATCATGCTAAACTAATTAATTATGATAATGTTAACTATTTTAAGCATTATTTAATTATGGAATAAATTCTGAGTTTATTGGCATACAAATTTAGTTTCATCACTGTTTTTATTTAAGTCAGAATAGTATTAACAAATAATCACTTTTCGCTCAAAATATATATTTTAAATGAAAACATATCTGTAAAACACATATTCAGAGATTTATGTCTAAAAAGTATAATTATATCAAAAAAGAACATAAACTCATTTCTGTTATTTGTATTTAATCTATGTTATATACAGATAATAAAAATAAATATTACTTTTAAAAAATAAAACAATTTTTGATTCAAGAAACCAATAAAATCATGTTGAAGACTTAAGAAATATACTAAATCTGGTGGTTATATGTTTAAAAATTACTAGTATGACTTTTATGAATTTCCCTTTGAAACTATTATTTGATTTTAGCAAATGTTTCATAATAATACTAATTCATGTTTTATTCTCTCAACATTTAATTCAATTTGTAATATACATTTGAGATAAACATTTACAAAAATGAATATTACTGCATAAATTCAATTAGAAAATAAAGATCTTGTCAAAAATATAAAATAATACAAACACATAAATAAATAAAGATCATGTATATTAATATATATAATATATGTAAAATTAAACTAACCAAAAGAGAATCCATATAATTTTTATTTTTGTGATTAACAACATAATCTGCACCAGTTTTTTTAACAACAGATAAACCATCTTCACTTCCAGCAGTTCCAATCACATTCAATTCCAAATGTTTTGCAATTTGAACAGCAGCTAAACCAACAGATCCACTTGCTCCATGAATTAAAACTGTCTCATGAGGCTTGCACTTTGCTCTATGTAAAATATTAAAGAAATGTACATAAATAGATACCCTATAAACATCAGAAAATTATTCCTACATACAAATTTAAATAATTACTTCAATACTAGTGCTCGATATGCTGTAAAATAAGGAATACCCAAAGCAGCTCCTTCCTCACATGATAAAGAATCATTTAATGGAAATACATCTTCCTTGGGGACCAGTGCAAATTCAGCATAAGTACCATACTGGCCAAGATTTCTACCACAAATGAAAACTTTCTGATTTACCTATAGAAAGAAAACAAATAAATATTCAACCAGAAATTACAGTTTAAAATAGGAACTGTTAAACTTTCACGCGCAATGTCATATCAATAAATTCATAAAGAACATAGAGAATACAATCGAACATAATAATGTAGTCAGAAAATTTACATTAAAGGAAGGCTTCTTTCACAAGAAAAGAAGGGAAGAGATATCACAAATTCATATGCATCCTTATATAAATATTGGCATATATATGAAATTCAGTGGTGTAGTGGTAGCGTTTTGTATTTCCAAGGAAAAGATCTGAATCTTGGTCTGGACAAGATTAACTCCATTTCATGCTTTTAGTGGGTGGATAAAGTTGAGTACTAAGTACTTGAGAACTAAACACTGGGAGTTTCACATTATGCTGTTCACCGAACTGGGATATATGATTCACACCAGAGTTCTAGTCAGGAAAACAGATAAGGCAACTGAATTTAGTTTGTACATATATGTATAAGTGATATATATATGTATATATATATATACTAGTTCGAAGAAAATTTATGAAAGTTGAATTGAAATCTTAGTATTTTGATAATCAAGAAAAATTAAAGCGACTGTACCATATGATATTACAAAATAAATTTACAATGAAAAAAAAAAACTTACATTTTTAGGAGAGGTGGTAAATTTTTTAGTTTTATTGTTAAATTTGACATTGTTTTTCTTTGATTGAAATTTTATTTTAATATCCAATTTAATCTGCTTTTACAATATGTAAAGTTTACTCCAGTTATCTGCCAGTTACACATGATCTTACTTCAGATTTTATGATGAATTTAAAAATGTTCATTTAACTAAAATTATATTCACATATGTAGTTACTGCCAAAGATAGAAGATATAAACAATGCATTTGTAGGATCATTGATAGCTATTAAGAATTTTATGATATTCAGATTTTATATTTGTGTTAATCATCCAATATTGTTTAAATAATAACAACAATAAATTATTGCTGATTGTTTAAATGAACTATTTAGTTGTTCTATATCTGCTTTAAGCATTTAAGGGATAATTTGATCAGGATACTTTAAACAATGGCTTAGAATACATCTTAAGGCATAAAATGGCACTATTTAGTAATTCTGAATTAGTTGATTAATATGGTTTAGAAATTTATGATGAAAATTATTTTAACTCTCAAAACTGAATTCTCCTCAACATTTGAACCGGAAAGTCTTCTGCATTAGCTCTAAATTCCACAATAGGGATGAAGTTTTCTTCTTTCAGAAGGTGAAAATATCTATAATTTTCAATGATTTATAACACATAATAATCCATCTCAATTGACTGATTTGCATGCATCTATACGGAATTCATTTAACTTTTGAATGTTCGTGATTAAAAGAACATATATTACAAGACTTTCAGAAACATCATCATTTCAGAAGTATTAATCTGTAATCTCTCAAGGTTAGTGCTTAGTTGTTTTTCTTTCTATATTTTCCACCATCTATGTAAATTCTACTTGAAAGACAATACACAAAATATAGCAAAGGATTTCACCTTTCAACAGGCTTCAGCCTTTAAGCAACCTGTAATATGATGGGAAATATAATGTTGTTATTAGATTTTTCTCACAATAAAAGAATTAAAATAATAATTGAGACTAATTTGTTCGACTAAAATAATAATAGTTGCATAAATATGCATTGCTTAATGAAACAAAAATTATTTATTTCAATAAATTTTTCCACAGAGTCTAAATATATTTTAACAGTGTTGGATTTTCCTTCCTGATAATAGTACTTAAAAACTACTCAGTTTCTAAGTGTATTTTATATAAAAATAAGAAATTAATAAATTTTTTTAATACTTTAATTAATGATTTTTATGTATGTTCTAAGCATATAACATAAAACAAAAAATCAAGTAAAAAATTAAGAGACGAAAGCAAGTTACAATAAGTTAAACACATTCCTATGTTTAAAACATTTATTAGAACTAGCTCAAAGTTACAAAATTGTCATAGTTAGTGTTTGAAATAGACTATTCCTATTTCAAACACTAATTGTACCATTAGTGATTGTACAATTACACAATTCAAATAGAAATAACTAATTTGAATTGACACATAAAAACAAATACTGATTTATAATTTTACTTGAATTAATGATGTTGTGTACGTTAGGATATTTGTGACAAATAAGTTAAATTATTTCATTATTTCTTTGACAAAATGTAATTTTGAAAGATAATAATAAAAAATTACATTTAGAGAACAGCCACTAGAAAATGATAACGAAATCATTTCAAGTAGGAAAATTAATGTGATAATTTTGCAGATATTTATGCAAACACTGTAATGAGATCAACAAAAATACAAACAGAAATAACTATTTTTTTATAATTATAATGATAACAAAGGTAGGAATAATGACTCATAATGTGTTGATTTCTTAATGGATTCTTCAAAATTTATTTACATTGATGAATTTCCAATAAAAAATGTAACTAATTATTTGAAGATGAATTTTATTTATATATTGTAATGGAAAATTTGAAATTATTAAAAGAAATTCAGACATTATTTAAAAATTTTACATTGAATGAAATATTTTAATAAATAAGATACTTTTCCAAATAAAAAACTTAAAATATTGCTCTTAATTAAAAGTAAATCTAACTTTTACAAAATGAAAGAAAACTGAAACTAAATCGGAAACTTCTTTCACTGCTGATTAGACATAAATATTTTTTTAATTAAAATCAGAATAAGAAAATGACTCTCTAGAAATTGAAAAACAAAAATATTCTTTGAAAGTGAAAAAAAAAAAAAAAAAAAAAGAGTATTTGACAACATATACATAATATATATATATTTAAATAAAACAGCAAAATTTTTCTAGTTTTTAGTTTTTACATACCTAAAATTAAAAAGAAAAATATATCTTACATTTTTCTTTATTCTAACAAGAAAAAATTGTTATCATTGGAGATCAGAGAAAGATGAGATTAAAAACAAACAAGCCCAAGATAACAGCTAATCATTTAAGTATGACAATCAAAACCACAAAATCTCCAATAAGGATCTCTATATTCACTTTTATTTTTGAAAAAAAGGTAAAGAAAATAATAAAATAAATAATTAAAAATTTAAAGACTTCACTTGGCATTGCAGATAAATATTTTCAGCCTAGTGATAATTTTATTTTTTGGACAAAGCAAGATAAAACACAGGCAAAACAATAAAAAGGTAATTCCTGTAAGACAAAAAGAACATTTTCTTAAAAAAAAAATCAGCAGTGTACATTAAAGAAGAAGCATTTGGTAAAGTAGGAAAGTTATCTTCAATACAATAAAAAGTCTTCTCCACTATATTGCAAAGAAAAATTACATTAATTGATAAAACTAAATGTGAAATGAAATAATCTAAAACAAATTATTAATAAATTTAATTTACATATTGATCAACTAAAAGAAAATATATCATATTTACATAAAATTGTCTTACATAATTTTAATGTAAAATATCCTCTAAATATAACAGGTTGCACATCATTAATGAATGAATCTCACCTTAAATTTAATCACCTTTTCACCAACAGCATGAATTATTCCTGCACCATCCTTACCTAGAGTAAATGGAAGATCTGGTACACTGGAGAAGCAGCCTTCTCGAATGTAGGTATCAACTGGATTTACACCAGCAGTGATTATTTTCACTAAGACCTAAAATGTTAAAAAGGAATTTTTCTCCAGTATACTTAAAAAAATTGCCAAGTTCAAAACATTTTTACTAAAGAAAGATTCTTAAACATAAATAGTCTTGTAAATAGAGAAAATAAACATATATTGGTACTTAAGTACATCATCAATCATTCATATGAATGTTGTAATTTAATGACTACACACATTTTATTTAATTTTTTTTATTTAGGCTCTTGTTTTATGTTTTTATTTTTAGCACATGCAAATTTTAAATTTAGGATTATAAAATATTAATTGGAATATTAATTAAAAACAGTTTTCATACATTTACTTAAATAAAGATGTTAACAGTACGTATTTTCCCCTCATATAAAGAAAATATCAAAATTTGCATATTTTTTTGTCAAAAATTAAGAATAGGATAATTTGGAACACAAATCAACATTTGAAGGTTAAGAAAAAGTACATTTAACATATTGTAACTTGAAAAATTTGAAAATGTATCATCAGAATATTTTTCTGATATAATTGTTCTGGGATGCCCAGTGTTTGATAAATAAAATTAAATAAAATTGATAAATAATTTTTAATAAATGGCAAAATGTTTTCATTGATGAAAATTTAATTAGCTATAGAAATATTCATTACAAATAATTAGAATTTGCTAACTGAAAGAAATTATTCATCTTTCAACTTGAGATTTGAATTTTTAATTTCTTCATAAAGTTGCAAAATGCCAGTTTTAACTTAATACATTTTCTAAGACCAGTTACTGCACAGTTCATAGTGAAAAATTTTATAATAACTACTGTTAAACAATTATAGACTTTTTAGGTCTATATGGAAATAGATTTTTAATGGCTATAAAGAATTATATTATAAAGTAACTGACAAAGTTGACTATTAAAACTTCGAAAAATTGTATCCTTTTAAGATTCTCCATTTTAAAGAGTAGAATGTGATAGCAACTCAAACTCCAAAGCCAAAAGAGATTTATAGATTTCACGATATATGAAAAAATTTTAAATTATGATTGTGATTTTATGACAATTTCTGACATGAGTGGAAATCATATCAACACCAAGAGTGAAATGTGATGTAGATTAAAAGAGCAAAATGGATACCAATAAAATCCTAATAGCTGGTGTGGCTTTAAAGTGATATTAAATTTTATTTCAAACCATTATACAATTTTCAACAACATGAATTTGCAGATAACTTACACATATAGTGGCAGCAAAAAGTATTGGCACAATGTTTTTTAACGTTAACTCTTAAGAAAATCATACAATTTTGATAATTTTTTCACAACCAAAAAAAAAAAAAAAACTTACGATATTAATGTGTTTTAAAAAATTTTGTTTAACCACCAATTTTATTTTAAAAAATAAATTGTTTAAGTAAGTCAAGTGGAAATAAGTATTGGCACAATTAGTGTTCTCTAAATTTTGCAGTTAGTTTTGTTTCATTGTTTAGCTATAATACATTGTACAAATTGTGAACAAAGTTTCTAAGTGTATAAATTTATATAAATATTTAAATTAACTAGTTATGCCTAAAACAAAATAACTTAGTATAGGCACATGTAAAAAGATAATTTTGCAAAATCAAGAAAAAACACATCGTGAAATTGCTGCTTATTTAAATTTAAGTTTTTCCTCAGTGAGAAATATCTGTAAAAGGTATGAAAAACGTGGTAACAGTGAAAACCAAAAGCGCACAGGATGATCAAGCAAAGTCATTAGCACATTTTTTGCATATAAATTGTTGAATTCCATTTGCTACTATTAAATAATTGAAACAGATTTCAGTTTAAGCAGACAACTAATTCAAAAATTTGGTGGTCAGCAGAAAGATATTCTGTTCCCCCTTTTTGAAGATCATTCGAATAATAATTATATTTTAAGAATTTTAAAAGCAAAAGCAAAATTTTAAAAGCAAAAACTACTTGGTAAACTGTGAAATAGTTATTTGAATCATTGTTCAAATTCAGATGCTTTCATAATTTTTTATGATGAAAACAAAAAAAACTACTTTAATTTCCCAAAGAAATAAAATTTGTGTGATTTCAAATAGTTATACTAATCAGTTAGTTAGTTTGTTTAATTGTTAGTTAATTTGAACCATTGCAGTCATTTTTTTAAATCAACGAAATATTTCTAATATTATGAAATAATTTCTAAAATTATAAAAGTAACAGTATAAAAAATGTATCTTTTAATTACCTCAACCCATATAAATGGAAAATTTTCTGTCAAGGTGTGTATTCATTCAGATTTTCATAATTTGAAAAAGACTAATTTACCAACCAGGAAAATATCAAATGGATCAGATTTAAGGTATATATGATATTCTTGTTCAGAATACTCTATCTATAAATCTTTGCATATTAAATGTTTTTAACAACATACCTTTAAATGTTGTGCCAATTGTTTTGGACAAATATGGAAATTGGAGTACAAATGGAAATATATATATAGAGCTTATATGGATATATCTCCCACATGAAAATATTTTTCAAAATAAATAATATAAAAACTCTGAAAATCTTAATACTTTGTTAATAAAAGTATTCCAATATATATAATTAAATATGTACAAAAATATTTTGATATTTTCATTTATTTAAACATTTAAGTCCTTTTGTAACTTTTCTTACTTTAATGAAATATTTATATATTGTAATATAGATAATTAAAAATGCAAAACTTTATGAAAAAATTTATAAAAAAATGTTTTTGTAAGCATATTATTTAAATTTGTTTCTTCATTTAATCATATTAAAACAAAAATGTCAACCTAATTTTGATTTAATATATCAAATATTTTAATTATACTAACTGAAGTAGTAGATACTCATAAAATCTCTTTCATTACAAACATAAACTGAATAACAAGAAATTTTCGTTTAATTTCTCAATTACTAATTCTGCATTAACGTTTTAAGCTGTTAAACAATCAATTTTTATATGTTATAAATTATTTTATCATTCTAAAATAATTTATCTCCCACATTAGAGACATCTTATTCATACTTTAAATTCTTAGTTTAACATCATAGTTTATTTCTTAAAACTTCATTTTGAAAATTTATCCGACAAAAAAAGCATAGAGCTTATTAATAATGTATGTTTCACAAATGTATAACCATAAACTGTAGCAATCGTATTGGGTATTGATGAATGTTTTTTTCCCAAAATATATTTAGAAAAAAATTAATATTGGAATGTTAAAGGAGATGTTTAACTAAATTCTAAAGCAAATAATAAATTCTATGACCAAAATGTTAAGTTGAAATTACTAACAAGCATAGCATCAAAATACAGCAAAAGAATTGATTTATAAATTCTTTTGTGTTATACCAAGTTATGAAGAGGAAAGATTTTGATTACAAATTTGAAACTAACTGACAGTGTGCATCAGCACTAGATTCTTGAGAAAATTGTGAATGTTAAATTGATAGCGTACATAATATTAATACAATGGATGTGAATAATTTTGAAAAATGCTTGCCAGTAAAATATTCTAAATTTTCAATCCGTAAAAAAGACAAAAGTGATTTTAAATAAATATCTTTTAAATGGTTATATGCAAATATTCGAAAGCATATTTGTCGCTTTTGTTTGTTATAAATTTAAATATGTTATTTCATTTATATTTATTCTCAGAAGTTAAGTTTTGCTTCCTAGTCTCAAACAAGGAAATATTGTCAGTTTTCACGAAACATATCTGATTTGAAATTCGAGGAAGAATTATATCCATAATCGAATTATGCATCCCACATAATTTATATTTCATTTAGAGCAAAAAAAAATTACAAATAATAGAGTGACAAAAAAAAATTAAATATATATTGGGAGAAAAATAACAGATATTAATGAGAAAAATTATTTAATTTAAATGATGAAAATGATTTTTTTTAAAGTAAGATGTTCTAAATGTCACATAATTCATAAGTGCAGTCAAATATTTAAAAACAACAGATATTACCATAACTTAAATTTTTCAGAAAAAAAAAAGAATCTTGTGAAATTAATAATAATATATTGAGATTAAATACATTGAGATTTAAAATGCAAAAGAATATGATCTTCAAAAATTATTATACATTTTTTCCATTTTTAAGTACTTAAATGTTAAAATTCTAAAAATTAAATTTTTAGGATAAAAATTCTGAAAGTATTTAAAAAATAATTTCATATTGAGTGTGGTAAAAAAATTGCAACAAATTGTAAAAATTTTTGAGCAGAAAAATAATTCCCAAAGTAAACTACAAACATGTGCGGTTTTCTTTGGGTGATATAATGTAGATAGATATCCTCTCTATAAATCGAACATCAAGATGACACTACTCTGAGGTGGCCAGGGAAAAAGCAAATAGAAGTCCAATTTTAGAGGGTTTTGTATTCTTGACAAGTGGTGTGCAAGGGGATGAATTAGCTTTGTAGTGAAAGTACAAACTATGTTGCTACTGCAAGCACGTTTTAAAAGAGACTCTTCACAGAACACAGATGGTTAAGAAGTTAATAATTTCCCTTTTGTTGTTGTTTTCAATTTAGTATTTTTATGGGAAACAAATATTGTGTTTGTCCACTTTGTTGATCCACATTTCCTTTTAATGTTGGTAAGCATGTTATTTTAATCTTATTTTATCATGCATTCTCAACCTCTATGAAGCTTAACGTATTTACAGAAAATTTGTAAATATTTTAATAATTTCAAAATAACTATTGTCATTGTTTTCTTTTCTTCACTTTTAATGACATACTTATCTTGTGAAGATGATGTTTCCTATGCATGTCAAGAAAGAAATAAAACATTGATATGCATTATTTTTCTTGTTTAAGGTTTGCTTTGTATTAAACTATTTCATATTCAAAACTCATTTTCATATGATAATTTGAATGTTCAAATCACTAAAATGAAAATAAATTGGCGTCAATTGACCCTGATTATGAAAGATTAATTATAGTACCTCTCAAGTAAACAGAAAATTGTAATGAAATTAATTTCCAAGACCAAATCATGAGAATTTCATTTGACTGATGTTGTATCTATAACATATTAGACTTTTTCAAGCTTTCACGTAACACATATGTTAAAAAATATACATAAATGTATGTGTGATTAAATAATATATTAATGTTTATATGTTATAATTTTAACATAAGTGTATATTTTTATGTAATATCAAAAGTTAAATTATTAATTCACAAAATCATTCAGAAAAAACTATTATTAATCAAAATATATTATTATATTTTGATAATTTATTTATAGTCATATTCTAGTAAAAGATTTTAATGAATGGAATGAGTTTCGTTCAATGTATCTTTTCACCAATGTACCTACTTTTTCTCACAATCAAAAGTGTTTTCACTTTATTTTAATGGTATGTGATCATCAAATTTATTCAAAAATTTGGTGAATCAATCTAAAATCATATAATTAAGAGACATTTTTACAATATTGGAAGTAAATATGAACATTATGCAAAATTTTGACAAGACTACTCGAAGAAATTTCTAATATCTAATGGTTTAATAAGATTATTCATACATATATTTAGTGAGACATTTCTCACTAAATGATATACTTGTGCTGTCAATAATTTATTTTTAACTCGAAAGTAATAATTTGATTTTTGCGATTACGCAAAAAATAGTTCATTTATAAATTATTAATTGTAACATTTTTTTACAATCATTTTAATGATATTACAACAGTCGTTTATTAAAGGAAATAAATACAAGGCATATTTCAAAGTCCAGAAATGTTTGACAATAATCACATTTATTTTTAATGTAAAATGAAATTGTATATACAATAACAGGTTATTTTTTGCAGCAAAATTTTTTGGATCTTAATTACTTCAAAATCATTAAAACAAACATTTCAAATTTACACTATTTATTTCTAACAGGGTTTTATAAAAATTTTACGCATACAAACCTTATTGTCTGAAGCAGACGGTATCTTAACATTTTTTATTTTTAGAACTTTAGAAGGGCCAAATTTATCAATTACAACAGCTTTCATCATTTTTCTTGTTTTGTTTTAAAATTGTGCTATATGTTTAAATTCTAATCTAATAAAAACACATGTATTAGATTTCATTTAAATGTTATTTTTAATATTTAAATGCTATTTTAGTTAGTGAAATAGTCTGCCAATAAATTTCACTCGAAAATATAATTCTAGGTGAGTATATCAATTTGTATTTGTATGGATATTCTAATATGATCAAAAACCGAAACGTTGATTTATTGGCATTCAATAGGCACAGCTAATTGTATCCACACACATTACCGAACACCCGAATAGGATTAGGTTAGGTTACGACAAAAACAGTTTTGGAGCTTTATGCTCGTAGGCTTATAGCTCGCATTGAGTAAGATTGAGTTTTTATTTGAAACCTAAACAAATATTGATGGATATAGAGTTTGTTATTAATTATTGCAATCCCGAATATGATTGTTTAGTTGGTTGGTTGGTAGCTGTTCTGAGACTTTTAGCTGCTCCGGCTTTTGTCTCTATTATTCTAGGAACATCTATTTCAAAAATTGTTGATACTCATAAGGAATTTAATAAATGTTTTTAGATTTTTTGGGTTCGATGTGATGATTTCGACCAACTGTTTGTAATTTGTTATTTGCACTTGTATTTTTAAATTATGCAAAAATTGTTTGCGGTCCTGGTTATATCTGGGGCAATATAAGATTATATGTTCAGCATTATATCAACTGCATAGCATGAGCTGCATCTGTCTGAATCAGTCAGATTGAACCGGCAAAGCAGCGCTGGAGTCAGCAGAACGCCAGCAAGGCTTCTGGCGAGCAGTACATCCTCTTTGCGCGAGACGAGAGATCTCCCCATCGAGCTCCACTCCGGGATGTCTCCAACCCTTAGGTAATATTTACTGTTTTTGAATATTTTATCTTGGGTTTTTTTAATGTTGCTTTTGATGTATGTGAGTAAAAGTCTTCTATGGTAATCCACTCTATATATACGTTGTCTTTTGTGACCGTTTTGGCTAGTTTATCAGCTTTTTCATTTATTATAATATCTTTGTGGGCTGGAACCCAAATAATTTGAAGTTCTTTGAAGAATTTTGAAGCTTGCCATATTTTGTGTTTTAATCTTAATATTATACTTGCTGATTTTTGGTTACATTCCATCAGTGCCATAAGGACAGATTTACTATCTGTATATATTATATTTCTTCTTTCGTAAATGATTAATTCATCTATAGCTTGACAGATCGCCATAGCTTCCGCAGAAAAAAGACCGAGTTTATATTATTAATTATGAATCCAAAAGATCCTTTTTCAGACCATCCAGCAATAGAGGTTATGTCTTCTTTTTTAGATGCATCTGTGGCTATTCTGTTAGGTTGGTCTAGTAGACTTTTGTCAAAATCATTGAAAAATTGAATAATTTCTTGATTGGTGAGCAGATTTATCTTGGAAATCGTATTTGTCTACATGGATTGAGAAATTGTTTGGAGAGTGAATTTGTGGGTATTTAAACTGAATGAAGTGGGATATTTTAATGTTTTCTTCCTCTATTGTTTTCATTAGGGGTATGTGATATCTTTTTCCAACTGAATTGAAGCTTATTTGGATGATATTTTTGAGAGGTGATTGTTGTTCCAATGAGATATGCTTTAACCAAAATTTGCTTGATATTTTCCTAAATTCAGATTCTATTGTGCCAGTATTAGCAATCTTTCGTAGGAGAATATTAGGAGTGAATCTGGGTAATCCTAATGTAATTCTTAATGCTGACGTTTGTATTGTTTCTAAAGGTTCTATGACTGAGTGGTTTGTTAAGCTAAAAATATTGCTAGTGTGGTGTAAAATACTGCAGATAGATGATTTTGCCAACTGCATTAGATGATGTGATCTTGCTCCATAATTTTTATTAGAGAGTGCTTTTAAAATGTTTATTCTTTTAGCTGCTTTATATTTTAAGTATGTTACGAACGAACGGAAGTTTCCATTTCTTGTAAATATTATTCCTAAGAACTTAAGAGTGTCTTTCCATTTAATTTTTCCATTACTGTATTGTATTGACCAGTCGGGATTTTCTCTGCGCCTGAACAAGTTTACTGCTGAACACTTTTGATAAGCTACCTGTAGTTTCCAGTAACTGCTCCATTTTTCTATGTTATACAAAGTATCTTGCAGTTTTTTCTTGATTATTTCCAATTTTTCATCTGTACAGTAAATAAGTATGTCATCTGCGTATATTATATGTTTAACTCCTTGAGGGATTGTTTCATGGAAATCTGACATGAAGATTGTAAATAAAATGGGAGATAACACACTACCTTGTGGTACTCCTTTTGTTGACTGAACCGATTGCGAGGATGTATTTCTCCATCTTACCCTCAGCCTTCTATCTTGTAGAAAGTTATGAATCCACTTGGCGGTTTTTCCTGTTATTCCCAGCTGTAGGCATTTGTATATTAATCCATCAATGTACACGGAATCATATGCAGATTTTATATCCAATGATATTGCAATGATGAATTTCTTTTGAGATTTTGCATGATGCAGATCATAGTGAAACAATTGTATTGCAGTTTGACTGTCTCGGAAAGGTATGAACCCTAGATGACGTTCTTCTATCTTTTCATTAGTAATTAGGAAATTTGTAATTCTATAGGACAGCATTCTTTCAAATATTTTAGCAGGAACAGAAGTTAAAGATATAGGTCTGTATGAATTTAGTATGGATTGTGGTTTGTTTGGTTTGGGAATTGGTATTATAATAGACGATTTCAGCTGTCAGGAATAGAGCATTGATCAAATATATCATTAAAGATTTTGAGTATCTTTCGTGTGTTATCTTCATTTAGGATTTAAATACTTTTGCAGAAATTTTGTCTTTTCCTGGTGTGGATATTCTAGTTTTCTTAATCGCTAAATTGAGCTCGTTGATTGTAAACTTTTTATTTAAAATCATATTTTCTGGTCCAGAGTAGTCTATTGGTATTGGCTCATGGTGTATCTTGTTATTGAAGTGTGTTGCAAAAGCTTCACTTTGAGATTTAGGTGAATGTAGTTCTTGGTTATTAAAATTTATTAAGAGGTTAGAGTTTTGGATATCTCTGTATCGACGATTCATAGAGTTAAATATTCGGAAAAGTAGGTACGGGTCTTGCTGCTTCTTGCAGACATCATCCGAATATTTGACTTTAGAGGATTTTATGGTGCGTCTTAATTTTGCAGAAAACTTTTTGTACAAAATCCAATTCTTGTTTTTTTAAGGTATTTCTTGCTTTTTTTTAGATACACTTTTTTAGAAATGAAAATTTACTACATAAATTATTCCACCATGGGGGGTACTGCTTTTTAGGTATTTTCTGCTCATGGCTGTTTTCTTCTATGGCTTTGACTGCAATATTATAGAAATTGTCATACGAACTGTTGCTTTCACTGCACAACTCTTCGTTTATTTGATTGATGATTTCTTTCCATCTGTGAATCTTATACACTTTTGGAGTTTGATCTGGGGTAAGAATGTCTATGACTATAGGAAAATGGTCACTGAAAAATGAATATTCTTCTATTGTTATATGGCATTGTGGATATAAGTTAGAGGTACAAAATGAAAGATCTATAATTGAAACTTTACCTGCAGGAGAAATATGTGTCGGATTGGTTAAATTCAGTATGCAGAGATTGTGTTCGTTTATCCAGTCGGTCAATTTTTGTCCCTCTTGAGTGCTAGTTTCCCCTCCCCATAAATCATGTTTGATATTAAAGTCTCCTAAAATTAGGCGTTTGTGTGTTATGTATTTTTGTATGTCTCGATATTCATTATATTCAATTTTTCCTTTGGGTGAATATATATTCAATATGTTGATTGTTTCGTTCCTGTTAGTTATTTTCACTATCAATATCTCTGTTTCACTGCTGCTATATATGTTCTTATAGGTTACTTTTGATGATGATGATTTTGTCACTGCAATCGCTAGGCCGCCTCCGCTTCTATTTTCTGTCTTTTCTATAGATTTTTTTCTTTATATTAAATAAATCTTTTGGTCTCAGGAAAGTTTCTTGTATAACTAATACATCTGCGGATATGAAAGGTTCTAACTTAAATATGTCTATTTTGTTGGTAACGCTCCTCGCATTCCACTGTACAATTTTCATTTGAAAAAGTGTTTATAAACTGAAGATTTATAGCACTTATATAGAACTGATATAAGAATTTTTTATTTGAAATCCCTTCAAATATGAAAATATAATTAAATAGGTAAAAAGTAGGTACTCTAATCATCCAACAGAGAAATCTGAAAGATCAATCTCTTTCTCTATTTCATATTGTTGGTAGTCCATCTGGTCTGGTTTTGAGGATTTGGGATTTTTTATTATCTTTGATTTTTTTCTTCCTTTCTCTTTCAGGAGAGATTGGTGTGGTTAATTTAGAGATAGTTTCATTCATTTTAGTCAAGACGGATTCATTAATTTTATTCACTGTGGAGTCTAATGATTTTTTAAACATATTACAAATTTTAGTTAATTGTGTTTCTATGATCTTTTCAATTGAGGTTATCAGTTTAAGGGCCAATTTATCAAAGATCCCTTGCATCGATTCTATGTCTAGATTGGCTGTAGGCATGGAAACTTTCTTTGCGTATGAAGTGTTTTTGTTTGCGAATCGCCTTCTGGCTTCGCTTAGTGTCAAATTATTTTCTGCCTTAAATTTGAGTATTTCTTTTGCCCTAGTTGGGCACTCATTATAATCGGCTCTATGTGAGCCCGTACAATTGGAGCATCTCATTTGGTTTAAGCATATTTCTCCATGTTTTTTGTCTCCACAGTGTGCGCACAATACTTCATAAGGGCATTTGTTAGGATTATGAGTGAATTTGAAACACTTACCACATTGGCGAGGTCTGTCTATGAATAGTTCCACTCTGTGGTTGGTAAAAAACAGTTTTATTTCTTTTGGTATCTTTATTCCCAGAATAGAAACCAGAACCGGAGATACTTCACGGTTTTTCTTATTGAATCTTCTTAATTCTAAAATTTGGATTTTATTTTCAGCGCTCAGCTCCTCTGCAATATCTTTTAATGGAGTTTCCGTTGGAATATTAAATAGTAGAAACCTGGTAGAGATGCTTTCCCATAGGATTTCGTAGTGTACCGGTACCCCTTGTAACTCTTTGATATTTAATATTTCTGTAGCTGTTTCCATGTCTTGCGTTGTCATTAGTAGTCTACCGTCTCTTGTTATTGTCTTGTTAGAGATCTTTCTGAAGTTCTTTATCTTTATTATCAGTTCGTTTTTCAGTTCCCGGGGTTTATTTTTCGGAATTGATCTTCCTTTGTTGGCTTTTAGGAATATGTTAAATGTGTTTACCCCATTTTCTTTTGCAGCTAAGAGACAATTCATATCATTTTCTGCGGTTCTAAGGAAATTAGCTCCGTAAATGCTTTCTTCTGCCATGTTTAAATCCATGTTGTTTAGATCTTCATTTTGTAAAATATCCAATACTTGAATTTTAGAGGAAGCCAGACTTATGGCTTCTGTGTTCCGTGGAAGCTTCTATTCCGAAAAGGCAATAAGTCTTCGCTCAACTTGAGCTGAAGAGGAAATAAGTTTTTTTTCCCTATAAATAATATTAAAATATAACTTATAATTCTAATGAGAAACTTTTCTAAAAAAGTAACTGAATTAATTGGTTTCCAATCAGCCGGGAACTGTTCGATGAAGAGCTAGCTGCTTTCAACTTCCCCGTATGATTGTTTATACTAGCTTGAGCAAACCTGTTTCTCTTCTCATGCTTCTACGACGATTAAAAGCGCATGCGTTGTAATTTTCAAATAACAAAGGCCGCCGCAAACTGTACTGTGATCATGACAAGAAAATGAATGCAGCGAAAGCCGCCACAAATATAGATTTGATTTCCAATTCTGAGTTCTATAATATTAGCAGTGTGAGTAAAGAAGAAATAAGATTTCTGCGCAAAGAGGAGATTTGAAGAGACCTTTCTCCTTCCTACCTACCCTTTGCTCTCTCTTGCGGGGTGACCCCTACTACTCCCTCTCATAATTGTCTATGTCTAGATGAGAATAATGGGTGGAAACAATTATATTTTTAATATAAATATTACATTTTTTTACTATTCAAATCAACGAAATAGTAATAAACGTTATTTTTCTATTATATTATTTCTCCTATATCGTCTATAATTAAGGGGATAAATTACCTCCTTTCAAATAGAATTCGTTTTAACATAACAGTAATTTAAGTCTCATTATTTGCTCACATTCATATTTTTTATAAGTAGGAATTACTTATTGTGTTCATTTATACATTTATATTCATTTGTGTATGTGGTGATATTTACTAATTATTTTAAAACGTTATGATTGAATTATTTTCAAAACTCCTATTTTATTTCAGTAAAAAGAGTACAAACATTTTTTTTATAATTTCTATATTCTAAAAAAAATGCTTGATTTTATGAAATGCTTATACGTTGATATAATTAATAACTAATCATTACCAATTTAACACAAAATTTTGCAATGAAAATTCATGGACATTATTCTACATTTGCTAATAATATTGAACTTAGAATTAGAATGACTGAGAAAAATTTATTAGTCTAAATGTTGTGAATTTAATTTTTTCTTATAAATAATGGCTAATAAATCTAATTTTAGATTTTACTTTTGAAGAAGATTTTATAATAAATTTTTACAAGAAAAAACATAATCTTGTAAATATGTTACTTGTAAATTATATTTCAAATGTCTTATTGATCATTAAATTTTAATAAATGAGAAAATTGTCAATTTTCTTTAATTTATATGGATTATCAGTGTCTGTGGATCCAAAGAATAGTCATTACTTTGAAAAAGATAGAAAATCAAATGATTGATAAAATTGTATTTCTTTAAATACATCATTTATAGAAACGATTTAAATGTCCTACTTAAACATGTATTATTGGTCAATTGTATGAAATTATTAAAGTAACTGCAATATGTGTTTAGAGGCATACATTAAAAAATTATTAATCTGATAATCATTTTTTTTAATTTTTAATTTTTTTTTATTTTCGTCTGATTTTTTCATTACTGAATAGTATATTCTTGACCATGAAGACTTATACCTATGAAACTATTGTACTGAAGACCACAACGATTATCATTCGATTGCTAGCTATAGGCTTTTCATTTCGGAAAATAATACGCTGTAATATATAATATATATTTCAACTTATATATATATATATATATATATATATATATATATATATATATATATATACGTTGAAGCTTAGCTTTACATATAAAATTGAGAGAATCAACTTTTTTTTTCCCCTTTAACGTAAACAAAAGATTATTTCGGAAAATAGTAATAGTTGGTAAAAAAATTGTTTAATACAAGTTTTCAAATTTTGTCTGAGTGTATGTTGGATTTAAGACTCTTGGTCAGAAACTTAAAATATTAGAATAGTCTTGATTCAAAAGAATAAATCTGCAATTTATTTAAAATATTATTGATTATTCATTTGAATGAAAATTCAAATATATTTAATTCTCTTTGTTCTGAAATTGTTAACAGCGATGGGGAAAACCATAAATAAAATATGAATACGTATGTAAGAATTTTAAATTATATAAACATCGGAATACATAGTATGATTTATTTATTTAGCTTTTTTTGTTCCGGCTTTTCGAGTTCGTCAATTCCGATTCCTATTCATTTAATTATTTCAAATATTCTTTTGATTTTTAATCTTTTCTTTATACAGCATTCATCTTATTGCTCATAATGAGAAGACAAGTCACTTGTATTACCCTACATACAATTTTATCTAAAAGGATTTTATATTATTATTATTTACAGCGAGTTCCATTTCGAGAGGACTTTATATGACAGCATTGAAAATAGATAGTTAAAAAAAAATTCTCAAATGTTTGCTCTAATTAATATCATCCATCGCTGAGAAGTAAAATTTCTATGTATAAATTGAAATAATTTATGAAAATAAAATAATTTATGAAATGAATGCGCTGAGAAGTAAAATTTCTATGTATGAAGCAAATATATTGAAAAAAAAGGGTTTCATTTATACAACATAAAACCATACTAATAATTAGATTTATCATAAGAAAAGTATTTTATAATAATGTTGATTATTCTGATACAGAATGTTAAAAATTTCCAAGGGGTTATGTTCTTAGCTTTAACAGAATTAACTTACGAAATCAACATACCTTTTTAATTCCCGACATAATTAGAAAATTATATTCTAAATTTCTTATTACATTGTTTACATACTGAATGCATTTTTTGTTTCCCTTGTTTTGGAAATAAAAGAAAACATTGAATTATCTTCGCTTGACTTAAGAATCTATTACGAAGATCGCTTGACTTAAGAATCTATTACGATCTTAAGAATCTATTACCTTAAAATATATTTTTAAATATCTGTATTTAATAAACAATATAAATTTCAATTTGTTTTAAGGCACCTTTAATTTAAAGTATCTGATATAACATTCATTAATGGTACTTTTAAGATTCACTAAGCTATTATAAAATATTGAGAGAGATAGTTAAGCATCAATATTTTATAATAGTAAATAAAATTCATAATTAAGTATTAATAACAAAATGTTGTCTAGTAAAGATTAATATTTCATAACAGCAAAAATTTTATAATTGTAATGAGCATTTTGTAATGATAAGGATAATTATTATTATTCGTCTTATTCACAAACAGCAGCTGGTTAAATATATATTTATATATTCAATATTGCTAAGTATAGAAACTGAAAATATCTAAAGTTAACAATTAAATTTTGGAAATTTAGTTTTTAAACAAATCGTAAAGAACCCTGAAATTAAAATAATAATTTTATTTATTATAAAATCATTCTGTTATGTTTCATTAGTAGTTAAAATGACTTTACTTTATTACTTCCAATGTATCCTTAAAATTTTGAGTTTTTACCAATATGAACAATAAATAGAAAAATTGATTGGATATGAAAACCATTTTAGTAGGATTTTTCAGAATGTATGATTCTAATCTTTTTAAATTTCAAAATAAGTTCATATACAGCTTGTTAAAAGTAGAAGTTATAGAAACTGTTTTTAGATGATTCATGAGTAATGATGCTTTCAAAAATATTTCATTTATACCATGCATTTATTGTCAAAGTAATTTCATTTTTTTTTCTGAAGATAAATACATTATTTGTCATACAATTTCATACAGAAGATGAAATTGTGAATTTTCATAATTTTAACGGCTGCTGTACGGATAGAATCAGCTTCCCTTTTGCTCCTTTTGATTGGATGATGTCTTCGTGGGCTTGGAATGCCTTCTCAAGAGGGTAAACAACGTTAATCACGGGTTTCACCCACCCTTTCTCTATGCCATCAAGAATTGCCCTGGATGTTTCCTTCCATTCATCCTGCAACAGCAAAGCAAATTATCAAAGACGAGCTAAGATAAAGTTACAAAATTAAAATTAAAAATATAGAATAAAAATAAATAACATTTTCAAAGATTCTTTTCCTTATTCTAGGGGTATTAATAAAACTAAAAATTCACATGGAGACAGAATTTTGTAAAAGAGAACTTATAGAACAGTAAAATGGAAGCTTTTAATATCAAATTAGAGGGAATTTATTATCGAAATGTTCTTTAAATGAATACTTTAGAACACATTTAAATGTATAAAAGCAAATAAGGATTTTATTCCAATTTCATTCATTAATTTAATTAAAATCGCAAAGATGTGTGTGTGTGGTTACATTAAGATAAAGACATCACCCCGTTTTTCTGTCTTACATAATTTTCTACATAGCGCTTTCATATGATGAACTTCCTACCCCCAAAAAATTAAGAATTAAAATTTCATTGACACCTGATCATTTTAAAATATTTCAAAATGACGAAAATTATTTTCAAACATTTTCCACAAAGGACATAGTAAAACTCTAGTCGCAAAAATAAAACTAGTTCAATTTAAAAAAAAATGCCTTTGCTTTAATTATCAACTTGAAAAAGTTTAACTTTTTCATACTTATATATATATATATATATATATATATATATATATATATATATATATATATATATATATATATATATATATATATATATATATATATATATATATATATATATATATACCTATATTTCCTTTTTTATTGGAAAAAATTATTGCATTAGATTAAGTAAGAGTTTTCACTCTGATAATTTTACTATGACTGCTGATCCATGTCGTCAATGATTCACGCAAAATGAGTTTAATGTGTTTATAAGTGTTTTATTCAAAACTGTTCTCCAAGTGGTACTTTGCATGATAAAATATTAAATTTAATAAAGGAATTGACTAACATGTAATACAAGATACTTATTATCAAAACAAGATTTATGAATAAAAAATTGAAACCATGATGAATATTGTATACCCATCGATTCTAAAACACAAATCAGAGATTTGCATATGTGAAATGTAAAAGAATCCACATAAAAAATTAACCTTCATAAAAAAAAAAAAAAAAAAAAAAAAACTTTTGATGAAGTTTCTATGTTTCATTCAGATGGTAAAACAACTTAGTGACTGCATCGAAATTTGAAACGTATTTTTTTTTTTACTAAAGTGATTAATCATTTCAGAATTTAGAGTATCTAAAGGATGGAGCTATTTATATCATGGAATCCAAAGTCGATCTATATTTATCTATCATCCATTTACTCAAATATTATCAATTTATCCCTCTTATCAATTTTAATTTTATTAATTTTCAGAGAATTATGAATAAGTTGAGAAAGACACATACGGCAGTACCGCTAAATAGGTACATTCCAATTATTTGTAATTCGGTAGCCATAGTTTTCCTTGGATTTAATGTTAAGGTTCCACGGCAGCCAACAACCTATAAAGTAAAAATATGATTAATAATTTTTGCTTTATCAGTTTATCACAAATATATTTTTTTGTTTATGCAATTCGAAGAACGTCATCATAGAAATTATTAAACAGTTATTCTTTACAATGAACAGAAATACATGCCGACAGCCTTGTCTAGCGGTCAGAGTGCCTGACTGCGGATAGGGAGGTCCTGGGTTTGAATCCCGGTTCGGGCATGGATGTACTTTCTCACTCTATCTATCCTGTTTTTGTCCTTTCTGTGTATGGATGAGGTGTGAATGGTTGCCTACCCTATAAACGGGTCCCTATGGCATGTGTATACTAAAGCAGTTGGACTCCACACCAAATATGGTTCAGTATGAAAAAGTGGAACAGCGCACCCTATATTGTTAGCCAAACTGGCAAAAAATAAATAAATAATAAAAAAAACAGAAAATTGTTGTATAAAGAGTAATTTAAGAGACGGGTACTTTGATTACAATATGATTACAATAATGTTGTGTAGTTCAATGTGGATGATTTATTAAATAATATTTCTTATTAAAAGCATTGTCAGAACCAGATCTTATGTGATACTGGTTACAAAGAAACATAAATTAAAGATAATAATATTATGGCTCACTTAATTACTTATATGGATATTTGTAAATGATATAGTTCGTTTCCAAAATAAAACTATCGTTTATATTATTTGACATGTGTGCGATCTCTACCCTTAAGTAATTTTACACAAAAATTTTATTGAGGATTATTATTAACAATATGGTATATAACAATGTATATGTTTTATATATTATTTTTACTCAATTATAATACTTCTGACCAAAATTATAATTTGTAAAAGCACTTACAATAGAGTTAAGCGAAATAACGTTATAATATTTATTTAAGTTAGAAACATAAATCAACAGAATCAAAATCATGAGTCAGAATAGCTAATCTAGATTCAAGATTAATTAAAGAGGTTTGCTTACAATGATTCGACCTCTGGGAGAAAGAACGTCTAAATCATTATCAAGGTTAACATTGGCTAGCATTTCGATTACAACGTTGACTCCATTTCCACCAGTTGCTTCCTATAAAAATTATTATTTGTTAAAAATAGCAGGAAAAATAAACATTTGGTAACAATTTCGAATTAATAAATTATCCAGAATTATTCGCGTTTTAAATCAAAACAAAATTCAGGGATCTTGATATTTACATTAATGTGCTGAGTAATCAAATATCAAGATTTCTTCTCAAACATAATTCATGTCTAATAAACATGCTATTGTTAACCAATAGAAACACTGAAATAATTTTATAATAAATAATAGTTAATCAGTTGATTTATACCGGGAGATAAAAATATTCTTCTTTATAAATTGATTTATATATGAAATTTTGAGACATTATCAATGCATAAAATTGCATTTAAAGATGAAATGCTAATCAGATACCAGTCATCAATTGAAGATTATTTTTAAAATAAAAGATCATTTTTAGCATTCACAAAAATGACTCCCATTTTAATTCATTTATAAGCATAAAGACAATTAATATAAATAACACATTGTTTATCAAATTTCATTACCTATATAAATATTATAAATGCAAAGATATGATTTAAAAAGCACGCAATAAATTGAGACATATATGATCCTGTTGTTATTGTTGTTACTTATGACACTTGGACAAGTCAAGCTCGCTATGCCGTTGGCTATGCAAATTTAAGTCAGTAGAATACATCTTTCGTTTAACCACGAAGGTGAAAGTATGACTTTGCTCTAAACTCCTCCGATAGATGGCAACCCCAGAGAATTCACTCCTCGAAGTTTGACATTGATCTAGAAATGGAGAAAATTTTCTCCAGATCATTACAGCCATGGTAACGCTCATTTGCTGGGCGTTAATCCCCAAATATGATAACAAAACATTTCAACTTCAGAACCCGATTAATTCATTCTAGTGAAAAGAAAAGCTCTAAGATGCATAAATATTTAAGGCATTAGACTGTTCAGGATATATTAAAATGGGAATAAAAGATGAGTCTTGATGGAAACTTTAGTAATCAACTGGCCGAAAACAGTTAATTTGTTGTTGTTACTTATGATACTTGGACAACCAAGCTCGATATACCTTTGGCTATACGAATTGAAATCAGTAGAGTGCGTCTTTCGCTTAACCAGAGAACCAAAAAGATGAAAGTGCGCCTTTTTCTAAACTCCTTCAATAGATGGTACCACCAGAGGATACAATCCCTTAATTTTGACATTGACCTGAAAGGGAAGGAAATTTTCTCCAAACCATTACTTTCATGGTAATTGTTCATCGAATGAATGATCCTGATTTTGACCACCGCTTGTGTGTATTACATAACTCTTATACTCTTTTAATTCTCTCATCAATCCTTGATGATCTTTTTTATTTATTGTAAAACAGTGTTATAAAATTTATGTTTATAATAATTCCTTTTCACATAAATAATAAACCTCAAAAACTTGATCTATAAAGGTATTTCGGGAAAAAAAGGAAACAGAACAAAGACGGATATGGAAAAAATAATTATATTTAATTATTTTCACATACATTACAATTTCGATTGTTTCAAGATATTTTGCTGAAAAAATTTCAATCAAAAATGATCAACTTTCAATGCATCGTCTTTTGGATCTATATGAAATATATATATTGTACAATAGAAAGAATATAATAATAAAAATATATTCTCTAAGAGTTTATCTATTTAAATTTTTAAAAATAGGAAAATATTCTGTTAGTAATTATAATTATTTTAAAATCTCTTACCATAATATCTTGCATATAATTTTTTTCCTTATGATTAAATACATAATCCGCTCCACTTTTTTTAACGACGTCTAAACCCTCTACAGTTCCTGCTGTGCCAACAACTTTCAGTTTTAAATTTTTGGCAATTTGAACAGCAGCGAGACCAACTGCTCCACTTGCTCCATGGATCAGGACAGTTTCTCCTGGAACACATTTTGCCCTATAAAAAATTTGTCGTTGCATAATTGCTAGCATTCTGCTAGTACAAATGTTCGAAATAAATTTTAAGCTCTATATCAAATGCATTTAAATGCTATAAATATATTTCAAACTAGGACGTTTTAATGTATTTAATCTTATGGCTAAATTGATTACGGTTATTAAAGCTTTAATTACTGAAAATCTACTGTTTTACATTTGCATTGATATACATATAAATTTATTTTCATATTTATTTATTCATTTAGAGCTCTAAGGGCTCTAAGATCTCCCGTTAAGGTCAGCATCATTAGACATGGACAGTGATATCGAGGGTGACCACATTCTCCCTCACTGGGTTGAGTACGAACCCACGTTAATCTCTAACGTCCAAAGTTCTTCCACTGGTTTGTCATGGATGTAGAGAGGAGGGTGCCAGCTCAGGTGTGACCTCGTCATCTGAACGTCATTGAAAATTACGGTAAAAAATTACGAGGTTCTTGGTGATGAGCAAGTATTTCGAATTCGTTAAACTTAAGGCAGAATCAGGGTCTCACCTGCACCGCTCTATGTATTTATTAATTTATAGAGCTTTCAAGTCTATTGGTCTAAAAATTATGGTAACTTACTAATTAATTTAATTTTTGTAAAAAAAAAATGCTTATATAATTTGTATATTGCATATGTATCCAATTTTCAGAACTTTCTATCCAGACAATTTTTTGATATGTATCAGTTCTGGGAAAGTAAAAATGTAATATCACCAATAAATTGAGTTTTGCAACTGAAATTTTCATTTTGGAAAATCTTATTTTAAAAGGTCTTCTTGGTTATCATAATCCTCATCACTGTTTTCTAAATAAATTTGAAAAATTCTATTCATATTTTTCAAATTTAAATGGAGCATTTCAAATTTGAAAAATATTATAAGCTCATTTAATGCTAAAGTGAAAGTTAATGTTAGCAGTATGGAGTTATATTCTCAAAGGCGTCTCTATTTAAAGAACTGACAAGGCTTGATTGCTTGAAGAATTAGAGTGATGGATTTCTCAAACTATTCTTTTGTTACTCTAATCAACCAATGATTTTTGGACATTTAAATCATTGTACCGTACTTTCTCAGTATGAAGACATTGTTAAGAAATATTGGAAGGTTCGTGAACTAATGAATTATGCGGGATCGGTATTTGTAAAGTAAACACACACATGCATATTAAAGCACCATCTCACCATTAAAAGTTTTAAAATTTAATTATAACTCTGCACAATCATAATAATCACATTTGGCGACGTTTTTTTATATTTTTAAAAAAAGAGAAATGCCACTGTGTAAAGCCAAAAATTATAACATGCAATTATTGAATTTTGATATAGCGATATGTTATATTAAATGGAGTAGATTCAAATATTATTGTTTAAATAAATTTTAATTATGAACACAGAATTATTCTTAATGGTGACAATAATAAGAAAATATCAAACGCACATATCAGGGACAAATGGAAATAATATCTCGACTATTAATCATACAATGGAAAGTGGCATTATATGAACACTTTAAAATTTCTTAAATTTTTAATTTTAGTAATAGTTACGATATTATGCGCATAATAAACTTCCTGGCAGTGGTAGAAATTAGTGGTTATATAGTGATTTAGTGGTAGAAATTAGTAGTAGTTGGTAATGATAGAAATTAGTGGTAGAAATTTGCAGTAGTTTGTAATGATAGAAATTAGTGGTTAGTGATTTAGTGGTAAAAATTTCCTCTTCATTGTCAAAATATTTAAATTTGACTCTATACATTGCTCAATGACGGAACATAATGTTGCTTTTTTTTAACATTCTGCGCATTCATCTGTCAAAATGACTGTTAGGTGATTCTTTATTTTACCTCTTTTAATACAAAGAATTATTTGGTTTGATTTGTATGCTCATCGTTTGATGGCCCTTTTCTTTTTTGCACATGAGGATTGATTGAATACTGTCCAAAAGAGGCCTCGAAGCAAATAAAACAGAATGTATGCAGGAAAAGTACCTTATAACGGGTTTCAGTTGTAAGATATCCCTACTGCGAAGTCAAACGCACAAGTAACAAAGGTAATTTCAGACATTATTAAGTGGAAAATATGCAATAATTACTTAATTACTAATGCTCGATAGGCTGTAAAATATGGAACTCCTAAGGCTGCTCCTTCTTCATAACTCAACCTTTCATCCAAAGGAAACACGTCCTCTTCATCAACAGCTGTGTACTCTGCGTAGGTACCATGCTGTCCTAGGCCATGGCTACACATGAAGACTCTCTGTCCAACCTTTTGATGAAAAAGAAAGTGTATACACCTTAATTCAAGTCTTAACATGAAAATGCTAAAAAAAGGTGCTTTAACTATTTTGCATAGTAATGTAAACGAAAAATAAAGTATGAGAAAGCCTGCTAAGTAATATTTATAAATGTTTTTCGCAGAATGTTTTCTATATCATTGATGACATGGATATTTTTATTTAATTTGTCTTTTTTCCTATTTTTCTTATTTTATATTTTTGCAAGAGTATGTAAATACAGAGGGTGACACGTAAAACAGGACTGTCGTAACATTATAGAAAATTAACTTTTTACCTTGTTTGCTTGTATTCGCATATTGATATTTTTGGCAACAAAATCCCAATGCTTGTGGCCCATAAATTGAGATGATAGTGAACGGTGAATTCTATTTGGGAATCGTAGAGGAGTTTTCTTTTAACTTTCCAGAAGAGAAGCTTTAGTTATATTACTCTCAGCAGGATGGTGCAACATGACAAAGATCAGATCATGATTGTCCCCTAAGCATGAGATATTTATAAATAAGACGACGATCAGCAAAATCTTGTAATCTCCTCGGTCCTTACCTGTCCAATTGTGACTTCTACTTGTGGGAACTATTAAAGGGAAGAGTATACGAAACAAATCCATACACAGTTGGAGAACTCAAGATTAGGATCCAGGATGCCATTAACGGCATCACAATACAAAAGCTGACAAGCGTATATATAAATCTTTTCATGCGTACTCATGCATGTCATGAAGAGGGTGGAGGACATTTTGAGAACCTGTAGTGTAGGGGAGTAATCATATTTAATGCATTACATTTTATCTTATGCATTGACTTTATGCACTCGTATCACAAACCGCAAACTGTACATTCGCATATTAATTATATATATATTTTTAATTTATATTGCTAAACAGTAAAGTTAGAAAATAAAAATATTTTATACAGTTTCAATTTTTTTTTTACGTACAGTAACTTATAATAGGGGAATTATAAACACATAATTATTAAAGTAAGAAAACTTAATTCCTTAAGTAATTTTTTACTCATTTTATTGATCGATTGAGTCTATTGAATGACATTTTTAATTAAATTTGGTGATATTAAGCAACTCTATTAAAAATTTTAGGAATACAGTTTCAAATTACTTGAGTAGTTCTATACTTATGTTTTATGTATTTTTTATAAATAAAAGTTTTCATTTCCAATGTGTCTATAAGTTACATTTCCCAAGAATATTATATATGCCTTACTTTATAATGAATTTATAATTATTTAATTCCTCAACCTTCAGTATACATGAAGTTGATTTGAAAATGTATGAATTTTGCATTTTTCGTATGTATGTGTAAAGTCGAAATTTCAAAAAAAGCATATGAGCTGTTAAAACTTCAAAACCATTTTCCAGCAATTAACACTAAATTTAGCTGCAAATATGTTAGTCTTTTTATATTTCTGCCTGGTCCAAAGATAATTTTTTTTTTTTTTTTTTTACCTAAAAACTAATGAGAAGAATTTTATCATTGAATTTTATATCAAAGAAATACCTAATTAAAAATTGTAAATCTATATACTGAAGTTATCAACAATGCAATAAATCACAAATTTAAGAATAAACTGCGAAAACATAGACATTTTAATAATTACAATTTAATTTTTACTAAAAGAATTGAAGTCTTAACATTATCGACGATACGCACTAAATGCAGGGTTCAAGATTACTTTTCAGCCTACCAAATTGCATTGGTTTTTTAATTATTCATTTCTCCAGCTCTGTCATCAATTAAGTACCTCTCAATTAGGAAATAGAATTTACATAGCAATTAGGACTATGTAGAACATGTGCTGGCATTCCACATTCAATTAATTACATTTAGAGGCAGCACTTGGGATCCATCAGTTATCAAGAAGCAGCCAGATGTGAGTAATTTAAAAGTAGTGACCAAGCAGAAGACAATCCAGTACTTGACCTGACATCCAACAAGACTAGAAGTATTATTTCTCTTGAAAGGCATTTATTGTGCCCCAGCCATCTTTTCCCAGATCCATGAATACAACAAATTTTCGATTAAGTTGTGATTCGAACTTACTACTTCCTAATAATAAGAACAACACCCAAATCAACTAGGCCACTGCGGCCCTTTAGATTGAGTATTTGTACACGACACTCACATTTTTAGTTCGAATCGAGGGTAATTTGAACAATGCTCGGTACATTTTTGACATCATAAAAGCAGCGATTGTACCCTCTAGACTTTTGATTTCTTGATATTTCAACAATATGGCATTTCGCATGTTGTACGTCATGTTTGGTGATACAGAGACTATTATTGTCTTGGCCTGCTCGGTCTCCAAGCCTTACACCGGTTAAAAACATCTGGTCATGGATTGCTCTAAGAGATAGTTCTCTCTTCTTTTCTCTTGTTGAAAAGAAATAATATAAGAAAATTGTAAATAAATTTCTCTGATGATACTCAAAGATTACTTTTTGATTCAAAAACTAATTGTAATAAACATTTGCACATTTTTAAATATGTCCTATAAATATGTATACAAGACTTATTTTTCTCGGTCAGTTGATAATTTTAAGTAAAATGAGTATATAAGAATGTGTGTGATTTTGATTTGAATTTTTTTTAAATTAATAAAATGGAAAAACTTTCTACGAAACATTGCTAGTTTTGCCTTAAAATGTGAAGAACTAAATACAAACAAAATCATCAAAAAATTTTTACAATATTATTATTTACATTACACTATTATTAGTTAGAAAATTAACAATTAGAAATTCATTTTACCAGAAATTTCGTCACATTTGCACCAATTGAATGGATAATTCCAGCTGCATCAGAACCAAGTGTAAATGGAAGTTTTGGCAAAAATCGGTAAGCCCCATTTCGAATGTATGTATCTACTGGGTTAACACCTGCAGCAATAATTTTTATTAAGACCTGTAAAAGCAAAAAGTTATGAAAATAATTTAATTATCAATTTTCAATGGGGATATTAATATAACACGATATTGAAAAGAAATATAGCAATAATCATAAGGGCCTATTTTTTAAATTACGAATATTTTAAAAACATTTTAATTATAATAATTATTATTATTAACTTGTTGAGAATTAATTGAAGCTTTTTAATGAAAAGCTTCTATTAATTGTTTAAAATCTCAAATGACAAGTTATTTATGTATCCAGAAGTCACATTAATAGTCACATCACGGTCCAAAATAAACTATACTCTCATAAATCAAAAGAAAATGTATATTGATTATTTAGTGAAATAAAAAACCATATATTCCAATGTTACACAAGTTTAAATTTGATGAAAAATTAATTTTTCGTTTGGACAGTATACCTTAAAATTACAAAAACAGAAGTGAATTTCTGAGACAGTTTTAATCTTTGTTATATAGATTGAAAATTATTTCCATTTTAACTAGATTTAGATTCTTAGTAACTTAGCTAACATTTTTTTAAATGCTTAATATTTATTTTTCCAAATGATGCTTAAAAAATTTGCAAAATTAGTTTTTATTTTGGAATAAATATGAAATTATTTGCTAAATTTTTGTTAAATTTTGTTAATTTGTAATTTTTGTCAATTAAATTTACAACTAAAGTTTACATGAAATTTCCGCCATTTGCGCGAACTTTCGAATTTTGTCTAGGAAAAACCATGTAAAGATCCTTTAATGTACTGACATCAGAACTTCTGAAAAAAATTATTAGCAGATTTTGCACTTGTATCACAGCGAGTTTCTCTGTAAATTTGACTCTGATTTCCTATAAATAATTTAATTTATAATTTATAAATAACTATGTTTGAACAATTAATTGAAGCTTTTTTAAGTAATTATCAAGTTAATAATAACCTTGTTGATAATATTAATTAATATAATGAAAAATGTTTCTAAAATGTGTTTCTCATAGCTTCAGTGTATTTCGATGACAGGAATATTTTTTTATCATTTCACACACATATTTCTATTTTTAGAAAACAAAATAAATCTGAAAGATATCGAAAGAGCAATTTAACAGCTCAGAAATGTTTTTTCACATTTTATTATCTATTAAAAGTTAAAACAAATTTTTCTAATTTCCTCAGTCTAATTTGTCAACATTTTAAAAATAATTAGAGTAATTAGCAGTCCACATTTAACAAATATGAAAAAATTCTACTTTATTAACTGAATTATATGTGAACTATCAATGAAGTTATTTTTGAATCTTTTATTCCCCCCTCCCCCCAAGAAACGCATTATTCGTACTGTTTGGTTATATTACTAAGCACTCTTGAAATTTCCATAAATTTCCAAAAAACGTTCAAATGTTTTACTTAAAATATAATAAGAAATTTATATTAAACTCTTATATCAATTGCCTAAAATTCTTAGCTAAATTAATTTAAATATGAAATGTATACCTAAATCATGACACATAAATTTGAATTAAATTCTTTTATTAGAATTTTAATTTAAACTAGTTTTCTTCATTTTGATTTTGCTTTCTTTAAAAATTAATTTATACAGTAGGTGATCGGTTAACGAACAGTTCTAACTACGAACAAATCGGACAGTGAATATTTTCAGGAAACATTTTTGTGTTCAGACAATGAACACATATTCGGAAAACGAATTCTAATGAACATTTCTCGGCTCTCGAAGCATAATGTGCAGGGTTGAAAAACCCAAAGCCCACAAAAATCGCTTTTCATCTCTCTTGAATTATGTTGCTTGTATATTGAACTTTAAAGTTCTATATTTTTTTCATAATAGAATATTTATAGCCAAAATGGACCATCAGTTTCGGTTTTGATTTCATTCAAAACTGAAACTGATTTCATTTTGAGTGTTCCTCCTCTTGTTTATTCATTGTCTCATTCATTGTGTAGAAAAATGAATTCCAGACGGAAGCAAAAACAATGCTATTAATAACTTTACAACTACAATACTATTAATTATTTCCAGGTAAAGATCTATTCTAACTCTAGCTAGCCACACTTCTTCAAGACGAGAGTTAGTATAATTGCGGTGGATTTTCGTGAAGACATGTGTGAAAAGTTAGAGGCGTATTTACTATTATTCCATTTGTTGTTATTATAATTGATAAAAAATTTTCATATATTATGGATAAGGTCTTCAGGTGAAATCGAGTGCAGAATGTAACTTTTGTTATTTGCCGATTTTGCAACAGCATCTACTATTTTGTTCGCAGCAATTCCGGAATGACCTGGAATCCAAACTAATTGAATAGATTCGCAAATCTTAGCTTCATTTCCTAAAGCGGATCCGATGTGTTGAATGATGTGTAACGTGCTAAAAAGGCGAGGATTAGTACAGCGCATGCGCGCCATATTCTGCCGCCCGCCTCCTTTCCGATTATATATATTTTTTTTGTATACTATATATATTTTTTTTTGTTAGAAAAAGTGTATTCTCAGAGAGACAACGCACTGGAGGTGCGCTTGTGGTGGTGTCCCCAATGACATTGTCATGATCATTAAGTGGAAAATTGTGTTAAAATATTTGTAAACAGTAAAAATTATGTATATTTAAAATTTATCTTCATCAATAAATTAAATTGAAATTGTCATCAATTGCCTTGCCACCTCGGTACGCTACGGATGGTTGGGGAAGAGATTGAGAGAGTTTTCAAACTGCTTAGATAGGATAAGGAATCTGATAATATGACATAGTTGGAGGGAGAAATACAGAATTTAGTCACCGCCAGATATAAAGCCAAAGCCTCTGCTGTAAAAATGGAATTAGAGTTATTGATTTGCCCGGAAACAAAGGAGTTATTTCTGCTGTTATAAACAGCGATTCCAAATTTATTTTCTATTTTAGATGCATCACAGTAAGTAATAATATATAGGCATAAATCCATGATGATTTGGATGAACATATTTGGAAAGGGAGATATGATTTATTAGACTATTTAAAATCATGCGTTCCATGACCTTACATAGAAATTGAGCGATAAGAATTTACTGAAGTAATATTTTCCCCAAGTTTTATTATAGGAATTATGATGAATTTTTTCCAAGACGGGGGGACAATACCGCTTAACCAAGAGTTATTTTTATGAGTGACAAAAGGGATCGTAAATCTATGTTTGATAGACCCTTCAAAATTCAGCTGGTCCTGATACTAAATCAGGACCAGCTGAAGTATTTTTACATTTAGAAATCGCCAATTGGATCTCTGAGAGGGAGGATGCAGAGTTATATTCTAAATCAAAGTTTGAACTTAAATCGAGAGGTATTACTTCAGTTTCAGATTGACGAGAATAAAATTTGGCAAATAAGTTAGCCTGAACAACAGGATCCGAAATAATTGAAGTTTCGCTAGAAATTAGTAGATGATGAGTTGGTGAGTTAGTAGATCTATTTTTAAGTCTTTTAAGAATAGAATAAATGTCTTTAGATATACCTGCGTTTGTTATAGTTTCATCCCAGAAATTTCTGGAAAGGGTTAGAAGAAACTGATGAAGTTTTGCAGAAATTCGTTTGTACTGTATCCACAGAGTCTGATTAAGAGAACTTTTCGCTTCCCTCCAAAGTTTTCTTTTTTGACCCAAAAGATAACATTCCGATGTCCACCACGGAGGATATGATTTTAACGGTAAGATTTGTTTTTTCCTGAATTTATCAAGATAGTATTTGCACAAAATTTGGAATTGATCTACAGAAACTAGTCTGTTATTAGCAATTTGAGTGTTCATTGACTTGAAGAAGCCAGTCCATAAAATTCTATTGCGGGAAGTACCTTTCGGATAATCGTTATTGTAGATTTTGACACTTGTTTGAATAGGGACATGGTCACTACCATAACTATCTGAACTGACTGAGAAAGTACAAAAATGAAAAATAGCAGGATATACAAAGTTTTAATCGATAAGGGATGGTCTATGGTGGAGTCCGAAATGAGACGGCTGAGAGGTATTTAAAAAACAAATGTTGCTATCCAGTTTCTAATCAAGGAATCCTGAAGATTCAGGAGAGTTTGAATAGCTACCAAGCGCCGAACTTCGTATATAAAAGTCTCCAATTATTATGAAGGAAGGATGAATATTTGATAAGATACTATGGAACAAAGAACTTGAAAATTTACCGTGTGGGACGTAAACATTTACTTTAGTAAGAGATGATTTGGATATAGTAATTTTTATATCTAATATTTCTGTTTCGTTATCTTCTGAGTGGGTAATATTTAAAACTTGCACATGATCAACAAAAAGAACAAATCAACAGCAAAAAAAGTTTTCCACCTCGGCCATCTTGCCTATCTAATGTAATTATTGTTTTATTACAAATTTGAAATAAGTCGGGTTTTTTAAGAAACGTTTCTTGAATTGCTAGGACATCAGAAGATTGAAAGTACGGAAGTTTTATATACGGGCGCTTAGATAGAACACTTCTTGCATTCCAAGAAATTAAATTGAACATTAAAAATTAAAAGAAAGTGCACTCGTAGTAAAAGAATATTTTTTTAAAAAAAAAATTATGGATGTTTTTTACGCCTTCTTCTTGGCTCAATTCTTTTTTCAACGTTAGATTCTGCATATTTAATATTTGGTTGAGGAGACTTCATAATAGGTTGCTCGGGAGATATAATTTGCTGATTCACTGAATTTTTTGGACTTATCTTTCTTGACTGAATAGATCTTGCACGACTCTTTTTTGGAGATCTAGAAACTAATCTAGCTGGATTCGAACATGTTCGCGTACATTCTTTCATGAAGGAGAACATTTGTCGGACCATTTGATCTTGTCTAGCCTGTATCGCAAGTAATTTTTCTTCAAAAATAGAAGCCATCTCTGTCACTGCTTTTTTAACAATATCAGTTATTTCATTTGATTCGGCATGAAAGGAAGATGACTTTTGGTTACACTGGAGTAACTGGTTTTTAAAGATTTATTATAACGTCTTCTCGCCTCAATAAATGGAAAGTGGTTCATACCTTTAAAATGTAAGAATTTTTTTCTTCAAGCCTCGTAGGACAGGAAATGTCATTAGCTGCATGATTTCCTTGACAGTTTATACATTTAGGTGTTTCATTGCCACAAGGAGAGTCTTTATGGAATGTTCCACAGTTTTTACATAGGAAGACTTCTTATTTACATTTTTCGTAGGGTGAGTGTATTTATAGCATTTTCCGCATTGGCGAACGTTATCAATAAAAGAAATTGGAATGATGGAATAGAATAAGTTAATAGAGTTTGAGGTAGATGATGTCCAATGACGCTCACTAAAATATTTTCGCTCAGTTCTTCTGAATTCTTGTTTATAAATCTTTGTAGGCTTAATATCGTTAAGCCATTTTGCGCAATTTCTTCAGCAACAAGATATAAAGGTAAATCTACATTTATTTCTTTTATAAGAAATCTTGATGAAATGTATTCAGGTTGAAAACTGGAGTTGATAGGTACTCCAAGAATATTATTTATCTTGCTTATTTCTACAACAGTATCTGGGAAATTAGTTTCGAATAGAAGATTACCTTGACGGGTGTGTTGAATTTGTATCATTTTCTTGTGATTCTTTACAAGTCGAATTATTTCTTGCTTTAAATTGTAAGGTTTCTTTGGAATAGATGCAGTACCATCAGTGGGAAACAGGGAAATGAACTTATTAATACCATTTTCCGCAGCTAACTGGATTAGTTAGAATAGAATTTTCGAAAGTCAATAATCTTGAAGTGTTTATTTTTGGAATCTGCCAATCTCAATCCGTGTAAGTCATTTCAGTCTCTGCTTCAGTCATTTTGAATCCATAATAATGAGGAAAAAAATAATAAATTAAAAATTTAAATAGTAAAAATAAAAGAACAAAAATACTCAATCTTAGTCAATCAAACACTAAGCCAAAGTCAGATGATAATTTCAACATGAAAAAGGAGAAAAAGTGTCAAAGAAAACATTAAATAATGACAAAATAATCAGAGTTCAAAATTTTTGTATTTCGCAATTTAGAACAATCCGCCATTTTTGGCATGAAATTAGATATGAAAACATTTTATAGTAAAACATTTTCTTTAAGTCTTAAATTAATGATTCCTCTAAAATTTCTTCTTTTTGATATTAGAAATTATTCTACCTAAAAAATATTATCACATCAGATATTATATTTCTGATTGTAAATTATTTTTAACTTAGAATTCTGCTTTTTACTAGAATATATTTTTAAAAATAATTATAAAAAAATTAAGTATATAAATACGAGTGTTAATAAAAACGTTAAGTGTTATTTTCTAGCCACTTTTAATTCTATAAATAAGATTCAACATGCTATATTATGTTAATTAATTATAACAGATTATTCATAAATTTAAAATTAATTTACTTATGAAAAATACTGGGGAAAAATACTTGTTTTCACCAGTAAAAAATACTTGTCTATACTTGTCTTTTTTGCTCTATACTACTTTATACTTGTCTACTCTATACTTGTCTTTTTTGCTCTATACTACTTTATACTTGTCTACTCTGTACTTGTCCTTTTTACTGCAGTTGAGTTTACAAATAAGAAATTTTTGAATTGAAATTTATTTCTATTATTTATGATAATCTTTTCGCATCAGAAATATGTTATATAGATCAAAATATGTTACTATAATAATCTGAATTAATAATTAAGATGTAGAAAAAACCTCGATTAATATGTCATCATAAGATATTTTGTAATAATATCATAGTTCTTGAAAGTGTAAGAAATATTAAAATTATAATATGAAAATATCCAAAAGGAGAGTCCTTTTAGACTTCACTACGAAAAATTAAAAAATGAAATAATGATTACTTTGGTCTAACCTTATTGGGCGTAATTTCAGGCAGCTCAACTTCTTTAACTTGTAGAACTTGAGGAGGTCCGAAGTTTTCTACTCTTATCGCCTTCATAATTTTTAATTTTACTTTAAATCGATATTTTAGTAAATTAAATTTTAAAAGAAGGATTCCTCCTGTTTATATTTACAGTTAAAATAGTAGAAATAATGGATTTTAGATCTTGAATTTCTTGCTCGACTTCTACGAGGAAGTATGAACTGAGAAATCTAAATATAACCCGCGTTCTTGTTCTGTCAGATTAAGCGAGGAAAATATCTGAGAAAAGATATTTTATCTTATCTTATGAGAATAAAAAGAATGATATGTTTTCTAAGGAGCAAGTTTAACCGCTTATGAATGACAAACAAGAAATCGCACAACGTCAAAATCACGTGATTACTTTCTATTCTGTCATAAATAAAAAATTTTAATGTAACTTAATGATTCAGATTTCAGCAAAACTAATGTCGTTCATTATGCTAGATGTGTGTGGTTCAAATACATATATATCCAAAATTAGTTTTAAATTATGTAATTTCTCCTTTTATGAAATCCAAATAATTTAATTAATTTATTAATGATAAAATGTTTAATTAATGCCAATTTTCAGCAATATATTAAATGTAATCAACTTTGAATTCTATGTGTAGCAATATGCTCAATTGTGAAAGGTCTTTTGCAATAAATTTCTGATTTCTATTTAAACCTTCTCGTAATAAGACTTGTTTTTCTATAATAAAAATGTCATTACACACTATTGAACAAATGAATTTTCTAAAAAGTTAGAATAATAATAAGGTACGCACACTTCACTATATTCACACAGATAGAATAAATATTATTAATTATAGAAAGTAGTTTTCTCTTTGAAACAATTTCATTGCATCCAATGTCAATTTGAGGATTACAATTATTAAGTGGGATACAGAAACTGATAATATAGCTTATCAGTTTCTGTATCCCACTTAATATCAAGAACGCTTTGACTTTCTTGATCTTCAATTCCAGTGTGAGCCCAACATCTTAATTCATAAGAGGTTGCATTCATCATTTCCATAGCTTGTTTCTTGGATTGTTCTAATTCTTCTTGACTTTCAACACTGATTGTTAAATTGTCAACACAGAAATCTTGATTAAGTTTCTCCACAGTCGTCTGAAGAGATTCAAGTTGGTACTCAGGTAAACTAAGATGGTGACATATGCTGGCATTCAAGAGAAATGGACTCGAAGTTACTCCGAAGATAACTCGACAATGTCTGAAGAACTCTAATTTTGATCTATCCTCAATATTCCACCACAAGAATCCCAAATAATCACGATCCTCAGGTAGGACACTCAACTCTAAGAAATCTTGTTTTGTATCAACTATAACTCCTATTGCTCCAGTACGAAACCTTAAAAGGAGGGGGAAAATCTGCTCTGAAAGACTTGGTCCAACACTTAAACATTCACTTAAAAATGCGTAACCTGATCGTTTGAAGGAAGCATCAAATACGGGACAAACTTTAGTTGTAGTACTTGATGGTTTAATGACTGGCCTATGGAGAAGGTAATGGCCGGAAAGAATGGTTCGAAATTTCATTTTCTGGTATAGAATCTATAATGCCATTCCTTTGCCATTTTCTCAAAACATCATCGTAAGCCTCGAAAATTTTAGTAAACGTTTTATTACTAAGCGCAATCTTGATTCAGCAACATCATACCTATTATACACAGATGGATGGCCTGTCAACCAAGGTAAGGCGACTTCGTATCTGTGATCCTTTCTCTTAATTGTTTCTTGAAAATGGACTAAAATCTCTTCTTCCAACAACTTCACAGCTTTATGTTTTGTGGGTTCGACAATACCTAAATTTTCTAATTCCCAAATCTTTGGTATTTCAAAATTTTGTAAGCAAAAGGTTACCATGTTTACTGCAGTTGTCTTCTTCTCACTTCCCAGAATACTCCATCCAAGGCTAGTTTCAATAGCAGATATACCTGATTTCAGCACTTCGATTCTTCCGGTTAGTATTCTTCCAAGTACATCAGCCCCAAGCAGAAATCTTATTGAATATCTCAATGATATTGGAGATTTTCTTCTCCAATATCAGTTAAGACAATGCCATGATTTTCAAGTTCAGCTAGCAAATGCTTATCACGTACTCTTGGCAGCATTGTGCAAATTTATTGTCTGATCAAGCACTGACACTTGACAAGAAAACTCTTTATCGATTCTCTCAAGGTTGATTAAATAGCTATAATGATTAGCTTCAGGAGTTCGTCCTCCTCCAAATAAACCTTTGGATAAAACTTCCCTATAGGTGAAAGTCTAAGTTCTCTTGCTAAGTCCTTTTCTATGTAAGAAAGATGAGAACCGTCGTCCAATAAAGATCGTACATACTGACTTCTTCCTCCATTTTTCAGTCGTAAAACAAGAATTTTCAAATAGATTGGTTTTATATAGGAAGGAATCGTAAAGAGTGTGGTTATAGTTTTTTCCCTCTTATCCTTTATAGGAGGAACATTACTTCTAGAGTTATGCAAATCAGGAGATAAGATTGCATAGTGTCTCTTTGAACAAATGACACACCGTACATTACTATGATATTTTTTAGCCATATGTCCTTGTTTTAGGCAAACTAAACAAAGTCCCTTTCGTAAGATACTTGACTTCTTTTTCTCCATAGTCATCGTACCAGCTTTACCACAATCTTGACTTAAGTGAAAATTTTTGCAAAACACGCATTGAATTGTTCCTTGTGTAGCAAATATAAGAGCAGAAGCAGAAGGAATTTCAGGCTTTTATGAATTAACTACTTCTTTTTTAACCTTACTTTGGCACCCAAATCCAGATCTTGCCAAGTTAATCATTTCTTCACCATTAACTTCCTGCCTTAAGAAAGCCATAATATTTTCCAAAGATCTTTGACTGTTTCCTGGAAGCCCTGCGTCTTTATTCAAAATGCTGGATGTTCTACGCCTCTCCCAAGCTCTCAACACATCCTCAGGAAGGCAAGATTCCAGGAACACATCCTCAGGAAGGCATTTCCCTCAGGAAGGCATTAGAGGCAATAAAAAATCTGCAAACTTATCTTTAGATCTACCCAACGTGTCTAACGCTCGTAGACGCGACTTTAGTTGATCATATAAAGTTGTTAAATCAACACACTTCCGTCCACTAACAGCATTTTTCATTACCATCTCAGGTAATTCTTTTACGTAAACTTGAACTAGTAAATCTTTTCTACCGAATCATTCCTTGAATAACTCAATCGCTTCAGGATAATTTTCAGCCGTAGACGGGAAACTCCTTGTTAAACTGGTAGCTCTAGTTCCAGGAACAATCACCGAGATCGAATATTGGAATTTGTCTTCAAGTGGCATGTCTTCATCTTCGTGAATTCTAGAAAACTCACTCCACAGAATCCCAAGAAAGATTTTATATCGCAATCAAATTTCTTTAATTCTAACTTAGACAAGCGATATTTTCGATCACAAGATGATTTAACCGATTGTGAATTAGTATCATTTTCGAAGTTTTCAATCTTCGATCTCAAAGATGATCCTTATAAATTTCGGCCTCACTAAAATCTTTAGAATACATATCTTCTTTGTTTCTATTAAGCAACAGCTCAAAAATATATTCCTGTATCGTATCTAAACGTTAAAATCTATCAGTCAGGTACGTACTTATTCACGAAGTTTAATAACATCTACTTTCGATTACGTGATTTCCTCATCAATAGTCTTTGAAGTGATTGTAAATGTTGTGCGTAAAGCTTTTCGTTTCAGTTTCAAGGCTTCCATAATTAAAATACTTAAAGAAAGCAACCAAATCCATAAAATAATTTCGTACCTTGTTTATAGATTTTGTTTAAATCTTTAGAAGCAGTCCTGTCGCGGACGCCAGATTTCACAAATCGTAATACTTTTTAAAGTTTTAATGCTTTATTTGAAGCACAACATTGAATTTCACTGCACAAGCATAAATAACTATTTACAAGAAATATTTAAAACGTCAGACATAGTCAGAAAACGTAACATATTTTTAAATCCGTAACTAAAATTGATATAGTAAATAGAATGAAAAAGTTGCCAAACCCAAAATTATAATTAATAGAAATTTACGAGCATATAAAACACTAACAGGTGGTGTTGACAATACACAATGACAGTGGCAACATATATATATATATATATATATATATATATATATATATATATATAATATACATATATATATATATATATACTGCTTGCGCCACAGCCTACCTTGTCTAAAGGTCCGGCGCACTGACCCCTAGACAAGATCAAGGCGCACTGATATTGGTTCGAATCCCTGTTTGGGTATGAAAGTACTCTCTCGCTCCTGTCTTTTTCTTGTGTGAATAGTTGCCTACCCTATAAATGAGTGCCAATGACGTGTGTGTACTGAGAAAGTCGGACTCCACATTAAATTACGGTTCAATTGGAAAAATGGAGCAGCGCACCCTATATTGCCAGCCTAACTAGCACAAGACAACTGCTGTTTATGACATTTTCAACTGTAATTTTATCATTGATAATTTTTTTTCCTAATTTCAGTTTTATATAAGATACTCTGATTACAAAAAATACACTAGAATTTATATCACAGGAAAGTTTAATATAAAAATACAGAAATTTTATTTTCTTATACAGTGACTAATAATTAAAGGATGTTTCGAAACTCTTTTCAAACTTAACAGCATTTAAAATTTTATATGCAATTAGATTTTTTTATAAGAAAAAATAAATGCATTATTTGTAATACAGAAGTTGAAACTGTATATTTTCATAATTTTAAGGCTGCTGTATTGATAGAATAAGCTTCCCTTTTGCTCCTTTTGAGTGGATGATTTCTTCGTGGGCTTGGAATGCCTTCTCAAGAGGATAAACAACGTTAATCACGGGTTTCACCCAACCTTTCTCTATGCCATCAAGAATTGCCCTGGATGTTTCCTTCCATTCATCCTATAAGAACAAACTATAGAAAAGGAAGTAAAACACACAATAATATTATGAATTTAAAACCAAATTAAAATAGTTTTTGTTGTCGTCATTACTCCTAATCTCTCTTTCTATAATATTATCCCAAATAAAATAACTAGAAAGTAAATTTTTGAAAAAAAACAAAACTATTACTTTTAATTTATAAAATTTAAGAAAATTGCGAATGAAGTTTTGTAATAAATATTTTAAGTTGGAAGTGTAAAGCCTAATGTAAAGATTTTGACACTGTTTAGTGAACATCTTACCATCATAAGATTGTTTCAAGGCATTTTAATGTCTACCACTTAAAGTACCCACCGAAAACACTTTTCATAGATAATGGGGAGCATTTACATGTCACAAACGAGGAAACCTAGAAAATTCCCAAATATAAATCCCAACAGCCTTGTATGCAGAAGGCAAAAGCAGGACACTGATTTCCTGTATTTCAACAGTGATTGTGATTAATCAGGCAATTAAGAGTTTTTCTCGTTTTTTTTTTATTGTAAGTGAATGTTTTAATTATAAAATTTTCCTACATTCATAATATATAGTATACATTTTCTATGTACATAGAGTATAGAATTTTTCTTATTCAAAGTGTTGAAGTGCCAGATTTTGCAAAGTTTACGTTGTTCCGTGCATAACTCTTTCTAGTGTATTAACTATATCTCTGTAAAGCTTAAAGCGTAAAACTAGAAGTAGATGTGCTGAGAACAAAGCGATAATATTCAAATATATTCAGAAGTTAGTGAAAAAATTTTTTAAGTTTTGTACCAACTTAATTTAAATAATAAAAATGAAAGCTGTGAAGCTTAAAAATTTGCATTCTCTTAATTCTTAATTTGAAAATCTTACCTCTGCATATCTATAAATTTTTTTCTCCAAAAGTGTTATTAAAATAGTGACGTGGTTTTTTTGTGTAAAGATAAAATATAAAATAATTATTTTCAATTGATATTTTTTCCAAAATTTTGTAGGGTGATAAATATTTTCAGCGGTAATACAAACTAAAAGATCGCTATAATAAAGTATGACCTTTAAATAGCCTTCGGTATCTAAATTAGGTGTTACTTTATGCTAGTGAAACTTGGACCCTAAATAAGGTTTCACAATAATCACTGGATATGTTCGAGAGAAAAATTCGCAGAACTTTGTCCCCAACCCGGGTTCGAATCCCGGTTCGTGCATGGATGTTACTTTCTTTCTCTATTCTCTCTGTGTTTCTCTGTTCTTTCTTCTATGGTGATATATGAATTTGACCACCCTATAAACGGGTTTGTGGTGGTATGGCACGGGCAACGCTACTCGCCTCTGTGACTTGCTCCACAAGTGCCCGTTGGGTAAACGGCTTTGTTGTGGCATAGGGTTCGTCACCCAAGTGCCCGCCGTTGGGGAAAAAAATCTTTGTCCCAATGCAGGGAGGGAAAAGAGTACTTTGTAGAGCCACATACAATTTTGAACCATACAAGTTGTATAGACAACCTCAGATAGCAAAAATTATCAATAGTAACCAAATAGTTTATTTTGGTCATGTTTGGAAAAGCCAAGACAATAATCCCATAAAAAGTTTATCATTTTAAAAAATCTGAGAAATTTGGGGTTATAGGAACTAAATACCCAATAGATGGTTACCTAGTTGGTATTTAGTTATATATTAGAAAGGTTACCTATATACCCACTAGATGGTTGGATGAGACTGAACGAGACCTAAATACTTCAAAAATAAAGAACTGCGGAGGAGCCCCTACTGATAGAAGATGCTGTGGAGGAAGAGTGTGGTTGAGGTAGCCAAGGTCTGTAAAAGGCTTGTGAAGAAGAATTTCTATAATGATTTTAATAATTTACTTTTAACAATACAGTAAAGAGACTATTACTGAGAATCCCGATTAAAGATTTACCACAGTAACGAGAATATAATTAAAAAAAAGTCTGTCTTTAGATTTGCTAATTTGGGAAATACTCGCTCATAACTGTTTACATAAAATAACCTTAAATGTATTAAAGTTATGAATCTTGCTCTGTTTCCTTAATGAAAGATTAATGAAAAAGATAGAAAATAAACATACTTGAGTGCAATTAAACAAGTTTATTCCAATTACTTCTAATTCGGGAGCCATTGTTTTCCTTGGATTTAGTGTTAAGGATCCACGGCAACCAACTATCTAAAAAATAAAAATATATAAAAGAAATTTAGCCATCGAAGTGTATTATAAGTGCTTGCTTTTTTCTCAATACTTTTTGAGTACTTGCTTTTATCTCAATACTTTTTCAATGACTTTTTGTGATAGAAATCTCATGAGAACATTGTAACAGAAATGATCAAACATGTAAAATATATGTTGAAGAGATACATAAAATTAATGTGTGTTTGATATAAATTAAATAATGCGTAATTATTTTGCTAAAATAACAGTAATTTTATTCTTTAAAGTAATGTTGTTTTTTTTGAAACACTATAAGTTTAAAAATTCCATTATAATAGCATGTGGTTATTGAATAATTATTTAATATTGGTGAGGAAGAAAATCTAGAGATTATAATTTTAGTTAGAATGCACTCATATAACTATTTAAAATAATTCCTGAATACAGTAGTATTCATTATGATAATGTTGTAAATTATGCTTCTTTGGTTAGCACAATGCTATATATATTTGCTTATAGTTTCTCAAGCAGTTCCACTAAAAACCAAGGTAATTAGACATAAAGAGAATGTATAATCATTTATTTTCATGTAATTTTTATTCAATGTAAGTACAATAAACGCTTGTTTTTACAAATATCTAATTTACGAACACTCATGATTTTAAACTAATACTGTTTTCTAACATGGTCCCGTAGACGAAATGTTAATTTTAACATCCATTTATACGAGCTAAAATTTTAAAAAATCCCATTTTGGTTACTAATTTTCATGCATCGTTTGTATCATATTTTTTTTCAAATGTAGTGTTTTTATTTATGTGCGAGAACGTTTGATCGGCGTCTTCAGTGAAGAGTCAAAAATCTTTTGAATAATGGATATCTAATTTGTATGCATTTATAGGTGATGAATTCCTGAATTTTTTTAAGCAATTCGAGTAATTCCCATCTAATTCCCATCTTACAGCTCATGCCTTAAATCATAATTAATAGCAACAGCAACAAGTATTATAAATATGCGTGCCAAACATCCTGGTTTTAAGGCAAAATCCTAGTGTCCCAACCGGTTTACTTCACGCCCTGTAAAAAATTAAATTTGATTTCATGGATGATCAAAAAAGTGTAAAAATGATTAACTGTGTAGGATTATTTAGAATAATTTGTCATTTATTTCTGTACTGTATTAAAAGGGAAAACCATAGATAATCTGCTAATAAATAATATTGTCATCACATCTTCTTGTTTCAGGAATCGTGGCCATGCTGGAAGTTGTGAATGCTAAGGAGTATTTGCGGTCAAATTGGAATCAGTGAAAGCAAGAAGAGACTACCAGTCATGCGATTATTCCAAGTGAAGAAAAATGGCTCAGGCTGTTTGGTCACTTCAAGGATAATTACATGGCAGCTCTCAATCTGATAAAGATAGTAGAATATGCCTTCTGCTTACTTGGAGCATCAGCACCAATTGAAAGTATTTTCTATGATGAACATCGTATGGATTGATGGTAAAAATTTGATACTTACGTATTAACGCTACCGCAGTCAGATTTGGCAGTTTTTAACTGCCGTCAATCTACACCTAAAATTTTTGCGACAAATCATAAAATAAAACACTTTATTTAAAACAAAGTAGTCAGTTGGATTTTGGACGAAAATGGATATATGAATCTCAAAGCTGAACAAAATGGAATTCTGGTTCCCTCAAACCAGTTCTCTTTTCTAAGTCCAACTTGCTGATCACCACTGTCTTAAATTGCACTTCCAAAACTTACAATTACCAAAATAAAGTTTCATGTCATGGGAATAGGTACATTTTCGTCTTTTCGGTAAAATATTTCTCTCCTGAAGAAATGAAATTGCATTTTGTTCTGCTTGTGGCAAGTCCCTAATACGCATTTTCTTAGCACTAAAAAATAGCGTCAAAAATCAGCAAACAACAAAACATCCAAAAGATAACTGCGTGTGCGTGCAAACAAGATTAGTCTTCATTGGCGCATCGTGTAGATTGGCGGCAGTTAAAAATCACCAAATCTGACTGCGGGGGCGTTAATACGTAAGTACCAGAAATTTAAATATATGTGGTTAATGGATTAAACTTGTGAAGATTTTTACTAGATTAAAACCACAAAAATGATCATCTAAAAACATTTTGGATAATTGTAAGTAATACATTTTTATTCCTTATAATCAAAGTGTTTTTTCTTATTTAAGTAACTCACAAATATTAAGGTGTCGTAGATAAAATATTTAAATTTATATTTTTGTTAGTTATTATTTATACCCGGTACCTTTTGGGGGTCCTGGGTAATATTTCATGGTCCCTATTGAAGTACTTTTGCCCGAAATGATTACGGCTGGTAACTGTCGATTTAAGATTGGAAAAGTGTTGCAGAAAAAAACGATTTCTTAATCATTTTGACTTGTAGGTTTTTTAAAGTGATAACATAATGAATGAGAATGAAAAAACTTTCAAATATTAAATATGAAGAAAGATCTGTAGTTTGCATAACAAGCAGATGAATAGTTAACATGACTTGGGTATTTTTTTGAAGAAAACAAAAGTAAAAAACTTTCCTACATTAAAAAAAAAATTGAAAAATATTTTTTTTAAAATGTAATTTTGAAATAGAAAAAAATAAATGAATACTTTACCCGATTTTCTTTGAATAAAATAAATATATGATTTATTTATAACAACATATTTGGGGTTTGCGCTTGTTTCTAATATAGTGCATTTTAATTTTTTTTTTTTTTTTTTTACTGATATTTATTTATAAAGAGAAATAAGTTTAGTAAAAAGATTAGTTGTAATGTGCAAAATTTATTTTTCGATTTTAAGATATATTTTATTGTTCATTACGAGTTTGTAAGAAATGAGCATTTACACTTTTTTTCTCATCAAATTTTGGATTTATAAAAACGTTAAAGAGTTAATCAAAATAAATGTTTACATAATTTTTTTTACGGAAAGTTTTTTGAGAAGCAGAAATTGTTCCGCATAGCGAATTTAGATTTAAGTATTTAAGGATATTTATACTTACAATGACGCGACCTCTAGGGGAAAGAATATCTAAATCTTTATCAAGATTGACATCGGCTAACATTTCAATTATCACATTAACTCCCGTACCATCAGTTGCTTCCTGTTAAAAATCTTAAAATTATAAGAAAAATATCTGATAAAATAATTACTTTACATCCATTCACAACTTAATATATAAAATTGTATAAAAAAGAAGTATATTTCTAATTAATAGAGTATATATATATCGCATTAATAGAATATTATAAATTTTGTAAAATATATAGAATTGTTCATTTATGGTGCACTAAATAATCAGTCATCAGAAACTTCGTTGAAAAATAAGTGGTAGCGTCAAATAAATTTTAATGGATATGTTATAAGTTAGTATGTTCAGCATACATTATCTTTAAGCCATAATGCAAATATTAATTGGTACAAAAGTAAGAATGAATTAAAACTGTAATATTAAAATAAAACAAGGTATATTATATTCTTAGCCATTTTATTCTGCTACTAATTGTCTCAAATACAGATAAAACAAAATAGTACTAGAGACAAATTTTAGATGAAGTAGTTGATGAAATAGTAATTATTTTAAATCTTTAAAGCTATATATATACTTAACAATTATATAAATACTATACTATTGTTAGGTAGTTGCTATTAAAAGATTGGATTACTTTTAATATTTAGTAGATATGAATTTCTATAAATATTATGTTACTCATTTTTGTTTAAATAATGCATGACTAAAATATGATGATTTGATAGCCATAAACACAAATACAGTGATAGATTTTTAAGTTTTAGGTTTTCTCTCTCTGGATGTTGTTTATGTAATACCGTTCTTTATTTATTTTCTATTTCTAGAGACTTGGTAGCCATTAATATTTCTACCCTTTGAACTATTTCAAATGATTTTTCATTTACACACACACACACATATATATATATATGTGTGTGTGTGTGTGTGTTCAAGAGAATTAACTCATGTTATATTTTCCTAAATTTTATAGTACATTTTTTCTTACATAAATGAGAAAATAGGCAAATTATTTACATAAATATAATAACCTTGTCTACTTCATCCTCCGAATTTTTGTCCAGGGTAAAACTGAAAATATCTGCACAAAATGAAATGAAACTTATATCAGTATATCGTTTTTTGACTAATTTAAGAATATTTCATTCCGAAATTTTGATCGCAGCGCTTATAATTAATTAAAAACATAATTATCACTTATGTGTGACAAGTGGTGGGATGTAATTGACACTTCATTCGGAAACTTTTCTTACTTGAATATAAAAAAGTGTTAGAATTTTCCCCCCTTCTTTTTAAAAACCGCTATCAATGCATTCATTATCTCTGGGAGAAGAAAATAAAATATATTTACAACTTCGAATTCTATTTCGTTCCCACATTCTCAAAATGCAATTGTTTTTACAAAAATATAACACTAACTTTTTTCAATTTTTGAAAAAATATTTTTTAAAGTTTAAATGGCAGATTAGACTGCAGACAGAATAAGAAGCATCAAAACTCAGATAACAAAACAATCAACTCAGATAACAAAACTAAAACTACACTTGGTCTATAAATCATTCTTGTGCCGAGTTATCCAATTTCTCAACCAAAATTGTTTCGAGTTCAGTATAGGACAACGACTCAAATGATTCGCGTCCACTTAATTTCACAGTTGGCAAAAAAGGATTTGATAGTATTTTAATACGATATAAAGGATTTAGAGAAACAATCGTGGCAAAGCGAAGTGAAAAATGGCAACAGATCTTTAACCAGAATGGAATATCTATGCTGTTGTTTCTAATCCCAGATGGTGTAGCTAAGCTAAATCATCTCCATAAAACCAAAAATCATTAATAAGTCTAAAAATAGGATTCTCCAAAACCTCGTTCACAGTAAAATTCAGACAGTCAAGAATATGTCTCGTGAAGGCCTGTTCAGTCTTGCACCAGTGACACTCCAGAACGACTTTCTGGCCCTGTTGAAAAGAATTGTTGGAATATTTGTAATTTCATCAATCCATTTCTTGTTTTTGTTTCCCTCTTTTATATTTTTCCAACAATTCTAAGGCATTTTTTGACTGTCGTGGTGCAACGTAGAGCCATCTCCTCGCAATGCACACTAGGTAACAGTAGATGATCTACAACTTTAATATTATATGCTGTTCTAAAAGAATATTGAAAAAAATAATAATTGATATTCATGAAGTATAGGTAGACGCGTTTCCGCTTTTAGCTATACGCCACTGGAGGGAAATACGTAAGAACGTGGATGAAAAGAATTCTGACTTTAAGGCTCTTCCAGACCTACGTGAGAACTTCTGTTGTCTTGTCGCCCCATCTGGTGTTAGTTCTCAAAGATTGTAGAGGGGAGTATCCCAAACATTATTATTGGTTGAAATTGCTTGTCAATCAATCCTTCGAAGTTAGCGAGTCTGCCAGATTTGGCGCGTTATATCGTGAAAAATTAAAGTACTAACGCCATAAAAACAGCCAAAAAGAGAGTTTTAAATTTGCTCCTAACAGATGTTTACCTCAAATTACCCTCTGGGTTCTTAGAATAGGGGTGAGGGAAAGTGGGTCAGTACAAATGCTCAACGAACTGACACCGGAATTACCTGTTGCTGTCTTATGGAAAATTAGCTGCCAGTGATTCTAAAGAAAATATTATTTATTTATATTTTAGAATTTGGTTTTTATTAAATTATTTAAACGCTTTATAACTAAAAAGAGTTTTCAAGCATTGTACACCTCATTCGATTTCGTTTTAATTTTTACATAAGTTTCCATCCGTTGCTAAAACATCGTTTTACGATGGTGTTAATTGTTTTGTTAGTGTTCAATTTTTTGAGTATTAAAGTGTAGAATTTTACGTTTAAGCTAAAATTTTTATCAGAAAGAATTTTGTTAATTCGTTACTTTTATTTTATATCGGTTTAAATTTCTTTCTATTTTCACTGAATTTGTTTATGTTTGTCTTTTTGTTCATAACTAGATTAGAATTTAAAATATGTTTTGTGAAAAATATATCTACTTTATATTAAATTGTAGAGAACTTAAATTCTTTATGTTTAAACTAGCAATATAAATTCATTGAACTGAATGTAAAATGAATTAAAGGAAATACAAATGGATTAAGCAAACACATTTAGTGTTGTAACTCATATTTATTTATTTTCTGGACTTTAACCTTTCCTTTTGGTAACACTAAAGTTATATTTTTCTAATTCAAAGTTTAAAACGAAAGAGAACAAGATTCTTCTATCATTTAAGTTTGCGAAATTAATTATTAAAATGGAAATATGCTTGTTCTCTCTATTTGTAAATAGTGTATTATAGTGTAAGCATTGCTTTGTGTGAATAAAATATTTCAAGAGAACGCATATCTTTTTTCTCTAGCCGTAGCATTCAAATATAAGACATTGGATTTACTGTAAATATATTTAAAAGCCTAGTCATGAAGTTTTGAACTTGACCTCGTTGCCTTGCAAGCAACGACATCATGCTCGAGCGGATCTATATCTAATTTTAACTAAATTTAAATTTCTTAGTTAATAGCCTGTATATTCTTAATATTTTGAATTATCATAAATACCAAATTAAATTGAATAAATAAAAATAATTAAATTTAAAACTAATTTATTTGATAACAATCCACATACAAATTCATCAATTCAAAATACGTTCTATTTGAATAATTTCAATAATTCTATAAATATTACATATATAGAACGTAATCATAATCCATTTTTTTGGAATGAATTAACATGTTCTTATTTATCACAATACTCCATTTAAGGAATTTTATTCAAAAAGTCTTAATGCACTGTATTATTATTTTTGAAACGAAACAATAAAATTTATTATACAGTAATAAATCGAAATAGTTTTTCTTAAATGCTCGGTTGCCTTCAGGAATTTAATCCTGTTTACTTGATATCGTTACAGCATTGAACAGGAATTTAATCCTGTTTACTTGATATCGTTACAGCATTGAACAGGAATTTAATCCTGTTTACTTGATATCCCTTACAGCATTGAAAAGGAATTTAATCCTGTTCAATGTTGTAAGGAACGAAAGTGGTGGCAGCTTATACAGTAGGGCACCCAGTAGGTATGAACCCTTTGCCTCGAAAGTGAAAGACACACAGAGAGAAAATAACATCCATATCCAAATTAGAATTTGAACCTGGGACTTTCTGCTTAGAAGTTAAGGACGCTATACACTCCGTCATCGGTCGGCAAATGGCAATAAATATACTACATAAAAATTACTTAGTAAGTTATGAAATTACTTCTAACAGATATTTTAAAAATTAAAATCAAAAGTATTTAAAAACCATTTACCATAATATTTTGCATATAATTTTTTTCCTTATGATTAAACACGTAATCCGCTCCACTTTTTTTAACGACATTTAAGCCCTCTACAGTTCCTGCTGTGCCAACAACTTTCAGTTTTAAATTTTTGGCAATTTGGACAGCAGCGAGACCAACTGCTCCACTTGCTCCATGGATCAGGACAGTTTCTCCTGGAACACATTTTGCCCTGAAGAAATTTAAAATTACATACAAGTCATAACGTGTGAAGTTTAGTTTTCAGTTCTGAGTTAGATGTATTTTAACGATTAAAAACAATTTACTTTTTGTTTTTTACTATCACTTATTACAAGGGCAAAAATATAAATTTATAAAAAAAAAAGAAGAAGAAGGTCGACAGTATTAATACATTTCTTCATGCCTGTATGCCACATTTTTTTCATCTTTTTGTTTTTATTAATGTAACTGTGAAATCAAATTATCTTTATTCCTAAAGTTTCTAAAGATCTTATAATTAAATTTTGTAATGTGCTTTCATATTATGTTGCTGCGTTTTCTCAAATTCTAGTTTGTGGTTATTTTTATCAAATTTTAACTATGTTCGCAGAGCTTTATATCATAATCAGAAAGTTGAGAAATAGAATGCTATGGTTAAGTTTAGTTTTTCAACTTCATTAATTCTATTTTCCACATGAAAATCACAAAAGCATTTTCAATATTAATTAATAAATTTTTGCAATATTTTCCTTGTAAACAAGGTATGCTTTAACTAACTTAGTGTATTTAACTTCAGCCATGAAGAAGTCAATGCACATTAAATTTAATTTGTATTGGATGGATAATTTATGTATGAAAACAAATTTGACAAACAATATTTAGTTCCAGTAACTGAAACGAAATAAAAGCTGGTGAAAAAAATATTAGATTTATTATGTTCAAAATGTATTCGGTTGATACGTTTTAGGCACTAACACATGAGAAAAGAAAATTCCATTAATAATTTAGCTTGCTTGATCCTCACTACTAATTTAGCACACATTGAAATTAGAATAATCTTTATGTATTGAATTGAAAGTATTGAATGAAATTATGGAAACTTATGTTTGCAATTTTAAATTCTATATGTTTAAACTAATTTTAGTATTAATAAAATCAAATATACACTGCCCAACGTTGAAAAGGCAACACCAAAAATGAGAGGCAAAAAAAATATGTAAATTTCGGAGTAGACGTATTATCGAGGTATGCAAATGATTTGAAACACGCAGCTCTCCAGGCTACGTACGATGAGATATATGGTGAGGAACCACAGCAGAGTAGACAATATTCGCACCATTATTACTGCTTGGAAAATAATCTTTGAATGTTTGTTCTTGTTGAAAAGGATGCATGTAATTTAAAAAAGAAATACCAGGCCATCGTCGACGAAGTCAATTCCAGCAAACACACGAATTTACTAGGAACATGGTGATTGGACTGTGAAGGCATGTTGGTCCTTGCGGCAAATTGCAGTTGAAAGATACCTGGATGCGTCCTCAGAACACTGGCTGTGGCGATGATGGTTGGAACAAGGAACTGTGGGACGTTTGCGGGTTGTTTGTGAAACCAGAGTGACATCAGCACGCCTGGATTGACATGTCCAACGAGAGGGTGGTGGTGGGCCTACAGAGCACGTCTACCGAAATTCTGCAGCATGTGCAAGACACCCTGGATGGTCCCATATCGAACAGAACCCTTTGCAGTCCATAAGTTGCTAATGGTCTGCACTTATGGTGTCGATTAAGAAGATGCCATTGACTCCTCAGCATAAATGCCAACGTCTAGAATGGTGCCGTATTTGACCGATGTGGACTACAGAGTGGTACAGGATCGTCTTTCAGATAAGTCACGATTCTGTTTTTTCAGTGATAGTCACCGTGAACCAGTGTGACGTCGATGTAAACAGATTCACTCTTGAAGAAATTGTGGAACACCTCACCACGTGACGAAGTGGCATCATGATTTGGGGCGCCATTGAGTATGATTCTGGGTCAGTTCTAGTTCGTATTTAAGGCCTATGATAGCTTAGCGTTACGTAGATGATGTGCTGCGATTCTCTTACCTTCAAGGGGTACCCAATGCCCTTTATCAGCCGGATAACACCTAACCGCATATTGCTAGCATCAGCCAACATGCCCTGCTAGGTGTACAGCTGCTTTTCTAGTTAACGTGTTCGCCTGATATCTCATCAATTGAACATGTTTCGGATATAATCGGAAGCCATTTGAAGACCCTGCCACTGCCTTCTTTAGAAGACACCCGTTGGCAAATTGCTTAAAGTAAATGGAGAGCTATTCTTCAGGACGCCCTCCGTACTCTCATTTATTCTGCGCCTAGTCATGTTGCATCGTGTATCACTGTCAACGTTGATCCTATAACCTACTGACTCAACCCTGTTCTCCTTTTGTGTTATGTTTATCATTTCGAAATACATATCACTTATTGTTCATTGCTGTCTATCTCTGTTTACTGAGATTTGCCATTTTCTGGTAACTGCTTCTTGGTGTTGCATTTTCAATATTGGGCAGTGTATGTTATCATAAATATGTTGGCTAAGTTTATTTTCATGGAAAAGAAGTGTCATGAACTGTAAAACCAAAAATTATGTCCATTTTATCAATACTTGGTATTTTACTTAAGATAATTATTTAATTATTTTATAACATTATTTTTTGGAATTTTATTTATATTATAAATGATGTATATTTTTATAATACAAATAGCGAATCAAAAAATTTCGCAATGTACTTGGCTATAACTAATTTTAATGTAACAAATGAAAACTCATAAATGAAGTAAGTGGAAAATATGCAATAATTACTTAATTACTAATGCTCGATATGCTGTAAAGTATGGAATTCCTAAAGCTGCTCCTTCTTCATAGCTCAACTTTTCATCCAAAGGAAACACGTCCTCTTCATCAACTGCTGTGTATTCTGCATAGGTACCATACTGTCCTAGGCCATGGCTACAAATGAAGACTCTCTGTCCAACCTTTATAAGCAACAAGAAAAATTTTATTTGAAATACAAATCATATTGAACATTAAAATATTTAAGCACAATATACTTTCAGAAGTCAAACTCCAGCTATACTATTCAGTTCTGCTCGATTAAAAAAATTCATAAACTCGTCTTGGCAACTAATCCAGACAAAAATTATCTACTCCTCTTTTAAATATACTTTGAACAAATATATAGAATATGCACGAGACAAGTTCGCATAATCACCAGAAATTCTTTTAATAAAAATGTATACTTCTCTTATGCTGTTAAATCGTTAAGTATTTCAACAAACCTCTTACATATTATGGGAATCTTCTAATTTACATTTTAACAAAACATAAAAACGCAATTGATTTTGTGTTGAAGATACCATATATTGCCACACATGATACATTGTTTACCAGGAGGAAGACTTCCAAAGCATAATATTACTTCTGCAGAGCTTCACTATGAGGCAGGACGCGTTCTTCCTGCAAACGTCCCTCCTAACCATCTGTAATAAAGACTGAACCTTAACTGCGTATCTAGAACATCCTTTTCAACTGTTGACGGTTCCTATTAACTGTGGAACCTGTTATATTTAGTGCTTAAAGGCTTGTAAGCGGTTGCCAGATCTTGGTAACTAAACAGATTAACATCCCTGCAGAAGGTGCTTCATAGAACAATAGTTCCGCATGCACTTTGAAATTTCTCATGTGTGGTTAATACATATTATGTAGGCCATAGATAGTTTGAGATTCTTTTAGAACCCTTAAGACATCATTCTCCAATCTCAGACAATGAGGTCTTAGAATTTACCGGATCAAGTCATATTCCGATATTTATTATTTGTCCTCTATTGCAAATGATGTAAGCCATCGTGGATTTTTTTTAGGTATTTTCATTTCACTAGAAATTTTACTCACAGATTGTTGATTTCTTTAGTAATCAACTATCATACCTTTCTCGAAATCTAAGATATTTCTGCTGCATGTTACAATGGAAGAAAGTCTTTTCCCACATATTGTGAAACGGTGTTGCAGGAATAACGTGTCGCAGGATAGCATATTACCTTGTTTGTATGAATGCAAAAGCTTGTATATAATTATTTGATGCATGTTTACATTTTAATGATTATAACTACTTTACTAATAACTTTGCATATAACACTTCACTTATAGGGGAGTATAAAAAATAGGCATAAATCCAATAAAATGTTTAATATTGATTTCATTGTGAAATCGAAGTATTTAAACCACTATAATGGAAAATCATACATCATTACACTGCATGCAATTGTATTTTTTTAGGTCTTAATCAATTAATGAATAGATAAATTTTACCTGAAATTTGTTTACATTCGCGCCAACAGAATGGACTAATCCAGCTGCGTCGAAACCAGGTGTGAATGGAAGCTTAGGCAGAACATGAAACGCGCCATCTCTAATATACGTATCAACTGGGTTGACACCAGCAGCCATAACTTTTACTAAAACCTATGAAAAGAGAGAAATTTAAATAAAAATGTTTCCTTTATTTCATTATAAAAATTTCAATAAAAAAGCTCGAAGTGTAAAAGAAATGTCCCCCATAAAATATAATATCTATTTTATTGAACATTTATACTTAATTTCATTTTAAATCAAAAAGCATTTCCCTTATTTTTTATTATTAAAAATTTAATTCATTCTCTATTCTTATAATTTCCTTCTTTCTACTATAAATAATTATTTCCATAAATGTAAATGTTTTAAACGTTTAACAATGATCTCGTGAAATATTCGTTAATAAAGTGCCACCTAAACTCTGATTGAGTTTATGCAAATCATATAGATTCATGTAATACTACTTTTAGATCTGATGACTTTAATGAACATGACATATTATGGAAGTATGAAGATAAAGAGAATTCATGTAAGTAAAGGATTACTAAAATATTGGAGTCATTCGACCAACACATAGATTCGTGACTTTAATCTAAGCTTTCATTCATTAAAAAGGTTTTAAATATTGTTAATCATTAAGGTATTTATTGATGAATATAGTAAATAACTTTTCGAGAAAATAAGTTAACATAGATGGAATGTTCATCCATTCATGTGAAGTAGTGTTTTCATTGTGTGTGTATCTACACCGGTATACTTCACTGTATTTACCTCAGAGTTCAGCAAGTGGAAGCTGTTGGATGAGAATCTTCCTAATTCAGAAGCAGGGATCAAGTGGAAACCCCCAATATTTGATCTGCCACCCTTAGTGGCATTATTTCACTTGGAGGACAATGCGACTAAGACTAATTTAACGTGCCTCAACCGCCTTTAATGAACATGATGTATTTTCAGCTTTGTCAAAATTGGAACTGACTAATTTCTGATAATGCGAACGATGCTCTAACAAACCATGCCACCCATGGTATGAATGTTGACATTGTTGTAGGGTTTTACCACAGTGTGGTAATATTGATATTGATGAGTTAAAAAATGAGGAAGTATGTGACACGCTGCAATCTGATAATAATAAACATACGGTTCCATTAACTTTCTCAAATTTATGTTAGTATAAATAATGTTAAATAAAATTATTATTATTCGAAAGATCTATTTCGAAAAAAAAAAAAAATTATATCTTAAACAACAACGGAAATTTCTTTGCAAATATTACACTTTTATTAATTGGTAACACTTCGCTAGAATTTAATAACTGATTCATCATTTAGTGAAATTTCAAATTAGTATTCAATCCTTAATTGCTATAATAATTTTTCTAAATTTCAAATTTGAGACATATTTTTAAAAAACGAGTAAGAAATTTTTAAATTAATAACATTTAATCGTAAAATTTCAGAAATATTCTGATTAATGCAATATAGGGAGTAATCATGTGTTTCTTCTTTTTTGAGTATTTTGTCTCCTAAAAAATTATTACTTAGAAGCCATAGAAATTTTTTCTAAAAAATAGTTCCAATATTTTTTATATTTTACAAAATTGACATTTTTATTAAATTTGAATAATTTCTAGAACTAAATTCATAACAGCCACATTTTTTCTTAGAAATTCCTTTACGCATTTTTTCATTTATATTTTTTACAATTATATTTTCCTTAAAAAAAGAATAAAATATGTGCTATATTGTTCTAACTTCTATGTTCTTAAAAATAAAATATGTGCTATATTGTTCTAACTTATTGTTCTAACAGAAGTTACTTGTACTAACTTAAGGAAAACTTTATAAATAGATTATGATAAATAAATTTGGCAAGTTCCTGTAAGAATTTAACAGGTTTTCTAAAAACATTTTCTCTATTGTATTGCTAAACTTATTCCAAGAGCTGTTTTATTTTTAATTTTATTTATGCAATATTTTTTTCACATTATCAACAACCCTTTATAATACATTTGGATGATAACTACGCATTTGAAGGTTTCTTAGGATAATCATTTTAGTAACTTAAAAGATTTTATTCTTTTTTTTTTTTTTTTTTTTTTTTTTTTTGTAATTTATATAATCAGAATTATTAATGCTGAATTAAAGAACATTAATTGCTACAATAGTATAAGGAACTTCCATTTATTTTTAAATATATTTAAAAAAAGATTGTTTTTGCTGTCACACGTAATTTTAAAAACACATAATTTTGTAAAATTAATTTATAACATGAATAGGTTCAAAATTTGAATTAATCCAATAATCATGATTAAAGATTTTAGGTTAAAAGTTCAATAATATCAATTACTTTTGCCTTACTTTAAAGAAATTTAATTGCTAAAAATATTTTAAAAAATGGTAAAACATTTAGTTGATAAAATGTATAAAAATAAAAAAGAGTTAAGTAATCTGAAATAAAAGTAGAGTAAAATGAGTTTAATATATATTTAATAAGAATTTTTAATTAAAGAAAAAAAAATGTTTTAAAAATGAAATTGTTACTAATTCCTCCATACGGATATTAAAGATACCGTCACTTATTTAAATTAATTCAAATTAGTTTGTGTTCATTTATTATCTTCATTTTTTATTACTTCAATACTTGTTTTAGCTGACAAGATTTTTTAAAGTAATTTTTAATAATTTCATATGCAACCAAAAATTCCTTGCAACCAAGAACAATGTGAAAATGTTATGTTATTCCAGTTTTACATATATATATATATATATATATATATATATATATATATATATATATATATATATATATATATATATATATATATATATATATATATATATATATATATATATATATATATATATATATATATATATATATAATTCTACGGAGTAGTTTATAGATTGTTTTAACAATTAAAATATTTTAACTAATGCAATAAATAAATTTAAAAACATTAAAACAAATTTTTTTTTCTAAATTTTGTTTGAAAATATGAGTTTTTTTGTGCTTTATTTTTTTTTAACTTAAGACTCAATGTCCTTCAAGAAACATTGCAAAATGGAAAATCTAACCAAGTAATATGTTAAATATACATTTGTTTATACATTCTTAATCCCACATTCTTAATATTCATCTCTTTAGCATCCTCGATGTATCCTGTTATGTTCCATAAACTTTTTTAAAAATATTTAAAAAACATTTTATCCACACATTTATCAGAATTAAATGATTGAGAAGTTCACGATTATGTGGTTATTTATATCTTTAAAATTAAAATTTCAAAATTAACAATTTTCAGAGGAAAGTTGTCTATTTTCACAACATAATATTTGAAAGAAACTCAATTAAATACGCCATAAAATCTGGTTCTGTAGAATCGTTCATGTAATATGTTTCTGTGAATATGACATATAAGAAGAAAAAAAATTTTTTAACATAATTATAGCATAGAATATGTTAAATTCTGGAATTTTTTTCATATTAAGCTTATTATTAATTAAAACTTCTTGGAATAATAATACATTTATAATATATACAATATCATTTTTGTTATTTTGATCCTTAAAGCTTCTATAAAGTGGTATTAAGAGTATTTGAAAGAGAGGTAAATTTAAGAGTATTTGAAATTCTCCCCCCCCCCCTCTCTCTATTCGAAATATCGTACTGTTTTCTTTTCTTTCTTTGTTAAACGCTTAGGCACGAATAAAATCTACTTTAAGATAAAAGTATTTGTTAATTAAGGATACTTATTGTTTACTTAGCTGAAACAAATGTAATATCACATACCTATTCTTTCTTATCAGTCATGATAGCTAAAAATGATAAATATACTTTTAAAATTTAAAAAAAAAAAAAAATATTTTTATATATTATAAAATATGTGTTCTGCGAAATTTAATATTTTCTTATAATTTATAAAAAAAATATCCTCATTTAATCCTTATGTAAAGTTAAAGTAATATTTTAAAATAAATTTTGAAAATTCATCTCATAATAAAACAGAAAATAAATTGATGTTCTTAATGCTTAAAAAAATAAAAAGATATTTTAACATATTGACTACTCAAATTTGAATCCATTGTATAATACTGAACGTCCTTCAAATATCAGAATCCATCTTCTATAAAACGAAGATTGCAAATTATCATATTTTTATTAAATGGAAAAAAATTAACTCTCGGAAATGAAAAGATTTAAAAATAATCTTTTCATTCTTGAGATTTAAATTTTTTCTGTTTAATCAAAAAAAGTATTCATGAAAATCCAAATTCTCATTACTATATCTGATTTTTTTAAGAAGTACTTTGAAACTCAACAATCTTTCTTACTTTTATTATTATTTTTTTAATTATTTTATCAGTTGGACATAATTATTACCCATATTTTGTAAATTCAAATTAACTGATATTGTAAATCAGTAAAAACTCTGAGATAATATAATTTACTTACTATACAAAAATTCAGCCTTTTTTTAAATAAAATTGCAATTTTTTTATTGCTTGCTTTTTCCAGTAAATGTCAAAGCCTTAGTCTAGTGATGCCAATCATAAAAGAGTATTTATTTAATTTAATATTTTGCTGTATATATTTTAATGATATTTAAATAAACTAATGTTAAGTCTCATAAGCATTTTCTTAAATATCATAATATAAGTTAGTCTTAATTGTAAGTTAGTGATTAATACATAAAATATTTCAGCATCCGAACGTAAAAAATAGGTTCAATATCTGCTATATATATATATATATATATATATATATATATATATATATATATATATATATATATACATATATATGTATCTATATATATACATATATATATATATATATATATATATATATATATACATATATATATATATATATATATATATATATATATATATATATATATATATATATATATATATATATATATATATATATATATATATATATATATATATATATATATATATATATATATATATATATATATATATATATATATATATATATATATATATATATATATATATATATATATATATATATATATATATATATATATATATATATATATATATATATATATATATATATATTATGATTCATTGAAAAGAATAAATATTTTTCTATACAAACCTTTTTGGATGAGATTTCAGTCATTTTAACATGTCCAAGTTGCATCACTTGTGGCTGGCCAAATTTTTCTACTTTTATCGTTTTCATGATTAAACAATTTCGCTGTAAAAGTAATTTTAAAAAATTAATTTAAAGAATATTGCGAAATAAAACAGAAGAAGCGAATTCCCCTGTTGATGTTTGCAATTCCTGTAATATGCTATTCCAATTCCTATGTGTGGATTTGAAATATGGGAAATAAATCTTACTCGATTCCTACAAGGAAGTGTAAACTGAATCTCTATAAATAACGCGGGTTCCAGTTCTATCAGATTACTTGGCGAGAATATTGGGTTAAAGACTTTTTTATCTTATCGCGAGGGTTAAAAATTAGTTTATTATCTTTTTCTGAAACAAAAAAGTTTTATTTGTTAAGGAAATGCATTTAAAAAAAAAAAAAAAAAAAAAAAAACACCTAGAAAATTTTTATTTTCTTGAATTGTTTAAAATTTGTGAATATTAATCAAAATTTTGAAAACTTGATGGCTAAAATATTGTTTTATTTTTTATTGATAGACATTCTTGGATGCTTACTTCTGTTCACTGAAAAATCGCTAAACATAACTAAGGGCCTATTAATCTGATACCCGTGTTGTCATTTGTGAACATGATGGATTAGCTTTTTCCAAATGTGCCGTCGTATTCTTATGCTTGAGCAAATGTGTGTGTATTTGTCATACGCTACCTTCTGTGGAAAAAAATTTCATATTATTAAATCTGTGGAATCGAAAGTCCTGCGATCGGTCGTTGAGCCATTACCAGGACTGTAATGGTCTGGATAAATTTATTTCTATTTCAGACCAATGTCAAAATTGAGGGAGTGGATCCTCTAGTGGTGCCCTCTATCGGAGGAGTATTGAGAAAAGTCGTACTTTTACCTTCGTGGTGCTCTGATAAAACGTGGTGATCTAAATAAAAGATGCAGCCTACTGACTTAAATTCGCATAGCCAACGATATAGTGACATTGGCTTGTCCAAGTGTCATAAGTAGCAACAACATTTACGATTCAAGTTAATTATGAGTACTGTTAAAATTTCAAACTAAAATAAATCCTATGTAATAAATTAGCCAGAGATTGACATCCTGCAGCCCTTAAGGCCATTCACAATCCAACTCCGAATAAAAATTCTGCAGACAAACATTGGATTTTATTTATAAGCTCTCCTAACATCATTTTGATTGCTTTTTCAATAATATCATTTAAGATTCAAATTTTTTCTGCTTAGCTCATATATGAATAATAAACTTTAAGTATAAAACCATATTTCATTTTTGTTTTTAGGTAATACCATTTAAATATATGATGTTAAGAAAAATAAATACAATGAATATTTATTTTAGCCAGTGAAATAATGTATAATAAATGTGTACTCTCACAAGGTGCAATATGACTTAAATTTGCCAAATTAAATTTATAATCGGAAATAAAATACAAGATGCCGCACAGACATCAGTACTCAAGAAAGTTTTATCGAAATCAAAGAATCCAAAAAATTGTATTTAAATTTTATTATTGGTGCATAGTTTCATAAAGTCAATATATATTCAAATAAAGCTTTCAATAAGCAGCACTACTATTTTTAGAGTATTTTAGATGATAATTGTAAATTATTTAAAATCTGCCTACAATATATCACATGAAAGACCTGTATTTTAAAAAATACATCTTTCCCTAAAGTTTAATACGAGATTTTGATTAGATTAAAATTTTAGCACATACTATCAGCATCGCAGCCTTTCTTAAATAAAGCCCAAATCTGTAATATGCTTACCATTCATCTCGAACTATGTCAACATATGCCAAATTAGCACTCTTTGAAAATATTGTAAAGGAGATAAAATGAAATTTGACAAATTGTCTGAATATATTCACTTGAATTCCCTTATCTCGCCAAATTATATTTTTAAATTTTTCCGAAATTAATTATTACCATTTTTTTCCAAAGGAAAATTTAATAAAGTTACAATAATCACATCTTTAAAACTATTTTATTTTATTATTCTATTGGTGTTCGCAATTGCTTTTTTTTAAAATAATTAATTTTGACATGATTCTCCAAGGTTAGATTATAGAAAAACGTATTGGGTTACCTACTTCTACACACCATATTTAACATAGTCAATCACTTAACGTAGCACAGATGAACATATTAAATCACATCGTAACTTTGAGCCAGGGTCCAGTCTTGAGACTAAGAGTTGAGCTAGCAGCATCTTTTTTCTCTCATTTTACATTAAAACAAACGGACATTAAATTTTATTGTGCATTACCCTTTCACAGCAGTCTTGATTTTAATTTTAAATAAATTTTCAATTGGGTCACTAATTAAAGCTCACTTATCTCTATAGTACTAATTTATTATTTCCATGATTTTTCAAAAATCTCAAATACAAAATAAGATTATGATTAAATTAAGGATCGAAATTTTAGATGAAAATTAACAAAACGTTCACGTAAATAATACAAGTAATTATTTAAATTATTTTATGAACAGATATGACAGGAGTTGTGTACGGATACTTACAGCAAGCTTAAACCTAACGAATCCTCCTGATTGTTATTTTATTTTTCGTGGAATGAACTAAATTTTCTAACTTAGTTCATTCCACAAATTCTAATTAATGAGAAATTCCCCAACTAGGCAAAATGCACGAAACATTAAAGTAAAAATTTTTAATGCCACTTAAAAAGAAATTCACTAATCAGGAATTCAATAAAACTTCATTATGATCTTTTACTTTTTATAGTTTAATTCCAAAATTCTGTGGATACAAGATGTGAACGATAAATAATTATCAAAAGTTTCTTTTTTAAACAAATTTTTTATATAATTAAAATTGATTGAAAACGCTTAGTCATTTTTACAAATTTCGTGATAAGGAAACACACTTTTGCAAATAAACCAATGATAGATTTTTTTTTCTTAATGCTTTTATAAATTTCTTATATCACGATCTGCAGAAAATTCATTAATAAATTCATTTTGAATGCACATATAAATGTTTTGAACAATGCATTCGCTTATTTTTATACATCTCTTAAATGTTCATTGATTAACTTTTTTTTTTTTTTTTTTTTTTTTTTTTTTTTTTTTTAATAAAATTTTTAAAGTTCAAAATTAAGAAATCTTCATCACATGAACGGAAGGTAAAATAAAATCAAGTATTCTTTCCGTCTGTAGATGCTTAATAAAAAAGTTCGTATAGTGAGTACACCACATGTTACATTATTCCAGCTTACCTTTCGGATCGTCACCGATTTTGAGTTGGTTAATAATTGCTATTGATTGATAGGCAGTTAGAATAAATTGGTCGATAATTGTTATATCATGCATTTTTACAGTTTTCAATTGGTTCTTTGGGTATTTTCTACTAAGATAAATAATTTAAGAAGATTTATTCAAAATGTGTTGTTGGTGATTTCCAGCCTAGTCTGACGAAGTCAGACACATTCATGAATCCTTTTACGTTTAAAAAGTCGAAGAAAGAGGAGAGTAAATTTCTTCCTGAAGGAGATCTAAGAATTTAAAGATGTGTTCAGCAAGAATCCAATGTTGGTGGTATTTTGGACGTAGAATTTTTTATCCTTAAAAAATATAAGACATTCCAGAAGGCCAGTGGCAAGGCTCAAGAGGCTAGAGCAGGGTTTCTTTCACATGAAAGTGTTAGACATAGTCTGATTTACATTCACTATACCAGAAGTGAATAGAGGTGTCAGCCAATCCTTCTTAATTTGGTATTTTTTCTGGAAAATAAGTTCAAGATAGATAGTCTGTGGAGAAGGGCTTGAACGGCCATAATCCTCCTTCACAAGAATATCTGCCTTTTAGTAACAAAAAAGTTTAACGTGGGATGGAATCTCATGGAAGTAAATATCATTTGAAAAGAAATAAACTTTAACTTTATTAATACAGTTACTTGTTTTGTCTCTAGTGTGAATCCAATTATTGAGTAAGAATTCGAGGGCCGTCAAAATTATTTTCTTTCAGAATGAACTCAATATCTTTACAAATTGCAAGATATTCATTTCTGAAAGCGGAGCAGAAGCATTAGTGAATTTACGTAAATGCAATTTTTTGGAAGATTTCATTGTATGTTATAATAGGTTATCATTCGCTACAGGCAAAATTATTGATTTTGCTGCCTTAAGTGAAAATCTTAATAGCTCATTTTGGGATTTTACTTATGACTTATAAGGCTAATTGTCTGAGATAATCTGAAAAAAAATTCATTTTTACCGACGGGAATAGAAAGTTATAATAAAAGTGAACCTTTTAAAGAAACCTTCTGTCGGGTTCAAACAAGCGTGAAGAAAATGTGGCTCAACATTTTTAAAAAGAAGATGCTGGAACGTAACTGAACGGACTATTTTTTGTTAAAAATATAAAAAATATAAAAGAAATAAAATATGAAATCTCTTTGGAAGTCATGTCATAATTTCTATTGTCCTCACTTTTGTGCCACTCTTACTAATATCCCCCTTTCTTACACTGTTATGTTTACTGCATTTTTCATAATAGCAGCACTCATAACTTGTTGAAAAATACTGCTTCGATTATTGTGATTAAATAGAGCTTCATAAACTTCACTCATTGTATTAAATGCTTGTGATATTCTCTAAATTTTCTTTGATATCAAAGTTTATGTATCTCACAATCCAGTTCTAAATACTTCCTTGTAGTGCCTTCTGGATAAAGATTTAAAGATGATCATCATCAAAATTATGAGTGAAAAAGATATCTGGAATTTTTTTGTTCAACACTTTGATAACAAAGATTATCAGTGTCTAATCATTATCATAATCCATCCGATTAATGCCAAAAGGCTGTGATCATTATTATACAATAATAAATATAAATAAAGAGAAAAGAGTCAGGATTTGAATTAATTTAAAAACACTATGTAACTATAGTATATTAATTATTATTATTACCACATAAATATTAGAAATTTAATATAAAAAATGAAATGCGATTTTTGATGAGCTCATAAAAAATATTCATTCTTTGAAGAAATTCAAGTTATTAAAGCTGGCTTAAGCAAACTTATATTTGTTTTTAAATGACTTCCGGTGAAACCAAATGACAAGTCAAATGAATTAAGCTGATTTATTTAATGATAGTGAAAGAAAATTCTCACTAGATAAACTCACGTTAATTGAGCATAGTGATCTGATTGTATATGAATACTTATTTATAATCTAAAATGACCAAGTTGTTGGAGTGGTTAGCTGGTGTTTCAATAATTTCATCTATATGGTATTCATGTTTAGTAAACAACATAGTTTTAAATAAAGACGATTTGCATTCTTGGCTTGTATGAATTTTATTTGCTCTATTTATATTATTGGAACAACTTCGAAATAATGGTCTTTTTATGATTTTTGTCTGGGATAATTTTAGTCATCAAAACAATATATAAGAAATGACATCTGAATGATTTTTATTTCTTGAATGTACAAATTTCACTTTTCGAAAGAACTCTAAAAAAATATTATATAATATTACGAATACATATTGCTGACAGTAATAACATTTATAATAATTCTGTATTATGTTTATTCATAATAATAAATTATAATCCAATTTCATTTCATCGGCACTAATTTTTAACCAACATTTTTAGGCATTCACACACAATACTGTGTATAAATAATACTTTGTGGGGTGAAAACTTTTTGACATAGATTAAAATTTCTGTTAAAGGTTTGAAGATTTGATGACAAAAAGTATTTATTTATAGTATTTTATTTTTCAAGTCAGTAATTTTATGTGACAATTTTAACGCCTATGCAACAAAATTGAAAAGAATTTGATTTGTAATTACTATCTTACTCAGATAATAACCTATTGTTTTTTATTCGTACTGATTATTTATAATAAAATTGTATAAGATAACAAGAAAATTAATTTTTAATTATGAAGTGCCTACTGAGCCTATTTTTTTGCATACCTTTATTAAATATGCTTTATTTGCTAGTAACAATTATACATTAATTTTTTTATTACTTGAAGATTACTTATAGAAGGGAACTTTTATCTGCTGATAATTTTATACCAATGTCAATGTACTTCTCTTTCAGTGAGAAGAATAAGTTATATAATAATAAAGGTATATAATAGTAATCAAATATAATTATACGAATATTAAGAATGACATTGCTCATGTTATTTAGTATTCATTTTAAGTTTAAAATATTTTCCTATTGTCTCTGAAAAATTCGTATTATTTAAAAAAAAAAAACCCCATCAAAATATATAATTAAGAAAAAGCCTATTGTTTGAAGGTTTATTGCTATTTTTACTATAAAAACAAAGGGGTAGTATTGATTCTGAAACTGTGAATTTTTGTTTTGCAACAAAAATTTTACAATATTCCAAAAAAATACCTTACTGAAAATCATTAAAGAAATTTTCTGGAATAGTATGCTGATATGTATATGTAATGAAACACAAGAAGAAATAAATGTTGATAATGATCTAGTAGTTATATAATTGAAATGTTTTTTTCAAGCATTCTAGATTGTATTACTTATATGTTAAGATCTCATATACTGTGGTTAAAAATTAATTAATTCTTTATAATTATGCTTCTATGAAAATTGCAATTAAGTATATATTCCTTCTTTTATATTTTAATTTCATAATATAAATATAACTGTTATGTATGAAACCCATCAACCAATAAATCCCATTTTTTAATTTTACAGAAAATTTCTTGCTGACATCAATGCTTATGTTCTTGCTGTATTTCTTTTATAATGAAACTTCTTAAATTAAATCAATTATTATTTTTTTTCTATACTTGGTTTGATTTGCAACAAACAGTTCTCTAAAGGGAATAAAATTGTTTTCTATGATCAATTTTGTCTCAGTTTGAAAATTAAAAACAAAATGAGCTTTTTAAGAAAATTGAAATTAGAAAAATACTTTTTTGTCACAAACTAATGATGTATGATTGTTCTTCTGGATATAAATTTAAATTGTGATAAGGATAAATATATATGAGTTTGATTTTATTTATGTTTTGTATTTTTTTCAGGTTCCTGTGTATGGAGTAATTGCATTTGGTGTAAGTATTCTTTAAAATTTTTAATACAGTATATACATTCCAGATAATTATATGTATATTTCAAATATTTATGTATGCATCATTTGGAAACCATCAAATTAAAGTAAAATAGGAATGTTTATTTGGATTTAATCTTGAAAATTATTTCATTGAAACTTATTAAAATAGTGATATTAATTAAATATGTTTTATTAAATATTTGTATTTTATTTGAAAAGATAATTTATTAAGAAAAGTTAGATGCATGCTCTTGTTTTAATTCTATTATCTGAAGGAACTTTTTTAAACTTAAATTTTCATTTTTACATATACAAAATTTAAAATTATACATATGTTAATGTATGGCATTCAATATGCTTTTAAATTTGTGAACAACCACCCATTCTGAAAATTGATCTATATTTTTTTTAATTAAATATTTCTGACAAATTTTGTCACCCAGTTGCACATTTGCGAAAATGATAATAAAATGTTAGTGAAAATATGTTGTTACATTGAAAGAATCAATTTATATAAATATCTGAAGTAGAAGGACAAATATAATAAAAAGAAGAAAAAAAAAAACATTTAAGTAACAACCAGAACAAAATAACATGGGAAACAAAGTAACTAAAAGCCCAGAAAACTATAATGCTACAGATATTAAAATGTAAAATTTTTTCAAACGATAACAAAAAGAACATAAGCGATGTAGTCTTTACTAAGAGTTTGTGAAAATTCTGGTGTTCCAGTATAATTTGTTTATCTCACCCGATTTTTGAGACTTTATCTAGCTCTTAGCCATATACTAAAAGATATACTGCAATCATATTTCCCAAATTACAAATTTGACTTAAACTAGATGCAAGGATGCTTATTTTATTAAGATATGCCATGGCCTAACTTTTAAAAGTATTAACTATTTGAAATTATATTTTGAATTTATATCTTGATTTTGATTTTCTTATATTATCTTTATTATTTGTCATTTTATATTCTTAGTTTATTATATCAATGTCCCAGTTATAAAATAAAGAGACAAAAATTTCTGTTTCTGTCTTGAATATATTAAAAAAAATTGCAGCTCATAAGAAAAAAGTTTCTTATTTTTGCCAGTTGTAAAGCTATTAATATAGTCAAAAAAAATTTTCAATTCATAAACTGTTAAAAAAATTTAACAGCAACAATGTATTTAACATAGTTAATTAGTACCATATTAACTGTTTTTAATAAAGTAATTTTATTTAAAAATTAAACATTAAAAACTTAAATAATTAATATTCTATTTCTTAATGTTCATTATTTTAAGTTTTCTAATTTCTGTAACTAACATTTATATTTATAGGTTTACTCATTAATTGTGGTACTATATCGTGTCTTTACTTTTAATGATTGCCCTGAAGCATTTGAAGAATTAAAAATGGTATTTCATTTCATTTATTTTTCTTGATTGTTTTCATTATTTTTAAAACAGATAAAATTTGTTTTTAAAAACTGGATGTTTCTAAATCTGTATACATTTTTAATTTCTCAATGAATTTTAAATGTAACTTTTAAATTTTTTTTATAAATTATAGAACTTTAACATACATTTTTAATATAGCACTTTATACATTTGTGTATTCTTAGTTTAATAGTCTTGTCTTTTTGAAATGTCTAGAAAATATTCTGTTACAAATTATAAAATTGATTTGATGTTGACAAAGTATCTTTAAAATTCATAATTTCTGTAAGAAGTTGCACATAATTATTGTTTTTGATTGCACAATTTACATTTAATAAATATTCAAATGTTAATATTTTGGAAAGTGTTAAAAATATATTTCACTGGGAAATTATATATATCTTTCTAATTTAATCTATTTTTGAGAGAGTAAAAAATATGTAAATTATAATGATAATTTTTATTATTATAATGAAATGAAATTAGAACATAATTTAAAAGTTTGTTAAATAATAATAAATTCTGCTAAATATTCAATGTTATAATCTATCAGTTTTTAACATAGTCATTTATTATTAGTGACATAATTTAATTTTGTGTTTGGAAAATCTAAAATAAGTTGAAGGAAAACTTTAAAGAAATTTTTATGACAATAACATGGATATATATTTGAATGCATATATTATTTTAATACTTTGATTTTCAAAAATTAAGTATGCTGCATAAATTTTCAATTGCTTCTTCTAAATGTTTATCTTTGAGACATTCAATGTATTCATATTTTTCTATCACCATCATTCCATAGAAAAGCTAAATTAAATCAGGTTCAACTGCAGCAAATTGAAGAGTGAATAGCAGAAAATACTGATATTACCATGTAGAAGTTTATTTGAATTTTAATAGTCAAAAAATTGCTGAGATAAATGGCAAAACTTGCTACATTTGTCTAGATCTGATAATTAGATGCCAGTGTTCTGAAATTATTTGAAGAGTTGCATTTTAATATTCATATACTTATTGATCTGTTGAACATTAAGTTTCGATATATTTGCATTCGCAAAGCTGAAAGATGGCTGATAATATTATCAGAGTATAAAACATATAAAGCAGAGTAAGTAATGAAAAATGTGGCTTTCTGTGGATAATATTTTGATTAAGAAAACAATTTTGAAAAGTCTAAGAATTGTCTGGTGATTTTTTTTTCTTTGAAAAATTGTCATTCTTTTTTATGGTCTGTAATTGATATTCAGCTCAATGAGCTTGCATAGTAGTAAATAAATAACTAATATGAATTAATTTAAAAAATGATTTAGTAATCAATTTTTTTGAATATGGATAAAGGTAATATATTATTATAGTAATTAAATATAATTGATTTAAATGTTACTAGTTATTGCATTCAATTTGAAGCAATATCTCAGTCTATACTAATGGAATTGATTGGATACTATGTTTGCATTTCATTAATTATCCAGTATAAACAGGCAACAAGAAAATTCTCTCATTTAACATGTTGCTTGTTTGACTTCTCAAATTAACATGTATTTAAACTTTATGTAATTATTTAGATTTGCACTGAATATCATGAAAGATTTATATTTTAAATATAAAAGAAAATATGGTATCACTAAAAAATATTAAAATTAATTTATGTATAAATATAAACCTTAATATTTACTTCACATACTTTTATCTTATTTATATTTAATGATTTGAAAGAATTTTTTCTTATGTCTCACTATCAGAAATAGTTTATTATAATAAATAACTTAATTTTTTAGGAAATAAAAATGGCAAAAGAAGATTTGTCAAAAAAAGGATTTAAATTTGAAACCTAAATATTTATATTGTCATTCCACTCCATTGTACAGTGTTATTTTCTCTATGGACCAATAAAATTTGTATATTTGTTAATATTTTGTGTGTTTTTTATTATGTTATAATTATTAAAATAGATTGATTAATGTAAAAAGTAAATTTTTGTATTTTTATTAAAATAGTATAAATAATGAATGACTAATAATTTAATCTTATCACTTGAAAGATCTAATTGTACGAGAGAATTCTGTTTACATTTCCTTTTGTTAAAACTTTTGTTTATATTTTTTTCTGTCAAGAATTACATAGTATTTTCACATAATGCCACATGAATAGTATCCATTGCAATTACTAACCATATTTTACATTATGTAGCAAACAAAAAAAATTATATATAATAATAGGATAGTTAATTGTCAGTATAACACAGCGGTTCTTAACCTATGGCTCGCGCTAAGCGGAACCAAATAATAAGTAATACCAACACCTCCTAGAAGAGTTATTCTCTAATGCAATGTTTCAGTTTTACCGCTCTTTGCGAATGGACTTCCTGGAAGGTCATTCATGAATCCCTTCCGGAAGTGACGTCCAATTCCTGTCCTGAGGCTTTCTCTTCTAGGTGTGGGTAATATGCACGCCACTGCTTTGCGTGTGCGCAGACTCAGTAAGCTCTCTGTCAAAAACTCGTTTCTGTGTATTGTGTTGTGAATAACAGTGAAACGTGAATACAAGCATTTTAGAAACAAATTTTCAGGGGTAGGAGTACAGAAATTTTTTTTTCAGGACACTATTTTCAAGAAATATCAGGACATGTTTTAATAATTAAACAAAACCAATGTTACTTTTACATATTAATTTCTGTTTTACGCATAAAACACATTTTAGAAAGGAATAAACTATATAATAAATTCTGAGTTTTTTAATTTTTAATACAAGAATATGAAAAATGATACAGAAATTTAAACTTTCTATACTAAACATTTTTTGAAAATTAATAAGTTACATGATAAATGCTTTAAATTAACAATTAATTTATGTATAATTGAATAATGTTCATTTTGAACTGGATGCATTTAATTCCGATAATTTAATACTGCACTTTTTGAACATATCATTCACAGATGCAATCTCTGCATTAGCAGCAGACAGCATCATTTGTCCAACTTTCACATCACTCATATTATCATCACTGATAGCACATATTTTTTTAGTTGCATCATCCAAAAGTTTTTGAGCTACACACTGATTATCAAGTAAATTTTTCTTTTCTTTTTCAAGTTCATTAATTTTTTCTAATAGGTGCGATTGTTTAAACTTTCTTTCACAAGTAGCTTCTACATCTTCCTCATTCTTTCTTTTCTTCTCTAATTGTGTTACATCTTTTGATTTTTCCATATATAATGCATATTCTGCATGAGATTTCTGAATATAATGCGTCATTTCTTTGGTATATGGAATGGAGGAAATAGAATTGCCATGCATTCGAATAACATAATGACAAATCCGTAAACTTTGAACTGCTAATTCCGATAAAGAAGCTCTCTCCTTTGTCACAAGAGAATTGTTAGCTGAAGAATCTCTTTCTGGTTGGGAATTTACATTCAATAATGACAAACATGCTTTAAACACTCTAGAAAGAGTAGGATATTTTATATAACCGCCAGCATCTTTTATATTGAAAACTGCATCCCAATATTTACAGATATTTTGATTATTATCATAATCATTCACAAAGTCACATCTTCACACATGTAAAGAATCCACTCTTCATTCATCTTATCAATATCTGAAGAAGTTTTATTCACATGAGGAATATGTTGAATTTATCTGCTAAATGAACTCCTAAACTCTTCCTTTTTTCTATTAAAAGGAGACAAACACTGGAGATCTATGAGTAAAGGATTTGTTATAGGAAATTTTTAAAGCAAATGCTTTGAAGTTGCTATGTAGCAGGTTCTGACAATTTGTAGAAATGTTTTATCAGTAAGCTCTTCCAGTATTGCTGTTGCACCATGACCTATTTCAATTTTGTTTAAATTTAACCAATTTTTCCCTGAATCAACATTAATTTGTAGCAACTTTACTCCATTTTTTTCACAGATTTCTTTTGGGTTTAAAAATTTAAACATAATACTATGAACAAGTTCATTTAACTTATTGTATATCACATGTACTAAAGGTTCGACTTTTTGCATTAGAAGTAAATATGGTTAAAAAAAAATGAAACAAAATGCAGATATGCCAGAGTCTTAGGGTCTTTCAAATGTTTTATAATCCAAAGATGTCTATCAAAAAGAGGAGATTTCGACTCTTTAGGTACTTTAACAATAAAATATTCCTTTAGAACATCATATTGCTCAATAATTCTCTCACAAACTGAGCCAAAGTTAACCAACGGCTCTCAACATGACGAAAGAAACTATGTCTAGCTAAAGTATCTTCCAGTATTTCTAACTGTAAGGAATGATAATCTTCCCTTCTTGCAGGAGATAGTTTGAAAAAATTGATGAATATCTACAGCAAATCCATCAATATTACAATCAATTTTATCAATACCCTTACGTAGAGTTCCATGGATTATGTGTAAGCAACATGTACCAAAATCAATTAGTACTGGTAAACTTTGCTTACTCAGTTCACCCTTTATTTGCTTTAAAACAGCTAAATTAACACTTGGTCCATCCATTGACAACTGCATTAATTTTTCTAAATTCAAACCATTATTTTGAATAAAACTTAATAAACTTTTTACAATTTTATTAGCTTCAGCATGCCCTAAAAAATGTGATTCGAGGTAGCAAATGACATTTTTACCTTGTTTATCAGAACAGTATGAGATGTAAATATCCAACTGTTTCTTTATTTGTTTTGTAGTAGTTTCATCGAAAAGTAAACAAAATATGAAGTGAAAATATCCCGAAACAAAAGAGTTTTGAAATACGGACCTAATCCAATATTAATCATATACATGACTTTTTTGTCAGATAATTTGAGATTTTTTGCTATGGAGGGATCATCAAAAATTTCTTCGTAAATGTTAGCTAAATCATTCAAAGATGAAAAAGAATAATTATTTTTTATTGCCACCAAAAGTAAAATGGTTTCAGCTTTAATGGTTTTCTCTGATATCATTTTGGGAAGCCATGATTTGTTATTCACTAATACAGTCGATGTCGAAGATTCAGATGAAGTTGATGACTTGATAAGTAAATAGTGATTCTTGTAACAGTTCACAGCTTTTTTGCGTCTTAATCCATCTGCATGAGCAAGCACTTGTCTAAAACCCGTATTTGAAACACTGAATTTGTTTTTGCATACCAAACACTTCGCAGAATGAACATCGTCAACACTTCGGCACCAGGTCTTGATTAGGCATTTATTCCCATCTTGCAGTTTCAACCAACTGTCGGAAAATTTCGTTTTCCTTGGCATTTTTAAAAAATTAATTTTTTCAAAAAATAAAATTCTGAGCTTGCTAATAAACATTCTTCAAAACACCCATCAAAATCTTTCAAAATGGCGCGATAAGCATTTCACGCATGCGCATAAACGTAGGCGAATAATTCTCACAATTTCGCCATCATTGTAAATAGTTGTGCACTACTAAAACCAGAATCTTTGTCTGTAAAGGCAGAAAATAGAATTTAATGGAAAACCCAAACCTAAATTTTTTTGACGTCAGATATTCGTGAGCAATGGCTGAAAACGAGGCGGAGACGAATGTATGGCAACCCTATTTCCAATTTGAAGGAGAACAAAAAAGGGGGAAATTTTTCTCTTTCTTCTTGCATAGAAAGCAGTTGAAAGAAAATAAATATTCCACTGAAAGAAAAGTTTACTACTGAAAAATATAAAATTATTAATTAAAATTAAACTTTCAAATGAATGTAATAAAAAATAAGGAATTCCAGGATTTATTTTGAAAAATAAGGACATTTCAGGACGTTTTTTTAAAAAATCAGGAAATTCAGGAATATCAGGACAACTCCGAGCCCTGAATTTTGTCTTATTATTAATAGTGAAGTGATCAAAGTGCAGTGCATATTGTAAAATTGTAATCACCCTAATAATGGCAAAACGTGAATACAAGGAAGCATTTTTAGAATTAGGTTTTACTTGCATTTATAATCGAGGAGTGAACAAGCCGCAATGCGTGTTGTGCAGTGAAATATTAAGTAATGAATCGATGAAACTGAACAAACTTAAAAGACATTTTGATGCAAAACATAAAAATTTTTCTTTTGAGGGAAAAGATCAATATATAGATAAAAATGAAAGAAATACATCAATCTGCGAATAGATTTTATTTTTGATTTGATAGAACAAGTATCCATATAAAATTTAAAAATATTACAAATAAAAATATTTAGATTGCAATTACAAATTTAATTTCCTTTAATACTGTTATATATAAGTAGTAATAAGATCAATCATTTAATGAATTTAAAACTGAATTATTATCTTCAATAAATAAATATTTCATGTACACAATGTTCATAAAAAATGACAACTTATTCCTTTATAAAAAATATAGTTTGCTTTTAATTAGGTGAATTATATCAAAAAATTTTATTGTTTGATTTTTACTAACAATATTATTTCAAAAATATTATAGAAAACTGAAACATTTGAAAAATGAGAGATGATTTTAATGAGCATATATATTTGAGATTCAGGAATTGCAAATATTTTGCATTTGTACTTCTTTTCAAACCTATCTTGATGAGATGATAGCATTAAAATAGTTAATATGAATGAATTTAAACCAAGTATATTTATTATAATAATGAAAATATATTTGTACTTCTTCCAATAAATTATTTCAGCAAAAAAGAATATCTTTTTATAATTTTATATATTCAGTTAAAAAAGTAGATTTTTAAACTCTTGAATAAAAGAGAAAAATAAATAAAAATAAGAATTTTAATTTATTGACTTTAAATGTTTATTAAAATATGAAATATTTAAATTTTCTTGCAAAATGTTTTTGCAAATATGTTCAACCATTACATTACTTTATAATTCATTTACATGAGCATGACAATTTTTTTAAAATTCTGTTATATATAATTTTTTAACCTATCAATATTTAAGAAATTGTATAGTTAAATTCATACTTTAAATATTACTTTATAAATGTTTCAAAAATTTAGCTACAAATTTGTAAACGTAATCATTCACCTGGTTTAATATGTATAATTAGCTGTTAGAAAACAGTAAATGATTTTAAATGGAGGTTTGTACATTTTTAAAAACTGAATATTTAGTTCAAATATATTGCTCATTTTTTAAGACATTTTCTAATTATGTCATAGTTTCTTTTGGAATATTAGAACAGTAACAGTCTGGCCAGTTCGTCCTCCAAAAGATATTTTGGGGATTTCAATTTCATCATGGAGTTTCATACCTACAAATAAAGAGAAAACATATATATATAATAAAGAAAAGATTTCTATTAAGTCTTATTACTAATTGCAAAAATCTTATACATATACTGAAATAACTATTTTCAATTTAGTTATGTAGTTATTCTGATTGCAACCAACAGAAGATCCAAATTACTACATATGAGGTTCAAAAATTACTCCTAGACTTATCAGTTTAATTAATTTTTTAAGTAATAAATTAATTAATTTTTTCAGTTTAATTAATTTTTTAAGTAATAAATTAATTAAACTGATAAGTCTAGGAGTAATTTTTAAATTAATTAATTTTTTAAGTAATAAATTAATTATTTTTGGGAAGGCTAATAATGCTGAATCAGTGATTAAAATTTTACTTTAAGGCTGAATTGAATGCTACTTATACATTTGATCAAAGCAACTATAAATAAAGGTGAGCATTATTCATTACTTCAAGGTTTGGCTACAATAATAAATACTTTAATTCAATGTAATTCAAAATGAAATAATCCTATCTAAAGAAGTATGTATGTGAATTTTCTATTAAACTAAAACAAGTTTTAGTTTAATACAAACTCAAAATTTCATAGCGTTAATTTAAAAATTTTCTCCTTATCAAAGAATCTTTTTTATTATCTAGAACATGGATGGGAAAACTTTATCAATTGCGGATCAAAAGTTGGCGAGCCAAGATAAATTTTTCTAAAATTTTAAAAGTAATATATAAGTTTTACAATTTAAATATGAGATGAGAGAAATTGTGATTTTTCTTGTAAAAGTTCTTTATATTGAGGTTCGAATTGATTTTAAGATACAACTGTTAGTTTACTTATGAAAGGATTCTTCCTAATGTTCATAGAATCTTATATATGCTTCATCTTATATATGTGAACAAGTGTTTTCATATTGAAAACATTCTTCACTTATATAAGATGGAGCAAACATAGCACCGATTTCCTGGGTGTGAGATAATAATATAACTAACAAAGAACTTTCACTTTTAATACTTAAACGATTACAGCTATCTGTGCTTGCTATTTTTGTTCATTTATGTTTAAGTAATCAACATGTGCATATTCTCTTTAAGTGTGAAACATCAAATGGTATTTTACCTCTTATTTAATTAAAATATGCAAGCAAAGAAAAATCTGCAATATACTTCAAAGTACAGTTTAAATTTGTAAAATTATAATATATTTTTATATTATTGTACTTTTTGCTTAACTATTTTATCATAGTTATGCTGGCATGTTTATTTTTATAATAATACTTAAATTATAAAAGTTGCTTCAAAAAATTGTTAATTTTTAAAAATAATTATGGAAAAACAAATATTTTATTTATAATTTTTTACCATCTCCGAAAAACATTTTTTAAATAAAGAAATGTAAATTACTTCAAAATTAAAGATTTTAGTAATATAATTTTTAAATAATTGGTGATTATTTACTCATTTCATTTAAAATATTTTTTATTTTAGCAATATTGAATAGGAAAGTATAAAAAAAATTATGAAATTTTCTTATTGCAATCAAGCCTTCATAGCTTTTTCTGTGATATATATATATATATATATATATATATATATATATATATATATATATATATATATATATATATTGTTTTTTCGATTATTTTTTTGAGAAAAGTAAATTAAACTATTTACTTTCAAAGTGCAATAAAAGTTCATCTTTTGTCCAATTACAGGAAATAATTATAAAATAACCATCAGGATTTAAAAGTTTCTTAATCTGAAATATATATTGTTCTCTTTTCTTCTCAATATGTTCATGATCCAGACATATGGCATCATAAGTACCTGAAAGTAATGAAACAGGAAGATAACACGAATCATTATTCTTCAAGAATAATATAAAAAAGTACATTAATGACTTAAAATTACAAAAATAATTAGATTGCAACCATTTTAAAATTGAAATAATGAAGTAAAAAAGCATCTGAACATATGTATTTGAAATTTATATTGTATTTTTTATAAATTTGAATATACAATTCTAAAATAGGAAAGGATATAAAATTAAGCAAATTCATAGAATTTAAAGTGTAACTATAACAAAAACGGGGAAATTTTCTAGATACTGTATTAAATAAATTATGGAATAAAATTGAAAATTATGAAAACCTGGGTATTGCAATTTTTATATGCCACAAGAAAATATACAAATTCTTGTGATTTGAATGTATCACTGCATCCAGCAATATCTGTTGTATATAAAAAGACCCAGAATCTTTGAACAGAAAAATGTTAATATTATCGCTTTCATTATGCAATTAATATTAAGATGATAGATAACAGTGTTTAAAATTGGTGGTATAATGACACCCAATTAAAATAACAAGGAGTAGCTATTGATATTGCTATTTGATTGGAGCACTGCTACAATACTGCAAAGAAATTTAACATAACATATCAAGCTCAACAATAACAACACAAATAATCAGAATGCAATTGCACAATATTTTCCAGTGTCACAATTGTCTAGTGATAAGAGTTCCATAAACCTCAAATAACTGTAGAAACTGTGCAGAAAGATATCCAAGAAGTAACATATATACTCAGCAATATAGACAAGCCAAGCAGTAACAAAAGATATAGAGAACTATTTTCAATTAAAAGTTTTATCTACCTCAGATACTATAATAATAGAAAATTAAATTAAGAAAATTGTGACCAATAAAATTTTATAAAAACACACCATCTTGATATATATCTATATAGTCAAAGTCTTCCCTCCTGATATACTAACAGCTCAATGTTATATTAATGGAAAAAAAAAAAAATGACTGCTACTTTTTTAAACTGTTCCCAAAATAATTTTTGTTCAAAAATGTTAAATTACACATCATTCATCATACTGTAGGCTATTTGCATGGAATTGGCTTTGAATACTTTTAACCTTATTTTTGATCATTTGCATACAAACAATACTTATTAGTTATCAAAAAATCAATTTTATTTTTGTCCTTTCTTTATGTTGCAATTTTAGGGATAAATTAAATATAAACAGTTTGTTTTGAGACAAATAATGTTCATTATACTTAGTATAAGATAGTAACTATTAAATACTCAGAATTAGATTATAAAGATAATCATTCTTCAGGACTGATCCCATATGTCAGCCATTTTGTTAATTTCAGCATTGGAAACCATTAATTTAAAGTTTAAAAAATATTTTAGTTTTTTATTGATAGTGTAAATAAAATCAAGAAATATTTATTGTACCTACATTATCAATCATACACTAAATATAATTGGTGTATTGGAAATTGTTTAGATACTAGAAAAATATTTGTAGCCTGTAGATGGTTTCCAATATTATCATACAAACAGTGTTGATCATTAAAATTTACAATATGAAGAAATAATAAAAATTAAATACCTTTACATAAGAAAAGGTATTAATATCATTGTTAAAAATAAATGGTTGAAATTTCACATTAACGGATACAATTTAAAGATGAAAAATTTATAAATATAAATGCGCACCAGGAAAAAAAAAAAAAAAAAAAAAAATAAATTAGTCAGTAAATCATACAAACACATAAAGTGCATAATTTTAAGGGTTCAAATCGCCATTTATATGCTTGATTAAGGCTGCATCTTGAGACTATGTTAAATATGATAAAATTTCAATTGCAAACATTATTATTAATTATTGGTTTCTAAGGATAGTTGAAAATTATCTTTTGGAAAATGGCTCTTGAGAGAAGTGTTGTAAGAAACATGAATTCAAATAAGATACATTGGTCATATTCTTAAACTGTTTCCCTTTAAATCCTTAATAGTATAATAATAAATCCTTAATAGTTTATAAACCTTAATCCTTATCTTTTAAATCCTTAATAGTTTATAACAAATCAAAACAAAGCACTAGATCACATGAAACACAGGAAAAGTAACTGATCATGGAGTTTTGATACATAAATTTAACAATAATCGAAATTAAAAATCAATGAAACATACAGGGTGTGGGGAAAGATAGCTTAATTTTTGAAGACAGTTGAGCTCTTTTTGAAGATATCCTAGTTAATATTGCAATCTAATCCATCAAAGACTAATGTCCAACATCATGCGCTAAAATATTGATGTAGTGCCATTTCTTTATAAATCAAAGATATGCCAGACATGAGAATTAATCAGAGATGGATTTGTTTTGAAATAAGAAATATGGATAGAACACCTTTTAACCACTTGTATTGTTTTTCATAAATAATTTTTAAAACAGAAAAGAAAACTTATCAAGAGCCTGAATAAATGTCATTAGAATGCCTGTTTTTTATATATGATAAATTCCTATTAATATATTTTGATAATTTCTTTAAAATGGATGGAAATTTACTAAAACATAAAAAATATTATTTTTCTCTCATTTTTAACTTATTAATAAAAAAGTTTGTTTTTAACTATTCAAGTTTACAAGAGACAAATTTATGTAATATGTGTTTATTTTAAAGATTAATTTTCAATAAAGGACAAAGAAATTAAGAAGTATATTTAGCTAAGCTTAATATTAATACTTTACCTTTATCAATAATAATATGAAAATTGTTTGGTATGTTGTTAAGAGTTGCTTCTGGATTCAGAAAATCTAATGCCTATGAGTAATAAACAAACATTAACACATTTTCGTATTAAAAATATAATAGTACACAAAAATTCATTTTAATTAGAAATTATATCAAAATTATGAAAATAATTATTATAAATTCATGACGAATTTTTTCCTGTAGCAATGAAATAAACTAAAAAATTAAATAAAAAGTTAAGACTATTTAAGAAATAATATATTTCAAATTAAAAAAAAACATAAAAAATATATATTTTGCTAACATTTGACAATCTCATGGTACAAAATTCTTTAGTAAAGTATGTTAAGCATTTTCTAGGTCAAAATTTAAAATAGATATAAATATTTCCTTAGTATGTATTTATTATTTTTAACTCAATTATTAGTTTTTGTTTAATACTGAAAAGTGTTCAGTTTATTTTAAGTAAAATCATTTTAATTTAAATTATGGGCAGGATAGTAAAAAATCTGGATTTAATGCATATTTTTATTTAAATATTATTAATAATGTAAATTTAATTTTAAAAGCTTTTTAATGAACTTTTTCTCCCTCACCTACTCATCGACACATGTGCACACACGCACAGAGATATAAAATTCAAAAATCACTTTGTGAATCAAGAAATTAAGCTACATGAAACATATTTTATTCAATAAATAAATAATTAACAAACATCTTATTCACATATGTAGATTTGTACATAGCATTTATGTGTTTATAAGATAAACTTTTACTTTAAACAACCTGAAATTGATTTTCAAGATTTATAAAACTTTTAGAACAAAATTTTCTTGCCAAAATAGCAAGCTTATTATATTGTTTTACAATTACTTCATAAAATCAGCTTTTCAAAATAGATTCAGTCAAGATGACTTTTAAAATTGGTTATTTTTTATACTTTGATACATTTTGTTTAATTATATTATCATATTTTATTATATTAACATGCTAACTGATACAAAATAGTAATTTATTTAAAATTTTATTATTAGCTATAAAAATTTAATAATTATATTGGATAGCCTAACAGCTGAAGACTGTTGCAAAGCATTTTTTAACATTCATGGAAGTATAATTTCATAGTATTTACTGTCTTTATATAGTATGGTTAAATTTAAAAAATCCGAAGCAAAAACCTCAACAGATAATCAAGTAAAAAAAAAAAAAAAAAAACACTAATTTTCTGTTTTACAACAGTAACTAAGATTGAACCTGGGGCTTCCCACTATGAAAAGCAGTCTTACCATTATATCACATTTATCACTAAAATAATCATATTGTTTACATTTAAATTATTTTATACAAGTATTAGTTGGCTGCTGAATATTTGGTATTTGATTTTAAACTTCTAATGTTCACAATAGTGAGAATTAATCTTAATGATTGAATTCACTTCATGATAGATCAGCTCCCTTGTTTGTATTTGTTGCTACTTTTTCTCCACTCTTCTAAACCAATTTTGACTTTTCATTAAAACTTATTTAAGTGACTATTAAGAAAATTTTCAAAATTTCTTTTCTACCCATAAAATAATTTGTTTCAAGCAAAAATTCAATTTTTTACATATATTCTGGAATTTCATACAATGGAAATGGTAATTCTGACAACCTGAAGTTATTTTTTTCTAACATTGATATCATAAATGAATTAAAATGCAGATCCAAATATAAAATATATAGAAATCACAATTTAATCATAGAATTACTATAGATGAGAAAAATTAGCTAATTAAAATAGAAAATTTGGATTATAAATTATAGTTGCATTAGTTACAATATAATATAAAATTAAGTTACTGTGTTACTTGTGAAATACATTTTCACTCATTATTTTCTGTTACTCCATTACTATAGCATGCAATAAAATAATTTTACAGTAATCCATTTTAATATCTTTGACATTATTCAATAATAAAGATAAAAATTTGGATGGTTTTTTGAAAAGATTGTTAATATTTAGTCAAAATTTAAAAAGTTCCACCCTCAAAATTTTATATTAACTTATTTTCCTGTGTGTGTGGTTAAGATAACATTAACATGACTAAAATTAGATTTAACAATATGGAAATTTGAGAATAACAACAAAAAATGTTTTATATTATTTAGTTTTGCATTTTATTTTTATTTTAGTTTCATTATAATCCAAATTTTTTTTCCTAAGAAATAATTTTGCATGTTAATATTCACATTTGGAGTAAAAACAGAATGTAACAAGACTAACTTATAAAGAACGGTTTTACTGTAAAAATTTGAACAGCTGAAAATCATAATTTATTTATATTTAAAGATTTTACATTTTTTTAAAAAACAAAAGTTTTAAACTTGAAAAAGTTAATATTTTTCTGATGACACTGATGCTTTTCATAAATAATTGTGAATTAAATTAACCTCAAAGCAATTCTTTATATAACTACACAGTTTATTTTATTTTCCACTAATCAAAAATATTTAACAAAGGGATCAAAATTGTTTGTTTAGAAATCTCAAAATTAAACTATATAAAAATTAAGGATTGTAAAAATATTTTAATACGAGTATATATCTAAGGTTTGATCCTTGGGGTTGGCAAGGTCAATTCAGTCTTTACTCCTTTTCATGAATTGATAAAACTGTGAACCAAACATGCTTTGAAATTAAACACTGGAGGTTTCATATAGATTGACTGAGTCCCAGACTGTAGCATCACTGAGTTTAGAAAAACATTATACAAAAAGTGAAATAATTTTTTTATTAAATTAAGAAATTTTTCATTTGGGTACATTAAAAAATCTTTCTATAACAATTTCTTTTTAAAATGTCTAAAATTGAAAAAGCATTTTGAATTTTAATACATACTTGAAATTTTATTTTGACAGCATCTTTTTCAGCAATTTTTTGTGCAAGTTCAATAGCTTTGTCAGAATAATCAATACCAGATAAATCTTCAAACCCAACTTTGGCCTAAATGAAGAAATATTTAAATACATGAGGGTGAATCTTATTTTTTTTCTTAGATATAAGTGATTAAAAATTAAATTCAAATATCAGAATTTTACTTCAGATAAATTTGATGGTATTAGTACAATGTGATTTTATGATAACTATACAAAGATGACTGTAATTTAATTAACCAAATAAACAGAAATATATATAAACTATATTACAATAAAAATATATTAGTAATAAAAGTCATTTAATATTTCCTAACTTTATTTCTCTGACTTTTGAATATTTTTAAAATAAGACATTGTTTGAACACAATTATTTACTTCAAATTTAAATATAATTTCAGACAAAATTGAAACTTATTGAAAGATAATGAAGAAAAATGTGATGAGAAAACATGAAATAAATTACACAAATGAAGACTTCAAATGAAGTGAATGATGCAAGTGATAAGACATTTGAATTTAAATTCAAAGAAAAAGTACAAATTTAATAAAAATTTTTTTTGCATGTTTGCACTTTTTTAAAATAAAGATATAAACCAAGTATTTTATAAACTAAAACATTAGTCTTTAAAAAATATTTCCTCTTTAGTTGTTCTGAATTTGACTAAAATAATAAATCAAATTTCCACTGATATTTACTATATTAAAAAAAAACAATACAAATGATTCATATTTTATTTTAGGATAATTTCACGCAATATTAAAAATATAATTCAAAATTATTTGTAAAATAAATTAATATTTTTTAGCCTCTATTTTTCCTATTCCTCAGTTTTTTCAATGCGAATCATGTAAATTTACAAAAGCTATGTAACATTTGCTATTTTTTAAATTTTAACTATGTGATTAATTATAAAAAAATATGGACTTATATTTGCTAATAAATTTCTCAATTTTGCCAAAAGTTACTAAGTAGTTTTTAATTATTTGAAACAGATTCTTTTGGGTGGTGTTAATTCAACATCATATTTCTTAATATAAATAAACTAAAAATAACAACTTAAGAGATATTTTAATATAAAAAAGAGAATAAAAATTAGAAATAAGCATTATAAAATTAATATACTGTCATTTCCATTATCTATGTAAGAAATAAAAAATAGAGAAATTTAATTATAAATCTGAAACTGATGAAAGTTATAACAGATATCAATTATATAAAATATAACTTCTTCAAAAATAATTTTTTTTAAATGAATTACATTTTAATTTTTACATATCTCACAAATTTTTTAACTATTATTAAATATTAATTTTTTAAATACATATATATTATATAAAAATTTTCAAAATATTAGGTTTTATTTACAATTAATTTAATTCATTTTAGATTCAAATGAATTCATTGGTTCGCAGCTATTGAGAAAAAACGAGTTTTACCAGTGAAATTAAAGTAATTCCATTTCCACAACCAATATCGAGAATAGGCAATGATTTTTCAATTTTTTTATTTAGTAACCAGTTAACAATACGTTCCAAATTTTTTTTGCCAAACCTACAAGGAAAAATGCACATATATATTTAGATAAGTGATTCCTTAATATCAGTTGATTGAAAGCGTAAATAACATTTTATTACAGAATATATGATCAGTGAATAAAAGTATTTTATTGTGAAAAACAAAGATATTTTCATGTTTAATTCAAAAGAAAATTTATAGTTAGCATTTTCATTTAAGTAAAAGAAGTTGCATTTATATATGTGTGTGTGTGAAGGTATGTATCAGTAAATAGTTTCTGATATTATTTGAATTTTGAAATACAATAAAATTTTATTTTCTATCTAAAATATTTTATTCTAACACAAGTTTAAGATAACATATATTTCAGAGTTACTCATAAAAATATAACAGAACAAATGATTATTAAATATTTTAAATGCAATTTCTTAAATTTTAAGGAAACAGTGATTTACCATATATCACCCACTTCACCAAATTCTTCATAATTTTCTAATTCTTCACAGTATGCTTTATCCCAACTAAAAGTAAAATGATGGAAGAATTTTTTATATTACTTTAACTCAAAGAATAACAAAATCAAACTAATTAATATAGAACTTCAAAATACAAAGAAATCAGGTTGAATTGAATTTTCTTTATTCAAAAATTAATATGTTAATTTTTTTTTAAAAATTAATTGTATTTTATAACCAATTACATAATCCAACATGAATAAACTTCTTATATATTTACAAAGATGAAATATAATAATAGTATATTATTAAAATATAAATTGTATAACATTCTTAACAAATGGCAAGTTAAAATACATCTGAATAATTGGTATTATTTTCATTTTGGGTGCTATAAAGCAATAACCAACAAAATCAACATGCTATAATGAAAAAAGTGTCAATATTTTTTGCTAGTTGATCAAAAGTATCAACCACTATTTTAAAATGGAAAAGTATACATTAATTGCACATTTGTTAAAAATATATAATTATTGCTAAGATATATTTTAAATTGCCATTTGTTAAGAAATCTTCAATGATTAAACACAGAGACCTACTTACAAATACATATCTATATATGTGTGTGCATTACTTTATAGAGGAATGCAAAACAACCTTCAAAGAAAATCATTAGAAAATGTCTCTTCTTCTACCACTATACAATGACTCAATAATGAAATACGCAGAATATAATTCTCAAAAGAATTTTAACAATTCTTAGAAAAATATTACTCTCTCTTAGATTTCTATTTAAATATAAGTAATATTTTTCTAGAATTGTATCTAAACAAGACAGACTTAAATGCAACATATAATCTTCCAGCAATTTATGTAGAAAAATATAGTTTAATAAGTGTTTATATTTATTTTAGAATGTTCTATTTATTTATTTTTAGTTTTTAAAAGAGCAATTAAAGAAACAGTAAATATAAAAGACTTTTATAAAAAAAAAAAAAAAAAAAAAAAAAAAAAAATTCTCTTTAGAAAATAAATTTTAGAACAAATTTTTAACTTCTTATAGATATGATATATATATATGTACATAGATGTAAAATATTTTATACAAGACATTAAATTTGAAAAGAAAAAAAATTAAATACATATTTTCTAGGGGGTAAAATATCATCAAGAACAGTTTGAAATTTTCCAGACAAAATTTAGTTTTTATTTAAAACATGATTTAATTTTTAGGCAATTTATAGATGACAGTTTGGAATTAATGAATTAAATTTAATAGTCAGAAAATGTTAGTTTGCTCAATTATCCAAAATATGAGTAATAAAATCTATTTCTATAACTGCAATTTTACTAAATTTTAAATGTTAATCTAAATTTATTAACATTTTTGCAAAAAAATATTTAAATTTTATTTGAACTTATACTCTAAAGTTGAAGAAATTTTTCTTGAACTAATAAATCTAAAGTTGTCACTCCACAGTTATCAAATAAATTATTTTCACAAGAAAAACAATTATGCAGTAATTTTTTAAAAAGAAATTCCATTTTTCTTTATCTAAATATCAACATGATAATGTGATATTAAATACAAAAGTTATATAAAGCAATACTAATTTAAAATAATATTGTGTAGTAAATAACTACACATTTACTCAAAAGAATGTATAAATAATTAATGAAATCAAAACTCTGTAAATAAAGCTCATCTAACTTTTTAAATAGTAAAAACTTACTAACAAGTGTTGACTAAAGCAAGCCTAATAAACCGCATCTAAATTTAATTAAGTAGCTCAAATAAAATCAAAATATTGACATTAGAAAAATGATCAGGTCCACAATGTAACGAGAGCTTTTAAGATTTTTTTTAGTCAAGAACACAATATGATTTTTTTAAAATTCAGCTTGCAATGAAATACAGAATGTTTTTTCCCTAATGCCTGGTCATTTAGAATTATTCTAAATAACACTACAAGGAGAGAGAGAACAGAGAACTGATAGCAACCTATACAGTACAGCACCCAATGGGTGTGTCATCATTTCCATAGAAGTAGGTGGGTCTTAATAATATAGTAGCAGAAACAAAGTAAAAGATCCAAGACTTGTCCTGTCACCCCCAGAGGTATCATTCCACTTGCAGGACATTGCAACCACAACATATTTTATGTGCCATAGTCACTATTAGTGATTACAACAGATCATCAGTAGGGTCAGGATTTGAACTCATTAACTTCTGATAACAAGAGAGAATACCCCAACCCACCATGATTTCTAATACATACCTGCCTCCTTTCAGAAAAGTATTTCAGTAATACTTTTCAGCTTTAATCTGTGTAACTAAAGAACAAAATCATACCCCTACCATTTCTTTTCCCAATCTATAGTTTTTCAAGCTGAAGCCTTCCCTCCCCCCCCTCGATAGGATAAGGGTTTGTCATGTGCATTTTTGGACCGCTCGGAGTCTCTGTGATCGCAGAGTCTGGGACGTTATTTCTCTCTTCCCACAGATAGGTTGCTAATTTCCGTTTCTCCTTGTGACTAATGAGAAAAGCTCGCCATTATGTGCTCAGATATAAATTTTTTTCTTTTTAAACTTTGCTCAGAAGAACCGAAACACATAAAATAATTCATCAATATTAATCAGTAAAAGCTTAAAACCTAGCGACCTTGCTTAAATTTACACACGATGCATAAAAGTTGGCAGGTCTGCTTATATAGAGTATGAAGTGGAAAAACTGCAAGAAATAAGTAAAGAAATATAATATTTACCACAAGAAATATAATTTTTATGCAATTAAAAATAAACATGTGGCACAGCAGCTCAATTTGGGATAAGGCCTACAGTTTTAATATCTGTTTTCCAGAGCAAGGGCCATGGGTTACAAAGAACATGTCATAGTTAGGTGTGAGCCGTACACGAAACCCTCATAGTTTAGTTCGCAAGCATGCTTGACAATCAGTTTATGGAACCACTGAAGAGATGAAAGAAGAGTTGACTTTGATCAGCCCAAGGATTAAACCTTGGATTTGTGCTTTGGGAGCATGAAGTACTATCACTAAGCCATTGTCTGCCTTATATTTTGTACAAATGTCCTAATAAAATATTTTCTATTTAATCATTTGTTACTTTTCTTTAAAAAGAATAAAATAAATAAATGAAGTTTTGAGAATTTACAAAAATAACTACAAATGAATGCACAATATATACTAATGTCTAAAATTGAAATTATAAATATATTTTTTTAAATAAATAGGATTACCTACTACTAAAATTTTAAAAATTGATAAGATAAAACTGAAATTAAATGTAATCTGGAAAATAATTGCAGTTTATACCTCTTATGTATGCTTAATGATGGAGATGGTCATTTAATAAGGAAAAGAAGTGACATTTAAAATAAAAAAGAGGAAATTTTCTAAAACTAGTAAATTTTTGTGAGAATAGTTTTTTAAAAAAATACCTATACTAATATGCAAAATCTCTATTAAGTGATTACATAGAATTGTTAAAATGAGTTGTGTATCAAAGAAGTTGATGGGTTAAAATCTAATGTAATAAAATGTAGTTACTCATTAACTATGAAAGCTAAGAAGATATGCAAGTCTGCAAAATATAGATCGTCTAAGAATCAGAACATTTTATAAAGATTTCTACATTGCTTTTGTATGATACCTTAGACATATCAGTACTGTGCAACTATCTCAAAGCTTCCATGCTATATATAGAATAACATTATGTATCAATTCATAGAAAAAACATGTACCAATAACTAACTAGTTAAAAGAGATTACCATGCAAAGGTGACACATTAAAAATTGCTAAGATGCAATTTTACATAGTAAATAATTTGCACAATAAATTAATGTTCATTGAGTAAATAATTTTTATACATTATTCAGTATTCTCTATGCACCTATATAGTTTAATATGAGACTTAATATTTTTTGAATATTTCATTTTTCACAGATAATTTAATGTTTCAAATTAAGCATAACAATGTTAAAGAACTATTTAAATAAATAAATAAAAAAAACAGTTTCCTTTTCTTTAGGCACAATAATATTTTGATTAGTTTTTTTTAATATAAGTTTGATGATTTTTGTATTACTTTTTTTTTTTTTATCCTACATCAGTCATTGGCATTATCTGCCATAAGACCACTGGCGACACAATAAAATTTAGCCTTGGTAAAGTTGTCAGAGTCAAAAGTAATAAAAGCAAGAGCATTGCAAGTTGTCAAATGATTAAAGTCCATAATTTCACCCAACAAACAAAGGGGGCAGGTATCTACAGCAACTACACCAATGCGATGTAGATGTTTATACAAAAAGTCATGTCCAGTCAAAAGACGAAAATTTGCAGTAAAAACTGCACGAGGCAAATCCATCGAGACAGGCGACTTCATAAGAACATTCCACTTTTTATCTGCTGAAAGTGCTGTATAAATTTGCTCTAGGTGTTGGTCAATTTTCCTTCTAGCCTCAGAACTAAACTGATGGGCAGGTATTGGAAACAAAGGCTTAGTCAGCTTGCAACCATTTATAGCCAAAACATTTGCTTTTTCATTTCCAGGCACCCCACAGTGGCTAGGGATCCATTGAAAAACTATCTCCCAGCCGAGGCAATAGCATTGGAAACAAGTCTCTTAGTCTCTTCAACAAGTGAGCAGTTGCTAAGTGTGTAGGAGGCAGCAGCCAAGATTGCAGCCTGGGAGTCAATAAAAATAACTGCCTTGCCAAAGTTAGTATCAAGACCAATGAGATTTAGGATTGCTTTATTTATGGCAAAAATCTCTGCATCAAAGTTTAAGGCTTTTAGTCCAACAGCACAGGATTCCTCAAAAATGCCCTCACAGAACAATCCAGCACCAGTATTTCCATCACAGGCAGAACCATCAGTATATTATGTGGATCCATTCATAGCTAGGATACTTTGTAGCTATAATTTCTAAGGAAGAGCATCAGGAATTTCATCACATTTCTTTACAGGCATACCAATGGTAAGATTGTAGGTAGGAGTTTTAATTGTAGGTGGAGAGAAGCCAAACTGTGATGGGTATGGTAAAGTTGGTGTGATGTTGTAAAAAGTATAGAGTTTATCAGCACGAGAGATAAATGATTTATGTGTTTTCAGTCTAGGGGTACTGGGGGAGTGTTCTCTCCAATGAAGTAAATTCAATCTCTTACACCTGTCATGGAGTTTTAAGACATGTTTGTCAGGAAGTTAATTTTTGTATTACTGATGTTTTGTGGTTTCCAAGCTTTGATATTGCAAATAATATTGGATTGTGCTACTCTTTCACAGCATTTCATATATAACATTGTTCTGTCATTGATAATAAAAACATCTATAATATGAAAAAAGAGACCTTCAATATAGTCTAGAAAATATAATAATAACAGCTTTCACTAAAAGTATTAAAATTTACATTTCAAAACACCATCTTGAATTATTTTTTAGTATCCATTTAAATCGGTGCTGGTTACTTTATTCCAATTGCATAATTTAACAATATCCATTTTATTTATTGCCTAACACCAGCTTTTTTCAAATAAATAGTCTGACTATTCTTCAGAGATAACAGGGCTAAATTCATAAAAGTGGTTAGCTTACATATTCTGTATTTTAAATTTAATGCAAAAAAATATATAAAAAATATACATATAAATATACTGAGAGAAGTTTTTCAATAAGTTTGCAGTTGTTTCTTAATAATTCTTTATCACTTGAAAAGATATGAATAGTAATTTTTTTATGAATGTAGTTCCTTTCTTCAGCAAACTATGGCATTTGATAAGCAGATAAATGCCATAGTTTATCTGCTTATCAAATGCCATAGTTTGCTCATACAGAAAATTTATACTCATACTGTATACTGAATCTTTAAATTAAATAAACAAAATAGCAATATTAAAAATACAAGCACTGCTTAAATTTCATGCAAAAGATAAATAAAAAATTAGCAATAACTCAGCATGTACAATATGAATAGGATTTTCAATTTGCAGAAATTTTAGTAATTTATTAAAAGGTAGTAAAATATTTATGCACAAAAAAAAATATTTTCTCATTGATCAAATAATATATTTAAATATCATTTTCCTTCAAGTGATTTTCTTTTCCGGTCCAGACTGCAGAATTTTTTTACTAACATTAGTTAAGTATATCTCACTTTAAATTCTTTTTCCACGAGCGAAAAACTCATACAGAAAATTATCAATACATCATTTATTTATGAACCCAGGAGTAAAAATTTTACCTACTTATTAAATTTATTTGAAAGTTCAAAAGTTTATAGAAAGAAATGCAGTTTGGCAGCAGTTTAACTCAAACACTATTCCATTTATTTCATTAACAACCCAAAAGCAAAATTCCAGAAAATACTGCAAATTATAAGTCATATTCCCAGCTACAGCAGACAAACATATTTATGTGAACTTGTAAAAATTTGTTAAATAGAAAAGTATGTGTCAGACATTAAAACAATTTCTATTTTACCAAACTGCTCTTTTTTATAAATAAAGTTATTTTAAGAAACTTTATTTAGTATGTATTATAAAATAAAAAGTAATTCAATGTAAAATTCATATTTAAAAACAATTCTTAATTATTGATGAAAAATCAGGAATAATCATTTTTGTTCTTCTGTTTTAAAATTAAATTTTTTAAGATAAATTTTTTTTCAATTTAGGAAAGTGACTGTTTTTTTCTCAAAATAATACTTTAATTTTGAGCATTCCCCTACTTTTTAACAAAAAAAAAAAAAAAAGAAGGTCTAAGAACTGTCATTTTTTCTCTTGTCTAATATTTACAAGTTGTTGTTCATTCTCCTTTTTGATGTTCTCAATAATTTAATCATCCAATATTTCTAACATGCAAATTACAACAGAGACCTTATTCAATTAGAGTAGCAACAAAATTTTGGGCAACAAAATCTGATTTTTTTGGTCAAAGTTTATGAATGGGTAACTCTTCTTTCAAATCAAGTGAATGTTTTTGGCTTTCTTCTACTAGAGTGGTTTCTTTCATGAAACCTTTATATCAAAATAACATACAACATTTTTTTTGGCAACATCATTCCAAGTATAGATTGACAAAACTAGTGTGGATAAAATGTTAATTTCATAATGTAATTCCAAGCCATGCTCACTCCTTTCAAAAGAATCAGATGATAAAAAAAGTATCATTTGGAACTATTGATTATACTTTGATGTGTAGGTTGTAAGATGGGAGTTAGGAATGAGAAAAATATCAGATTTCTGCTTAATAAATCTGCGATTTCAGCACCAGCATTGCTGTTAATTATTCAAAATTTGGAAGATATATAATTCTGTAATAAATACATCAATTGAAATTTCTCAACCATAAAATAAAAAGAATAATAAAAAAAAATAATAATAAAAAGAACTAAACAATGCATGAAAATAGATTAGAAAAAATGGGATTTTTTTCAAAATCAGTTGATAAATAGGATTGAAATTATCATTGTACTTATAGAACCATGTTATCAAGACATTAAAAAAATTTTTTTTAATGTTCGTTAACTAGAAATTTGTAAAGGCAAGTATCTACTTTATTTCAAAATTACTTTTAAAAGATTTTTTCACAGAAAAGCTTTTCTACACTATTTTTTAATCCATGCATTGCAAATATCAAATAAACAGTTCATTACTTTATGCATCCTAAGTGCATTTTGTTCTTAAGTATTATCACATCAACATTTCCCCCCCATAAAAACACGATGCCAAATTTTAATAATATTAATGTGAAGAAAAAGTAGAACAGCTTATTCATCTCTTAATTATAATAAATAGATGAAACTATATTAATAAATATAAACTTGTCATTTATTTAGTACTAATTTGCATCAATAAACCACAGATTTTTTCGTGGTCAACAGGACAATACATAAGCACCATGCATTTTCATTTCTTTTATTTTAGTGCACATTTTTTTTATAGTTGATAAATTCAGTAGTTTAAAACCTAAATGTAAAGTATTCAATTTATTCCTCTTCTTTTTAAAAGCTTTAAACAAATTATCTATTACTTTATGCCAATTTTATTTGTAATTTTATCAATATTTAATGAAAAATTAATATTCAATCAATTGTTAAACTCATGTGAGTCGCTAATGCTTTTAACCACATTAAGAGTCCTATCAGGAAGAATAATTAGATATCAGCAAGACTATAGCGTAATTACAGATAGGCCTAATCAGTGTCATAATATAACATAATCACAGGTAGTTATCGAACCTCAATTCCAAAGAGCACTTGTGGGATGCTCAAACAAGAGTCATTTCATATCAACACTTCCCTGGAAGCTCTGGGCAATAAATTTAGCAATTTAGGGATAAAAATTAACAACAAAAATTATTGGTCAATCCTAATCTGTAACTGGATGTGAAAATAGTGTATAACTTGATTAATTTTACAGGATCTTTTATTAATAAAATAATTATTATATTCAGTTATTAGGACTTTTTATTTGCTGAAGATATAGATAAAGCAGTAAGAAATATATTACATGACATTTTACAGTTGCTTTCATTTAAATATTACTCATAAATTCTTATGCACATTTTTTTTCATTTTATACATTTCAGTATAAGTATTATCATATAAAATTTTTATGATTTAAATTCACTTTTATTTTGAAATATCAGTTTTTTGAGTTTGAATTTATATCATTGCATTTATACCATTTTAAATCTTTCAGTATAAGGTATTAGTACAGCAAATTTTTATTATTTAAATTGAATTTTATTTTAAAATATCAGTTTTTTTAATTTGCAGCATTAATTTTAAAGGCACAGCTATATTTAAATTATATTTTAAGTAAATAGTTCCATAATGAATATCTTATACTGAACTGTTTATAATGGAATATGAGACCAATAAAAAATGTAATAGTAAGCATAGCATTTTTAACTTTAATAACATTACTTCAAAGTTTTATTTTGACTTAATTTCAGAAAACAGTTTAACTGTAATTTAATAGATTTAACGCATTGAAATTTTGAATCAAAATTTTAGAAAAAAATAATAATAAATAAATAAAAATATATTAATGATAATAAAATTACAAATTTTTACAATAATTTAAATAATTTTGTCAATGCTGATGCATTCATTGCATAATTTATAATTTACTGAATCCGGTGATGGGTTTTAATTTTATGATTCCATGAATAAATGGACTTATTGCAATTTGGAACACAAATTTTAAAAATCAAAATTGAAATACATTTATTTAAATTAAATGGCATTGATACAAATGTAATGAAAAATTAGAGAATAAAACAAATTTACTATTCTTTTTTTCCTAATTCGGATTCATGAGTATATTCAAAAGTTCCTTCAGACATAATTTCGGTGTTTTGCTTCGCAATTTATTGAAAAAATAATTTCAAAATGTCTCCTGAAAGAAATGGCTTACAAATTTTTTCGATAAAAACTTTAATTTTAAATGCACAGTAAATAAAGAATTTTTAAATGAGTTTATTTCAATCAAAATAAACTCACAATTATAAAAGTAGTAAAGTTCTTTTCATTAAAGAAAAGATTTTTATTTATTAAAATATTTAGTTTTAAGTGTTACGGAACTTCAGTATTAAAAAAATTTTATTATTAAATTATAAATTATCTCCCCATTAGGGGATATTTCCGTATGTGGCTCTGTTCTTCGCCAAGGTGAACTATTGGCGTATTCATTGCCGTATTCTCTGCCAATATGAATGTATAGTAAACCTATAAGATAAGCATTTAGATAGGCGTGGTTAAGTGTAGCTGTTAAAAGCAGTGTTTCATCTTCTCAGAATTTTAAACGAAATAGAAATAGAAAGCGAAACTTAATGGAAACCGAAACTTATTAGGAAAAGTCGAGAATTTAAAGAAAAAAGTTTAAAACAAAATAATTCTTTTAAATGCTCTCAGATAAATATTATTTCTTATTTTCAATATTAGTTTATTTAATATAACCAAAATTTATATTAATTAAAAAATTTTTTGCTTCCTATATATTTATAATTTTATTAGCTTATTTATATATTTTGATGAAATTTAATACAATTATACATTACGAATTTCCCTGGGAATCACTTTTAAGATATGGGTTGATAATAACGTTAATTTAAACCACCAGATTGATTATGTACTACACAATTGAAAAATATTAAAGGTTTAAATTATAACCATAATTTATTATTTTCTCGATAAAACCATATTTTGCAAAAAAGTATCTTAGAAATTTATTACGAATCACATCATATTATAATATATATATATATATATATATATATATATATATATATATATATATATATATATATATATATATATATATATATATATATAATAACGTTACAGGGTTAATATTATATACCATATCTCAAATAGTTCCATTATTTTTGTTTTTAAGAAAATTTGAATTCCAATCTGTCATCTAAGCAATAAGATTAAAAGAAATATTTTACATTGATTAAGATTCCAATACTTATAGCAAATTAATGAGCTCTAAAGTTTGACAATGAGATGGAAGCTTTGGAAAAGTTACAGTTAGTAAAAACATTTTAGTGTTTTTTTTCTACTTTATTTACAATATGTATTAATGAAATTTGTTAGAGAAAACTAAGAAAATACAAATAACCTCTGGAAATTTCTTAGAATTTGTATTAAATTAAATTCTCATTTTTTATTGTACTCTATATTATATGCAATTATTAAAATATGTATTCTGATCTCTCTCCAAATATAATAACTCCTTTAACATCAAATATTGAAAATATTAATAATGACACCAGTGTGATCACATATGATAGCCTTTCTTTTTTTATGTTTTCTTAATTGGGTAAAATAACATAATGGAATAAATTATTCTTAAAGGAGCAATTGCACACTATCAAACTGTATGCATTTTTTTATATATCATAATGTATAAACTTAACCGTAAATAATTGATCTATTGATATTTTCAAAATAATTTCTGGCGTTAATTTTTAAAAAAATTAATCAAAACGAATTTTAATAATTTTACTTATATGATAAAGTTTTTTTTGAATTTAAATTTCTAATATTACTTCAATTTTTAATTTGTCAGTACCAGATTAATTTTGAACAGCTTTTTATATTAATCCTTCCTTCTACTCTATACAGAATACAGAAATAATTAGGAAATAATAAATAGTTAAGAAAATACAGAAATGAATTTTACAAAAATAAAAATTATAGAGTATAATTATTTTAATATTTTTATTCAATTCTGTTGTTCTAATATAGAAATTACCTCTGGTAAATATTGCAAATGATTTAACTTTTAATTTCATTTGTCTTTTATGGTGTAATGAAAATGTTACTATTGTTTAAACCATTAAAATAATTCTGCTAGAAAATTTTCATTTCTGTACAAATTGAAAATATTCAGTATAATGACTCTTTTATTTTGCGAATTAATTTTATTCTTAGTTCAAAATGTAACGTTTACTTATTAAATATTTCTTAAGGTTTATACATAGTTAGAATCTCAATTTGTCTTTCATAGGCTAATAAACACATTTCATTCTTATTGTTCAAGATAAACATGTTTACATAATATTAATTACTCCTAAATTGCAATTATTTATTAAATTAGAGTGTTATCCTAATGATGGAAAGAGCATGTATTTTTATTTTGCAATGTGATGATCGAACAATATCTCAAATTATAATTGAACGATCCCCGATATATATATTTTGCAATTCATCCGCGGATATTTTAAGCTAAATTTATTTTTGAGCGTGTAAAAGCAAAAATCCTGTTAGGCAGTGATATATAGGTGGAATGTTGTACAAATGTGAATTTTTTCTAATACAATGAAATTTAGTTCGCTATATTTTCCTTTAGAATAAAGTTCAAACATCCCTGTACATTAGGGTGGAGCGGAAAAAACTTTTTTTATCTTTTCAATTTGCTGCAGTGCGCAAAAGTTGTCTAGGGTGGTGGTATAAAAGACAAAAAATTTTTTTGAAATCGGATAATATCTTCCGATCGCGCATGTATCTTGAATGTTCAAAAATTCAACAAAAATTGAAGACTTTTAGCAATTAAAAAATATTTATAAAAATTCATATTTTCACATGTTATACCCTGAAATTATAACATATGACATAAATGAGAATGATAAAAAGAAATTAATGAAAACATAAAATATCTTCCTATCGCGCATGTACAGTAATTTTTCGAATATTTAAAAAATTTCAAATTTTTTTCCAAACACAAAAAAAAAAAAAAAAAATAAAAAATAAAAAAATAAAATAAAATAATTTTTTTTGAAAAAAATCTATTTATTTTTGGCGCGATATTGTGTTAAAAATTAGTACGAATAACACTGTTGCGCGCTTATAATAATAAAAAGAATAAATGTATGTATTAAGTAATGAAATCATTGTCAATTCAAGCTTTATTCATTATCATTCATGATGATAAGTTTAGATCATAGTGAATCAGGACTTTACTTTCTATGAATTAGCTTTTTTTTTTTTTTAAATATTTTTAAAATCAATTTTTTTGACTTTTTTCTCTTAAAATTTTCTTTCAAATCGTAAAAAGATATGAGAATAATGGAATAATTTTATTAATAATTCAAAATCACACGCATGTTTTTATTAATTAATTTAAACCATAACTTTTAAAGTATAAAACCACATTAAAACTAAAAAAACTCTTCAATTTAGCTTCCTAAATTTTGCATCCTTATATGTTTCTTAAATCGTTTGATTTATGCCTTCATTTATTTAGAGATAGTGTGGTTATGTTATAGCCGGCATTTCTCTGACTGACTCTCATACTGAGGGTTTATATTTCATGTGGTTGATTATGAGAACTAACTAAATAAATAATAGAGGTATAACAAAGATATATAGTGTTGCTATTATACATTTTATAATTTATAGTAATGTTTATATGTTGCTTAAATATATTATTCACAAAATATTTACTTCAAACCCTCCTTGTATTTTACAAATAAACTGATTTCAGGTGGTTTTGATTTTTATTTGTCACAATGAAAATTCACAAAAATTAAGGTATCGAAGTATAATAGAAAGTTTTTTTCAAAAGCTGAAATTTTGAAATACTTTTTTGTCAATCAAAACGGTTAAATTAATTAGATTTGCAATTTCACAATTCATTATTTTCATGAGATATAGCAAACATTAAGAGACACGAAATGCTTACCATTTATGAAAGTTCAAGGAAAAAACAGAAGCTCTAAGTAAATATCTTGAAGCATATTTAATATATTAAAAATTTTCTAATTATTCTAGTATAGAGAAATGCATGCAATAAAATAACCACACTATCTCTAAATAAATGAAGACACAATTTCAAACAATTTAAGAAACTGCAAAATTTAGAAAGCTAAATAGAAGAGTTTTTATTTTTTTTAATTTTAATGTGGGTTTATATGTTAAAACTAAAAGTTATGGCTTACATTAATTAATAAAAATATGCGTGTGATCTTGAATTATTAAAAAAAAATTATTCCATTATTCTCATATCTTTTTAAGATTTGAAAGAAAATTTTAAGAGAAAAAAGTCAAAGAAATTGATTTTAAAAATATTTAAAAAAAAAAAATAAAATAAAAGCTAATTCATAGAAAGTAAAATCCTGATTCACTATGATCTAAACTTATCATCATGAATGATATTGAATAAAGCTTGAATTGACAATGAAAATAGATAGTTTTTTAATGATACATCAAAATTAAAATTTTATTGGACAAACATACAACGCTGAATATGCATTTCATTACTTAATACATATATTTATTGTCTTAGGAAAAAAGATTTGAAATTTTTTAAATATTCGAAAAATTACTGTACATGCGCGATAGGAAGATATTTTATGTTTTCATTAATTTCTTTTTATCATTCTCATTTATGTCATATGTTATAATTTCAGGTATAACATGTGAAAATATGAATTTTTATAAATATTTTTTAATTGCTAAAAGTCTTCAATTTTTGTTGAATTTTTGAACATTCAAGATACATGCGCGATCGGAAGATATTATCCGATTTCAAAAAATTTTTGTCTTTATACCACCACCCTAGACAACTTTTTGCGCACTGCAGCAAATTGAAAAGATACTTAAGATAAGAAAATAGAAAAACTTTTTCGCTCCAACTTACTGTACATTATCCCGTCAATTGAGCAGTGGCAGAGATAAATCTGATTTTATCGGGAGCGTAACTTTATTTTGTCACTGCTATAAGGGAAAACATATAAAATTCCAAGTTGAACATAAGAGAGATGGACAGACTAAAACGAAACATTCCTTTTCTTCTTGAAGAGGGGCTGGTATCGAACCTATGACTCCATGTTTTGAAAAAACATGTTTTCATCACCCAATTATGGTGGTGAATCCTTTCGAAGATACTTTAATATCACGTTGATAATAGCCACATAGCTGACATGTATTTAAAGGCTCTTCAAGTATATACTGCGTATTTGGACTATGTTAATGATAAAAATAAGCTTATACTCTTAGACAGAGAATTTTCTTCATCATATTGAATTTTTCTAATTTTAAAATATCTAATTGCAATATTATGTTTCTAAAATTATATATGTATATATATATATATATATATATATATATATATATATATATATATATATGTATATATATATATATATATATACATATATATATATATATATATATATGTATATATATATTCACAGTGCAATTCTATCTGATTTCGCATCGCTATACACGTGATTCATAAACTTCTTTGATTTACCCTAAATATGGCTTGCAACGACTATATTCCGATTTCACTGTTAAATAAATTATGTCAGGAAAAAATTTCCATTATTATAATAACTTAATTATATTCATAATTTAATTTATTCATAATTAAGTATCTTATGAGAAAACATTTTATTTGCACTTGTTAAAAAGGATTTTTTTCAATTGTAATATTCTCAATTTTAAATGGTGAGATTTTTACCTTGTTCCATCCGAAAAATTACAAAAACTGTTTTATATTCTTCATTTATTTTATAGAAACATGATTTCCATGTTGGATTTAATGCTTCCGTGAGTCTTTTGTTAATTAGTAAAGAGCAAAATTTTTTTAACTATTTTTGAACCTAATAAACCATTTTTTGATCATTATAAATCATGATCATGATAAATGTATCGAGTTTCATTCATTAATCGTATTATATTGGAACTGAATTACTAACGTTTTGTGTGAGTGTCTCGATTTTTTATTGAACTTATTTATCATGATATATATAAAAGAATATTTAATTTCAAAATATTTAAACAAATAATTTCAAAATATTTTCGTTATTTACACATGTAGAAGATTTATAGTGCAAAATAATGATATAATTCTACAAATCTTAAACAGATATACAATTTAAAAAAAAATATCAAGATGAAACATTAAATATGATTTCTGAAAAGTTTACAATTTTTGGCGATTTCCATAGTCTGTTACAATCTTTATCAAGATTTATCTCTTTTTTGTATTCTTAATATCTTATTAACATAAATATATTAGTATTATGTTAATATGATACTTTGCATGATTATTCGTAAAACAGGAGATTCAATTCTATATTCAGTTGATGAAATCAGTAAGTCAAAAATATAGTTTTAATTTAATCAATCAATACCAATTTTTCATGCAGTTTTTTGTTTACTTAATTTGAATTGCTGAGCTAAAGTCGAAAATTTGTAAAGCATATTCGTTTTTTCAGCAATCCACTGATAAAACAAATAAAATGTATTACTCAGTATTTTATTCATGCAGCAATACTTGAATATTTTATAAATTAAAAAAAACTGTTATTTGCATTAGCATTTTGGCCCAACAAAGTTAAATGACTTTGGTGATCAATACCTGTATCTTGTTGTAATCAAAAAAAAAATATAATTTAATTCATATTTATCATAGAAAATCATTTGCAAAGTTTTATTTTTGAATAATTTAGTAGTCTTCTGATTTATTCATAAGCTTACTCCTCAAATTATAGAACCATTACAAAAACGCTCACTTCGTTAAAAAAAATTAAACATAATGAAAAGTTTTTGTCGAAATAAAGTCGAATTTCGCTAAAGAAAAGAGACAATGCACTTTTTTCCCCAAAACTTTTCGCGTTAGTTATTTCAAATTTTACGACTTTCGGGCCACAAAAGCCGGCCATTAAATCCCCTTCAGTTGTTCGAAGGAAATGAGACGAAATTCGAGCCCTGGAAAGATATCCCACAGATGCGTTCTGAGAAATGCTACGACGTTTTCACTGCCAGAAGGAGGACCATATATCATTCAGATAAGCTCACACAATCCTCCAATTCGTTTATTTAAGCTAAAGAACAGTTTTGAAAATAATTCAAGGAAGAGAAATCTTAGCACCGGATGTCGTTATTGTGTTTTGAAGCCTAAGAGCACCACTGGGGTCAGTCTTTGACTGGACAGTTTTAGATAACAGGCGCCTTTAATGAGGAAAATGTCTTACAGTTAAAATTTCTCACGTGCATGTGAAGACAAAGATGGGACAACCAGAGCCCCTGCCTCGCTTTACCCCGGCTGATGCGCCGCATATCCGGTGTCCAATTTATCTTCCTATTGTGTTGCTTGTCATTAAAAATGATTATGCTAAGTTTTTTAATGAAATCAATGCATTTAAATAACTCTTAGAAAATTATGATCTAAAAATTAAAATGTGCTGCCTAAATATTGTAATATTGACGGTATGGCAGTATAATATTTGAATATTGCGAAATTCAAAATGCTTTAATTGCATCCTAATTCTTTCGTGTTATCAGAATCAAATAACATGCTTAATAAACCGTGATAAGTTAAAAATTCTATGTATCATTTGCTTAATTAGTTTTTTCTCGATAATTAAAATACAAAATATGCACTAATGTTAATTGTAAAATATTTTATTAATATCGAGGTTTGTAGGTTATCCACCTAACATTGATTAAGAATAATGGACTTCAGGCTTTAACCCAGAAGTTCTTACATTTTTATACGCATGTTGTTTTTTAATTATATTTTAAATAATTTGCTTATTGAATTTGTAATTTAAAATTTTATCATCGTATAGTAATGGTTTTCATCACAAAAACAATTTGTTTGTTCTAAGATAATTTTTTACACAATTTTGTTTTCTTGAAACTTGGCCTGCCTCAAAATTTTGAACTGTCAAGTTTTAGAACTCCCACATTTTGACTTATGAGTTTTTTTACACTTGTAAATTTGTATATAATGTACATATGTTAAATCTTACATATTTGTGTTGGAAAAGAAAACTTTGAGATAATATTATATCTTGAAAATGTTATATAATTTACAAATATTTACTATAATGACAAGAAATTATAAGATAAATTTGAATTTTTTGGAGTTAGATAATGAAAAATGTTGAAAATTAATGCTGCAGCAAAAACTAAGAGTTTGTTGTATATAGAAATGACCATTGAATGACACACAAACAAATTTCAAAACAATATGAATACCTATTTATACAAAAGTGAGAGAATTTAAATAACAGTGAAAGACATTCTTTTTCATAACATGTGAGAATTAAAAAACACACAACTATGAGGTCACAAAACACTTTCACTTTCTTTTTCGTGATTTTCAGTTACATAAATTCAACTTCTGCTAGAACAACTTTATTTATAGGACTGAAATTTATCAAAATATATATACTTTGTAATAAAAGTGTATGTCAAATTTTAGATTGAATTTTTATTTGTTGGATATCAATGCTTATCCAATTGAAAGTACTAACATATTCCACTATCATTTATATGCAGTTAAGCAAATTTTTTTCTTAGAGAAAATAAATCAATTTCTTATCAAATATATATTTTTTGTTGTAACTTCATTTTGTTGGTAAATACAGATTTTAAAGTGAAATTTCTTACAAAATTATCACGAGTCACATGTATCGTTTAAATTATATTTAAAGAAACTTATTTGAATTATTTTTATTATTTGAATTTCTGTAATGTTATTGAGTTACAATTTTTCTAAGATTTTATATTTAGATTATGAATTAATTATATTAATTAGTTGATTTAAATATTAAATTTGCAGAAAAACTTAACTATTTTTTTATTTTTATGATGAAAATTAAATAAGTTAGTGTTAAATAATTTATTATTTATAACTAATTGAAAATTACTTAATGTGGAGTTAAACAATGGAAATTTTAAATTGTTACTAATATTTAATACATTCATTTCAGTTTATTGTATTAAATGTATGTTTGTATGTAGACAAGTGTATTTTATTTATATGAATAACAAAGTATATAAATCCTACATTGAAATTACTTTAAAAGAAAAGAAATTTCAATTTCTAAAACTTTATTGAAATCTTCATCATTAAAATAAAGTTTGGTGAAGGATATTGTAGTATTCTAAAATCTCATTAACTAGAGCATCATTTTCCAGTAAAATTATGGAAAATATTGTGAAGTTTTCCAAAAAAGGATGCATTTTGATGATTAAACGTTAGTTTCTTTAAAACAAAACAAACGATCAGAATCAAATGCAAAAGAAAGTTTAAAAGAAGCACTCGGACATTTATAAGAAACTACCATAAGTACGTCATTAACTCCGCCTATCTTCGTCACATAGAAAGGCGGAGTAAATGACGAAACGTCATTTACTCCGCCTCTGAGTTTGACGTCATTGTCCAATCAATAAGAAGACGATAGCAATCTTGTTATGGTGCGGTAGCACCATAACAAGATTGCTATCGTCCTCTTGGCATCATGTTTGGCAAGGAATTTGGCGTAGAGCCACTTACGGAAATATCCCCAATTATTAGCTGTATTTTAAAGGTATGATAGTAAAACTTAATAAATAACACAGAAAAACATTTTGAAATAAGTAAACTGCACGTAGAAAACAACATAAAAATATATTCCTCTAATTCTAATTTATTTTATCAGTTCAGAAGTTTCTAAATTCATATAATTTGCTTATGTCAACCTTTAATTTTATAGATTAAATAATGAATACCAAAATACTAAATAGGTACTCTTCTTTATAATTTTAAATATAAATAATGAACTCAAATTTGCATTGTGCGATAAAATTATTAGACAAATTCTTATGAAATATTTTTTTCTAAGTAAAATATATAAGAATGAATTGAGAACATAGGTATGGAAGAATTGAGAATGTAGGCAAAAGATATAGCTAATGATTTTTTCTCAAATTTTGAATATTAAGATTGGCAATAGTAAAGCTGAAAGGTTCATCAATGTTATGATTTGTATGATCGTAGTTATGTGAATCTGTGTGATAATTTGAAACTGATTTTATGTTTTCTTAATCGCTCTTAGGGGTTGTTAGCATTTCTATTTTTTCTCTCATAATTTAACTTAGCCCTAAGTACTGTATTAAATATGAAGACTGGCTTTATGAAAATTGAACTAAATAAAACTATATGGGAGGTGCCTGAAAGATATCAATCTCTTTCTCCCGTAGGATCAGGAGCTTATGGCCAAGTGTGGTAAGTTTTCCTCTCTAAATAATACATTATTATTAGATGTGGTTTCAATGTTTAATTCATTGAAGAACAAATAAAAAAACAAAAACACCTGCATGAAGTATTGGTTTATAATGAATTAATATTTTCCGTTCATGTTTTTTTCTGTAATAAATCTAGTATTATTAAATATCTGTATTATTTAGCAATATTATCATTAAGCAATTTCGAATAATTATATCTTCAATGATGACTATAGCGATAGAGAAAATTCTGGTTCTTGTTTTATTTCCCTCTTTTTACAATTTTATTTGAATACATTTTTATATATGAAAATAAATATTAATTAATGTTTAATATTTTTATTACATGAATTTAATTTCTTTCAATAAGCATAATTATAGATTTTTTTCATTGAAAAAAAATCAATGTATCTTGAAGACATGAATTGGAAAGCTCAGTTCAAAAACATTATATTGATATAAAGCTTTTCTAAGTACTAACTATTCTGTAAGGAAAATCAGTGTAAGTATGATATCTTCCTGTAAGTGATTTCTCGCCAACTCTAGTGTATGGAAATATTATAAATGATACTTTTATAAGGAGTTATTATTGCTTAAAATAACCTTATAAAATTTGAATACACTTTGATTTTCACAATAGTCAAGATCATTATCAAATTATGTGTGTGTGTGAGGGGGGAGCTGCTAAAAGTGATGAGCAGCTATATATGCTTTCAGTTTACATTTGAAGCTTGCAAAATAATTTTCTTATTAATTAAAGCCTTGTAAAAAATAATTGATCATTTGTAGCTTATTGAGGAGTTAGAAAGGTTGCAGTTTTGTTTTTCCAAAGAAAAGTTATATTACAATAGAACACATGTTCATAGACATAAAATATGTGGAACTGCAATGTGAAAAGCTGTCAACAAAATAAGATGCCTTTGGTCTGATATTTGATTTAGTGGTTCTAGAATACCTTTCTTAACAGTATTCCATTTCATATACTGTTGGCAAAAAAATTAATACTTTTTAAGTGATGCATTAAGCTTCTAAACACACTGGAATAATTATAAGGAATAATTATAATTATAAAGATACACTGGAATAATTATAAGGAAGGTTTACTGGAATAACCTAAAGGACAAATTGGTGGTCTGAAAAAAAAAAAAAGGTTTGTTAAAAGCTTGTACATGCTTCAAAAGACAACTTTGGCAGAATATTTCTACAACAGTTTGGCTGGTTCTGTGATGAATGTTTTTTTTTTTTTTTTTTTTGGTGTGATCATAAATTATTTGTGAATGATTGTAGCTTAGTGATAATCTTGGTATCATTGTCATCATAGTCGCTGTGAAAATCAAAATGTACCAAAATTTGCATTTTAAGTGCAATATATTTAACATGGAATAATATTGCAAAAAATGATATCTGTTTCATTTTAGCATGCTGTCTTTATTAAAAGGAAAAACTGCAAGTGAAGAAATCAAAAAATATTTACCTGATAATTTGAGTACTATTAAGTTATTCATCTATATGAATTTTAATAAAGAAAACCACTGTTGGTTTAAAATTTCATTTCTGAACTCAGAATGTGGACTTAGATGTGATTCATATAAGAAATATTTGTTGATTAAATCATTGAAAACATTGAATGAGAATGTTCTTATATTGAACAACAAAAAATATAAATAATTCCTCTTTTGAGAAAACCATAGTTAAATTCTTTTCTGCACTTGAAATATGCAATATTAAAGCAGAAAATGTTTAATTGATTTTTTTCTGATTTTTCAGTGAGAAAATTAAAAAAAAAAATTGCTTTGAAGTTTGGATCTTGTTTTGCATGTTTTTGTATGTATACTGCATACTAAATAATTTTTAATAATATTTTATTTGTAAAGGAGAAATGGTTTTATAAAAAAAAGTGTAAAATCTTAGGAAAGCCCACACCCTTGACGACAAACTGACTGAAAGTGCCAAGCCAGAATGAAATTCCAGAAATAGTTGATGTATCCGTATCTAGTATTTGGCTTAGGGCTATCAAGATTGGCACAAACCATAATTATTGCCAATCAAAACCATTTGCGCCAAGAGTTTGGGCTGTGCTAGGATCAAACCAAAAAAGTTAAAATTTATAAAATCTTTAGTTTCTATTTTATGAATTTTCGGTTTTAAAAATTATTAATCCCTTAAAAATTGTGTACTGTTTATATGCTTAAAATAAACAAGCTTAAAAATTGTCTACTGTTTATATGTACTTCCTAACTGATCCTAATATATGTTTTTCTTTAAGTTAAGTTTTTGCTGTTATCAAGTTTTCATAAGATATTGTTACATGTTTTTTTATGTCCATGTTTACATTTTTATACAAAATACTGTTAGCCAAGAATTTTATATTGCTTTGTACTTTTTAATTCATAATATCAAACATTATTTATGTAAAAGTATTAAAAAACAATGAAAATAATTAGAGAATAAAGTTTACATATTCTTTCTTGCATTTTAAAATTACATAATATTTTAATAACATATATTTATAATTTTTGAGGAAAAATTACATATATCACCTTATTGTATTTCATGTTATCATGCTTTTCCTTATTTAGGTGATATTTTAATTAGTCTAAATTATTTATGCATATTAGATTGAACACTAAAAGTGTTTCAACACACACACACACACACATATATATATATTTAAGATATTTACTAAATTTATTCACATTTTTTTCCTTAGCAATAAAATAAAAGGATTTTGATATTGATAATGATAGATATAATGATAATATTTAATATATATAATGGAACAATCTTTAATATTTTATCTAAATATCATTGTTCTACTTATACATTTTAAAATATTGTCTAAAATGAGCTGATTTGTTTTTGTATGTCTTTTATTATATTTTAATAAAGCTGTTTGTCAATTAAATTAGAGTGAATAATTTATTTTAAGTTAATATTATCGTTATATAATACCATAAAACACTGACTTAATCAGTCAATATTTTATGATTTTGTCTTTTAATTTCATGGTTCTTCATTTTTATTTAATATTTTAAAATATTGAATAGATTTATTTTATATTTTCCTGTTACAATAAAAGCTATTCACTTGATATAAAACCATTAAGAACTATTGAAAAAATTAACACATAAAAAATTGTGGGGGGTTAATGTGAATTTCAAATTGTAATTTAATGTGAATTATTATATTGAAAATTGTTTTCTTCTGTTTATTAATTATTCTGCCTCTTCATCACAATAGGCTTTGTAAAGTTGAGATAAAGAAATTTTGAAAATAGAAATGTATATTTATAATTTTTCTTATTAAATAATGCTATGATAATATAATGCATGAATATTTTGTGACATATTTTTTAACCATTGTTTTATTTTAGTTCAGCTCTAGATACCCTTCGTAACTTTAAAGTAGCTATTAAAAAGTTGGCAAGGCCTTTTCAATCTAAAATACATGCAAAACGAACTTATCGTGAATTGCGATTATTGAAGCATATGAATCATGAAAATGTAAGTTAATTATTTTTGTGTAAAAATTTATATGTACTGCATTCATAAAAGTTGTGATTAAATTTGCCTATTTCCAAAATTATATATCTTGTCAGAATCCTAATCTTTTAAATAAAAATAAATTAGACAATCCTTTTTAAAATCCAATGATATTTTTATTCATCGAATATCTGGTGATGTGAAACAGTATCTTTAGTAATATGTTCATGTACATTTTAATTACAGTATTAAAATGTTTTTGTTAATAAAAAAATTCATATTTTAATTAAACTGTACATGAGCAAAAAGTAATCTTAATAATAATGTTACTTTTTAATGACAACATTGTAGATTAGGTTTATTTTTGGATTCTGTCTTTAAATGATAAATTAGAAATGTAATATTTAGGACTAATGTGTTTAATTAGCATAATTGGAATACATTTAACATTTATTCAATGTCATATTACATGTTCCTAAATGATATTAATTAAAATCTTTTAAAATATTTCCTTTTTCAAAAGTTAAATTTACTAATATTTAAGAAATATAGAAAACAATAATGGAACAAATTTATGAGTTTAAGTTATATTCATGTGTTTTATATCTAAATTTGAGATCTTCTAGATAAAAATTAAGTGAAGGATTTTAAATATTAAAATAAAATAATTATGCTTAAAAATTTTAAAAAGTGCTTGTTTTTTTATCGTATTTGTTTTTTTAAAACTCCTATTTTGTTGCAATTTTCTGAAATCAGTTTTAAATTATTAGTTTAAAAAAAAAAATTGAAAACCTTTAGTATGTGTTATGAAAGAATAAATTTAATGAATTAGAAAATGTTTAAACATTTTCCTTTAAAAATTGACTCTAGTTTTTGTCTTTTTGTACTTAATTATTATATTTACTGTAATTATTGCATTAAACCATTTATGAAATACATTTACATTTTATATTAACTGGCAGGTGATTGGCCTATTAGATGTATTCACTCCTTCAACAACATTAGATGATTTTCAAGATGTGTATGTATCATAAACTATTTTAAACTAAATTTATTTCTAAATATTTGTTATTACATGTACAATTTATGTTAAAACTTTCTTCACTTTTCATACAACTCCTGGAAAGTGACTTTCTTTATTTTTTCCCAGAGTTGTAAAAACTCTTGCAATTTTGAGTTGACTACTTGAATTTATTAATGTTTTCTTTGCACATTTATTTTTTATTTGGATGTGTTACAAGTTTTGCATTTCATTTGGTTATTAATATTTTGAAAATTTGAAATGAAATGGGCAAGAAAGAGTTTTATTTTGATATTCCATAAGGTATAAGTAAAATTATAATAACATAATAGTAAACCAGACTTTGATCAAGAAACCGAAAATTCATAGTTGCTAATTAGTATAATTTGATGACAATCTTCAGTTTTTACTTGATATGTGAGAACTTATTACTGTGCTATAAGACCATACAGATTTACAATGTTGTCCAATTAGTTTGAAAGCTAAGTTATTTTTTATATTTCTTGAATGTAATTAGTTAGTAATCATCATTCATGCTGCATGTTGAACAATTAATTTAACCAGACAAAGATTAATAAAAGATTAAAATTAAACTCATTGTGGCATGACAGTCTGAATGGGGTCAAGGTTTATTGTGTCCACATCAGCTTCTTTAACTAAGGTTTTTGGGTGTGAAACATGTGTTCTAGTTAAGCTGTCAGCTTTATGTGAAACTCTCCATGTTTAGCTCCCAAGCATGCTTGGTACTCAATTTTGGGAAAACCTGCTGAAGGGATGAAAGGCTGCACCAACTTTGCTGAGCTAGGATCAAAACTCAGGAACATGCATTGAAGTGTAAAGTGCTATCGCTATGCCAGTAGGCTTCAACAAAGGATTATTTAAACTAAATATAATTTTTCAAATGTGTGCAAGTAGCCTTACAAATTAGAAACTATCTATTCATTTTATGATCTATCTATTCAAATCATGTAATTTTCTTTCATGAAGTTTGTTTTGTTGAAATATTTTTTTAATAAAAATCAATGACTGAATCTTTCCATTTTATGCTAGTGTAGAATCAGTAGATTGCTGCTGTAAAATGGATTCCTTAAGCTGATGAATTTCAATCTGCTTGTAAATGATTGTAATTCTATTCACAACATCCAATGCATGCAGAAATTGCAGTTATAACAAAACTTCCATATTATAGGATATTTTCTAAAAGTGTATTTGAATTTGAAATTCGAATTTTCAGATAATTTATTTTGAGTGTAATGTATTTTAGATAAGTTTTTATTTGAAATTACATGTTAAAATTTAAGTTAGAAATCTCATATTTATATGTTGTAGGGAAATTAAAAGTATTGAATTTGTATTTTTAATTTGGAGCATAAAAAAAGTTTATTTCTGATAATATTGGCTATGAATTAAATAAATTCATTCTTTATTTCATTTTTAAAAGTACAAATTGTCTCAAATATGCTATTTGACTAAGTATCAGTAATTTAATGTGTATGTTATTACAAAAAAAAAAGTTTTTTAAAATTCCTAAGAATTGCAATTACCTTCAGGGTTCATAGAACTCCTGAAATTTGAAACATTTTTAAGGATGCTTGAAATTTCTGAATCTTGAACTTGACACCATGAAAATCATGAATTACTCCTGTAAATTTTATTTACCTTGATGCATTTATTTTAAGTCGGAAAATATATTGTTATGTTGTATTTTTTGAGTTTTTTGTTTTAATGTTTTAAAATTTTTAATGAAATTGTTCAAAACCAAATTGAGTATTAGCCTTTAACCTCTTACTTGCTGCAAGCGAGGACCTCATAAGCCGATGCCTTTCTAAAATCCATTTCTCTGCAGTGCTCTGCAATCAGTAAAGCTAGAGTTATGGCTTTGGAATGTAATAGAATGTTCTTAATATTGTTCACAATGGACATATATATTTCAAAAAAGGGCGATTTGGAGAGAAATATGTTTTTAACGAAGGAAGCTGTTTCAGACATTGTAGTTATTATTTGTGCTTCTTTTTAAACAGTTTAACATTTTATTCTTTTGCTTGCATTTTCATTACAATGTGTTATGCAAGTTTTAGATTTTTGTAAAATATGTCTGATAGTGAGGATACAGTGAGATAGATGACTTTTGCTTCATCTTCTGGATCAGAAATGTTGGAAAATGACATTTAAATTTTGTGTTTTATTTATTTCTCTTTTTTGCTTTGTAAAAGTAAACAATTAGAATGGAAAACGAGCCTTCTTTCCTCCAATACACCACATAACTGCGCGCCTGCTTGAAAACCAGTGGCACTGGGGAGCGAATCTCATCTCAAAAGGTTAAGAGCGGTACTATATTGAGATTATATTGTACTCATAATTCTTAACTAAAGAAAATATCTAGTTCACCCACAATAACTCCATGATGATCTAGTTCAGTCAGAATCAGATATAGTATTAAGATTTATGTATGTGAAATAAAGTTTAAGGGTGATCCAAAAAAAAAAAAAAAAAAAAAAAAAACATGTGGTGTAATCAGCAAGGCGATTTTTATTAATTCTTTTTTTTATTTGTTTATGTCTTTGTTTCTATTTGTGTCTGTTCTTATTATATAATTTTTATTTGTTTTACTGTCTAGTGTATATTAAATATTTAATTCGGTGTGCCCTTTAGTTGATAGTAACAATGAGTCTAAATTTATTTTGTAATTACTAAAGTAAATAAGAATGTTGGTTTTAATTACATTATTAGTAATTTCTTAAATAAAACCAAAGGATTTTTTTAAAATTTTTACAAGAACAGTGAAATTAAATTATTAGGCTAAATTAATTTCTACTGCAAAATAATATTTCACTAATTTCTCAATTTTGTAAACTTTCAAAAAGACATTTTCTCTTGCTATCTTAGGGTACAACATTTAATTTCTTTTTTCAAAAATTTGAAGTAATATTATTAAATTTTTATTAAGGATTTAATAATTCTCTTGACCAGCAAATAATGTACTACAAATCAACTTATTATTTTATACCACTAAACATAGTAAGAATGTTGTTAATTTTTACATTTTGTTAATTTTTAAAAAAGCAATCATATAGAAAATTGTTCACAGTGTTATACACTAATGTTTAATTATTATCTCCAATTATTTGATTTTTAATTTTATAAACAAAAGGAAAATAATTTAATATTTATAAATTAGTTAATATGTAGAAAAATAACAAATTTTTTCAGATAATTTTTTATAATTGTTTATTTAGTGTTTATCTTAAGTGTTGAATGAAGATTAGATTAGGAATTATATATATATCGGTAGGGTATATATTATTAAATGAAAGTTTAATGACTTATATTTATCTTAAAAAGGATTTTTTTTCTTACTTCCTTATTTATAATTTCAAATTTTTCCAATAAAAAATGTATTTTTTAAAAAATGTACTTTTTTAAAAATTTATGTTTATAGTATTTGTAAATGTTTTTTTTTTTATATTTCCTTTTACTTTTTCAGGTATCTAGTTACTCATTTAATGGGTGCTGATCTCAATAATATAATCAAGACACAACGTCTCAGTAATGATCATGTACAATTTCTAGTTTATCAGATACTTCGAGGATTAAAAGTACTTATATTATTTGTTCTTTACAATATTTTTTTTCAAATTTTGTTTAACATGGTTTTTAACATTATGTATTTAATTAATTTTTGACATCAGTTACAAATATTAATATATATATATATTGCCTTTATAAAAATAAAATAATTTTATGCATTTATATTCTTGTGTTATCAACTTAAAATTTTGTTTCATGTATATGATGTTTTTAAAAATTTTCAATCTATTTCTGCATATTTTTTAATTTGATTATGAAAATACATGCAATACTCTTATTTTTTTTTTTTTTTTTTTTTTTTTTTTTCAGTACATACATTCTGCTGGGATTATACATAGAGTAAGTTCATTTTTATTTTATATGAAGTTAGTATTATATGTTAATAACTTATATATCATGAGTAATTAAATCTCTTTCTATAGATTTGTTAATGATATTTTGACTTCATAATTTCTTACCTGATCTTTCTGGTAAAATGGGAAAAGTAAAGATTTGTAAGAAAACATCAAAGAAATGTATTCAGTGTTAGTATTAGATAATGAATAAACATATTATAGAGATAAGGACTTGTTTAAAAAGATCAATGAAAAGAAGTTATTAATTCAGTAATTGCTACATAAAATAATGTTTTGCAGCATTTTTACTACAATGCTCTTAAATCCAAAAATTCAATAAGTGTTTTAATTTGTTTTCAGAAAAATATTATGTTTCTATATAAACATCCTTTACTATAGAAATGCTCAATAATTTTTACAGTTAAAGGACCATTCACAGAAATGGTTAATCTGTTGAAGGTCATTTATAAGGTGGATGTATCATTTCTAATATTTCAGGCCATTGTTATTGGAATCATCACAACTTAGTGTTAGAACCTCACTTATCAGAATGGAAGATTCTGAGTTTGATCATAGCTATTGTTTAATGATTGGAAATAAATGTTTTCTTAGTACAATTGTGAATTTATCCCACTCTCTCTGTCAATTCTTTCCAAAAAGTATATGTTTGTATATTAAAAAGATTTATTTGAAGTTGCTTGCTGAGTTGTCTTATATTGTAAAATTGTAAACTATTGTGAAAATGTAATGGAATCAACTTTTTGAAGCTTAAAAATTGGGCAATAATTAAATGTTCTAAATTCATAGAGGAAAAAAAATAGCAAATGACATCATTAATAAATGTGCAATAAAAATAAATAGTCATTAAGAACATTCTAAGTAAATAAGAAGATTGAAAGATTTTAAGTTCCATCAAATAGGAAAAGTAAAGTCAGAATTTTTTTTAAGAATCATAATGAAGACTAGCTTTTCCTTATTAGGGAATGTAATTTTTTGATTTATCTTCTTAATTTATACTAATTTTATTAACTTAAACTATACTATTATATACTATGTTTGAAACTGGGATTATTCTTGTTTTACATTTATCAGAAATATTTAATCTTCTCATAACCCTGGATTCTTGAATGTTTATAAAACTTAATAACACTTACATTTATAAATTTATGTTAAGAAATGCCTTTTAACTTGCATAAAAATAATTACTTAATAATTAAGTGATTATGTATTAATAATTAATCATAAATAGAAAAGTTTTAATGAGTGATATCTTTTGTAGTGATGCAAGTTTATAAGAGTCCTAATCTTAGCAGATTGAATTAAATTTCAAAACTTAATATTTATTAATAAAAAAGTGTAATGTTCATTAGACTATAATTTTTTCCGTTAATATAAAAGCATTGGAGTTCTAGAATAATTGCTGTTTTAATAAACAAAAGTTGATAATATTGCAACCAATCTTTCCCAACAAATTTTATAGATAATTAATGAATTAAGTATGTATATTCTGATTTATTTATGAGAAATTTAAAATTAAGATTTTGAATTTATGCTAACTTTGATTATTCTATTTATAGATTATTTTATTCTACATTTTTTTAAGTAAAGAAAATTCATTTTTGTTTTTTTTTTGTGACTCATAATTTACTCTAAAGTGATGCATATATTCTTTTTTACAGGATTTAAAGCCCAGCAATATAGCAGTTAATGAAGATTGTGAATTAAAGGTAAAATGTATAATGATTTAACTAATATATACTTTAAATAATTAATTATAAATTCGCTAATGCAATTGATTATGTAGATACTTGATTTTGGACTTGCTCGTCATGCAGAAGTAGAAATGACTGGATATGTAGCTACTAGATGGTATAGAGCTCCTGAAATTATGCTCAACTGGATGCACTATAATCAGACAGGTTAAAAAATTTTAATATCATCCTTTGTTGTGTATGAAGATTTATTTTTTTTATGAGTGAGTTTGATTACCTGATGACAAAACTTTGACTTTAGTGGGAAAATTTTAATGAATAAAAAATGACTTGCTGTTAGGTCCATAATTTATTATAATATAACTAATTTTACAATTTTATTATTTCTCTTTATCTTTCCCATAAAAAAAACAAAATTAGGAAAGTTCTGTGTCATGTGCATTGTTAACTTTTGTATATAAAAACAGCCAAGAGTAAAAATAACGGAACAAAATAACTAAATTTCTTTTATCTTGATTCATTATTTTCTCTCTCTCTCTTTTTTTATTTTTATTTTGCTGTTCTCAATATTAATTCATTGATTGTTTTGAGCATTTTAAAATCATTTTTTAATGTATCATTTTTAATGTTTCTATATTTTGAATTCGGAGTCTGTTGTTCGAATACCAATTTAAATCTTTATTAGAACAATATTTTTAAAGATTGTATTCTAATAATTTTTGAATTCCTGTTGAGAACCTTTTATGAAATACTTATGTATTCCTAATTTTTTCCATTTTATTTTTCTATTATGTAAAATTTTGAAACTTTTTCCTCGATGTGTTTTATATATATTCTTGAATTTCTTTATTGTTCACAGAAAACTCATATTTAATATAGATATCATTTTAGCATCTTTTGAAAAATTTTGATATTAAGATTTGAATCCAAAATTATATTTTAACTTTCAATCAATAAAATAATTAAATTAAAATACCTGTTAAAGTAAATGTATAACTGAAATGTAACTGTCTACACAGTATGAGTTTTATCATCCTTATCAACTTACCTAGGCACTTCTGTGATTATAATATTTGACATTGCTCTAAAAATAAGTGTCATTGGGATTAGATACTAGAAGATAAAGGAAAGAGTTCATATAATGAGTGGTGTAGAAAGTTGAAAGAGCCATGATTTTGTCTTTTGTGCTCAAGAAAGATAAATTATAACTGTGATTATCAAAATGCAAAAAATCAATACCAAAACAGTGTAAGAAAAGTTTTGATCAGAAAAATTACTGAGCACAAAACCCATCTCAGATTTTTCCAGAGGCAAGCTATTTGATCCCCAAACTTTTTGCATGTGATCAAGTTATTAATCATGAAGCAATTGTTGCTGCATTTTTTAATGAAAACCATTTACTTGATATAATTCTGAAAGTTATTAAGTTCTCTTAAATATTACCTAATAAGCTTAGTAGATGATAGCCTTAGATATCAGCTCGATAAATTTTGCCCAGATTAAATACTGGAAAAAATTATGCAAAAATATAACTACTCATGATATTACGAAAAGCATAAAGGAATATTTAGTCAGCAAATTAAGTACTTTTTCATTAAATATTGCTAAAACTAGAAACATATATATATATATATATATATATATATATATATATATATATATATATATATATATATATATATATATATATATATATATATAATGGTGTAATTAAAGCTTCTGAGAGCAAGCAGAATAAATTAATTATAGCACAATTAGGAGTTCTAAAAAAGAAAAATTGCTAACTGCAAAAAATATCTATATTATTGCATATATTAAAAATGTGTATATATTAAAATGATTTTAAATGGAAATGAATTCAGTAAATTATTAAATATTCACCTAACCATGCATAGATGAAAATGTTATTCATAAATTGCATTCTTTGAAGCTTTGTTTTTAGATTTTTAATGAAGTAATTTTTGATGCTGCTATGATATCAACAAATTACTTAAAACAAAACAATTGTTTGTTGAACTGCATGCTTTATCTAATCTTCTTTCAGATATTTTTTTGAATTTTCAAGCAAATTGAATTTTTTTAGATGAATTAAGAATAGATTTTTATAATTAAATAATGTATTAAAAGTTATTATTCTTAGTTTTTTTATCACTTAAAAATAGATTTTTTTTTTACATGAGTTACTTATTTGGATAGATAAATGAATCTTAATGTTAAGTAAAAAAAAGTATTTTAATATTAATTGTTTAACAATAAAAAAATAACCTTTTAAATTTGTACCTAGGTAATTTACCACATTTTAATAAATTAGCGAAATTTCTTCAAAATGAAAATTTTATTCTTTGTATTGTATATGATAAATTATATAATTTTGTTAAAATTTTTTGCTTTTTTTATTTATCTTTTTTTATATTTGAAACCTGAAGTTTTGCCTTCATCATTTATTTATTTAATTTAAAGAATGTTTAAAAATTATCACAAAACTGCAAACCTGATTAAAACTTATATTTCTATAGTAAATGTTAGATTTATCTTTTGGATTAAATGAAAATGAGGGAAACAAAAATACTAATTTACCAGCTTTTATGAATTTAGCTCAATTTTTACTTTCTGATTTCTAAGATGAATTAGACTACTTGTTTGAAGAAGTCTGAAGTTATACAGTAAGTGAAATGATAAATGAAGTGGATAATGTAAATTATACAGTGAGGGTATAAAATATCCACTTGTGATTTTAAATAATCATCCATAACTTTAAAATGATTTGAGATTTTTTCAAAAATATATTTTAAACAATTTTAGTAAATCCTTCACGACTGTTTTTTTTTATATTTTCATAATTTTTAGGGGTGAAAGTTCTTTCAATATTATAATCTTGTTATTATGGATAAAAAGACAATGATAAATGTAGAAAAAATTAAGAAAGAGTGTTTACAAACTCAAAACTTTTAAAGCAATAACAACATAATTACCATATCTTTCTGTATATAATCTGCTGCAATTTTTATCCAGAATAATTGAAAATATATTGCCAATGTGGATGTCACATAAAGTAAAAATATAATAAAAATAAAAATGTGCAGTAAAACTAAAAATATAATAAATTGTTCAAGAAAAATATTTATTATGAAAAAGAGTTGTTTGGATCCACCTCATCACAAAGTGGGATAAATTGAAATGAGAGAAAATGTTCAAGATCAATCAAAAGTAATAATTAAAAAAGATTCAAATGAAACTTACTGAATTTTAATTTGTAATAACTTTTAAAACAAAGTTAGATATATTTTAAAAATAGAATATGTTTGTTAATTATTAAATGAGAGAAATTATTCTGAAAGTGTGCATTGGATATAGGTTTTCTGTTGTACCTTGTATCCTTTGTTTTTTATCATACATTAACTTTTTTTCATTTTTTTTATTTATCGTCCTAATAGCGTTGAGTTTAAAATCTGCTGTGTAACTCAAGTGTGTTTGTTTCCACATGATATACAAATTAGAATATTTTGAGAGAATGAATTAGTTCAAGTTAAGACACAATGAGACATGTTTGCAAATTGTAACTGTAATATTTCTCTGAAGAACAGCATTCGTTCTTGATTGTAATTCATCTTAACTGAAATAAGTCAGCCCAGTCATGGCCCCATCTGTTTATTTTATAAAACATTACAGCATTTCTTTCAAAACTATATTGTAAGTTTTCTAATGGAATATGATATTCATTAGATTATCCATGGGGGTATATAATATGCACAATGAAATTTGAAACTTTTTAACACATAATCTGCAGATTATATATGGGAAAATTTGATAATCAGAAAATTACTATGCTTTTCTAAAAGGTAAAACTAATCAGAATTGTACCTATGTGTAAAGAAAGTGAAATCTTTTTCAATCGATAGTTTTTTAACAATGTAGCTTATACCTTATTTCACACGTTATTCAATTTCAATCCTGCTAATTTTTGTAGGTACCACCCTTGTGAATATATTAATTTGATTAATGTGTAGAGTAATTTAAAATAGCTTGAAACTGTAATACAAAAATTAATTTTTTTTATCTTCTAAGAAAGCTTTTATTCATTTCTTAATAATTTAATTTATTGTTCAGAATGTAAAACTATATTTAATTCTAATAAAATATTCTGTTTATGTTATTTTTTTAAAGTGGCATGCTTAGAATATTAAGTTTCTATCATTTTTTTGCCCTTTTTATTATTTTTTCTTCTAAAAAGTAATCAAAATAAGTTTTTAAATGTTGCTATTTATTTCATATTTTTTTTTGAATTAAATTGTCTGTATCCTAATTAGCTTAAAAAGTTGATATTGTATTTTACATATATTTTTTTTTTTTTTCTATTTAATTCAACTTGTCTAATAATCCATTCATTAGGTGATAAATATTTATTAAACAACATTAAATCAAAGGTAGAACAGAATGCACCAGAAATCATTTTGACTGATATATCTCAAATATCAGTTAGAATGATTTCTGGTGCATTCTGTTCTACCTTTGATGTATGAGAAATTGAAAAAATCGGTGGAAAGGCTTTTGTTGAGTCTTCACAAAAGTGTCTTATTTTAGATAACACGAAGGGAAATGTGAGTGAGTTACCGATTCACATTTGTATAATTTTTGTAGTATGTAACATAATTTTTCTGGGATTTATGCCGAGAATTTAAGTAAATGTTAATGCTTTGTAATTTTAACTGAAATCGATAACATTCATTAATGTAAAATCATTTTAACTATTCTCTCCTAATATATATAGCTAATGTAATCAAACATACAAGAACTTCAGGTTTATTCATTTTGTTATCTTTTCTTGGTTGGATTATTTTATTTTGAATTTCTGACTCAAGAAATAGCTTTTTTTTAAATTGCTGATAACACTGGTCAACAGTGGTTTTGGTGCCAAAGATTTTGGAGGTGATTTTATATGAATTCGATGTGCTGAATCCAAATATGCCATTAATTTTTGCCTATCAGCTTGAATTTTTAAGATATCAACATTTTAATGAATCATGCATTACACTATTTTAAAAGAAAAACCATGGTTTAAACAAACAAATTAAACAGGGAATTTTTATTATATTACATAGATATTGCTTATTAAATACAAAAGAAAACAGAAAAAGTCATGATTTAAACAAATTACTCACTGAACATTTCGGAAACTTCTTTTGCGTGACATTCTTGAATGTATTTTGGAACAATTCCGTTTTAAAGTCCAGCAGTAATCTGCCATCATGTGAGTATCCCATCCTCCTTGATAGCGATCCTCCATACATTTTATATCTTGGTGAAATCTTTCACCTTGCTTCTCACAAATGTCTCCTAAATTATCAGGAAAACTGTTTAAGTGGCTATGTAAATAGTGCACCTTAATGCGCATGTTACACCCAAGGGATCTGAAATTATTCAGCATTTCATTGACTAATTCAACATAGTTTTCAGCTTTGTGTTTACCCAGAAACTTTTGGACAACTGAAACAAATGAATTCCAGGCTTTTTGTTCAATCTCATTCATTGAATTTATGAAGTCAGGGTCTTTAATCAGCTGCCTTATTTGTGGGCTATCAAATATTCCTGCTTTAATTTTTTCCATACTCAGCTGAGGCATTTTTTTTCCTATATATACAAAGCATGATCCATTCTCATCAAGAACCTTTACAAACTGCTTCATTAGACCCAGCTTGAGATGCAGTGGTGGAAAGATGATTTTCTCTCGTGGAACTAAAGGATCGTTGATGATATTCTTTTCCCCAACATCCATGTTTTCTCTCCTAGGCCACTCTTTTCTAACCCAGTGTTGCGTTTTGTCTCTGCTATCCCAGAGGCACAAGAAACAAGGATATTTTGTGTGGCCACTTTGCTGTCCAAGGAGAAAGTTTACCATTTTTAAGTGTAAACAAATCACCAGTTGGTGTTCACGATACTTTATTTTTTCCAAGACCAAAGCTATGGTGTTATATTGCTCTTTCGTTTTTGTTGAGTGAGCAATTGGTATTGAGCCATATTTGTTCCCATTATGTAGAAGAACACATTTCAAACTTCGCTTTGAGCTGTCAATAAATAGGCGCCAATCAGCTGGAAAATATTCAGGAAGACCCATTTTTACCAGGAGTTCTCTAATAGCAGGACAAAATACAAGATTTTGTTCTTCAGAGAAAAAAGGTAGCAGATCTTTCTCCCTTGTGCGATAGAATGTAATTTTCGTTCCTGGTTCAAGTAAATTTTTTTTCTTCAACCTGGAAGCTAGTAATTCAGAAGCTTCTTTCGACAGATTGAGATCTCTAGTGAGGTCATTTAACTCATCTTGGTTGAAACATTGAGGAATTGATGATATCGTTTCAAAATCGCTGTCACCTTCAGTAGTATCAGAATTCTGATCAGAGAGACAATAAGCGTCCTCACAGAGTTCTGGTAGCTGGTGAAAAGTTGGAATTGGCACTTCTTCTGAGTGAGGGATAGGGCGTCTTGCAGAGATTAAATCTGGATAAGTCCACTTATTCCAGTTCTTTCGATTGATTCCAGTAATATTTACTAGGCAGAAATAACAGTCATCATTGATATATCTGGATAAGTCCACTTATTCCAGTTCTTTCGATTGATTCCAGTAATATTTACTAGGCAGAAATAACAGTCATCATGATATACATATTATCAGAAGTGATTTTTTGCTTCTCTCCAAACCATTGGTACACCGAATTTCAGGCTTTTCCTTTTCCCGGTAGTCCACTGTCATAAATGCTCTGTACAAGTTTTACAGACAATATGTGGTACCCAGGTTTTATCCTGATCACCAAGTTTAACATCAAATCTAAAAATCTAGAGCTGATACAGAAAAACTGCTTTCATATTTAGATTTAGCATTAAAAATATAGTTAAAATCTGCTCTAAAATCCTAAGCACCAAAAAAAAAATTTTTTTTTGTAGGCCTGTGTAATTAACGCATTTATCCTAAATTCACATTATTGGTTGGAAGCAGCTTGTTGATGGACTGACTGGTGGTCAAAGGTGTGATATTTTATGTGTAGTGTATCCATTATGCAAATTTTAAATTTAAATATGTTATATTTATAAACTATTTTTTTAAAGAGTTTTAGATAAGTGCCTACCTAAAAAAAAAAAAAAAAAAAAAAAAAAAAAAAAAAAATATTAATGTTAAATAAAAAGTGTTTTGGAATATAGTTTTCCAACCTTATTGTTAAAATATTTTTTACAATCAAAATTTAAAAATTGTATATATTACAAGCTTTTTATTTAGGTTTCCTGCATTTAAGTTTTTTATTTAGGTTTCCTGCATTGCTTTAAAATCATTAAAATTTTACTTCTTTCAGTATTGTTTTAAACTATTTTTTTCAGGATTTTAATACTGAAAAAAAATCTTCTGTTGAGGCTTTCTCTTGATTATATTCGTTTATGAATAAAGTAATGAATAAATGTTTTCCTAAGTTTTGGTGCAGGAACAAGGTTTTTTCTAAATTTGTGAAGTTAGTTAAATCATTAACTTAAATAGAGCTTCTGATAAGAATTATTAGAATACTGAATAAGTTTCATAAAAAATTGTAAATATATTTGGGCTATTATAATAAATGTAAACAAATCGGTAGATAAATGGAAAAAAATTCACAAACCTGTTGGTATATGTTTAAGCATTAATATTGGGACAACCCTTAAAAAATAAACTTATAAAGCTATCAAGGTAAAATAAAGAATGGAAGCTTGTGTAAAATATCAATTAAAACCTAAAATTATATATATAAGGTTAAATAAATTTAGAAAAAAATAAAAATTTTATTGACATTTATTGTTTGATTCATTGCTGTTACTTGATATTTTCTCAAAAATAAACAGTTAACAGATTTTTGTATGGTTAACAAATCATAAATTAGTACTTCAGAGAAATCATAGGATGCTTGTTAATAAACAATATTAAGCATAGATAATATTTAAGTCTCAACAAAACAAACTAAAATTAATAATTTTATTTTTAGTCATAATTTAAATATTATAAAAATTTTAAGTGTTATGTTGTATATTATTAAAGTTAATCACTGCAATAAAATTCATTATTAGATTTTGTACACACAACAGCAAATAAACTACATTTTGCAATCACTTGTTTACTAGTTGTTAAAAAAAGAGCAACCTTAAGTTTCAGATTTTTGTTTTACTTACAAAAACACAATTTCATCAATTTATTTTATTTAATTCAAATTTTTTATTAATTAAGTTACTCAATTTGTATATCCCTCTTTTAGATTTTCCTGACATAGAAATCATTTTTTTTATTTTATTTCAGTGGATATTTGGTCAGTAGGATGTATTATGGCAGAATTGCTGACTTCTAAAACTTTGTTTCCAGGAACAGATCGTATCCTTTTTATTAGGTTTCATTGAATACAAATTATAATTTCGTAAACATGTTTCATGCAATTACATTTTATGAAGCAGCTCATTTTTTAAAAATTGTTCTGTAATATAACTTTTAAAAATCAAAAAATTTTGGTTTTAGTTTGGTTTGTAGTTTATATTGTAACATTGCTAAATTATTGAAAATTATTCAATTTAGTTTACTTAAAGTAATAAACAAATTTGCTGTAAAATGTTTTCCTGCTTATATGAATCTTGTATACCAGATTCCTTAACATTAATAGACATTGATCAGTTAATACATATTATGTCTGTTGTCGGCACACCTGATGATTATCTTCTTTTAAAATTAATGAGTGAAGAGGTATTACAAATCCTCTATTAATTTGTTAGTTACTTTTTAATATATATATTCATATTCATCTGTTTATGACTTTTGATTAATTTGAATTAATGTAAGAAAATTAATATTTTTCAAAAGCAAATATGAAAATTATAATAAATCTGAAAAATAAATCTATTTTTTGTCATAAAATTTAATTAACATCTAATAAAGCCTTTTGTCTTGTATGGAAATACAATTTTTGGAAAATTTTAAATTCTTAGGATGGATTTATCTACTAAGTAGTTTAATTCAAAAATTGATTTCATAATAAGTTGACTTACCTTTCTAAAAAGTTAAAAATATACTCTTTCTTGAAATGTTAATAAAATGTAAGAATTATATGTGCTGTCTTAACTTTGGATTTTTTCTGCAGTAAACTGGTTATTTTAGGCTTCATTCTTGTGACTAAAAGAGAATAAACCTAATTTTAATTTTTGTCTAAGTTTGCCCTGCACTTAGATGTGCTTTTTTAAACTCATAAGGCAGGGTAAACTTCTTTTGGTTTTGTTTGAAATCTGGAGTCAATTCAATATTGTTTCCTAACTATGGGTTCAACCCACAAAGAACTGGTTTTATTTAAAATGTATCTAAAATAATTTTGTGAGCCCACTACGTATGTTTTCTCTTATGTGAAAATTCATCCTGTATTATTTTTCAATGCATTTTATATGATTAATTTATTGTGTTAAGCAAATATCAAATTAATTGTTTTTTCTATTTTTGAAAAATTGTATTGTTTTATTTAATTTAAGATTATATTTTACTAGTATCACAAATAATAAATTATTTTTTATATTAATTTATAATTGACATTTTGAATTTACAATCATTGCATTAGAGAGGAATTCATTTTGAAATTAGCATAAAGTATATAGTATACATGATTTTCTTTTTTCAATTGAAGTTTATTTGATAGTTTTCCTCGGGTGTTTAAGATAAAATTCTGGCTTGTATTTTTTTAATTAATAAGTGTATATTCTTGATAAATAAACTATTTGTAGTGATTTATAAAAACTTTATTTAATTTGTTATTAATTAATTATAAATTTAAATGATAAATCAAGGTATAAGAAAAGTTTATTTAAGTAAGAGAAAGATTTAAAAAAAATCTTAATAAGTATTCTAAAAAAATTCTAAATTTTAATTGTAATTTAGTAGTTTTGCTCTATCTCTAATCTGACAGTTGTATCTCTTTAATTTGACTTACTTAAACCGAAGATATTCAAAAGACTTTTGATTTTAATACTTATTTAGCAGATAAAAAAACACAAAATTATGTTGAAAATAATACATTAAAATAATTAAAAAATTTTAAAAAATTTAATATACTTTTCAAATAACGTAATTATTTTTCAATGAAAACAATGTTGTTTCAGCAGGATATTCCTTTTAAATACAACTTTTCCATTACATTTTATCAATTAAAATTCTGAATATTTTACTTTATCTATATTTCTTAATATTATTAATATAAATATCGTTATACAAATTTTGTTCTTTTGTATTTGATATTACGATTTTCTGTTTAACTAAAAGAGCTATTAAATTTTGCTCTCTTGTATTTGATATTTTGTATTAATAATTGTATGTTTTAAAGCAGTTAATATAGAAATATATCAAAACAATTTAATTTGAATGAGATTTTTATAATTTGAATTTTTTTTAATGTATACAATGAATTAATTTTTGAAATATATAAAATGTTATTAGAATATTTAACAGATGCTGAGTTTATGTTGTATGGCTTACATTAAACTATTTGCATAAAATTTCTTTTATTATAAAAAGTGGTGCTTGCTGTTAGTATAATAACTTTGTTTTCCGCTTTGCATGATATTTTATTAGATGCATGTCATTGGTTTTTTGCTTTTAAGAGCTAAGATATGTCTAGTTTAAATGTTTTGTTTAGATGTAGAACATCCTTTATGTAAATTGCTGCACTATAAACTGGCATGACCTTAACGCTGTAATAGATATTGATCAGTTAACACGCATCATGGTTTTGTGTGGAAAGCCTGATGAAGAATTTCTTAATAAAATAAATAGCGAAGAGGTATGTGTTCAGTGTAACTGTTTTATCAGTAAATTTCTTTTTATTATGTTTGTTAAATTTTTTAAAAAATTGTATAGTTGGTCTTTTACAAATATTTTTTAATTTTAGAAAATAAATGTTTTATATGTTAATATTTTTCAACTGTAGTTTTAAAATAACAACTCTTCATTTTCCTTATGTTTTGCAAGAAATATAATTTATTTATTCCTTACTTTAGTTTATTTAACTTGCAAATGGACATTTTTTTTGTCTTTACTTTATGCAAATTACAGAATACTAACTATCATATAATTTAAATTCTAATTTAACTACTAAAACTATTCTTGTCTAAATCCCCATATTAAAATAGTTATTAATATGTATATTACAAAAATTTCATCTCAAATGTTGTCTTAAAACTTCTCAACTTCCAATCCGTTTTCCAATTGAGCACTCTTGCCATTAGCTCTACAATTAGTGGGTTCAAATCCCACCTTGAGCTTGGATGTTTGTAGTGGTTCAGGTTCCACTTTAAACTGTAGGTCCCAAGTCTAATTAACATGTGTGCTTTGTGGATTTTTATTTTTTTAAGTATTAAAAAATTTTACAAAGCGAAAGTTTTATACCATATTCATCAGAATATGCTTGTATTCATTTATGTGCAGGCATATCATATTTTTTGTAGGTATAATTTCTTGTAGATATGTCAACATTTACATTCACTCAATTTAGTTTAAAGTATTGATTGGTTGGAAATGTTAAAATATTTTTCATAATATCAGGATGTAAAGATGCTTGAATAATATTCAGATAATGTGATTGTACTGTCATAAAAAATGATTTTTATTCGAGAGTTGGATTATTAAAATTCTAATTTTGTTTAAGATTTGTTAAATGCATTTGATTTGGATGATGGGAAATTCATTTTTGAAATTTTTGCACAATATACAATTTACTGTAAACATGTTAGTTAGTAAACATAAATTTTAAACTTTCATTTATTTTTGTTTAATTTAATACTTTATTTCTTCAAATATTCTGTAGAACAGACTTCTACTGTGACTAAATATAAATGTTTGTTCACATAAGTATACTTTCAACATTTCTCCACCATTTTCTATTTTTGAATTATATTTTCAATTGAAGCTTTATTTTAATTGGTGTGCTACATGTATAGTTAGAATAGTCAAAATTTTATGACTCATTTAAAATCTATAAGTAATTGACTTTTTTTAAATACATTTCTAGTTTACATATTAAACTGGTTGCTTTGCTTTTTTTAATGTTTTGCTTTTAAAATAATGGTAATTTTTTAATGCTTATGAAAGGAAATCACTTGTAAAGATTTATAAATCATATATTATTATATCTTATGTCTATATATATTAGAAGTTTTATTTATGTTTTCTATTATTAGCTATTGTGACTAGCATAAGACTTAATTACAAATTCCGTGTTCATAATTTTTTGCTTCTAAACTTTATTTTAAACTTGTTGTATGATTTCAAGTGTTATAATAGAAGGAATATTTTCCCCTTAGGCTCGCAATTACATACGTTCATTGCCGGCAATGAAAAAGAGAAATTTCAAAGATGTTTTTAGTGGTGCTCATCCTGATGGTAAGAACTATTTAAATAAGTGCATTGTAATATAAAAACAGCTCTTTATTATATTCTTATATAAAATTCCTTTTTGTATTCTAAAGGATGAAATTAATTAATTTGATAATGAATTAATTCAATTCACCAAGACTGTAAGAAGTGCTCATTATTTCATAAAATTTAATTTAGTTTGAGACATAAAGGTTATCTTTAATATTTACAGTTAATCTATATTCAATTTATTTATCAAATTTATTTAGATATGTAAACTGAGATAGTTTTGTTAAATCTCTTTTTTAACTGTGTCATAATTTTTAATGTCACTTAAGTATATATGTAAAATAATGTCAAATGTATTCCATTTGTTCGAACTCCAATTCATTGGTATTTTACTTTTTTGGCATGGGTAATAAGCAAGGAAGGTAATCTTCAAATGCTTATTTATGTATTTTTCTCTAAAAATTTTTATTTTAAGATACCAATTGAAAGAAATGTTTGAATTCATTAAAGAAATATATTAGCTTGAATTGAAGTCCAGTGCTGTTGTGGTAGTGCTTTGTACCTCCAAGGCACTGGTCTGAGGTTTTGTTTCCAAGCTGGACTAGGTTGTCTCAGCCTTTCATACCTTCTATGGATTGGTAAAACTGAATATTGGTATGTTTGGGAACCAAATATTGAGGGTTTTGCTTTAGGCTGACCAACCAACCAGTACATCCTTTCACCTCAGGGTACTCAGTAAAGAAAATTTAGATACTAGGCCTTGACCCCATTAGGGCTACCTGCCACTGTGCTTAGTTATTTTAGTCTGTATTAGAGGATGCTGAAAATTTTCTTTAGTGCACCAGAATAGATTTAGATACTAAATTTGAATGAAAGGGATATGCAAAATATATAAGTTACCACAAATGCTTTTTGTCATTCATCCTTACTAAGAAAACATTTTCTTTCTATAATTCCACAAATTTCAAATATTTATTTTCTAAAATGAACTAATCTAAATAATTTGAGTTCATTAGTGTTCTTAAACATGTGTAAAATATCAAAAATCTTGAAAAAATATTTTTTTATGCTATGTATTTTCAAATAAAATTCTAAATTAAATTCCTGAGGCTTTGGCATATTTATCTATTTTTTCTCTCTTTCAAAATGAAAATAAAATGTGCTGTGGATTATTGCTGATTATAAAATAGGCTAGTACTTTTTATTTTGAAAACAATTATCAACATACATGTCCACACACTTTTATCGTACGTCCCTGTATCACAGAATTCACCCATTTCCTTAAAACATTTGTAAATTGACTAGTTTTGCAATTATTAATGCGTCGAATAATTCAAATAAAATATAGAAACTTCTTTTGTTACTGTCTAATGTATTTAAACTTAATAAATTTAAATGTTTTGAAAGACTTATATTGCTTCATTAGAACTATCAATATGATTACAAAATTTTATTGAAACTATTTTAAACCTGTTAAAAAATTGAATATTTTTAAAAATTTTCTATTAAATAAATAAAATTATTGTTACCCATAGAAAATACAGTTAATTTACTTATTTATTTTTTTATGATGAATCCTTTGTTAAATGCAGGTTTTTTGAAGATAGTAATTTGATGGCAGAAAATTTAAAAATTAAGTATTATCCAAATAGATCCTTGATATCACATCTAAAATATAGGTTTTATAATTAGTTCAGCTTTTGCTATTATATGTTTATATCTAGTATGATTTTTAATTAAATGAAGGAAAAGTATTCATTATATTTAAGTTTTTGACGATCATGTACATATACTTTTGCTGTTATTGATCATATGTACGATTAATAAAAGTAAAAATAAAATACACTCAATAGTTAAACGACTTAAAGCATGGGTATAGAAATTGATATCTTAAAACAAAAAGAAAGAAATGTTTCAAACATATAAATATGCTTTAGAAACTTACAACAGAATACTTTAAAGCCAAAAGAACTGGCAAATTAAGCTTATGCACAAACTTAAACATCAACATGATATATAGTTAAATATATATCGGGAAGACAAAATTAATACTCAGTATAAATAATTTATCTAAATGTAATTGATTTGGATATGCAATGTTAAATAATTTAAGAAAAAGTTTTAAAAGAAATTAAAAAAATCATTAAATAGCAATGATTAGAACAAGAAAGATAATTTGAACTTTAAGTAAATAATAGTTATCATTTAGTTTACATTATTTTTATTATGACTTTAACTTACAAATTCTTAAAAAATCTATTCAATATAATATTCAATGTAAAAATTTTGCATTGTATCTATTATATTAATGAGATAATTAATAGATCTACTTAACTCTTCTATTAATTATTCCCCTCAGGGGGTTTACCTTCTTTAGGTAAACACGGGTGTCACAATCCCGAGGTACCCTAGCGATCTTTCCTCTTCTATATTTTCTTCTCTCCTCTATACTTCTGCTTTTCCTTCCTTTTCTCCCTCGTTGTGATTTCCTCGAAAGAGGTTGAGGGCTCCCCTTGAGTAGCTTTCGCCGCTCTGTTGCTATTAGCTACTCTTGAGGACTAAATCACCCACGTGTTTGCCGTGCGTGGAGACCCGTGTCCCTGGAAAGGAGGATCCTGGTAATTGAGGCCTCCTGAGACCAACACATTGCTTTGGCCTCTGCTTCAGGTAAACGGGAGGTGTGTTGTGGTCCTCAGCACATCAATCGGCTTTATGGATCAAGCGATCGGTACATCTACTGGGTGACTCGTTAAGGGTGGAGTCCACTTCAGGGATGTACCGTGAGCGTATAGGGACTGTCTAGCATTGGTACAGTTAACCTGTATCCCCTTGTAGGGCTCCGTGGTGGGTGGTGCCGTCTAGTCCCTGAATATTATTTTGACATTTATGAATAAATCTACTTTCTCCTCACTCCCTCGGGAGCAACAATTGCCAATGTGTGAAAAAGTTCTTCATAATTAAAAGAACTGGAGGATCATTTGAGTATGTTTCTCCCTTTCTGATTGAGAAGGGATTAGTATCTCATTTGGGTGTTGTAAAATCTGTAAAAAATTAAGAACGGGCAATTTACTAGTTGAAACTACATCAGAAAAACAAGCTATGATAATACAGACCATGAAATCCCTAGCTGACATACCAGTAACTGTAGAGCCACATGCAAGACTAAATTTTGTGCAAGGAGTAATTTCTGCAGAGGATTTGTATCATACGTCCACTGATGAAATTCTTGACAACTTAAAAAGCCAGAAAGTCTGCGCCGTCAAAAGGATAACAATCAAAAGGGATGGTATTATCTTAAATACCAAACACCTTATTTTGACTTTTGCAATGCCAGACTTACCAAAATACATCAAAGTGGCTTATATGCGTTGCTCAGTGCGACCATATATACCAAATCCTCTCAGATGTTTCCAGTGCCAACGATATGGGCATTCTAAAATGGCTTGCAGTGGAAAACCTACTTGCGCTCGCTGCTCCCAAGCTGACGAGCATGACAGTGTTACCTGCAAAGCCAAAGAAATGTGCGTCAGCTGCAAAGGAGACCACCCTTCATATTCCAGATCTTGTCCCGTTTGGCAACAGGAAAAGGAAATTGTCACTATTAAGATCAAGAACAATGTGTCCTATATTGAAGCTCGTCGCATAGTTTGTTCCCGCACTCCAACTCCTGGTGTTAGTTACGCAGCTATGGCAAAAAGTTACCCGATCTTGCAGCACCCAAACAGATTCTGTCTCTTCAGCTAGCTTTCTCTTAAAGCAAAAAACAGTGGAAACATCAACACCTGTAATAGCCAAATCAGCTTTGGCAAAATCAAAAGCCTTAAAGGCGAGGAAATTAAAATTGGCTAAGGAAGGCATTCGAAAGTCTTCCTTAACAACAAAAAAAGCTCTTCTGTGTTTGGATGCAGACACTGTGAAACTGCATCCATCGGATGATGACTTCAATTCTGAAGATTCATCAGAGATGACGATGAGTAACAGTGAGAAAGGTTAGAATATATTCCATTCCTGACTTCTTTTGTTTCCTGGAATTGTCGTGGGTTTCGGTCTCGCATTGATGACATCAAATCAATTATCTCTTGCTTTAACCCCGCATGTGTGGCTCTCCAGGAGACATTCCTGAAGCCCACTGTTGTCACCAAAATGCGTGGGTTTCAATGCTTTAGAAATGATTATGGTGGCGATGTTGCTGTGTCTGGTGGAGTTTGTATAATTACATCAAACAGTTACCCCAGTACAGCACATCAGTTAAGAACTACACTCCAGGCCGTGGCTGTGAGAATCCACACCACATGTCTAATAACAGTATGTAGTCTTTACTTACCACCGAATGATGTCATCCAAGCAGAAGAACTGAATGACTTGGTTGATCAACTCCCAACTCCATTTTTATTGCTCGATGATTTTAACGGTCATAATTTTCTGTGGGGTAGTGATGATACGAATTCTCGTGGTCAACAGATAGAGCAGTTCATTTCTGACCATAGCCTCTGTCTGCTAAATACCAATGAGAAAACTTATTTTCACGAACCTACACGGACATTTCACTCTCTGGACTTAGCTATATGTTCTCCATCACTCTTGCCATTGCTGAATTTTGAAGTTGGAAATGACCTCTACAATAGTGATCATTTCCCTCTAATCGTGTCTCAGGCTGGAAGTAATAGTGTGTGTCACAAACCACCTAATTATGTGTACAGTCGAGCCGATTGGTCACTTTTCACGAATTGGCTGTGATCAGTGAGACAAGAGTTAAGACAGATGTGATAGATGATGCCGTTAAATATGTCACCGACACAATAATCAGAGCTGCGGATGTTGCTATCCCTAAAAATTCCATCATTCCACATAAACACAGGAAACCTTGGTGGAATGAAAAGTGTCAACTCTCCTATAAGAAACAAAGGAAGCAATGGAATATATTCCGAAGATACCCTACTACGGAGAATCTTGTTGCTTTTAAAAAAGCCAAAGCTGAAGCTCGAAAAGTTAGACGTCAGAGTCAAAGAGAATCTTGGATTCGCTACGTGTCGTCAATCAATTCATCGACAACAAGTCAACAATTATGGAGGAAAGTTAAAGCAGCCAATGGTATTTATCAAGATTATTCCATTCCTGTATTAAAAACCGGAGCTGCAATACACTCCTCACCAGTAGTTATTGCTAATGTTATAAGTGAAACTTTTGCTAGTGTTTCCAGTTCTGATTAATATAATCCTACTTTTCTAAGGATTAAAAGAATTGCTGAGCGGATACCTCTAAGTTTTCATGATCGACATAATCTACCCTATAATTGTGCCTTTGAATTTTCAGAAGACTGCTTTATCTAAGGCAAACAACACCAGCCCAAGACCTGATAGAATCTCTTATCAAATGCTCTGTCATATAAATCATGACATACTTTCATTGTTTAATAAATTGTGGATTGAGCATGCTTATCTTACATCATGGAGAGAAGCAATTGTGATTTCGATTTTGAATCTTGGCAAAAATTTATCTGATCCTCTGAGTTATCGTCCAATAGCTCTTACAAGTTGCTTGTGCAAAACTTTTGAGTGTATGATCAATGCAAGACTCATTTACATCTTAGAGAAGAATAATTGCATACATCTTCATCAAAGCGGATTTCGAAGAGGACGATCCACTATAGATAACATAGTAGATCTAGAATCCCGAATTCGAAATGCTTTCGTGAGGAGAAACCATCTCGTTGCAATTTTCTTCGACGTTGAGAAAGCATATGATCGTACATGGCGCTATGGTATTCTCCGTACTCTGCATAATCTTGGCTTTAAGGGTAATCTTCCAATATTTATCGAAAATTTTCTGGCCTCACACGTTTTTAAAGTGCGCGTTAGAACTACAATTTCCAATACTTTTAGTCAAGCTGAGGGTGTCCCTCAAGGTAGCATTTTAAGCGTAACCCTTTTTAACCTTTTCATCAGTGACATACTCCATCAATTACCATCTTCTGTTCATGGCACTTTATATGTTGATGACTTACAAATTTCATATCAGGGTTCAAACATGAATATAATTGAGAGACAATTGCAAACAGCTGTAAGTAATTTAACCACTTGGTGTGAACGGAATGGTCTTAGTATATCTCCTAGTAAGAGTTGCTGTGTCCATTTCTGTAGGAAAACTAGCTACCATAATGATCCTGTGATTCACATAAATAATAGACCCATTCCTGTAGTCAGTGAGATAAAATTCCTTGGCGTGATTTTTGACAAGAAGTTAACTTTCCTTCCGCATGTTTTACATCTGCGGAAGAAATGTGAGCGACTGCTTAACATCCTGAAGGTGCTTTCGAATACTTCTTGGGGTGCAGATCGCACATCACTCCTAAGAATTTATCAGTCTGTAATTTTATCTCGAATTGACTACGGCTGTGTTGCGTATGGATCAGCTAGACTCTCCATCTTACGCAGATTGGACACTGTTCACCATACTGCTTTAAGGATATGCTGTGGAGCTTTTCGCACATCACCCATCCAGAGTCTATATGTAATTTGCCACCAATTGCCATTAGACCTGCGGCGGATGCAGCTGTCTCTTAATTATTCAAAAATCATGTCCTCACCTCATCATCCCTTACGTTCCATGATTCCAAGTACTGCTCTTAAGAGATTATATAATGCTAGACCATCAAGCATTCCACCTTTTCTCTGTCGTATTAAATATATTATTTTGCTTTCTGACCTATGTGATGTCCGAATCGAGTCTACCGACCTTTTCGCATATCCCCCTTGGTATGATCCACACATTATTGTGCTGAATCCCTTTGGAAGTAATAAAAAATCAGACACAAATACTGCTATTCTTCAACAGCTTTATTCATTCCATCGCTGTCAGTATACTATGTACACTCCAGTATTTACGGATGGATCCAAATGTCCAGGATCAGTTGGTTGTGGAGTGTATCTTGATGATACCTCGTACAGTTATAGCCTTCATAAATCCTGCTCCATCTTCACCGCTGAGGCTACGGCTTTATACCGAGCACTTCAGCTGCTACAAACTAAAAATGAACGTAAATTCTGTGTGTACACTGACAGTATGAGTGTATTAGAAGCTTTGAGGAATAACAACTATAATTGCCATCCAGTTGTGTCTAAGATATTCAAATTAATTGATACTGTTACTAACAAGGGATTTGAGATACTGTTTTGTTGGGTACCAAGCCACATAGGTATAGATGGCAATGAGAAAGCTGATGCTGCCGCTAAATCTGCAGCTACTTCCATTTTGCCTTCATTATCATCAATGGACATGAGAAAAGGATTCAAATATTTCATATATTCTCTTTGGCAGGAATCCTGGGACCTGCAAGTCAGCAACAAACTCCATTCCATATTTTCATACATCATTCCATTATCTGTTTTATCTCCACGAAGCGCAGATGTCAGACTGACTCGCCTTGAATTGGTCACACGCTGCTTTCACCCACAAACATTTGATCTTAAGTGATCTCCAACCGTGGTGTGAAAAGTGTGATGAACCATTTACAGTATATCACATTTTAATTGAGTGCCCAGATTTTAACCATCAGCGTTTTAGATATTTTAATAGTAATATTTTAACATTAGAAGATCTGCTTGGGGAACCACCCCATCGCAATCTATTTGCGTTTTTAAAAGACATAGGATTTATGAATTTTATCTGATTTAGAAATATTTTATTTAAATATCAAGTTTTTAATTTTATACATGTATATATTGTATGTTTACACTCTTTTAATATGCATTTTAAATATATTTCTATTTTATACCTTAATATACATTTTAACTATATTGGTATTTTATACTTTTAATGTACATTTTAACTATATTACTATTTTATGTTTTTAATTGGTAAAAAAAGCTTGTATAATATCTTGTGATTGGCGCAGCTTGTCCTTATCTGGACCTTGCGCCATAAAAACAAACCAACCAACCAACCAACCAACCAACCAATCTATTAATTATTTGAATTATATTCAGGTGAAGGGTATAAAAGAAAGAAAAGGAATAGAAATATAGTTTAAAAACAAAACTCTTAAGTTGCAGTAAATCATTATATTTATGCCAACCGATGGCTGACTAGTTAGCACTCCTGACTCCTGGGCTGTTGGTCTCGGTTCAGGCATGGATGTTTCTTTCTCTCTATGTTTTGCTGTCCTCTCTTCTGAGATGATGCATGAATGTGATGCCGACCCTATAAAGGGGTTTGTGGTGGTATGGCATGGGTAACAGAGTCTTGCTTTGTTTTGGTAAAGGGTTAGTCACCCAATGCCTGCTGCTATTTAAAAAAATTAAATAGTTTATTTTGTAGCTAAACTCATTTAATAATTGTGAAATAGAAAATATTCGTGTTAACTTTTATAAATATGTATGGAATAATATGGCTGCATAATTAAAGATATATTTTTCGAAAAATAATAGGTAAAATAATATTTATTCAACATTTGAAAGTGGTATTTCCTAAAACACTTTTATTTCTTTTCTGAAAATTTGTTGAAATCCTGATATATGTATATTTTTATATTATTTTTGCAAAATGGATTATTCTCTTATAATTGATTCTATTCATCTATCACATTTAATAAAAATTTGATTCTAATTATTTTGCTTTCTTTTATTGGTTGTTGCATTTTTAAAATAATTTTAGAGTAAGTTATGAGTTTTTATTTCATTTACCAGGTGAATTATTTCTTTATATTTACTTTTAAATTATGTATTTTTCTCTATGTTTTCTTATATATTTGTTTTAAAAATCATGTATACATAGAAATCAGTTCCAGGAAAAATGCTAATATATGATCAAGCATAACAAATTAAAAAAAATCTTTAATAGTACATTTTTTGTGTGAATAAAATTGTATAAAATTAAAACAAAAATATTAATATATATTTTCCTTTATTTATTTAACTTATAAATTTTGTAAAACAATTTGTAAGATTTTAAACTTTGCTTTCTAAGATGTTATGCATCTCTTGTATCAATTTTTACTGTTCTTAAAATGGTAATTATGCTTGTTGTTTATAGATAATATATATTGCAATATTTTGATTATGATTTTGTTTTCTAAGAATTAACCTAGAATTTTTCCATTTTTTACAAATAATTTTGATATTTAATACTTTGAAGTTTTTGTAAATTCATATTTGATGAATTTATTTTTTATTTATTTGTGTAGCTATTAATCTCTTGGAGAGAATGCTGGAGTTGGATGCGGACAAAAGACCAACAGCAACGGAAGCATTAGCTCATCCTTACTTAGCTCAATATGCTGATCCTTCTGATGAGCCTGTGGCTGAGCCTTATGATGAATCATTTGAAGATAAAGATTTCGAGGTAGCAGAATGGAGAAGTAAGTGTACTATTTAGTTATTTACTTATCATCATATCAGTTTTATTTCTTATAAAACATGTAAGATATCTCCTAATGGGCATATATTATTGCGAGTTAATTAAAAATTATCTTCAGCATCCTGTTTGTTATCAAATGTACATACAATAATTAGGTCATTATTTTATAGCTTGTATGCATGATATTATCAAAAAAGCTTAAAACTACTTATTTTTCATGAATTATTGTTGATTTGTAAAATGAAAAATGTTTTCTTTTATTTACTTATATTTTTTAATAAAAGTATAAAAAATGAATCCAGATTTGAACAAAATATATGCATGAATAAGATAATAATTTTAAGGTATTAAATGTAATCCCCTGATTTGATAAATTAACCATATCCTTCTCTTCTTATTTTAAAAAAATTCCACCAGAGTGCAGTATCAAATTTGAGTTAGCTATGATTTTGATGTTTAACAGTGTGATTATTATTTTTTAACAATGAAGAAAAAATAAAATGTGTAATTTGACTAAATTAATAAAAGAAAATGTATATATATATATATATATATATATATATATATATATATATATATATATATATATATATATATATATATATATATATATATATATATATGAAATTCTATAAACTTTTTTCTAATGATTATAATTTTTATAGGTATGCGAATATAAAGAATTTTTGAAGCTATTTTTTTAATGTTTTAAATAGTTACTGATAATATTTAAATAGTTATTTTCCTCTGAGAAAACTTGATGCTTTTGAATTAATTAAAAATATTTGCTAATGTTAAGATCAAGTAAGAATTTTTATTAATATCTGGTGGCTCTTTAGATTCAGGATTTCATTAAGTTTTTATTAAGAAAATCTATTTATTTTTCTATTTACATAATTATTTAAATTATCAACTCTTGCCTTTTACTTAAAAATAGGGTAACTGAACTTTTCCTAAAATTTTTTAAAAATTTAATTTGTCATTAAATACCTTCAATAAATTTTCTAAGCCTTTATAAATAAAAGAATATTTGATTTCCTTTTTTATCATATGAGATTCTTCTTGATAAAAATTTGACCCTCCTTTTAAGTATTCAGCTGCATTTTATACCGATTATTAGTTATTTTATAATGATTATGAGGATTGTATATATTTAGTTTATAAAATGGATTATGTTAGTAAATTTTTGTGCATGAATTACATTGAAACTTGCTTGTATCAAAATCTTATGAAAGAAGACTTATATCCAGTATACAAAAAGCATAATTAAGCACTGTTGATTTATTTAAATTAACTTTTAAAATATGCAATATTATTTAAAACTAAAAATTTATCTGTACATTTTATTTATTTTAATTTTTGTTTTTGAATTTTTATTGTAATCTTAACAAAAATAATAAATGTTTGCAGTCATACTAAGCAACTCTTTCTCAACTTGATTGCTTTATATCTGTTAATAAATTATGCTTACTTAAAAATGTTGAGTATTTGTGTCTCAGAAAAATTGATTTTGAAATGAATCATGATTTTATTTGAGGAATGACTAATTAGCAAATTCATAATTTCTAAATTTGTATTTATATTGTATATGAAGTACTAATACTTTATTCAAATGCTTGTATTTAACTCGGGGCTTGACAAATATTGCCCACTGTGGTAACCAAAAATAATGTGGCTGGAGAAGCATTTTATACATCTTAGATAAGGGTTTCACTTTTTCACATTGATTTTTTATTTCTGCTATTCTAAAATAAAATCAAGTGGAAATTTCTCAATATTACCATTATTAAAATATTTTTCTTGATTTTGGTAAGATGTGAGAAGTTTCTGAAATTCCATGCATTTTCAATCTATTAAAGTGAGATTATGATTTTATAGGTATCTAGGATTCGTTTATTATGTGTTTCTGGTATTCATTAATTTAATTCATTGTAATTTGGAACTTTTGAATGAAATTAGACTGTACATATAATTAATATTTTTAATCTTTAAAGTAGCTCATAAAGTGATTTTTATTAGTTTTTATTAATTAATGTAATATGTAGTAATTGATAATATTTTATATCTAATTTTATTCATATACATAAAATACAAAATTCTAATTCAGCTTTATGTATGCTTTGTATTAGTTTATGATTGACCTAGAATAAGTTTTCCTTAATCAATATTTAAAGAAATGTAAGTAGTCAAATTAAATAGGCATATATAAATTTTATTATAATTTTGAACTGAAGATAGTTTCAGCTTAAGTCATTCACATTATTAAAATATCTATTTTATACATTTTTCTTAAATTCATATTTATTGAAGATTGAAATCATTTTATTGATATCCCAGTAAAAAGGATAAATAATTGAAATATAATTATTCAATTGTCAAAGTTTATAATCTGAGAAAATTATGTTTTTGCTGTACAGTTTTTTTATGTGCAAATTAATTTCTTTTATCACAAATGGTACATACAAAATGTCATTTTTATAAATAGCATAAACAAATTATTATTTAGTTGTAAAGTATCTTTTTTTTTTTTTTTCAAATTTTTTCCATTTAAGGTACAAATGTTTGTTATATTATTCTTATTGTGATAATAATTTCGCCCAAGTTTTTATCCAACAAATAAAAAAAATTCATGAATTTAGTTTTCAATTATTTTATTACATCAGTAAAATTTAAATATTATACAAAATAAACATGCATAACATTTTCTTTTTCCATTAAGATGTATGTGTTCATTGCAGTAAATCTGTTAAATATATGAAAACTGGGAAGTTTTTCATTCATGTTAAACATTGTAAATAAACTATGTTATTTTTATAATCTTTAAAGCTTGGATTCCGTAACTAATTTTCAACATACATACATCTTATATGAATAAATAATTTTCCTTCACCTCCTGACAAATTTCAAAATTTGTCAAGCCCTGATTGAATTTTGAAAATAAATCTTTCCATCTTATTAATTTTACCAAATATGTAGTAGTGTCAAAAAATTGTAACAAAATCTGAAAGTTTTGTTTAAGTGTACTATCTTAATTTGTTATTATTTTTTTTCCATATTTTTGCTCAAGTGCTACTATATTCTTCAGTTACGTTATTTCTTGCAATTTATTAAATTTAATGTATTTTAAAATATATTCCATGTATATTAATTAATATGCTTCTATTTTTACTCAAAATATTTTAAAATGTTCTCTTTGTGTATATTTTATGCCTCAGTTAAGGTTAATTCCACGTTTTTATTTATTATACAATGAAAATCATTAAAATTTAAAGACAATTATATTTTAATTTTACAATTAATTTATACTGTCTACTTTTCCCTCAAATTTTTGTGTGTATTCTATTATATACTAGAAATTCATTACATTTAATAATTTTTTGAAAAAAGTGTAAGTAGGCTGATTTATCTGAGAGCTTTTCTTAGAAATATAACAAGAATTAAAAATTTTGATATCATTTTTTAAATTTATATCATTATTATATATTTAGAGTTTATGCTAAAGAAAATATTTAGGCCCATAATTTAAATATTCTCTGTTCAGTTATGTTAAAAGTATACTTTAATCTCCTTTATATTCTGCATTTAATTAAATTAATTAAATTTTCTTTTTATTCATAGATAATTCTTCTTTTTATTCCACTCTTGGAATCAGTAATTTTTAAACATTTTCACTTCTTAAAAAAATAAAATTTTTACATATCTTTGTGCAACTATAGATATTTTGATGTTCATAAATATAAGTGATCATAAAAATAGGGAATGAAACAAAGATTAATTATAAATTAGTACTTACTTTTTCCCATTCTATATGAAAATTTCATGATGTTTTAATCTTTGAAACAAAATATTCACAAATATTTAATGTAAAAATGTAAGTAAAAATATTAAATGCTTAAAATGTTTTAAGAAATTGTGCTGACCTGATATTGGCAACTGAATATTTAGCACTTTGTCCTTTGGTTTGACAGTTCATTGATTTGATTTCAACTTTAAGCCTGAATGAGTGTATTGGTTTGGAATATGCTTTAAAATACTTTTTCAGTCTAATTAGCCTTCATATGACAAAAATAACTGTTGAGTGTGAACTATACTAACCATAAAATCATTGTTCTCTTATTTTGTCAGACAAATTTTAATTGCATAATGAATATATTTTTACATTTGTTAAAGGCATAAATTTGATTATTACTCATGTATCTAAAACTTTGTGTTGGTAAATTTATCTACATAAGTTTTTACTGCATAAAACAAATTAATTTTTATAATTTTGCTCTTAAAATTTATTATTGTCAACTGCAAATATATTATTGTGTGCATCATTTTTCTAATCCCTCCCCTTTTTTCAATATTTATGATTAGAAAATGAAATTCTATGACGATGCATTAATATATTTCGCTTGAGTAACTTAATTTTACTCCAGAAAATTCCTTTTTTTAACAATAAGAGAAAAGCCTATTATTTAATCATTATTTACATTTTTCAAATCAATAATGAGATTACTTTGTTAGATGCAAATGGATAAAATTATCTGAAATTTCAGAAGTTATATTTTTCTCTCAATGCATGTATAGTTAGTATGAATTGAGCTTATGCCTTCTGATTCTCAAAGATGTAAATAAAATTACCCTGAATCCCAACATAGTTGTTACAGAAGTGTCAAAGTATACAATGAGGTAGAAAAAATATAATTAATCATTAAAGATTGAAGTTGCTCTGAGTACAAAAAAGACTGTTGCATAAAAATAATGTACACAACTGTTGATTACATATCTTGAACAAAGAATGAATTTTATTAGCCAAGTTCAGTTCTGCCTTGTAGAATTTTTTTCCTATAGAATGTACAAAATAACTTTTATATTCAAATATAAATATCTAAATATTTGCTAATATGGAATTTCATATTCTGTGCTTCAAAAAAGTTTAAAAAAGCTTTTGATTTTTACTTATGAAAAAGATAAACGATGTAAATGATTTATATTTAAGTACAAGTATTCCTTCAAAATAATTACAAATAACATTGACCTGGCTTTTTTTTCTTCTTTTTTTTGTAATACATTGCTTATTAAGTAATGAATTTTTATATTTGTTGTTAGTATTTTGTACTAAATTGATAATGTTATATCCTATGTAGTTCTTTTTCCATATCTTTCAGACAAAATTCCTAAAAACAAGTGTGAAAGTTATTAGTCTCAGATGATATCACAATCCATTTTGCCATTGAAAGGCATTTTTTACAAATGTTTCTCTAAATTTACAAATTTAGTATAAATGAATGTTGGAAGGTTTTAGCCAGGTATAAAATCCTTGAAATATCAAAATTCTCTTCCCCAGGCTTCAAATAAATCATTCTTAACCATTAAAAAATCTATGTAAAAGTTTGAAAACCAATTAAAATTAATCAATAAAACAATCAATTAAAAATAATTATCAAAAAATTTTAGTAGATTATTATGTAATTTAGACATATTTAACTCATTTGCTTAAAATCTTTATTCTTTTAAACATTAATTTTCTTAAAAACTGCTTTTTTAGGTTTCTAAATTCCAATGAATGTTTAAATTGCAGGTGTTAATCAAAATAATATGATATATATAAGAGTTATTTCTGTCATATCTATTTTATGGCAGTATTTATAAAATAAACATTCATTTTTTAAAAGATTTCTTTATGGAACTATTTCAACAAGTATGTTCTTTGAACAAGGGGGGGGGAGGATATTTCCTTAACCTCCAATGTAATCATGAGCAACTTTAAAACACATTCCTCTGAAGGGATGCAGAAAATTTTTTATCGGTTCAAGAAACATTTTGTGATTTGAATTGTGAAAGGAAGCAATGTACTATCACATGTCTCCTTATTTTGTATTGCACAAAATATTGTGATATATTCATTTTTAAGTATTAAAAATTGATTTCAGTATTTTAACCAATTTATAATACTTGAAAATAATTATTTTGATGTTTAAAAAATACAAATAGTATTTCAGTAATCATTGCTATATTTGAAATAGCATTCACTCAGTTGTAACATTTTTAAGAGCTCTTCAAAGACAAATTAAGTGCTTTGTAAGTAAAATATAATTTCATTTACTTTTTGTATTTAAAAATGAAAACATATAATTGCAACTTACTTAAAAATAGCAAAAAATAAATAAATGAAAGAGTAAACTGTTTTACTTTTTTATTATTGGTATTAATTAATTTTTTTTGCAAAATGTAAATAATGTAATTTAATTCCTCATTTGAAAAATTGAGGAAATACTTATCACTGCTGCCCAAATTAGATTCCAAAACTAGTTTTTTTTTTTTTTTTTTTAATATTTTCTGTTTTTTTATTCATTACTTGTAGAAACTAATAAATTTTACTTGTTGTAATCAACATACATATGTGATTGATATGATATTTAATTTATCCCTTAAAGTGTAGAACTTTTCAATTGAAATAAAATGAGTTATACTTTATGTTTAAAACATTTCTTAGACACTTTATTGTACCTGAATGTTTTTACTGAGATATACTTTTATTCCACTCTTTCTATCCCATTTTGGGCTCTTACTCATTTTGTTAAAAGAATGTATTTTAAATAATTCAAATTAGAGTAAAATAAAATGTTAATGTTGAAACTTCAAAGAGTTTGTTTTTTAATACCACTGTTATAAACAATTTTAAAATCTTACTTTGAACCTTAATGTGATATTCTTGAACAGATAGTAAACAAAAATATTAAAAATGAGTTAGTTGCATCATTTGTTGCATGTAAAAATTCTTTAGATTAGTATTGAACATTTTTTTTAAAAAAACAAATTCTTCAAAAGTCTCAAAGCTGATATACTTTTCTTTCAACAATATTTTGAGTACCAGTAACTCTTCTTTCAATATTTATACACACCATAAAATTAATTGACCAATGTCTTTGATATTTTTCAGGTCAATTCAATGTTATGTACTTATATTTTAATTTGTAAATATTTTTAACTGTCTCACTTTTTTATGAGATAAAAATAAATTTATGTAAAAAATGATCATTTAAAAAGCCTTGTTGGTCATTATCTGACCCACAAATCAAAGGTTGGTAGGACCTAATTCAGGAAAGTATACTGATGCAACAATAAATCAAAATTTCCCTATTCCTTATTACAAAATTAAACAATTGAATTATTTTTAAAATGATTTGGTTTAATTTTTAAAAGTACATAATAGCCACAGAAAAATTTTTCTTCTAAAATTAATAGTATTTATTTTAAGTTAGCTTTTGATTATTTTATTTGTTTTGATGCATAATAAGAAATTTGTCAAACATATGTATTTGCCATAGAAGAGAATAAACCAGCATATTGACTTAAGATTTTGTTATATTCTTTTCTGTGAAGTTTAATTTTTTAAAATTTTTTTTATTAAATATAGAAATTTTAAAATTTATCTCTTAAAATGTAAAATATTGTAGAGCTTTCTAACATCTGCTTTTTATTTCTCAAATTATTTTTATAAAATATTTAAGTTTTTCTTTTTAATTCTACTAATCACTAAGTACTATAAACTTTAGCTGAGATTTTTTTTTATGAAATAATATTTTTTTTAATTATCTACAATATAACTGTTAATAAATTGTTTGTTGCTTGTGAACAAATAATTTACATTTACAAGTAGAAAACCTATTGTAATAGTTAGATTTAAAAAATTTATTGTTTTACTAAAATAACTAAAATTTATATATGAGTGATATGTATACATATGTTGAATGTAAGAAAATAAACTTCCATTATCTAAATGTTAGAAAGTTTTTTATTGCCAAAATATTTGAAAAAAGAGAATTATTATTTAAAATATTAAACCTTTCTAAGGAAAAAATTTTCTATTCAATAATAAAAGTCATTGGAGTTCTTTTCCTTTAAAAATAAGTAATATTTATTTTTAATGATTAAAGTCTTGTTTTAACTAAATTTTATACAAAAATTTTTATGTTAAATATGTATAATAATTTAATTACCAATAAAAAAAAAATCAAGAATAGAAATTTTCCAACATAGTGAAGTAGCACTAGATGATTAGTTGTTTTTTGTTCTTTAATTCAACCATGTTTGGATTTAATTCCTATTTTGTGGGGGGGGGGTGTTTGTAATGATTCAGAATGAATCCAGACTCCAGTCTAATTTGCCCTCACAAGCAAAAAAGGTTGTTGATTGACAAATCAAATTATTCCTTAGCATAAAAAATAAAAATATTCAAGTTCACATTATATTCTTGTTTTTTTTCAGTGCATTTATGTTCCTTTATTCTCTGTTTTACTTTCTATTAAAATATTTTATAAATTTATAGAAATTTCTTTTGATTAATCCTATTTTTTACGCTAGCTTGAAAAATTATTTCATGGATCAAAAACTCATATTTTTGATTCTTTATTTATGTTTTTAAGTATTACTTTTTGCAGCTGTATATAGTTCTTAAGTCAAATTTGTTTCATTTGTTGTGTGCTTAACTTGCAGTTCAATAGTATGCAAAATAAAAGTAATCTAAGTTATGGACACTTTTTTTTTTAAGTTCTAACCAAAGTTTATAAGAAAGTAGTATTTCAGTCAGGAGGGTTACTCTGAAATTTTTGAGATATGCGCAGGCGAGAATGCATTCAACTATTGCAATTAGCATTTGATGATGAATTACCAGCTCATGCTACTGTATTCAGATGGTTTAAAGAATTTAGAAAAGATCGCAATTTTCTTCAGGATGAAGAATACACAGGAAGGCCGCCATTAGCAGTAATCCCGGATAATTTGTCTGCCATACGAAAAATATTAATGAATGATAATTGCTGTACCTATCAAATGATACAGAAGGAACTTAACATTGGATCCACAGCCATACACAGAATCATTCATAAAGAATTACATATGAAAAAAGTAGTTTTCCGTTGGGTTCCCCATAATCTAACTGAGCACCAAAAAGAGGAGCGTGTCCAAATCAGTAAAGAAACTCTTAAATTGCTGAATTATGGTGGCCACCGCATCATTTCTAAAATTGTAACAGGTGATGAAAGGTATATACCATTTTTTGACGTTCCAACACGTAAAGAAAGCAAGGTATGGGTCTTTGAAGATGATCCCATGCCGACAATGGTGAAAAAACAACGTGCACTGAAAAAAGTGATGTATGCCGTTTTATTCAGAAGTACGGGATTGGTCAAAGCTATCAACTTGGAAGGACAGAAGACAGTAACAGCAAACTGGTATACCACTAAATGTCTTCCAGAAATTCTACAAGAACTGAATGTTAGGGGACTAATGCTTCACAATGACAATGCATCTTCACATACTGCCGGATTAACAGTTGAGTTTCTTAGACAAAAACAAATTAAAGCAATCGAACATCTGCCGTATGCACTTGATCTAGCTATGTGCGATTTTTGGTTATTCTTTAATGTAAAAAAGAACTTACATAGACGTCGTTTTCATTCAGAAGAAGAGATTGATGAGGCTATAAATGCAATTTTTTCATCTATTCCAAGAAATGAATGGCTTGTGGCATTTAATCTGGAAAATTCGTCTACAAAAGTGCATTGATGCTGGAGGAGACTACTTTGAATACACCTAAAATTTTGTTAGTATAACTTTAAAAACCTAGTTATATCTAAAAAATTTCAGAGTGACCCTCATATAAATTTGAGATTTGCTAATAATATGTTTTTAAAGTATTTAATTAAATGTGATTGTCCTTATTCTTTTAAATCTGATTTCTAAAGGCAAGTTTAAATTGTACTAATGTACAATCATACAAAAGAATATATAGTCTTTTACTTTTTTGGTTCATTTTATTAATAAATTAATTTTCTCTAAGTGTCTTTAACAATTAAAATATTGTTATCTAATTTTATATAATTAGTTATTATTAAAATTAATAATTAATTATATTAAACAAAATAAGAGAAATCATTATCAATTTGAAAAAAGCAAAAAAATTTCAATTTTGCATGCTTTAAAATTATGTTGAACAAATAAATGATATACATTGTTTTATTTAATCTTTAAATATATTTGCTGAATTAACTTATTTATTAAAATTTTTGATGCTTCTTTATAATTTATCTTGATTTTTTTAAACCTTATTTTACTTAAACATATATTTTACTCATGTTTAACTTATTAAAGTAATAAATTTAAAGCATAATTAAACATGATGCCCATTTATTTAATTATGAATTAAATTAATCAATAGTTAAATAAACTAGATCTATTTATTTTTATTGTATTAACATATTTGGTTTTATATCATGTTTATTTTATTAAGTTACACAACATATATATATAATTAATAATCTTAATATAATTAACGTGGAATCACCCTTTACTGAGATTTTGTTTTTCTTTTCTTTTGTCTCCTTTTTCTAGGACTTGTTTATGAAGAAGTCCAGACATTCAAACCTCCAGCACTTGAGTGAGGAACATTATCTGAAGTTAAAATCGATGGCAAATAACTCATATTTTTGCTGTTATCATAAACAAATTGTGTATCATTTGTTGACAGAATAGATGATGTGTAATCTGTATCTCAGCAAAAACAAAATGCAATGCTCAATGCTTTACCTATATGTACCTGCATTCTTAGTCGAGCTTTTATTAATTTCTGAAATTAATAGGTTAAAAACGATGTTTTGTTCTCCATCAAATGTGTATTTTCCCATACTGTTTAGTTGAAAATTATGCTCTATCAATAAATTGTCAGGAAATGATTTTTAAATAACTTAGGTTGAACTTTGAAATTGACAAAAAGAACTGAGGCACTTAAAATGTAAGACCCAAGTGTCAAGGTTTTTCCCCTTCTCATAAGAAATTGGATTTCATTGCACTTAGCTCCTAGGAATTCTCTTCAAAAAGATAAAAATGTAATTACTTTTTTATATAAATCTGTGTTCTGTTTTATTTATTGATTAAGTATGAACACATGGTGGTATCAATTTATGTTTAAAATTTTGATTGATGATGAGAATCTGAAATTTATCAAGAGTAAAGTATGGTATCTTCCATTTATATGTCACTTTTTATTTACAGCATATTGTTGTATATTTATTGTTTGTATATCAAAAGTATGAAAAAAAATTCTCTTTCAAACTAAACTATTTATTACTTTTAAATTAAACTGTAAAATCTCTTCATGTAGTGATTTGTATTTCAAAGATTTGTTTCATTACAAATTCAGCAAAAAAAAATTTGTCTCTGACTTTTTATCTTTTTTATCAAGTTTAATATGTGATTTTATAAAACATTGAATTTTGCTCCTACATATGATTTTGTGTGTAATTTTTTCTGGTCCCTGCCCTGACATATAAATTTGAGATTACTTCCTTTATTCTTTTTTACTTAAATTAATATTAATTAAAATGAAGTGTCATTTCTTTTTAATTTCAGCTGTTACAAAGCATTTCTGATTTTACTGTAATGAAAGTGATGCCCCCAAATAAATAAGATACTTAAAATTTTTATTGGTTTTATAATAATTTAGGGATTGTGACTTTTTAATATTTTTAAAGTAATTTAAATCATTTGAATTAAATTTTGAAATTTATTGCTATTGTAATCAGTATATAAAGAAATGAGAAAGCAATAAATGTTCAAAGTTTCAATCGCTTAATTGATTATGAAGTTTAATATTTACAAATAATTTATTTGTTCTTAAAATCAAATTAAATTTCATTGTAATGTAATTTTTTATTTTTTGGAGAAATTGCAAATATTTTATGTCTATTTTTTATTTACTTAAAGGTATAGCCTTATAGTCGTTATAATAGATCCATTTGATTTCTTAAAAAGTTTTTTTTTTATTGTTAGATTTATACTGCTATATGTAAAAAAACTATTTTAAATCGATTTTGTTTTAACAATTAGTTAATTATATGTTCTATTTCATTTTATTGTTCACTTTATTAAAGTAATTTTTTAAAATAAGTATGATTACTGCTATTCTATTTGTATTGGATGATTCTTAAATATTTTAGAATCATAAATTACAAAAATTTTTACTATCATTTTACTGAGAAAAAAAAATTCCTATTTGAAAATAAGTATTTTATGACATGTAGCAAGTAATTTAGAATGATAAGTAATATTATTAAGATAAATTATTTTAAATAGTTAATGAATTATCATAAAGTGTATTATAATTTTCATTAAATGAATTTATTATAAATTAAAAAACATTTTTCTCTATTTTAAGTTTTACATTATTAATAATTTAAATGTCAATATTCAAATACATTATTATAGTTTTATATGTCAAATTTCTTTTGATTTATGATTAGTCATGTTCCAATAAAAGTTGTCCATAATTTTGAGAAACACAGCTAGGAAGTTTGGAATATTAAATATATTAACAAAATATAATATTTACATGCATATTTTATTAAAAATGAAGTATTGTGTGCGTGACTTGATTATCTCGCAGGATAAAGAAAATTGCCTTTAAATAAGAATTTAAAGTATATATATATATGATATTTAAAATATACCATTAAAAATATCCCATTTATTAATTTCTAAAATTTAGTAAGTAAAATTATTTTTTGTCCTAATGTGCCTTGATGGAAATTTTCACCTATTTTATCTAGATATAAGTTTTTTTTTCTTTCTGGTTTTTTGCTTTAGAGTTTATTTGTAACCTTGGCTGCTGATGTTTGTAATGCTTCAAAATGAATGTAAATAATTTGTTTCAATCCAATCAAATAACTATCAAGTGCAAAAAAGTTATAAAATTGATTAACCTACCATAACTTGTCATTAAAATTTAAAATATATATATTAAAGAATAGATTTCTGGCAGATTAAATTACTTTATTTTTACATAGTTTGTTATTTAAGTTTTAGAAATTAGCTTTACATTACTTTTTTAATTGTTTAATGTTTCAATATATTTAGCTTTTCATTCATCAACTTCATAATTTAAATTTCATACCATTTTGTTTTTAATTAAACTCCTTATAACATTGTATAGTTTTGTGGGTGTATTTTTGTTTTTTTTAAACAACTATTGTTCTTAGAATATGCACATTGTGTTACTTGATTAGAATGTAAATTTTTGCATGTTTCTTTGTGAGCTTGGCTTTTAATTAATTTGTGGTTGTGAATTTATGATTTTATTGTGCCAAAGTCTACAATTAATTTTGTCAACATTATGCATTAATCGATTTAAATTTTTTTCATTAATCGTAAGCAACTCTTAAAATGGATTTTCAATTGAATTGTTATTAATATTAATTTATTTTGCAGTTTTAGCATGAAAATTTTTCTTTTAACATCTACTATTAAACTATGTAGATATATTTTATTTTGCATTTCATTTATTTTATAGTGTAATTTACTGTGTATATAAATATCTGTTCAGTTATGAGTGTGTATTACAACAGTTATTAATCTGATATTATTACTTTATTAAATGATAAAAATAGTTCTATTTTTATATTTGAACTGTAAAAGTAATTTTATTGGTGAAAAATAACACATTTACAAATGCATTTTTGTTAAATATTCTTTTGTAATATTCCAAATATATCTCATATCAAAAATAATAGAGTAAATACATTTTTAAAAATGGATTTGTTAAGCACACTTGGAATGCTGCTCATTTGTTGAAAAATTGTAGTTTTTTAAGCTGTTAATGTTTTTATTTGAAATGTGTGAATGGATAATAAGCATATACATTTCTTTAGAAAAAAATCGCCTTATTTAAATAAATCTTTCATATATTTTTCTAGTATGATGAATAATACTGAATTATTCATGATTGTTATAAATTGATATTTTTATATTATCTGTTATTTATGATAGATGGGGAAATATATTTCATAAAACTATGTGACATAATTTAAATAGAAAAACTTAAAATTTTGTTTTTGTGTTTATATATTTTTTAACTTATCATCTAGAACTTACTTTTTAAAAATGCTGTAAAATATAAGACATGATATCTTATAAATTATTTGACTTTCAAAAATATGGAATTCATTTGTAGTTTTATTTTGTAAATTTAACATGAAAATTTGTTAAATCTATAAAAATGTATACGTGTGAATGTCGACTTTGAAGTAAGATATGTAACCTGTGAAAGAATTGAATTTATAAAGTCTTTGAAATTCACAAAATAATTCTTGGCAATATAATTACTTACTGTGTGCACTATATGCTTAAAAATTTTCAAATAATACTTATTGTAACATTTCATTAATCTTTATATTAAGAATATTATTTATGCTTTAAATATTCGTTTGTTAAATATATTATTGATTTTGTTAATCTATCCTATTTAAATATTGACATTAGAATTCTTTTGTTTACAGATTTTATGGCAATAGTTTATTTTCTATTACTTTCAGAAAAACAACTCTTAAATACTTTGTGCTAAATATTTTTCTATATTTATTAACATTTAATTAAAATAATTTATTCATTATTTTTGATATGAAATTAATAAAGGAAATACCTTCAAATTATTTGAAAACTTCCCAAATGTTTTTATAATTTTATTTTAATTACCTGTAACATGTGAATTTTCATTCAGTCTTGTTAATAGTCCTTATGATATAAGTTTCTTTATCTAACTTAAAAGTAAAGCATATTAATACATTTTACAAGTTTGCATGAGCTTACAATGATAAATATATATATATCTTGTTCATTGTTTAAAAACTTTCAATACTATTGTTATGTTTAAATTCCGTCCTGTTATTTATTATTGCAAGCCCAGGAAAACTTTGAACGCACAAATAATTGTTGTTTATTTTTTACAAAAATGTGTTAAATCAACATTGAAACTAAAAGAATTTAAAATTGAAAAAATAATAATCTTTTGAAATTCATTAATTTTTTATTATAAATTAATTAAATATCTTGCCTTGAATAAGATTAATTTCTTTTCAATTTAGGTGTCGATAATATTGGAAAAAATATTACATTTGCTCATTGAATTAAATTTCTTTATTATTATCTTGGTTATAAATTATCCTTTAAAATTATTAAAGGAATAGAATACAAATTTTTAAAGAAGAAAAAGATGAACTTTCTATGTTTCATTAATTTGAAGGTGTTTGTCTCTCATTTTTAATTTTTATTTCCAATATTAAATTAACCTATTGTTGAGTACTTATTTTTTATTTATTTACAATGATTAATATATAATGTAAAATATTTGTTAAACCATGACGTAAATAAAATAGATGATTTGAAAAAAAAGCTTCTATATAAATATGTATATATATATATTGAAAAATTAATAGTATGGTTGCAATTACATTAAATGGTGTAAAAAACCATCTGAATTGTTTTATGTCTCATTTCATGCTAATGTGTTATAATGTCTAATTTTTTTTATTTTTATTTAGATTATATGTGCTTAAAATGTTTTGATTACATATGCTGAAAATTACTAATGGTTGCATTAAATATTCATTAAATGACATGGTGTGCAAATTTTAGTTACTGTTTTGATATTTATAATTACTTAAATATTTATATAATTTGGTTGTTACAAAAATGTGTAACATGATTGCTGAGATTTTACAAGATTATCGAATTAACTATTTAAATTAAATCGTGACATATACAATTTTTATCTTCTCATGAAACTGAATTTTTCAATGATCAGTAACTATGCAACTGAGAGCTTAAGACTAAATTATGCTTTTTGATATTTATTGGATGTAAGTTGAATCTTTTGCAGAAATTTTTTTTTTCTTCCATTTTTAACTTTCAATCACATAGAAATTATTTTATGCTTATATTTGTATATATAAATTTAAACATTGTTTTAGTGTTTTAATTGTATATTATTTAGAATTTAAGTTGCTGTCTGATATTTAATATGTTGTATAAACGTGTTTCTATTTTATTTGCTTATGTATTTTCCTATGACATATCCATTAACGTAAATGGTTGTCTTGTTGAAAGGAAAAATTGATTTATGTAATTTCTTTGGAAATAAAAGCTATTATTATACAGTTTACTGTCAATGAATACTATTTAATATTGAGTCTCAAATCTTAAAATTTTTTTAAATTCTCTCTTTTTACACTTTAATTCTTCTAGTTAATAATTTTTTGTAGATTTAGGTGCTCATGAACTTGGCCTAACCTATATCTATGGCATGAGAAATGAGATAACTGCAATACTTTAATTATTTCAGTTATATTTTTTCAGAATTTTAATTTTAATCATTGATTTCTGTTTACAATATCTGATTTCAACTGTATATATTATAAGGGGAGTTTTTGTATATCAAAAAAAGGGGGGGGGACAAGAGAAATTACATTTAGATTTGAAGAGTTGGTCTGCTAAAGTTAGAAAATTTTCAGCCTTAACTTAAAAACTTTTCAGACTAGTAGCATTGGGAAATAGCCAAAAGGCATCATAATTTATTAACCAATATACACACAATTATATATTGATATCTGAAAAGAAATATTTTAATCATTGATTAACTATTTCCAATTGCAATAATATTAATGACCGAGATATTATAGGTTAAAAATCATTAAATAAATGTATTTTGATATTTTTATAGTTGCAAAAAAATTTTTGTAAGTTTTAATCACCATTAATTAATCTCAAAAGGTTTAAATGAAATATATATGATTTAATATATATTTCTCATTTATATGACTTAATATATATTTTTATATATAAATTAAAATATAATTTTTTTAAATTAAAAAAATTATATTTTAATTTAAAAAATATTAAAATATAATTTTTTTAATATTTTTTAAATTTTATAAGATTTTTTGTATTGAATTTAAGTTTTTTGAAAATGTAATTATTAAGGCGAAACATCTTTTGTTATCAATAGTGAGTTTGAGTTATTTTTAAGACTGGGTTCATAGTACGTTTGTCGTTCAACGGTCATTTTTTGCTCACGAGGGCTAATTAGACCCGGACCTACGGCTTAAAGTGGATTCCGAACCACTACAAACATCCATGCCCAAGGTGTGATTTAAACCCACGAACTGTTGAATCGAAGGCAAGAGCGCTAACAGCTCGGCGTGAGTTCATAGTACCTATCCAGATGAAAAATAATTATCATTGAACGAACACAAGGTTGCATTTCATTATAAAAAGCAAGAAAATGTTAGACGATTATTAATAAGTCATCGCCTCGGACGTTATTTTGTGCTTGCCTTCATGGAATATCTTTTAATAAGATTTACCCCGTGTAAATTTTCCATCTGAAGAAGCAGCTGTTTGCTCTCATAAATTGTATTCCGCAAAAAGCCAATCATACTATTATCCTTTTAAAATAGAATAAATAGTTTGGATTAATCTGCCTCTGCTGACACCCTGAATGGCAGTGATAGTTTGACTTACACAGAAATCTCCTGAATAAAAAAAGATCGAATTAAATGCACTTTGAAAAGGCCCTACTGGACACACTTTCTTCTTTGGAAAAAGACCGTTGACGTCATCAGCTCAATATTTTCAGAAAAAGGCAAGCGGCTCTTATTTTTCAAATGGCCTCTTCAAATCCCTTACATACATTCAGGGAGTGGAACTTACCTAATTGTCATTGGTGCAAGGCTGAATAGACCTGTCTTACTATATTCTTGGATGCTTGAGTTTATCGGTTCTCGAGATTTTAAAGGACCCATACCTGTGTGTTCTTAGATTTTTTCTTTTTAATTTTTGCTTTTATGGGGATTATAAAGAACAAGTAGGATAAAATTAGTGTTTTTTAAAGTATTACCATGATAAAAGATGTCGAAAAGGATTCGTGAATGCAATGTTTGATTTTACATAAGAGATTGACAGATGTACTCTACTTATAGCAAAACAAAAGAGGACGGTCGCGAAACTCGAAATTTATACGAGCAGTGACTAGCCGACCTCTTCGCCAGCATTCATCGGCAACTGCAAAATAAACTTCGTTTCCCGTGTCAAGTGGGACAGATATATTGCAACAACTATGCAGAACATTATGGAAATGCATGAGCACCAGAATAGAAGCATGAGAATTGCAAATATTCACTAGTAAGTACTTGAACGGTGGTGTACAAAATGAAAATTTCTCAGAAAATGAGATTCAGCATGAGAAACGGGTGCACCTCTGCCACGTACAAAAGATGTAATGTTTATTCACAGATGAGATTGTTTCCATCAGACCCATTGTGTGCAGTGGATCCTCGGAATAAGGAACAATGGTGTATGATTTTCTACATCATTATTTAGTGTGATGTGGTATTTAGCAGAGAAAACATTTTCTATTTGCTCAGTCAATGCATTTGATCCTCATTGCATTATCTTTCGTAAACACCAGCAGAAATCTTTCTTAACGATATAGAAAAGTATCTTTGATTATGTGGTAGAATGTAACATCTTTTCTGACATTTTGATTAATGCAGCAAATTATTTCTGAATAAACGTTTCTTGGTTTATTTCGAGCTATTCTACTCCCCAACCGGACACGTGTGATTTAACTACGACGAAGATCTGCATATTCTTCCAACATAATCTTGCACTTAGTGTATGCTATATATTGTTCTGGATGTGTGAGGTCGGCCTCTACATTCACCGAACCTCAATCCACTAGACTTTTTCTTAGGGAGGCACCTGAAAGTTTTAGTATACTAGAAGTCTATGATTTCGCCTGAAGATCTCATATTGTTTCCAAGACAATCACTAGAAGTTTTTGAGGGAGTGAGCTAATAATTCATGTGTATTGTGAATTTCTTGACTTAAAGACTGAGTGTAATAGCACTCAAACGCCTTTATGAACACTTACAATGAGTTTTTCTCTCAATATTTAATCAGATTATTTCATTTTTTTTTTTCCATTCACTTTTCTGTCACTAAGTTTGTTGGATTGTAACCTAATATTCAATGTTAATTATTGGTCATATGAATGGATATATTAAGCCTCTTATTTTGTAAAAATAATTTAGACTATCTGAATATAATGTTATAATTTTTTTATCTTTTGAAATATTTGAATCTATGTTTTCTTAGTGGCTAATCTATTCATGTAATTGAATACAATTCATTTTTTATTTTGATGATATATTTTGTTGGTAAATTTTTTACGGTAATATACACTGCAGGATAAAGTAAATTTTTTCATTTATTGCCTAAAGGTTAATTTTCTCAAATATATTTTTAGTATCTTTAAGATATTGAGATAACTATTTGCTTTACTTTTGTTATTCATCACAGTAGCTGTAAATGTATTTTTCAGTAGATAATTTACCTCAATCAAAATGCTTTTCACATATTGGCCCCCTCTCACTCACTCTCTCTCTCTCACACATATATGTATATAATTTTTATTCATCCGTTGTAGTTTTAATGCATAATTTGAACATTTTAAACCACTCAACAGTATTAAAATCTTAAGAACTTTCATTTATCAATTCTGCTTCAAAAACACTTTTAATTGTCTTGCTACAATTATTAATGCGATATTTTCCCACATTTTTATAGCCATTTTAATATAAAAATTTTTTAGTTGACTATAATATTTAGGTTTTTAAACCTAAATATTATACCCAACTAAAAGCATTAACTTCTGAGTTAATAATTTAAAAACTTAGTTTTTGATGACTCGAAGAGGCATGTTAAATGTATCTACTTCACTAGTAAAACTAATTTGTGATGTTTAATGGTGAATTATTTTTCATGTAAAGATATTTATGAGATTAAAAATAATACTCATTTATATATAAGTAAATAAATTTGCTTACAGAAATTGTAAAATAGTGCTAAATACAATATAATAATTAACTAGACACTTAAAATATACAGGGTGCCAAAAATAAGTGACAGTTTAAAATTTTTTGACAATGATACACAAGTTTTTTTCTATAATAATTAATTCATTGTTCAATATTTAACTAATGGTTTTTCTTCTCGCCCCTTTAACTTTAATCACAGATGACAATCTTTGGAAAAGCATTTACTTTAGAGAATAGAATTTCATTTCATATCTTTAGTAGTAAATATTTTAATATTGGTTTCAGGTTAGAAAGTTTATTCTCTATATATCCAGTGTGTTGAGATCAAGACTGGATACTGGCCATTCTTTTGTAGAAATAAAAGATGGACAAAATTCTGCTTGCACCAGAATTGAACATATGATCGCATTAGCAGCATGTCTTTTCAGTAGTTCTTTGTACTTTCTTAGTTTTTCAACAAGTTTCCTCAGTTAATCCATGGACTGTCACTTTCTTATGAATTTTTAATTTTAAATACGGCTTAGTGATGATTCAAGCCATATTTTTTGACAAAATCAAGTCTCGTGAAATTTTTCTATCAGATAGTGCTGGATCATTTGAATTCTTCCGCGAACACAGCGTTTTCCTCCTCCATTAGGCCTTGTTTCTGCCCTACCTATTTCTTTAAACCGTCTTCAATCAATCTTTTCCACACAATTAAATAATTCAAATTTTTAAACATTTCACAATTTCGTTACCTTTTAAATGCCATACCCATGCAAAGAATTGAACAAAAGAAAAAGCATTGTTTCCAATGATGAATCATCCTCATTGGCAACTTAATAGTTATATTACCTATAGAGATATCTATATTTATATAACAACAATTTAATATATATTAAAATTTTAAATAAATTGGTATATATATAATATTCCAAAAAATATATATAAATAAAAGTACCTAATTATTTTCTGGCAGTGTACATTCTCTCATTCTTCTCTTTTTTATTCCAGGCTTGATTCATAAGGAAGTGAACATGTTTGAACCGAAGATTCGGCAAATTGACGCGGGCATATCTGAAGTTGCCCAGGACATGCAGTCGAGAATGAGGCTTCAGAACTACATATCCCTCTCCCAGTACAGATGACAATGGCTTTAACGTCTTCAGCGACATATATCACGCTGAATTTAATATAAACTATTTTATCATGTTATTCAAAAGATAAAGCTCTCATTTTTCTACCTATTGAGATATAATAAATATGAATTTGTTGCTTCTGATTTTTGTCAAATTTGTTAGTATTAGCAACATACAGCACAGCAAACATTTCTACTGCATATATTAGGTTGTTCGGAAAGTCATTTCGTTTTTTATAAAAGTGAAAAGTGTATAACGAATGAACATTTAATTGAATTGTATATTGTCATCTCTGGTGTAACTACTTTTGCCATCTTTCTGGTGTGTGGTAGCATGGTTCCACACTCTCAAAATGGTTGGTTTTTAGTAGCAAATAATTGACCCAGTAAGGAAAAATGAAATTACTTTCCGAACAACCCAATATATGTGCTAGGTTAGAGGAAAATATCCACGTTGTTTTTTTGATAGATAAATGTAGTGATTAATTTCTCATAAAGTTTTGATCAAACAATTTCAGACTTATGCTCGTCAACAAGCATAAATCAAATCTGAATCTAAAAATTTTGAATTTTGCACAAAAATAATTTTGTTTATATATATATATATATATATATATATATATATATATATATATATATATATATATATATATATATATATATATATATATATATATTCCATTTTGTAATGAATTACAGTGTGTTACAGGCTTCGTACAACTCCAGGAATTTGAAAATTTTTTCACGGGCCCTTGAAATTCGGAATTTTGACATGACTTCTTGAAAATCGTAAATTACTCCTGGAATTTTTATTTCCCTTGATGCATTTATTTTTTGTAGGAAATATTATAATTTTTTGAGTTTCTTGTTTTAATATTTTAAAATTTTCAATGAAATTAGTTTTTAAACAATTTCATTGAAATGTTTGAATTTTATTGAAAAAATGTGAGTATGTTAGTACTACCCTTTGGCTTGCCTCAGGTATATATATATATAAAGGCCCTTCCAAAGTATGCTTTTCTGCAGTACATTGCTATTAATAATGCTGGACCAATGTTTTTAGAATGCAATGTAAGTCCATCGTAAATAATGTCCTTGACATTATTTACGATGGAGTTACATATTTCAGAGAAAAAGCAGCGATTTAGAAAGGGGAATATTGGAAACGGGATAAATTTTTGCTTGTTCCAGACGTTGCAGTAATTATTTGTGTTTCTCTTCGAGCATTTTGTAACATTTTATTCTTTCGCATCCATTTTCGATATAGTGTGTCATACAAGCTATTTATTTTTTTTCGAATATGTGTTTGATAGTGAGGACAGTGACAGATATTTATTTTCTTCATCGTCAGGACTAGAAACGTCGGAATAAGACATTACATCCAAATGACATTTTAATTTTGTATTCGTTCTTTTTTTGTTTGCTTTTCTCTTTTTGGTTTTGTAAAACAATGGAAAACGAACCTCTTTTCGTCCGATACACCGCATAACTGCGCGCATGTGTGAATTCCAGTGGCACTGGGGAGCGAACAGGTTAAGAGCGGTACTATTGATATTTGATTGTACTTATAACTCGTAATTAAAGAAATGATTTAGTGCAGCCGCAATAACTCCATGATGATCCAGTTCAGTCAGGATTGGATATAGTATTAAGATTTATGTGTGCGAAGTAAAGTTTAAGGGTAATCACCAAAAATATCATCATGTGGTGCAATCAGCGATGCGATTTTTATTGATTCTTTTTTTATTTGTTTATGTCTTTGTTTCTATTTGTGTCTGTTCTTATTATATAATTTTTATTTATTTTACTGTCTAGTGTATATTAAATATTTAATTCTGTGTGCCCTTTAGTTGATTGTAACAATTGAGGCGATTTTTATTGATTCTTTTACTACTTGTGTTTCTGTCTTTTATATTGTATAAAATTCACCGAATATTAATATTTAAATATATAAATTTTTTGGGTTAAATTATACTTTCGGTATCTTACTTAGTCAAAATAGCGAATAATTTCAATGAAAAGGGATAAATTTATCTGTTTATCAGTGAAACAAAAGTTAAAATAAATTATTTAATTTGCCTGGTGGAAATTGTCTTTTCAATAAGCAATAGACTGAAAAAGCCATACAAAATTTGGCTTTTGCGTGGCTCAGAAAAAAGAATTTCGTTATTTTATGGAAGAGTTTAAATCATTACAACCGACTGCAAGATTTCAAGATTGAATAGATTAGAAATTTGTTCCTATTAAAGAGAGAATAGATACTATTTTTTTTCTTAACTTACCCTCAAACAAACAAAATTATTGTCACTTATGGAAAGTAGTTAAGTGGCTTTTACCATTCTCCCATAGTCAAGAATTTGTCGAACGTGGATTTTCTGTAAATAAAAATTAAAATAAATTATTAATGGGAAATGGTAGAAAATTTAAATAATCAATCAATTGTGGCTAAGTGCAACATTGATTATTACGTCTGGAACATAATAGGTTTCAGCATAATAATTAGTACGAACTTACTTAATTTTATTGTTGGTCCTTGGCAAAATTATAAATTATACTTACATGAATTATAACAAAAAAAAAAAAAAAAAAAAGTAGCCGATAAAGAAGAAAAGCAAAAAACAATTCTTGAAAAAAAAAAAGATCTGAAAATTTAAATGAAGCGTTTCGAAGATGACTTACATAAATTTGGAAAATCTACAATGGGAATTGCGGAAGAAGCTGTGAAATAACTGATAAATTAATATTAATTGCAAAATCAAACACGTGGTGATTCAGAGAACTATTACTTTTTATTACTAACTAGTAATAATGTGAATTAAAAGTAAAAACTTTAAAAATAGCACTTAATTTTAGATTTTTTAAATAAAAAATATTGTGTATGATTAAATAACCAAGAAATTTAAAAATCTATTGAATGATTAAAAAATATATATAAGCCTAGAATATGGGTGTGAAATTGTATAGTTTTACAATAGTCTGAAAGTAAACTGAAGAAAAATTTGAAATTGTTTTTATTAAACAATAACTGTGAAAAAAATCACATCCTGGGAGCTTTATCTAATAATTGTATTTATATTGTTTTGAATTGGTATATTTATTCGAAAAGAGATTGTTATACACATCTTAAAATATTCAATAAATAAATAGATTGGAATCGGATGAAGATGTTTAAAAACTCTAAAATTAACCATTATTTTTTTACAATGTATAATTCAGTAATACAAAAAATATTGATTACTTAAAAATATATATATAGGTGTGAATTTATTGAAGACTTGAAATATAATCTCATTAAATATATGAAATATAATCCTTAAATACATCTTGATTTAAATAAAAACTATTCTCATTAATTTTTACAGTCATTTTTTTATTATTTATAAATATACTTGAAAAATATTACATATACTTACTTATATGCATATTTGGTTAAGAACAATTTTTAAAATAAAAATTATTTAATATGAATGTCCATACCTCTTGGAAATTTTAAATTTGATTGTTGGAAATCAGTACGAACCTGGACATTAAAAATAAAAATTTAATGCAGAGAAAATTCAGTATATTTTATATTTTTTCTTTAAAAAAGGGAAAATGTAAGCCAAATGATTGAAATTGTGAATAATGTTTATGATCCCCAGTATGTAACAGCCAATTACATGAAATTTTAATTTCGTTGATTCCGTTCATGTATTTTTGATGCTAAACCTCTAGCAAGGAAATCCGTCTTCGAAAATGTTGCTAAAAATCACGGAAATGATCGAAGTTGATAGATCGAAGCTAAAGATCAACTCTAAAACAATGTTAAGCCATTTACATAAACCGAGACATGATAATCTTGAAGTTCACGTTAAAACAATAGATTTCTTTTTTCCTCAACCTTACATATTCCACAAATCTGAATATGCTTTCTTGAGTTTCAAATCATAGATTATGGGTACCTCATAAAGAACTTGTAATAGCGTTATTGTTGTAATTGTTTACCTATATTATATATCTGCTATCTGGGGACAAGATTTAAATAAAAAAAATTGTAAGAATCAATATGTAACTATTCAGTTGGGAACGTTTATAGATAAATAAATAATTTCAGACTAATTAAAATATATAATTCATTTAAAAATTAATTATAAGCAGTCCTCTAATTAAATTGTGAAGTTTGCCTAAGAATAAACAATTAACGAAATGTCGTACAAATAAATAATATTTTTAAAACTTCATTTTTAATTTGATAAATGTACATAATCAAAAATATTTATCAAATTTTTGTTATTTTCATTCTACATTAACATTATTTAATTTCTATTTAAGATTTGATCATATACCTCAGGAAATATTTAATGGTATAAAAGATATGAATAATAATTTCAATGCACAGCAATTACTATTCTTCATATGTTCGGTGACTTTTCTTAAATAGATAATCATTTGATGAAATGTTTCCTGCAAGAGTCGTGATGAAGTCATTTTTTGTTCTATGCAGTAGCGGTTGTCTTGATTTTCCAAAGAATCTTCTAAGAAAATAATGTATGAATCGAATTATGATTTCTAAGAGAAATTTAAGAATCAATTCTTCGATGATCGATGATTTGTACTGTAAACTTTATGATTGGCTATCAAACAGGAAAAATACTATCTAAATCATTTTCTATAATATTAATTCTCATAGGATAACATACTTTCATATAGCGATATGGTTAAATATCAATGTACTGAATGGGGTGAAGTATACTTGAAAAAAAATATTGTCCATTCATAGCTTGAAACTTATACAATCCTCTTCAAAAGTATAAAATGTTTCTCATCTCAGTAGATAGTTACAACGCATACGAAAATTGACGAAAACGTAATCAATGAATTTAAAGAAAAATTATTCATATTGTACAAAATTATTAAGACTTAAAGAATCAAATTATTAAAATTTCTCAGATATAATGTAAAAATTTAATTTCTGTCATGGAAGAGGTATAGAGATTGTTTGATTTATGTGGTGAGTGCAACTGCATATAACTTTTGAGAAAAATACATAATCGAACATATTTCTGCAAAAGTTGAGTTTATAATTTCTTTTAAGTGTATAAATGATATTTATACGATGCTTTTCTCTTTAAATCTGGCTGCCATTCAGGAAGAATTTTAACCTTTCGTCACTACAAGGGGTGATCTTGGACTGCGTTAAAAGGTATTTAGAGAGCGAGAAGCGCACCTCAACCCTATCATGAAATAGAAAATAAAGTATTACTAATTAAAATTTCGTAGGTAGAAAAAATAGAGTGTAACACATTGTTTATACGAAAAAAAAAAAAAAAAAAAAATCCGCGTATCAACAAGGGTGGGCGAGTGTGGGTGTGCGTCGATTCCTTTAAATAGTGGTGCATCCAGTGGATATGCAATCGTGACCATGAAAGTAGAGGAGTTTCTGCAATTCAGAAATAGAGAATCAAAAGACCTCCAGTATTGGCCCATCTACAGAGCTATAATTTCACATAAGTGACATTACGACCATGGCATATTTTACATGTCTTAACCGTCATTAATGAACTCGAAGGATTTTTTGTTTGGTCGGGATTTCAGCTCACTCACTACCTTCCGTAAATTAAACTGTCTAGTTGATGATATTTTATATTTTGGTATGAATCTAACGAACGATACCAAAAATATAAAATATTATCAAACTAGACAATTGTTAAAATAAATTTAAAATTGTTTTTAAAATATAGGATTAAATCAGTAATCAATAAATAAATTAAAAAGTATACTTTTGAACCCGTTCGGAACTAGAAGTTACTAACTTGAAAAAATCATTACCCCAATAATTGTAGATTTTATTAAGTTTCAATTGAAATATTGTTAAATGATAATTCTATAATGTTGTCTAAAATGTTAAAAATAAAAAATACTAAAAGATACCAAAAAGTCAATAATTTAATATAATTCACTTTTAGTGCATGAGAAAAGTATCCATTTGGGTTTAAAAAAAACAATTCTTTGTTTTTTTTTATTTGAATGTTTATCCATAGATTTTATGGAAGAGAAAAAGATAATTTTCATGTAAATAGTAAAGTTCTGTTGTTTGGAAAAGAAATGCTTTTTGTTTATTAGATAAGAAATATTTGGTTTTATAAATATGAAACTAATTAGATACTAGTCATTATTAATTGTCCTACATTTAAAATTATTAAAAAGCTCATTTCGTTTATCAATCATTCAGATTTTTGAAGGAGGAATTTCAAATTTTCTTATTTATAAGGGATCTTCTTAATTTATGTCTGCCTTATGCCCATTCGTTTTTCTTTTGTGGATAAATTTGATTAGATACGCTGGATAATACACTAAGTATTTATGAAAGCAACTTATAAGATTTTTGTTGATATCATATTATTTAATAAAGAATGAAAATATTAGAAAAATGCTCAAAAAGGGAATGGTATCTTAATCTATGTATACAAATTAAGTTTACATTTTATTCTAATGCACAGGAGTTCAAAAATATCTCATTTTAATGATTTCCAGTTTTGATGATTTAAATTTAATTAATTTAATTTTTAAAGATATCACTTGACTTATTCCAAATTTTTACTTATCAATCTGTCTTACCTAAAAAAAATATTTCAAAATTGTTTGACCGTATTGATTAAAAACTATCATTGTATACACACATATTTTAAAGCTTAATGAAATATGCAGAAAATTTATCACTCCAAATCTACATTCCCTCACAATGCGGAATTCCATCTCCGGTTTTAGCCTTTTTTCTCAGTGCCTGTAGAATTTTGAGATAGACTAAATTCTCTCGTTCATTTACTAGATACCAAAACAAATTCTCAAACAAATTCAAATAAGTATGATCTCATTTCAAGAGCTAACAAAGGCAATTGTAAAAATTGATATTGCTAGCACCAATCCTCACAATACAATTGCTACTATTCTTATAACTATTACTCTACAAGAAGTGAGACCAGACATATCAGGCATAGGCAGTTTTTTAAAGAACAATTATTTAAGATATAATATATATATATATATATATATATATATATATATATATATATATATATATATATATATATATATATATATAATGGTATTTATATAATAATAACAGTAATTGAAAAATTTTTAAAAATATTATTAAAGTAATAGTTAGAAAAACTAATTTAATCCTTGGTTGATGGGTTTAATCTTATGACCGATCTGGGCCTGTTAAAGTTTTGAAGATCATAGCTCTCCATCTTTTGAATTTCCGGATTGTTTATTTTTGGTGATTTTTCATAAAATCTGAATGCTAAGTATTTGATGTAATTTGTAATGGTTGGCATTGCCATATTCCTCCTAATTAATATATTTCTGTAACATGATTAAGCATTGCTTATTAATCAATAATTAAAATTATTATAATAAAAACTTATATAAATAATTTTGCGGTTGACAAAATAAACTTATTGTGGTTGTATATTTGTAACGGATAGTAAAGGTTTTTTTTTTTATCTTATAGTCAAAGAAGAATTAATCTTTGGGTATAAACTAACCAAATAATTTGTAATGCATAAAATCATTAAAATATATTATGACTTTATAATAATTATAATATATAACTAAATTTTCGATAAAATTATTTTCTTGGTACTATTTTCAGAATTTACTTTTCAAAACTGTTGACGTCACTCAATTTTTTTCATTGAGGTCTCAATATATAATCTCCAATATAAAAAACTGAATACGCCTATCGAAAATATTCAATTTAATAAGTTAATAAATATAAAACTACGAACAAAAATAATTTTATCTATTAACCAGATATAAAAATATCCTTAAATAACCTCTTGTTTCAGTTTGAGTGGGTAAGAATTTTTACTAAAAGGCGCGGCCAATTGAGGATGGATCTCCCAAAACTGAAAAAATTAGGGATAAATTCATCGCGATAAAAGCAAACCTTTTCTCAATGACTAGAAATTTTTTTATTTTATAACTATAAAATAATAAGAAATTTATCCTAATACTGTGATTTAAAAATAAATAAATAGTTGAAAGAGTCGTGTTTTATAAATTTAACATTTCACATATAATAAACATTTTATCTTACACTTAGCTTCAAATTTAGCATTATAACAATTAGTTCAAATATAAAACTTTCTTGTCAAGTTCTTATAAGCATTTAAATGGTTATAGAAAAGATTTCTTAAATATAAGCATAAAACATATGCGCATTAGCAATCAAGTGTTATGTACGTTGTATCAAATATTCCAGATTTTCTCTGCGATATATTTCTGAAGGGATTTTACATTAATATTGAATTTCTGAAATAAGCGAGGTAATGTATTAGTGTACTAAGTATTTTAGATTATATTAGAATTTTCAGATTATTTATAGCTGTGTGTGAACTATTCCACACTTGACATTATGTCTGCCATTATTGGCCACAGGTATATCTTACAAACGAGGAATTTATTATCTATATTATGTTTTGAAGTATCATGCTTTAGCTCTTTCAAGACAAATTAAACTTTTTATTCATTTCAGTAGTAGAAAGTTGCCCAGTGAGTTTGATCAAATATGATCCTAAGGTATTTTACTTTGTTTCTGTGCATTTAGCTGTTTAAAGGCGTGATGTTTTCAAACTAATTGATTTTCTTTCGAAGAGTTCGCATTTCACCTAAGGTACCCGTACACGTTGAAAACGTCAATTTCGACCAAAAATGATAAAGTTATTTTATTCTTTCGTTAAATAAGGAATTTAAATAGCTTTACAAAGCAGGTTTGTTTTTGTCTCTACGTCAATTAGATTCCGAGATATAAAGGGTTTCGTAAAGAATAGGAAACCAAAAGTGGACATATTTAAAGGATCACAAGTAGGCGCTTAAAGGGCCAGAATGATGTTAAAAATTAGTTTAAACAGTGTTTAATTTTGAAATATAAATTTAATAAGCTTTTAAAAGATACATACAATAATTACTGTTCCGGAAATCAATCAGAAAATCAAATAAAAAATTAATCAGCAAATATGAGAATTTTTTATAAAGACACAATACTATAATCTTTAAATGCGATTTTCTCAGAACTGGCTTTTGCCTATAACTTGCACGCTTCAAAAATGATAATTCGAAATATTTTTATAATATCACTATATGAAATTTCATGAGCGTCATCTGTATATTGTTTTCTAGGGAATATACTAAAAGAATTTTAATCACTAAAATATTTCCCAAACTATGGCTTGTTATTCGAATAATGTCATAGAAATTTTGGCTAAAATTTCAGTATAAATATTCAACTGGCCGTAATTATTTTATTTTATTTTTTTAACAAAAACTTAAAATTTTAGTACATGCTCTAGCTAACAACATATAGATTATTTGGTATTATTTTTTTTTCAAATATGTTTAATAGTTTTTCATGTAACATTTTTTAAATTTTTTAAAAAAAATGCTTAAAATTGTATACATAGTTAACATTTCTGAAGAATAATATTGGAATGTATCAAATTTTAGTAGCTCCATATTAATGTTTTCTAAAGTGAAATAAGAAAAAATTGTTATAATGTATATATCAGTGTACTTGAAAAAAGTGCTCTGAATGTGTTCGGGTACCTTCAGTTAATTTTTATTTTCTATTTACTCACCCGGGTTTCAAGTTTCGGCATTAAATTTTGAATTTGAAGGATCATTTCATGAAATTTCCTTTCTCATGAACCCATCATACATGAAACTTGCTGAAGTTGTTAATTTGTCTGCAAAAAGACATAAAATGCATCTGTTTTCTTTCGGTATGTTTTTGATATAAACGGAGAAATGTAGTGGTCTGATATGAGATCCTTGAAGAAATCTTGAATTTCATGTCTCTTCATAAATATGAATTGTTTTGATTAGAAGTGAAGTGATTTTAGATAAACTTGAAGATTATTCGATAGAATCTAATTTAATCGAATCTCAACCTTATAATTCATAAGGTATCTGGCAGTATACTCTTTTTCGTCGAAATTCTGAAAGCGATTACACTGTTTTTAAAAGGTGCAGAATGTTTCCTGAAAATTTTTCATATATTATTTCATTTACGCATCACTTTAAGGGTATGTAGTCATTTGTACTTTTATGTACTGAGTATTTCACAGGAACGTCTTTAAGCCATCATCCATTTATTATAAAAATGAAACGAATAAACAAAGAAAGTACTCCTAGCTTTTACATCAGGCGCTGGTATATTTATCACTTGAAGAGACATCCCGTTTAGTCTGACTTGATGATGAACAGAGAATATAACTTCGGAACTAACTTCTTAACGTCACCGGAACCTATTTTGCAACAAACAGAATTACTACTACGGAAATCGCGATAAGATATAAAACTATTAAAATGGATGCATTAAAAAAGAAAGAAAGAGAATCAAAGATATGTGTGCTAATTACATGGCATTAGTGCTAAAGTTTGATGATATCATGGCAATATTAGAGGAGAGAAATAATAAAAAAGTAAGAATTAAACGTATTAAATACTATTATTGTAATATATATTAAGAATAGTGCTGTATATGTGCTTTTATACTTGATATAACATTTAAATTAGTATACGCGAATGAATTTTTGTGTACACAGCATCACAGTAGACAGAAAACAGGATAATTTTCATTTTCTTTTAAAACCAATATCGACTCATTTTCCAACTATGATTGATTGATTTTATTTTTTCAAATAATATGCGTTAATAAGTTTCTGCTTCTTTGTTATTTTCTTTTTTCGTTTTTATATTTTTAACGTGTTTGTCACAGTGCTTGGCGCAAAATTAAAAACGGTGACGCTAATACGTTAAGTATCAAGATTTCTAAGGATTATTAAAATAAATTAAACTTAAAATGAAATTTAATATCTACAATATTTATACCTTAAATTTTTGGAAACACTTTGCTTATTTCTTATTGAAATTCAATTATATAAATAATAACTTTAAAATTAACAAATGATTTATTTAGAAGTGAAATCAAGATAGTAGATATTTTTATAGGATTTATTCTTAGAATAAAAAACAACCAATCCACTCCCAAAAACCTCGATTTTCAATCTTGATTATATTGTCAAGAAGACCTACTGGACATATACTAATGCCTTCTTCATTCAAAATCGGGGTCTTTGTCAAAAGTTTAAAAAAATTAATGGTTTCTTAATTTTATATAACTGCATATATTTTTAATTTTTGCAAATTAATTTTTATAATATTTTACAGTCAAAGCCGGGCAATGTTAGCTTATATGATCTGCCTATTAAGAAATATATTTATAAGCACATATTTTTTTTAAATAATGAGTAAATAGATTAACATATGAATTTATCCAAAATGTATAAATGATATCTCTTTTATTAAATAAATAAATCAAACTTATTCCTAAATACGTTTCTTACACAATCGAGATTTTTCAGTCGGCTGGATCGGACTGTTTATTTAAATAATAACTAATTGGAAATCCATCAAAACTAATACAATTTAGTACCACAAACATTGTCTGATATTTTTAATTGTGTGGCAGGAAGGGCTACAGAAATATCATTATATAGAGAGGAACAATAAAATGAGCCGTAGGCAATTTTTGGATTCCTACCAATGGTGGGATTGATTATGTTAAGAAGTTTAAGCATGTTGTGTTAACATTAAGAAATAAGTAACGCGTTTTAATGTTACTCCTCTCGGCGAAGGGCGTTTTTATAAGGCTGAAGGTAAGAACTTCTTTTTGGAGTTAAGTCCATGTAGTTTGACCCTTCACTTTACTATTAGAAAACTTCTGTGAGAGAGGAGCTAAGGAAACAGGGCAAAAGCGCTACTCCTTATGGAGTTTTAAAGTCGCCTTGAAAAAGTCATTCCCTTTTGATATTATTTTCTGTACCCTAAGAGCATTTCTGTTTGGTTCCATGCTGTATGCATTTTTTTAAGCACTAGATTTTTGTCATCGTTTGCGTACAAAATGTTGTCTTTCATTTTTGAATTTCATATCCCTTTTATGATTTCTCCTGGAATTATGGCAAAAGAAGCACCTGTGACATAGGTGAATGCGCATCAGTTTACATTATATTTTTCTCCTTATAATGGGTTTAATGTTGATGATGACAAGTTAACATTAGATTTGGCGCTTTTTAAATAACAATATTGACGTAAGTGTTCAATATGTTAGTTTCTTATTTGTTATAAGTCGAAGTAAATTTTTACTTTTAACTGGATTTTGTTATTGCTTAATTTTGTAAATTGGTAGAAAGTTGATTTATTATTTCATGTATTTATTTATTTCTTTTCCTTTCTTGAAGAGTAGTGGTTGCTGCATCATTCTTATCATTTGCATAGAAAGCTAAATGTGTATTTTGTCCATTTTCAATCGGAAAATTAAGTGTATAAAACCGATATAATATAAGAATAAATTCGCTTCCTTGAAGAACTCTTGACGTATTTTTAATTTTAAAGGAATTTCAATCAAAAAATTTAGAAATTGGTATGGTAATAAGACGAAAAAAACTTTCTGCCTCAGAAAGTATGAGTGAGAAAATGTTGAACATTTAATGAAAACAACTGGAAGGTGATTTTATTTAATGAAACATTTTATTTGGGCAATGATATAAATCAAGAGTAATTAGACGAAATGAAGATGAAGTTGCAAGCATATCAGATCCAACAATTACATTAAGATCACTAGGGTACGTTAAATAGATCGTGGTTGTAATGTTTTCGGCGGGTGGGAGGTGGCAGGTCAATTATTGTGACAGTTCTGCTTAGTCCTTGTCTCTAAATACCGAAGACTGTCTATGTATCTGTTAAGCTTAACTCTGGGCTAGACATAAAGCAGAATATACCGGCTACCCTCTCTCTCTTTCACATACCCACTTGCATCACGATTTAAAATTGATCAATACTTTTACGAGGGAAAATAAAAGTATTTATATGAACTGATGATTCACCAGACCTAAATCCCCTTGAGAACTGAAGGCATTTTCAAGAATTGCTTAGCTAAGATAAATTGCGCTCAACAGAAGAAATGATAAAAAACACAAGTGTGATTCCACGATGTTGAAGTCAAGAATATGTCTGCTGCATTAGTGAAACTGATGCAAAGACGTGTCAAAATAGTCGTTTTGTTAAAGGAGGGCACATACTTCGTATTAATATAAAGTTTACTAATCTACTTAATACGTATAAAGATTAAAAGCTAAGTTTTAGAAAATGTCAGTTTTTTCCCTCACCTTAAATTATTTCGAACAATAGAATACAATGGAGATTAAATTTTGTTACATTTTCTGCTTTCCTAATTCAAAATGATGACACATAGAGATATGATAACTTATGGATTTGTATTCACTCTCACAACTCTTAACATATATTTATGAAAACTATTTAAATTTAAGCTTGAAATGGAACGGTAAACATAAATCCCTTTAACGTGTCTTGGGAAAATTCTCTTATAAATATTTCATCCTTTAAGAAAAAAGTGACTGTATATACGCAGCTTTTCGGGATAAGATAATTTTTCGCTAGAGTAAGAAGCCTAATGTGCCCATTTGTTTCCTATCACTTCGGAGGATACTTTGATTCTTAAAAAAAGTTTTTGTCAAGAGATTCTTAGATATCACAACACAATAGTAACTCCATTTAATATACTTTTCTGGATAAAAAGTAGTGAAATACATCGACTTATATATAATATTCAAATATCAATATTTGTGAAAACTATTGTGTTGTGATATCTATGGGATTGAAAGCGCCACCAGAGGGCCATTCACATATTTGCCGCCGGACATACGCAGAAGAGAGAGACGACGAGGAGAAGAATTGATATTTGATTAATTATGAATCGTAACTATATAAAAGATGTTAGAATGAACAATCAACTTTGAATTATTCACTACAATGATGTTAGATTATTATTTGATAATCAATTGTAAATATGTAAATAGCTTTATTTTGTTCTTTGAACATATAATTAAATAATTTAAACTTTAACTGTGTTAATTCCTGACAATGAGGCCCTAAGGACTCACATGCCTATTATATAGAATATATATTTATTAACAATCATAAAAAAATGTCTATTATATATTGTGTATACTTAATTTTATTAAATAAGAAATTACTTTTTGGTTGCTGAATGTTGATTTTAAGTAGTTGAAAATTCATAATTTGATCATTTTTCACACACATAAATATTTAAAATTATAACTGTTAAAAGTAATCAATCAGTATTAATGATAATACAGTGATAAAATTCATATCGTTATTTATTAGAGAATTTAAATTATACATATATTTCGGATATTTATGTACTAAATGTGGCAGTAAATAAAGTTTATCCGAAAAATATACATAATGAAATATTAGTATATATATATACATATATAATGCAGGATTATATTTATCTTCATATTCGTTATAAAGTATTAAAATTTGATCATAAACACATTATATTCACTGTTTAAAGCAATATTTACGAAGTTGTTGAAAATTTGATAGACTGTATAAGAAAGCTATAAAGTTTGAAATGCACAGAATGCACTGAAAATTATATTTAAGTGAAATGTGAATTTCAAATTTATATTCATAAATTTTTCTTGTTATCCAATAAAAATATTGAAATGAAAGAATCATAGATTTTTCAAGGATATTTAAAATTAAATTACAAGATTTTTAGGCTTCATGGAAAATAAAATCAATTTTCAACATATGTGTGAATCTATATATCCTATTAAAAGCAAGGCTAGTTTATAATTCTACATCAATCTGTATTAATAGTCTCAATGGTCAAATTGATAATAATACGGTAGCAAGAAACAGTGAATTTAAAATATCTGAAAATATTTATGCTTTAGAGAACAGTTTCCATCACGAGTCAATTAAACAAGAACCAAAGTAGAAACAGAGGCCGTTGTGATATCATTATTTCGCCGCTGATTTCAAATGTTTACTCTGTGTTCGGGTCAAGGAATTCATGTAATGTGGTTTACTTGAAGAAAAATATTCAAATTCAACTTCTTTCAGTTTACAATTGTTTTCCATTATAAGTAATAGATTGGGGAAAAAGAAATCCATTATTTTTGCGTGAAATTCAAGATTTTATTCAACATATTTCGGATTGTTTGATTTGGGTCAAATATGCATCGTTTTGTTGTATAATTTGTTGCCATTTTTAAGGTAGCTTCATAATGCCTCTTCTTAGAAGTCTTGGTCCTCATTGGCGAAAAAACTCTAATAATAAATTTCCACTATCTCCTCTTGATCCCAATTTCTTAACACTCAGGAAGTTTTTCAATGCGAGAAAAAAGTGGTAATACTGCACTTTGACCACGATCGTTTCCACACAATATTGTCGTATGTAACCTATTTCTCATTCCTAGTCACCATCTGTTTAAGAAATGGGTTGATTTCTTTCCGTTTGCCTAAAGCTTCGCAGATGGAAATTTGACTCATCATATTTTTTTGGTGTGGCAAATAAACATCGCTTCTTTTTTAATCCAACTTTGTGCAAATGGTTCCAAACTGTTTTAGAGTTGATCTTCAAATCCTGGTTGATCCTACGACTTATAAGATTCTAATCAACTTCGATTATTTCTGTGATTTTTATCGACATTTTCGACGACAGGCCTGTCTTTGCGAGATACATCTTTAGCATCAAAAATGCCTGAATGGAATCGACGAAACCAAATTTGCACGTACTGTTACAGCTGCCTTTATCAAAGATAAACTGTAAAATTTACCTAATTTTCTCTTTGTTGATTTCCATTTTTAATAACATGCAACTCACAACTGAGTATATATATATATATATATATATATATATATATATATATATATATATATATATATATATATATATATATATATATATATATATATATATATATAAAATAAAAAAAGAATTTTTTTAGCGTGAAATGTCACCTTGATCACCACAATCATAATTTTGATATTGTTTCATCGATATTTTACGAGATATCGATCACTACAGAAAAAATAATGGATTTCTTTTCCCACAAACTATTATTTTGATGCCCCAAACTTAGCAAAATATCAATCTTTTGAAATATAAAATGTTTTAGAAAATTTTAGCAAAACATTGAGTATAATGAGTGTTTGCACAAGTAATGAGACGTAATTAATGTTAAAAAAATAAAACCTCAAAAATTTTCCAATTTAATAAATAACCTGAGTAAAATCGCAAAATTTGAATGATTAGAATTGAATTCAACTATCTGGTTTCCATTCCAACATTGAGCAAAGATGTTTGTGGAGGTTAACAATTTTAAACTCAAGATTCTGGCCATTTTTCAACATACTAAAGCATTTCACTGCTGTTTCTAAGAAAATTGAGGCACTTCTTTCAGAGTCATGTATGCTTGTTCGAAGAGGTCGAAATATAAAGCCTTTTTTTAGTTTGATACCTGAAATTTTTTTTTGAACTATAAAGTGGCTGTTTCTTTCGTTCCAATAGAGATCATGATTCTTCCTCCTTCAAGGCACTACAACCTGTTGCAGGCCAAGGCCATCCCTAATAGTCGTTGCCATCTTGCCCTACCATTGCAAGGCTCCTCAAGTTGTCCTTATTTATGAAATCAGTCCTTTCCGACTGAGTCAAACCATTTAATTGTTGGTCTTCCTCGTCTTCTGTTTTCCAAGGGACTAGTGAATACAAACCTTTTTAGTGGGTTGCATTGTCAGATCGACGTAATTGCTCGAGTCATCGTAGTCTATTGCATTTTATAATTGTTACAATATCAGATTGCTTATACTTTTGATAGATTTCAAAACTAAACAAGGATCTCCAGTATTACTCTCATGGCTTGCACCAAGAATTTTTGTTAAGATTTTACGTTCAAATGTTAATAATTTGTTTTTGTATAATTTAGTAATTGCCCAGCATTTACTCCCATTAAGTAGGATTGATTTATTTAGTTTTTCATACATGTTAGTTTTTGTTTTTAAACTTATGAATCAAGATTTAGTTAGTTTTGGAGCCCCTAATAGCATTTATTTGACATGGTTGTTTATCTCTACAATCAAACCATTGTTAGTGGTAACGATAGTTCCAAGATATTTGAACTATGACACTGTTCCGAAAGTGTTAGTTTTTACCTTAAGTGACGGTGAAATAGGAATACTGTGTGAAGTTTCTATGAATTTTGTTTTATCTTCACTTATTTTTAGGCTTAATACATCAGTCTCTGCTTCTAAGAATGTGTAATCTTCTGCGACAAATTTATTGGATCTACCAATCAAGGCAATGTCACTAGCAAATAATAAGGTTTGTATAGGTATGCAATCTTTTCTAGAGCCAAATCAAGCAGTCACCCTGTCGCAAACATCTATCCGTGTAGAATCCTTCAGAGATCATGATCACGCCACTTTATTACAACAGTTTAAAATATCCATGACGTCAAATAACGTTTCATCTACGTCACATCATATTAAGACGGCGTCATAAATACGACTTGTTCACGAATTTGCTACCTACTTTCAAATCGCATTAAAAGTTTTTAAAATCATGAACAAAAGGATTCATAATAAACAGCAAATACAATGTCGAAAAAGAATGAAAAGTAATTGGATTTCACAATTTTTTGGCATAAGAAAGACATAAACATTACTGTTTATTGATGTAATCTAATTTAATAAAAATCATACCATAAAATTAAATGGTACACTGGAAAAAAGTTGAAAAAACAGTTTGCATATTTCATAATGCAACGTATTTTAATGCATAAACAAAACATATTTCACACATAATGAAAGGTAATAAATTTTTGCATTATGAAATACGTAAAGATTATCAATACAGTAGGTTAAAAAATGATTTTTAATAATCTAATTATGAATACTAAAAATTGGAAGAAATATAAATTTTAAAATTAGCATTCATTTAAATATGAAAGATAAAATCAAATATTGAAAGTACTTGAATAATTAAATTACATTCTCAGGTAAATAATCCAAAGCATCTGTGAAAATGAATAAAAATTTTGTAAAAACACTGATTTAAAATGAATATAATTTTAGGGAAAACATTAGGAAGGATGATTGGTATACAATTAAAAGAGATGTTTGAAACATTTCGATGATTTTTATAATTTCGTTGAATAACAGTGTATTTTGGAAGCCAAAATATTAGGTTGGAGTAAAAGAGAAATCCATTACTTTATCTGTCGATGGCTAAAATGATAAATACTTCATATAAAGGATTGTTCGAACATTCTAAATTAAACTTGTTGAAAAGTACCATTTTACACTAAAAATATTTTTGTTGCTTTCTGTTTTGTTCAGTCAGTGATTGCTTAAAATGGAAGTCAACAAAAAAATTCAGTTCAAGTTACTTTTTTTTCTTCGATAAGGACACAAATGGGACGGAAAAATTTGTGTATGGTGTATATTGCTGCAATAATACAACTGACAATTATGTACAGTTTCAGTTTCGTCAGTTCTGTTCAGGTATTTTGATGTTAAAAATGCAGCTTACACTAATAAGCATGTAATCAAAAATGCCAATAAAATCATAGAAATGACCAAAGTTGACCAGCATGTTAATCATTGTAGTATCATGAAAAAACTGAAGATTGGCAGAAAAATTGGTAAATCACTTACATATTATTTAATCTTAATAGGTAGCTGAATAAAAAAAATGATGCATTTTAGCACATTGATAATAAATAAATAAATAGAAGTTAAATCAAAATATTTTTACAAATAATTTTAAAGCCAACTTCATATTTACTGTGTATGGAATAATTTCGTTCAATTATTAAGCTTTAAATGCTTTCGTACAAATGTTCTAGAAAATATACATTTACATCAAATAAGAACAAAGAACACTTATATATAAAAAAGTTTAATTATAGCTCAACTAAATGATTTACGTGTGCACAAAAGAGAACTCAATTTATATTAAAAATGATATTTTATTAAATCTTTACCCATTTTCCAAGCGCCTAAGTTAAAGCATATCTGATTTGCTTATGTTATTGCGAAAATTTCTGAATGATTATTTCAACAGAAATAAAAATAAATTTAATACAAACATAAAAAGTATTTCTCAGCTATCAAAGGCAAACTACAAAACAAAACTGATTTCTAATTTAGTTGGTCTAATTTAGCTTAGAAATATCGGGCTATATATTTCTGTAGACTAAAAAGCTACTAAACACAGCCAATCGCTTTGTAATTTTGCTATTACTTATGACACTTGGATAAGCATGCTGTACCTTGGCCAAGCATGCTGTACCTTGGCCAAGCATGCTGTACCTTGGCCAAGCATGCTGTACCTTGGCAATGCGAATTTAAGCCAATAGGAAGCGTCTTTCGTTTTAATTAAAGCACCATGAAAGTGAAAGTATGTCTTTGCTCTTTTTTAAATCCTCCGATAGATGGCAACACCAGAGGATCCACTCTCTCAGTTTTCAAATAGATCTGGAGGTTGAGGAAATTTTCTGCAGACCATTATACCCATGGTAACTGCTCAACGACGGATCCCAGGATTTCCGACTCCACAGATTTAACGAGCATGGATATCGCATGTACTCGGGGGGTCTTTGGTGGTATTTGGGAATCGAACCCCGTACTTCCGGATGGAAGGCCGATACCCTAACCACTAAGTTACCACAATCCTTCGTATTTTAAACCACCATCACAAATGATGTGGTCAACATTTGAGCTGGCACCTACCTCTCCACATCACACATTAATCGATGGATATAATGATCATGACATACCTTTCTCGCCCCTAATTTTCTTTGTAAATTTTTCCGACATTATTAGTATTACTTTTGAGTAACAAATTTGACAAATTCTCAACAAATTTAACAATATTCCAAGAATCATGCGTATCATAGGTTTGAAATCTCTATCTAAAAATTCTAAAATCAAACAAAGCCCAGTTTCAAAATTGACAATATATATTAACGATTTCTCCATTTTCTAAAATGTTTCTTTTAATTTAAAACACATTATTAAATATAATTCATATTTACATTGCTTTCTTGCAAATAGATTCATTCCATTGGATTTCGAGATTGGAAATTTATGAATTCTGATTTTATTTTCTAAAATTTTTTATTAGCTCACTTAAAAAATAGCAAATACAAATCTTTAATATTATGTATTCATTTCAAAAGTTTTTTATGTCAGAAAATAAAAAATTCTTTTTGAAAAATAAAATCGCTATTTATCGCTAGATGGCAGCACTGTTTGATTCAACGGAGTTTATAATGTCACAGATTCTAATATCCAATACTTGTACCAGAAATTCCGTTGCCGTTTTAGAAGATTAATATCATTATATTTTATAGAATTTCATAGCAAAGTCACGACGAAACACTCATTTAAATTTTGTAGTACATTTATCTAATAATCATTTAGAAATATTAATGTTTTGTTCTGTAAAATTTTTAGCTACTGTGTGTTTATTGTTTTCAGAACCTTTTACAAAATTAATACACTCAGTAAAGAAAATGTTTATCAAGGTATTCTAAAAAATATCCTATTTTTTCAGAGTATGTAGCTTATTGGAATGCAAGCTAAACGAAATTTTAAATTAAAGTTGAAACATATTTTTTATCTTTTGATTATTTTAATAATAGAGTAAAGTATATTTGATGCCAAAAGCGCTTTTTAAAACAATTATTAAATTGAATTGAAAACAATTATGAGCATCATTTTAAGGCAGAATTTGTCTAAGACCAACACAATCATTTTTTGAATTTTAAATCGAAAATTTTAAATAGTTTCAATAAGTCTGATTTTCGTAATTTGAAATTGTGAATTTCCATCTTTTTCGTTGTATAAAACGACTCTTTTTCCTTTGTTAAATGAATTCCGCATTGAAACTACACTTTTTTCAAACGAAAATTAGTTTTGCGATAAAGCATTAATGACAAGAACTTGTTGATTCGTTATCTCAAAAACACTGTACATCATTTTAATATTGATATTTTAAAATTTCTGTGTACAAATAGCACCTTCATCTATTGAACATCTTTGCTTCAATACCTTTGTTGTCTTGGAAAAGATACGATTCTGTTTTCAACGATTTCCTGTCGAGTCTGTAAATTTTGATATTTCAAAATTTCAATATTTGGAAGATTTTGTTATTTATTGAAATTGAGATATTGACTTGTAAATCAATTTTAATTAATTATATCACGGAGAAAAATTTAATTGTATTTATTTATTTATTTATTTTTTAAAATCACAGCGTTAGGACATTATACTGTATTTATTTATTCTTTATTATTTTTTTTTAAAATTATAATATTAGGAATATTATCCTGTAATCATTTATTTATTACTAAATTTTTTAAAAAATATCATAGTATTAAAATAATCGGATGACAAAAAAGACAGAAATTAGCTCTCTAAGTAGTCAAATTTCTAAAATATGAATAATTAAATTTCGGAGAAATGTGTTTTAATCATACATCATAAAACAACAATTAATTTTTGTCTTAAATTGTGGTTATTGATGCATTCTGCGTTAATGCTATGGAAATTATTTTTTCTTTTATTAGTTTCTCAATGATAGAAATTTACATATTTTCACAAAATCTTATAATTATATATATATGTGTGTGTGTCAACAAAAGTAAAAACGGATTTATTTAACAATTAACACTTTACATTCGTTGTTACCATGTGAAAAATACCAATTAAATTTTTCTATAAAATTCATACTTAATTTTATTTTCATATATTAGGGACATGTTGAGTGAAATTTTGATACTTTAGGGAAAGGAATTGCTTTAAAGAATTATTATTATGTTATCAAAGTATAAGTAATATATTTATAGTTTTTAAAAAGAAATAGAAATATAATTGTTAAATTAAAAATTATATATAAAACACCTTAAATAAAATAATTATAAACATTTCTTCCAAATAAAAATTATATTTATTATTTTATAACCCAAATAAGGACTAATTAAATATAATATATAAATAGTACGGATATTAAAAGGTATAGTTACTTTTAAATAATAATAATAATTTCATTTTTGGTTTTCTATAATTTTCTTTAAAATATTTGAATAGTTTGTTATCGATTGATGTTACAGAACCAAAATTAATATAGAAAAATATCGATTTTCAAAGGTTTAAACTGACATTTCAATTGCTAAGTTTTATTTCAAAATATTTTATACAACATTTGAATGGTTGTTGAATAAGTTCACTAAAGGTGTTAAAGGAGAATTAATTTTTCCCGCTTTTTCTATTCCACTGTACTTTAATCTATTAGTTTTGGGGATGGATAAATTCAGTTATTAAAAGAAACTGAAAATATTTAGTTTTCAATTAAAATGTAAAAGTTAGATTTTTTAAAAATAATTAATTTAATGTTGAATTTTTTTTTTTAATTTTTAGTATCTTCAAGATTTCGATATGTTAGAGTGAGAAGCATGTATGCACGTTGCAAAATACGATAATTATTAAAATGAATTTTAAATCGGGCCATTGAATTACTCCAAAATGTATATTTCTGTTCATTTCGATGCAATAAACTATCGTTGTATTAATTCAATATTATAATATAATTTAGGAATTAATTAGTTTGTTCATTGTGGATGTTGCAAAAAAAATAATGTGGTCATTTTAGATATTTTTTTATTAATTTGAAGAAAAATTATTCATTCAAGCTTAAATTTTAAATAAATAAATTATTAATTTTTATGAAATTACATTAATTTTATTAGCTATAAGTTAATAAAATATAAATGATCTAATAGTAGCTTATAATTAAAATGTTATATATTATTAAATGAATTACTAATTAATTTATTTTAGTTTTTAAAACTTATTCTTGTAGAAATTTCGAGGAGCTTGCTCTATTTCAAGGAGAATAATTAGACATTTAATTTACTGAGATTACATTGTGTGACATAAAAGTTTTTTTTATGTCATATTAAAGACAAAGTTTTTTTTATGTCATATAAAGTTTTTTTTATGTTATTTTAATATAACATAAATTTTTTTTGTGTGTGAATGTTTGAATTACAAGCATACATTTATACATACATAACACTATTTAATTTCTACTATTCATGAAAAATTGCTTTTGTGTTGAAACAAAAAATGTTTAGTTCTGAAAACTTAATCTCATTTGTAAATTAAATACATGACTGTTTCAAAAATTAAATTATAAAATTTTTTTTTTACGAATGACAGTTTTTACTCACAGATTTCTACATATAAAAATATATAAACAGCGAACTATTTAAGTTTTTGTTTAAAATTGTGTTAATAAGAAAATTTTTACTCTGCTTCGTAAGTATTAGAAAAATGTAAATTGTTGGTACTCAGGATTACTTACGCTGTAAGCCTGAGCCCGATAAAACAAAAAATTAATAATGCAGTTAAAAGAATGCTGAAAATTTAAAACAATGCTTTTCACCAAAATTGGCAAATGTTTGCTTGAGTGACTCCTGAAATTATTTACTCAGGCGTTTTTCACAAAACCTAAAATTTATTAAAATAAAAATTTTTGATGATGAAATTCTTGAGATGAGAAACTAATGCCATTATCATTTAAAAAAAAATGAAAGGCCTTTTTAAACTAATTACTAATAAATTGCTTAGAACTTTAAAATCAATCCTTTTCTTTTTCTTTCCTTGTGGTGAGAATAAAATAATTTTATGCGAGAAGAATAAGATAATTAATCAATTTAATCTCTCTTACAGTCACTTTTTTTTTGTTATTTTTGAAAAACCAAATAAAGAATTATTAGAGGAGTGGTGGAATTAATGGGGCGGCAACTTAACAAACTTCGGGGAAAATTATTGGCTTTAGAGCGTAATAATAAAAGTCACATAAATTCTTGTGTCAGAGGAAAATACTCTCTTTAAAATTCTTTAATCATTGTAAATTTCCTAAGAGAATAGAATAATTTAATTTATAATACATATACATATACATATATATATATATATATATATATATATATATATATATATATATATATATATATATATATATATATATATATATATATATATATATATATATATATATATATATATATATATATATATATATATCATAATCCCATGAGATTTAAAATAATTAATATTCTTTTATAAAATCGCTTTAATTTTTAAACAAAGAATATCCTCAATGTTTTCACCCTTTTAAAAATTATAAATTATCAGTTTCTTTTTTAATACTCAAACGACAAAGAAATGACATATTATTAAATTATCCACCGTAAAATTTTTAAGCGTGTACACATTCACTTTTAAAATAAATTTATGCAAGGTTTGTAAGGCATTTCAATGAATTTTTAATGATGCTATTATTTTTTACCTCAATTAAAGTATAATGGCATATTTAACATTAAGAAATTTAAGATATCTTTATGAAAAGATTATGTTAATTTATTGTCTTAAAACTGCATTTCTAGTGTCTACTAAAAGTTGTTATAAATGTCTGATGGATGATAGCATATTTTAAATATTGTGGGCTAATTATTTCATCTTTTAGGAAATGGAACAAAAATATTTTTAGTTTCGATTTTTAAGAATCTTGGAAGATGCCTGATATTGTACCTGGTTAAAAATACATAGGGTACAGGTACATTAATGCCTAGAATATTTTTAGATCGGTGTTCAATTTTCTATGAAAATCATTTGAAAGAAAAAGACAGCTTTTCTCATCACCTGAAGAATTTTCGACCTTTTACATATCGGCAGAATCAATATCTCAATATCGGTTCCATTTCTCTTCGCCCTTGATGTTTTTTATTACAAATTTTCCCGGAAAGTAGTTTCGAGCAGCTGCTGTCACCAACAGGCCATCACAAAACTTCTTTAATCTCCCTTTCGTAGAAGAACAAAAAGTGAAACGTTAAAATATGCTAATGGATTTCTGAGAAATGTTCTAAGGTCGACATGAAAAGAATCCAGGGTTAAATGATGGGGATGGAATTAAATGGAATCCATATTTGGTACATGTATTATTTTCATTAAAGCATATTTTTCTCTCAAATTACTTAAAGATTAACTTTTTCTAGTTATTTCATATTTTTAGTATGCTAAAATCTCTCTCCTCATTTGCTAACGATCAAAGAATTGCAAATATCGTTCATAATATCTGCGTTAAACGAATTACAGAAAAAAAAGAAAAAGATAATTTCCATCTACTGTACACTTCTCTTTATTTTCAACTTGATGGAAATCTGTTAATATATTTTAATGACTAATTCTGTGACAATCACTTTGGTGAAAAATGTAGTTTAGTTCATTAAGTTTAAATATAATACAATATTTTTCAAACATCAAGAAAGATTAAATTGCCTATAGTTGATGCTTTTAAGTTTTTGAGAGTGATAGCTGAAGAATAATACTTTGTCAGAAGTTAATTCGATGTATTAAATTAATTTATATATTTAGTAAAATATAATCCTCATTTGGTGCTAATTTGGAAGAGTTTTAGAAATTATAAGTTTTTAAGTTATATATTATCCCAATTAAGATTAAGATAAGATATTTAATACGTATGTTTTAGGGGGGAAAACGCTTACTTTTAAGGCAAAGATTCAATATTATTCTCTTTTTCACAACAGGCCATGATGGCCTGCTTAGTTATGGTAATCATTTGTTCGTAGAAGCAAGCAAATTATGGTATTTGAATCTTAAACGAACTAAAAGTCCGTCATGTTTACTAAAGACACCTGGGATGTTTTAATTGTGTTCACAACAGGACGCGGTGGCTTAGTTGGTTAGAGAATTCTTTCTCAAAAAGTTTAAATTTCCATCGAAGCAAGAATTCGTGATGCTGATAAATTAAAGGCGGTTGGGACGCTTTAATTATGTGAAATGGTACCCTTGACGGCAGCAAGCCAAGTCTAGAATGTTCTGCTTTTCCTTCTACTAAATTACGAAGATCCACCCACATTCGAAGCATACCTAGCTAGATAAAATACCATCACTTCCTCATTTTAAAGTACTGCAAACGTGGCAAAGAATCCTAGCAGCCGGACATCATAATGATTTTTACAAAGTATCCTGATAAGTCTTGTTAAATATTTACAGTTTCATAACAAAAATTTTTTATTAGAATCAAAAATTTACTTTTTCTAGTATTAAGCTGATAAAGTAGCTTTTAAATTAAGAGACAGTTTTTAATGTATGTAAAAATTGTCTTCCATAAAGTATACTACACAATGAGGAGAATCATTAAGTTTATGACTGTCACTTGGTATAGTAAATTAGAGACGATAATTTAAAATATAAATAATGGGGAGCTTAGAATGTTTGAAGTTTGTGTTAAAAGGGGGTCATTGTGGAACATGTCGATAAGAAATTAGAAAAGCATTGTTTTTACAAAAATAATAACTACGAAAATATTTAAAAGCAAGAACTTTAATTAAAAACATTCAATTTAAAATCCTTGACATTACAAGTAAATTTTCTACATAAATTGTTTCGTACGCACGCACTCACACACATTCCGATTGAAATAAAATATATCAGCTCACTTCAGGTTTTCGTTCCCCCAAAAATAACAGTTTTCGATTCTTTTCCGAATGAATAATTTTATTTTATGTATACTCTCATTTCTGTTAAAACTATTCTATCATAAGCAAAAAAATAATATCAAAATTAGATATATTACATTCTTTTCTAATTGGTGTACTATGTGAATTGACTCAATTAATCATTTTGTACTATAAGAGCTGTGAGCATTGATATCTTCTCCTCTTCTTACTAATCCCTCTGATCTGAAACCAGATCAGATCCATGAGGTCGTCGGCTTTTAATTTCAACACAGCTAAACCGGACTCCTTTCGGAGATCCTCACGAAGTTGACCAGCGCAGTCTAAAAGATGTCTGGGACTGGCCTCTTCAATGTGGCATTTGGTGAAAACTCGGAAGGTCTTGGCGAAAATCAAAGGGTTTTTTAATGTCCAGTGCACAATCGAGCCAAAGCAAGGGTCTCTCCTGTCACTGACGAAGCCAATCCATGTACCAGGACCATTACTTATGCACCATGGGTATTCTGGTGGATGCCTCCAAGAAATGCATATTAAGGCCTTGCTTAATGGGTACTGCTGAAGGTAGAGTTAATCTTAGTAAATGGCATGATAGTCGGCTATTTTGTCAAACCATCTGCCATTTTATTGTGTTTTAAGGCGACATGGGATGGTGTCCATTGAAGGTGTAGGATAGAAGATGAGGACCGGTTCCGAACTCCTCTATTATTGTTGATATTGTTATCCATAAAATTGCTTTTGGCAACTAGATTCATTATTATGTGTACTCTCGTGGCTTGACATTCATATGGTACATTTGGCTTTGCAATAATTACATGAAAATATGTTCTTTTATTTATTTAATATTTGAATATTGCTTCTAATTATTAATGCATCTTTTAACGTTATTTCTTTGAGATTATTTTTGTAGTCTTAACGAAAAAATTTCAAACCGAAAACGCTCTGTCAACAATAATTTCTGTAGATAGAGCTGCCAAAATTACTATTGCAATCTTAATCAAATGTAGGTAAGTAATTTTATTCTCTTCCCAGAAATCTAAAGTATGTTTCATACGAAACTTTCGTTCTTTGCCAAAATTATTTAAATTGGGGATTTAATGTCAATCTCCAGAGAAATAAGGTATTTATCTATTTTATTCTTAATTCTCAACTTTTTAAAGAAATATTTTAATCTACTTCATTTCTATTGTGTTCAGTGAAAGATTGTACATTTTCATTTACGATTGAAATAATTTTTTTTCAAAAATCCTAGTTTGTTTGAAATGCTTTTTTAATGTTATTCAGCCTGTATTTTGTGACGTGGGAAGTAAGATTTGTCAGCGCGGATTCAGATAAACGTATCCTACTAAACTATCCCTTTCTATAACAATACTTCTCTGTCACACAGATGACTAATTATATAAAATATCTGGAAAGAAATTTTTAAAATTTGGTACCTTTATTTTGCAATGGGTGCAAACTTCGCAAAAATTAATTCTTCATTTCGAATTTTAAAGTTACTTCCGTTAGATTTCTAGGATATCGAAATTTAAATTTCACCCCTATTTACTGTTTGCAATATTCTTTTCCAATGGCTGGTATTTCGGAGACGAACCCTATGCCACAACAAGGCCAGAAACTCCTACTCATTTTTCGTTACCTAGCGGGCACCTGTGAACCAAGTCACTGAGACGAGTAGCGTTGTCCACGTTACACCACCACTAACCTGTTTATAGGGTGGGCCACATTCATACATCATCACAGGAGAAAGGACAGAGAAACACAGACACAGAGAGAACAGAGAAAGAAAGTAACATCCATGCCCGAACCGGAATTCGAAACCGGGACCCACAGCTCAGGAGTCAGGAGTGCTAATCACTCAGCCATCGGTCGGCACTGTTTGTATTATAATGTGCTATAAAATACTTTTCGCTAAGGATGAGTTAAAATTTTTGCATTGCAATAAAATTTTTAAAACGTTATTTTTAAAAGTCTTTACTGAAAGCTACAGATGCAGTCGGGTTTGAGGCTCAAAGCAAAAGATTAGAGTATGGGTTGAAATTAAAGGATATTTTTAATTCATTCTCTCTCTCTCTTTTTGACAATTTATTTCTAGCTGGCCACATTGTACTTACTCTTCATGAATTAATTCTAACTATTACTAGCCTTTTTATATTTCCTGACCATTCATAAACAATCTTGTATTATTACGCGTATATCATAATCCCTTTCTTTCTTAAAAATGCGCCACGCCATACATTTCCTGTTGAGTAGACACTTTATCTATCTGAAGAGTCTATTCAAATATCTATAGATCATTGTATCCTGAGATGTTGCAGTTGCGCCAGCATGCTGTACCTATCTTTGTATTGGCCTCTAGCAGGTAGGTAGAAGATGCTGAGTGGTATCTTCGTGCTTTTGAAGCAGGGACAAAGCAGAAGACTTCCAATATTTGGCAAGCCCCTAGAGGTATTATTTCCCTTGGAGGACAGTACGACCACATTTGATGTGCCCAACCGCCTTTAGGGAACAAGACGAGTCTTTGGTTAAGCTGAGATTCAAAACCACTACCTCCCGATAATGAGAATGAAACCCTAAGCCACCAGGTCACCGCTACCTCAAATTGAAAAATACAATTTAGACAAATTTTTCTGTAAAAAACATATGTACAGTTCATTCAACTAAACCAAATCTGCCTTCTACAAGTAGTTTCATGCGAAACTGAAAGAGAAAAGTACTACTGAACGTGTCAAAACAGGATATCGAGAAGCAATGTACATGCAATAATAATTATACAGTTTACGTTAAATTAAATATACGTTGATTACAGTAACAAAATGAATGAATATATATTGAACAGAAATAAATCGATATTTTTCGGTTCAGTTCCGTTTTGAAGACATGAATGATACCTCTGCTCGGGGAGGAACAAGCCAAGTGTGGGTTCTTCTGCTGGATTGATGCTTCTAAATTACGAGAACCCATTTTCGGGTACACGATGCCACGCCGATTGGGTGTCTTACTATGTAAAGATGCCATCAATTCCGCTCTTGTAGTGTTGAAAATTTATAATCCTTTCAGCTGGGCATTGGAAACAACAACAGATTTCAATACCATTAGTTACCACCGAAGTACGAAAACTAGGACTATCAAGTGTTAAGTACATGTGAAATATTAAGTTGACTTTTTGGCAAGTTTCAAATAGACAAATTTTTAATTTTTCAGGAGATTATTTACTTAAAGATACATAGGTCCTTTTCCATCGGTTAAAATAATTTTTCTGAAACTGCTCATTTTAAATTCAACAGCTTCTTTTTATCAATTCTTAATCGTTCAAAGCCAAATTTTCTTTCGTACAAATCTCGTCTTGATATAATTTAACAAATACCACAGTTGACGTATTCAGTTAGGTCATAATATAGGAATAAATTTGATTTTTCATTTTATAAGTTCAAAGTTTATAGTAATTTTATTTGAAAAATACATTGATAATGTGGATAAGTTATTTTTGACCAGTCACAAATAAATTTTTACAATTTTATTTTGATTATATCAGAAAAGTGAAGTATATATTTTGACTTCATATTCTTCTTCAGCCAGACACCCCGGGGTGGGCCAAGGCTTTCCTCAGAACAATCCTTTATTGTGTTCTCCAATTTGTCACTTTCAGCACTTTAAAGTCCTCCTCTACACAATCAGTCCATCTAAGTTTGGGTAGACTCCTAGATCTGTTTGCAATGGACCTATAATTAAAAATTCTTGAAGTCAAAGACGAGAGGTCCATTCAACAGTTATGCCCCGCAAATCTCAAGCGACATATTTTAATATAATTAACAATGTCAGATTTCTTAAAAAGTCCGTAGAGCTTGCAATTTGACTTCATATTAGCCGTATGAAATATTTTTTTCTTAATGGCCGGCTACCCTTAGGATATACCATTCAGAACTACAAGGGGCAAATGTGATGACATCGCATACGATTGGGCACCCATTAAGTGTGGAATTTCACCCCGCAAGTGAAAGGATAAAGAAACACACACAAACAGAGAGAGAAAGGAATACCCATGCCCGAACTAGGATTCGAAACCGGGTTCGACCTACTGCTTCGAAGTTAGGGACTCTAATCACTCTGCAATCAACCGGCGCAGCGTGCGCATTTGAAGCATTTTCTGTAAAATATTTCAATTTCTAAAAAATACATCGAATCTGAAGTTTACTTTGGTCTCTTAAAATATATTTAAATAGACTGATTCATGCAAAAGTATAATTTAAATATTAGTGTACAAAAAGGAGAATGTTTGTCATGAAGTTTAAGTACCAAGATAACGTTAATTAATTCATTTAAAGATCGTCCCACTTCCTCTTATTTGGTGGGTGCGTGACATGACTCTCAATTACTGCAGTAGGAAGATTTAATTAGGTGAAGAACCTTTAATGTAAAGTAACCCCATCACAAATAAAATAGTAAAAATAACCATTTAATCAAGAAAATAAATGGTAAAATGTTAAGTATATTAACCTTAAAACTGAATAGAAAAAATAGGTAAAGATGACTAAAGAATTCAATTGAAAAATATTTTGAATTCTTAACATTTTTTATGATTTGATAAAATATTTCTTTTATCTCTCTGTTATATTAAAAAGGGATTTCTAAATGTATAAGGAAATAATTTCTGAATTTCATTGTTATTTTCATTCGTTTCTTGTTTATATATATATATATAATTTTTTTTAATGGAAAGAAAAGAAATTTTCTTTAGAAATAATAGAAAGTTTTTTTATCCAAATCAACAAAGGTAGCCTGCCAACTTGTCTAGTGGTCAGCGTATCTAACTAAGGATAGGGAGGTTCTGGATTCGAATTCCAGTTCAGGCTTGGGTGTATTTCCTCTCTCTCTATCCTGTCTTTATCCTTTCCTTGTGTATGAATGAGGTGTGAATGGTCACCTACCCTATAAACGGGTACCTATGGCATGTGTGTGTACTGAAGAAGTCGGACTCCACACCAAATACGGTTCAGTTGGAAAAGTGGAGCAGCGCACTTCAATTTGCCAGCCTAACTGGCACACGAGAACAACAATAACATCAACAAAGGTAAAGATTAGGACCGAAGGGCTGAGGTATCAAAAGTGAAAATTCTTTTCTGATCAAATTCCTCGTTATCTGATGCTCTACTTAGAAACATATTTTTTTTACATTAATATTAAGCAGAGGAATCAATCATCAGTTTTTAATTAATATTGATCTTTCCTGAATTGATATATTTCATGATACCATTTAAATAATTTTTTTTAACATTTGTTAATATAAGGTAATTTTAAATTACACGTGGCCATGGTTGTAACAAAGTTAACAACAATATGAGTTTAATAAACGGTGAACAAAGTTTAATTTGGTTCGAAGTTTTTGAATTTCGCAAGGGACGTAAAATTTTGCATAAACTTTCTATTTACTACTACAATTGCGGAAACCAGAAATCTTACAATACCATTTTATACATGGAAACTCATTAAACTTGAGCCAAATAGTTTTCAACTGAGATCAAAATCGTTTTCAATTGAGGTAAGAAAAGATCAAAATCGTTTTCAATTGAGATAAAAAAAAAAGATCAAAATCGTTTTCAATTGAGATCAAAAAGATCAAAATCGTTTTCAATTGAGATCAAAAAGATCAAAATCCTTTTCAATTGAGATCAAAAATATCAAAGTCGTTTCAAATTGAGAAATTGCAGTCTTCATTTATTGATAGCGGATTTTAAATATAAACTAAAGAAAAAATATTTTCATTTAATATTTTTATTTTAATTTTTAATTAAAGTTTGACATTTATAAATGTTTTCTTGTGATAACTTTGTTCAAGTGGAAAATACATTTCTGTAACGAAGTGATAGATATTTGGTTTTGAAGTTCGATTTAAAGAAAAGGAAGCGGAAACGACAAGAAGAAAGATAATGAAATATTTATATATGAAGTAACATTTAAACAAGTAAACAGAAACTCCTGAGTCCAATTTTACATGACCCAAAAATAAATAGCAACTTAAATATATAACTTATTTGGAAACGTTTCAATTTATTTTGAGGATCACAAAAATCGCTTTCAAGAATCGACCAGAACGTTTTGTAAATAGCATCGTTATAGCAGATGCTGTTAAAAATTGTATTTGAACAAAAAAAGAAGCTCTATTTCCACAGTGATGATCTTCTGTTACTGAGACAGAGTCATACCAACTAAAAAAATGCAAGAAAAGAAATGAGACAGGGCCAAAATTTATTATAGAAGTGAAAATACAAATGTAATCAACTACAAAATTGAAAGGACCCTCATGTTTGAAATAAATCTGAAATGATAAATGTTTGCCTTGCTTAAGTCTATTTATTTTCTTAGAAAATACACCATTAAATTGGCTTATGAAAAACATTTTTTTCAAGCACTACACATTCCCTCAAATGCTATCTTGTTATGTATATTTATGTCGATTTTATCTCATTAGTAACTGATTATTTTATTGTTTTGTTAACACTACAGAATTCTAGGAAATTTAAATGCAAAACGAGCGAATAAAATTCTTTAAAGAAAGGAATAAAATTATGAAACGCTTTTCAGCACTATTTATCTACGAATACAATAATAAAATTTCTTTTTATATCTTTTTAAGCCTAACGTTTAAAGTATTATGAGTGTTTGTGATTCAATAAAAATAATTCTACACTATAGTTTATCATTTATTTCTGCTTTCATATTTTATAAATGACATTAGATACTTAAAATTGAATATTTAAATACATAACAATTTATAATCATTCGAAGGTGGATTTTTTTATCGCCTGTTAAAGAGGAAAGTCGCTGTTCTTTCACTAAAATATACTTCTTTTTAAAAATGAACTTCTTTGCACTATGTAATGCCTGGAAGATGGTTATAAAGCTTTTTCAATAATCAGATGTGATATTTTTGAAGGACTTTTTCTTCTTTACAAAGATTGCATTTAAAATCACAGTAATTGAAATTTAAATTACTGTAATTTAATTTTATCTGAAAATTTAATCAAGTGAAAAAAATATTCAATTTTATCTCTTACAAAAATATTGTGATGTTTTAATTTTATCTTTATATCATAATATGAATATTTTTAGCTATATTAAAAAGAGTTTTATATAAGTAAAACTATTTATAAAATTATTGATAAATGTTTACAAAAATACAAATGTGTGAATAAAAGAGTAATAAGTTTTAAAAATTATAGGTCAGAAAAATTAATTCAAAGGAAACTTTGCCATATAACTAAAAAAATTACTTGAGATTTAATAAATTTAAATGAAGTAAAAGATTTATTTAGAATCTATAGATATTATTATTATTATTTTTTTTTTTTACTTAATAAAGTCTCTTCTACATTAAAGCCTTGCTTTAAAGCATGCTTGTCTAATGTGCTGGCCAAACGCAAATTATAAAAACATTTAAACTGAGTCATTTTATGAAAAAAAAAATGTTTCCAATGTGTGATTCATATATAACCGATTCGTTGACATTTATTTTGAAATAAAAATTTTAATAACAATATTTTTAGTTAAATACTCATTTTAATCAGATTCTTCTCTTTGTTCGAAAATCAAAAGTATAATAAATAAAAATTCACAACTGATCGTGGCGAATTATTCATTGTCTCCGAACAATTAGTACTTAAAAGAAGACTTAATTTATCATTATTTTTAGTTTCTGTTAGCTTATATGTATTCAACTATTTTACAAATATATATAAATATAAATCTATAATTTAGGCAATGAAAATAAGTAACTTCTATGAAATCTTAAGGTCTTGTGAATATAATTCAATTCCTTGCATTCAATTTCAGTGATTGTTAAGAATCGTCTTAATTTATTTAAATTGTTCGCTTGATTTTCTATTTAGTGAATGTCAAATAGTTGAAGAATTCTAAATCATTTTATCAATCATTAGTCAATCATCCGATAAATATTTGATCTTAAATTTAATGTACCTCACGATCATTTTTTTAATTGAATTTAAATTTTTCTATTTTTATTTGAATGTGATTCTCAATTCTAAATCATGAACTTTATGTGTGTGTCCCAGTATTTTTTACCGATATAACAATGTATAATTAATTGCAGAATTTTCCAGATGAATGTTTGATTAATAACTTAGAAAATGTAACATTTCAATATCCTGAGTCTCATTCATTATTAGAGGGTAATTTGTTACTACTTCAATCAATTTAAAATTTTGTTTGAGCATTTCTCATTTAGAACTTACCACACACTTAAATATTTTAAAATCGAAATGTAATAGCTTTGATGAGTAGTTAAAGGACATGTTACACATCTGATTTGATTCATAAATATCATTATCATTTTCTTTATTATTCGTTATATATAATCTACATTTTTTGTTTGAATGTCGCTAATTTTAGTGAAAGCAAAAGATTTACATTTTGCTTAGAAAAATAGTTTTCAAATTAAAAATATTCAAAAAAAAAAAAAAAAAAAAAAAAAAAAAATAAATAAATAAAAAAAAAAATCAAAATTAACTTTTTTTGGACGATTTAATTATTATAATAAAGCATTTTTCAGAATTTAACTAATTAATTTACTTTTCAGTAAATTTGCATTAATTTTATTTCCCCCACCTAAAATCGAATATTGTTATTAACTGGAACTAATAAATTGATTTATAAATTTTCAGTTCAATTTTTAGTGAACTGAAGAATTGAACAGGATATCTTTTTTTTAAGAATACATTGAGTTATTTTTGACGATACAACAGTGGTTAGAATGACTGTTTCTTCATTTGAAATTAATTTTAAACTTAGTGTGGCCAAAAAATCTTTTATAAAATTCAAGTAAAGTAAAATAGAATTTGCTAACATTTCTTGATGTGCCTGTTTTATTGTTTAAATGTGTAACTCATGAATAAAATCGGATCATAAATAATAAAGTACATTTGGGTTCCAAAGACTATTTTAATTATTAAAAGTTGTTAGCTGGAGACAAATTTGATTTTTAAAATCGCTGAGTGATTCATCACCGGATATTGGATGTATGACTGTTCTTTCCAGATTTGTCAGTGGCCACTTGTGTGTGTGAGAGGGTTTTATTTCTCTATAGGAGTTAAAAGATTTTTCCAGCAAGTAACAAATGCGCTTCAGAAAACGCTTCCCAAAAACACATTTTGTAATGCCTTCAAATTTCCCACGACGACTTCAGAAAATTCTTCCCCAGAACACATTTTGGACTGTCTTCAACTCTCCCATGCTGATTTTAGAAAATGCTTTCTGAGAACACATTTTGGACTGTCTTCAACTCTCCAACGACGACTTCCAAAAATGTTTCCTTCAGAAAATGCTTCCCCAGAACCCATTTTGGATTGTCTTCAACTCTCCAACGACGACTTAATTAAAAATCTTTTATTATTTTTGAACTTTTTGAGGGTTAATAATCTTATGAACCTTGTCTCTCCCACGACTATTTAAAAAAATGCTTCCACAGAACACATTTTGGACTGTCTTCAATTCTCCTACGACGACTTCAGAAAATTCTTCCCCAGAACACATTTTGGACTGTCTTCAACTCTCCCATGCTGATTTTAGAAAATGCTTTCTGAGAACACATTTTGGACTGTCTTCAACTCTCCAACGACGACTTCCAAAAATGTTTCCTTCAGAAAATGCTTCCCCAGAACCCATTTTGGATTGTCTTCAACTCTCCAACGACGACTTAATTAAAAATCTTTTATTATTTTTGAACTTTTTGAGGGTTAATAATCTTATGAACCTTGTCTCTCCCACGACTATTTAAAAAAATGCTTCCACAGAACACATTTTGGACTGTCTTCAATTCTCCCACGACGGTTTCAGAAAATGCTTTCCTAGAACACATTTTGGACTGTCTTCAACTCTCCAACGAAGACTTCCAAAATTGTTTCCTTCAGAAAATGCTTCCCCAGAACACATTTTGAACTGTCTTCAACTCTTCCACGACGACTAATTAGAAATCCTTTAATATTTTTGAACTTTGAGGGTTAATAATCTTATGAACCTTGTCTAACAATCACCAGCCATGGAGGATATGAAAAAACAACATTATGAATAAGTCAATCACTTAGCGTTGTAGAAAGACAAAGCTAGAGCTCAAAATTGTTTGTCTTTAAAATTCCTTGATTCTAGGTTTCAGCTTTAATTTCTAACTTTCAATTTAAGCACAGTCAGCTTTTAAACATTACCAACTTTCAGTTTGGTAATGTAATCAATATTCTGAAGTAACTTCTAGTTTTGAAAGGAAAATATTTTTAAGCAATCGTTAATTGTCAATGTCTTCTTGTTGTCGCTAAACATTTAAAAAAAATTTAAATACGTATACAAATTTTCGACAAATTAAAATATTTTTTATGTAGTATATTACATTGTATGTGTATTTCCTAATACTTGTACCAATTTTTTTAAAAATGTATGAATAATTCATAAGAAATACTTGCTTATAAAATTAAAACATATACCTGCTTTTAGATGACCTCTATGTCATTGAAAAAACAAGCCGAATATAAAAAGAAAGAGTTTTTAATGAAAACTGGACGGAGAAATACTTTTATACATTGGAGAAAGCAAAACCATTTTGCTTAATTTGTAGGGACTAAGTACCAGCCTTTAATGACTTAAATTTGAAACGACCTAATTGTCAAAAACATGCCATAAAATATGATGTATATCTCCGCATTTGCCATAAAGATTATAACACACAGTTAAAAAAAGGGGGGCTATTATCTGATAACATTTTTTTTAAAAAGACAACTACTTAAAATAATAACATTGCAAAAGCAAGTGAAGTCATATCAAATTTAAAACCGAAAAATAGCAAAACACTTTAATTTTGGCTCATTATAAAAAAAGTATGAAAAGTGTAGCAAACATGATTTTCCCAGAAAACGATGGCTTTTTCTATAAAATCAGTTTATCACACCAAAGTATAGCTAAAAGAATTGAGGAGTTAAGGAATTCAATTGAAAAGAAACTTAAAAAGCAAATACATCAATTTTAAATTTTATTCGTTAGTCATGAACGAAAGCACTGAGTCTTTTGATATGGCACAACTGCGAATCTTCATCAGAGGAACATTATAATTGAACAGAAGAAATGGTTGCTTTAATTTCGTTAAAGAACACAACCAAGTCTATAGATTTATTCAATGCATTGAAAACAACGATAGTTTTCCTTATTTATGAAAAATTTATCAACTATTAAAACAGATGGAGTCCTTTCCATGATTGTTAAATAATAGGGGACTTTTTAAAATGTGGTTAATGATGAAGCTGTCGATACCAACAATATGATCTTGATGGCATATATTTGTATTGTACATCAGGACAATTTATGTGGAAAAATTGTAAAAATGGAAAGTATATTAAGTGTTGTTATAAAAACCACTAAGTGTATAAGAGGAAAAGGTCTTAATCATAACCAATTTCAAGATTTTCTTAATGCTGGGCACAGAACTTGCAGATGTTATTTATTATACACAAGTAAGATGTCTTAGTAAAGGGGAAATGCTCAAAGGATTTTATGATTTTAGAACTGAAGTAAAATTGTTTATGGAAACAAAAGGGAAAACAAATACTGTATTTGAAGACTAAGATTGGGTTACATATTTAGTTCTTTAGTAGACATAACAAAACATTTGAATGATAAATTTGCGACTTCAAGAAGAAAAATCAATTTATTGATAATATGCTCCAAACAATAACAAAGTTATTAACAGCATAAGTTAAAATTTTGGCACAATCAAATAAAAGTACAATATTTGACATATTTCAGTACTTTGGTTGCACATAAACCAGTGAGTTACACAAAATATGTAAAATATGATGCATTAATTTTAGATTTAATTCAAGAGTTAGAAAGTATATTTCAGGATTTTTCGAAAAAATTAAGAATATTTCAACTTATTTCCAACCCTATTTTCTCTAGAAATAAATGAACTAACTTCAAATGGGATGCATTGAATGGCAAAGTAACATTCAACTGAAAGAAAAATTTGGAACAGTGGAGTTTTATAAAAATTGCCTCCATCGTGATAAATATCCTAATTTTTACAATCATACATTATTAATGTCTTCAGCCTTTGTCAGTGTTTGTATATGTGAACAATTATTTGCAAGATTGAAGGCTACAAAAAACAAAATTAAGTTAAAGATCCCAAGCGATCATTTTGAAAATGTATCAAGAATTGCAGCTTCGTCTGTTGAAACAGATATCGATTTGCTTGTTCAACAAAAATAAATTCATTCGTTTCATTCATTTGAATTTTTCCACCTTTGAAATCGAAACTAAATGAAACAAAACTTTTTTTACAATTTAAAAATAATTATGCACCTATAAATATCTAATTCAAATAAAAGAGTTAATAATATAAATAAGTTAATTCTCTTAATAAAATTACACATAAAGTTAATTTTTATTTCAATTTGTTCAAAAAATCTTATATGTGTGTCCCAGCAAATATTTTTTTACAATGTAGTTCTCAAACGGTCATAGTTTAGATACCCATGCTTAACATAACACAAAAATTTTTTATCTTGAATTATTTGAATCATATATGATTAACAAAAGAGATTTATGAGTAAGTGGAAATGACTTAGTTTACAAAAAACAAGCTAATAAAATATATCACCGAATTATTTTTATAATGAGTTATAATAAATTGAGAAACTGCCATCCCTAAATAAAATACAAGCTAAGAAATCTGCGAAAAAGTGTAATATAAAAAGTATTTCCGAAATATAGTAAAAAATCATTTAGACTTTTTGTAGTTTCGATTTAATATTTACACTGGGAATTGCTTTCAGGAGGGAAATGCGATTCGTAAGACTTTTCATTCCTTTTCAGTTCCAAAAATCTTTGGTAAATATATGGTAAGATAACATAGATTCAAGTATTTGTATAAAAGATTTTTCTAACTTTCTCAGAATATTCAGAATGTCAGCCTTTTTTTGAGAAAAGAAAACGATAAGTGAAACATAAAAATAAAATGTTGACAAGACTTCTTCCGTTCATCGATTTGTACTTTCGTTTTGTATAGATTAAAAAAAAAATAAATAAATAAAATAAAAAATCGAAACTGACTGGAAAATTCTGCTGGTGTTATAATTTTTTAGTTCTGTAATTTTAGTATATTATTAATTCTGTAGGCTTGGTATTTACATGTTATCTTGTTTATCATTTTCGCCAAAAATTTACGTGAAATATTGGGGTTTAATGGCGAAAATTTTTTAATCTTTTGATGTAACTCCAAATAATACTAATTGGCACAGGAATAAGGATTATAGAAACCGCAATAAACCGGTAAACTTCGTGTCTCCCAAAAAATACGAATTATGTGCTTTTAAAATAGTTTAAACAGTGCAATTAAGGGTATAATATTTGGTGTTAAATAGCAACATTTGACGAAGTTTTTCTCTCGGAAATGACTGAAGATATAACACGCGAATGCCATTAATTGATATTTGTGTATCTGTTCTAATTGTGTTGAGTACGTGTAGATATATTTTCTAATATGCTTGAAAATACTTTACTTTGTAATTTTTGTGGCAGGCAGTATCCCCTAGTTTAAAATTTCGAATAATTTTTCAGAAAATTGAAAAGAAAATGTATTTTTGTAAATTAGAAAACAAATAATTATAATTTAGAAAAGAAAAAATAAAAATTATAAAAGTATACTCCAGAGTGTTTAATATACATGAATTGTAGTTGCTAATATAGAAAAATAAAATGCATATCAATGATTTCATGTAAAATAAACGTCAGAATGTTAATTCAGAGAGTGTTTAAATATCACATGTTAGTGTTCTTATCTTTCTTAATTTAATATTGCATTAATTAAGGAGCGCATTTGATAAATTAAAATCTCGTTTATTAACTTTCTCATTGTTTGCTCAAATAAATAAAATTATATTTATTATTAAATGGTATATATTTTCGCCAATTATTTTTCAACTATTTGTTATGAATATTGTTTATCATACAATTTAATAAAAGGTTAATTTAATGAATTTACAAGAAAATAGCGAGTATATACTTCACTGAATGAATTATTGAAATTTGAGTATAGAGGTATTTCTATTTTTGTAAGTTTAAATTAGAGCAGTATGTTGCATGATTATTAGATCATAAAAATATTCAAACCAATGACATTTGGTGATCTTAGTAAATTCCATAAAATGAATCATTTCAAGTAGCAATGTAGCAATTGTAGCAATTGAAATAAATTAATTCAATGTAGCAATTGAAATAAATTTTATTTTTTCAAATAAGTCATTAAATACAAAAATAGTGAGATTGTTTTTCTCAGCAAAAAGTGTGTTGAAGTCCAGTGTTACATAAAAATATAACGCTACTCTCATTTTTTTATTTCATATCATTTAAGTATACTTAAAATTATTTCATTTTTCAAAACCATATGTTGTATTCAATACAGTTGTATATTTTTCATCCTAAAAAAGGTGCAAATGATAATATTATAAAACGAATTTATTATTTTTTGAGTAAATTGACAAGGCCACATGAAAGAGAATACGTGAGAAAGTCAAGAAACGCCTTATACATGCACTGGAAATCGGAATATGAAATGAGTAAGATTCTTAAATGGCTGTTAATCATTCTATTTATATCTAAAATATATTTGATGGAAAAGAAGAGGTTTTTTTCCATAGAAATTTTGTAGATTAAAATCTTGATGATCTGGAATGAAAAATAAATTATCAGGTTGTGATAATAAGCCAACTTTTAAGCATGCACAAAAACAGAACTTATTTACTTGTGAAATAATACAGAAAAGAAGTGAAGTGATCTCACGTGCAAACCTGTGAATCTCAAAATTCATGTTTTCATATGTTTTTTTTCAAAAATTAAAAATTAAAACGGATGCTTATAAAATTTTATTAAGAATGATCGAAATAAGCAAAGGAAGTCATAACATAAGTGGTATTTGGAATTTTCGAAGAGAAATATTTTGTGGATGTCCCGAAGAGTAATATTTACTATTGACATCAATTATAAACATGACTCAGGAATTTTTTCAATCGGCAAATGGTTGTTAGCCCTTTTACAGTGGGAGGAGTTTTTGCATATGATGAGAAATATGAAGTTCTGGACTGGGAAAAATTTACTCTAGTTGCAATCAGCAAGTACTTTATTGGTCCTCATACCACTTCATCTACTTTTAAGCGAGTCAAATTGGAAATTTCGTGTAGATAAAGCTTTGCAAAGTGCTTAAATCAACTAAAAATAGGTTTTAGAATGGAAAAAAAATAGCTGAGTTATATTCTGATACTCAGTTCACACATGAACTTCTCAGAGAGTTTGCTTGGTCATTTAGTTCGATAAGTGTATGCAAACAGTATTCAATTTATCTACTCGTAAAGAAACACAGTAGATAGTAAAATAGAGAAATCTAGCACATTTTAAGATCAAATTCTAACATTTCTCTCTTCGGAAATCATGAAATAACATATGTTGTTAAAAATAATAAAGAGTGGCTGAGATTAACAAAGGAATTTATAATTTAAGTTATTACTGTGTGAAAAAAGATTTTTCAGATAAAAAAATAAATCACTTCAACCATAAAGTGATATGTACAACTGGAAGAACTTCTGAACAGAATCTCAAGATCTCTTCTGTCAGCAAAAGGGTGCTATGGTATGGAAAGATTTCGCCTATAATAAAAATGTAACTTCCAACGAGCTTTCGAAAAACAGACAAGTTTCCTGCAAAAACTTATGTTCTAAAATCAAACACCTTTCAGTCAATCGTAAACTAATTAAATAGAAAAAAGTTTCAGAAATATGATGCTTCTTGTCCTTTGTCCTAACCAAATGAATATTGATTTCAGAAAAAAATAAACGAGTTCTTAAGATGCCCAAGATTATTTGGGTCTTCAAGTCTATGCAAATAACTGATCAATATGAATCGATATACGAACTAGTACTAGTTACCATGGCAGAACCGAATAAAATTCTTAAATCTGAGCGAAAACTTGATTGATTCAATGAAAAATCCAGTATTTGAAGTCACTCAGAATAATGATGAATCAGTATTCTTTAATATTGTTAGAAGAGAAAAAATACAGATAATTTTATTGCTGTCTTATAATTTTGTGACATTGGGCGAATGAAAGTTTGAGTGTTGATGTAAAGCATTTAATCATTTACGTTTTACAGAAAAATGTATTCAAGTATGTAATATTTCCAATAGTTGTACTAAAGTGACTTAATTTTACAAATGTTTATTATTTATAATTAAAATCACAATAAACACAGTGATCCTATAATTTTGAAACTCATAATAATTTTTGCATATATTTTTACTACATGGCGGATAACTGAATCTGCTTACAATGAGAACGAAATTCTAAGAAAATACTTAAATATTTATTAATACTGATAGGAAATATTTTATAGGAAATATTATTTTTTAACACATTAATGGTTCTTCTCTCTCTCTCTCAAACCTTTTTCTGAGCGGTCTTTTTCTGTGCGATTATATTTGTGCTATATTTTTGTAAGAGGTATATGAAAATTTTAACTAAATTGGAACGTAATTGAGGAAATTATCAACAAAAATATATAAAATAGTTGTGTAGACTATTTAGTTTTTCGAATATTCAATTTACTTTTAAATATTGCATCAGCTAAATTACATTATATATATATATATATATATATATATATATATATATATATATATATATTGTTATCCCATTACAAACTAGATTTATGTGTCCCATAATTTCAAGTTCCTAGTTTAGTACTGGTCTATGAAAATTTTCTCTTCACTCTATATATTTTATTGAAAATATTTTTGCGTTATTTTCGTTAAGTTTTCTTTTCTGCTTTGCATTACGGAAGTGTCGCTATCCTGAATGTACAAGTTGCGTTACGTTTGTTTGAGTGATTTTATTTATTAATAAGTCCAATTGTCTTTAATATTTTATTTTAACAATCTAACAATAACAATTTAATAAATAACAATTTTCATAATTAATTTCCATAAAATGAGTTCCACACCATAATACACTGGTACCAATACGGTCTTCATGGGACCGTATCCAAAAAGTAACTGGCTGGATTCCCCATTGGATAGGGGAAGATGCGCTTCTCATTCCTTTATTAGGGATTTACTGTGGCTGAGTTGCCACAATACGAGCTTTGCCCGTCTTAATTTCGCTAAAAAAATATTTCGTAGTTATTTCGTAAGGTTTTGAGTTTTTTTTTCTATAGGTGAAAAGCTTTTATGCGGTCCCTATTTACCGCATAAAAAACTTTTTAATTGTGTTGAGAAAACAACATTTTATAGCTGTACTCGTGAAATTTTGTGCGATATTTTTTATGAGTTTTCTTTTATGATGTCTCTAAGGAATCTATCTTATATTGTCAGTTTAGATTAGAAGTTCACTAGTTAGAGACCAAAATACTAAATCCAATTATGAATACTAGAATTAATCAATTCTGAGAAGTCAGAACTTCAGTAATTACCCTTGAGTTAAAGGAATAATACTGAAGCTATAGAAATAACCAGGATGATAATTAGCACAATAGGAACTTACAAGCACAGCAACATTTAATTATTACAAATTAAAGTCTATAATTTTGTAATGTTATTATATACTGGAGTTTTAAAACTATCGTTAGAGTATTCCTATGTAATTATCTATCAATTTAATGTAACTAATGGTTATTCGAAATTTGCTATTTGTAAATTGATTCAATTTTATGTGAAGTAAAAATAAATCCAGCAATTGAAAAATGAATATCCCCATTGTGAAAGAAGTATTTCTTCTCTTTCACAGCGGAATAAATCTTTTTGATTTACAATTATATTTATCTTTTGATTTGAGATTTATATTCGTAAACACAGACATTTACTGCTTGTTTTTGCATTGAAATGAAATTTAGCAAAGACAACAAAATTAGTGTATCAATATTCGAGACAATTAATACAATTCAGAACTTTATTTTCCAACTTTTATTTATAAACTGGAAAATATTGTTATACCTTTCAGAAGAACCTAAGTTAAAATTATTTGGGCAACTTTTCCTTACGCTCAGTTCAGGGCAAAAGCGCTATTTTCAACTTATTTAAACAATCCATCATTTTTAGGCAGCGAGCAATAGACAGCATACTTCAAAATACATTTTTTTTTCGCTGTTTCATCTTCAAATCAACGTGTTTTCTCGGCTTGCAACGAAGTTAAAAAATAGAACAAGAAAAAAGATTGGAATCCCACCCTGTGTGTAAGTTTTGCAACCGTGCTCTTCTTTTACCTGAGGCCTTTTTCATTTTCTTTTTCAGATGAAAGTCGTGAGAAAGAGATGCTTCTTGCATATGAGGTTAATATAGGAACAGTGGTTTTTAAAAAGGAGGATGTCTGAGAGATGATTTTAAAGAGGAGTCTCCCTCGTTAATGTCTGCCTAAAATTCGCTTTGTAGACGATAAAAATCCATTTTCGTCTTACACCCGATATCTGATGCAAATAATGTTGAAAACACCCCTAGAAATAGTTGCAACCATACTCCTTTTAATATCTTATCAATTTAATTGTTATTACGGTGAACATTATTGTTTGTTGTTGGTATATTTCTGAAATTTCTGAACTATTTTAAACACATTGTTTTTGTAAGAATCCTTTTGTGTAAAAAACGGATAAAATATATCATATTTTGGATTGTTTCCATTTTTTATAACTTATAATGGAATAAAAATTGCTTTATATGATACAAAATCTTCATTCGAGCAAATTATGTTTGGAATTTGTTTTTGTTAACGTATGAGTTATTATATTCATTACATATTTCTATGATCTGAATTAAAATTTTTAATAAGGTAATTTATATGCAAAGAAATTCTTTTCGAATGGTAATATAATTTATTTCAGTCCTGAAGTTTTTTGATTAATGGTGATAGTTTTTTTTTTAAAAAGGAATATCTTTTTATTTAACTTAATGGAACAAAAGTTTTATAAACATATCAAATATAATTTTAATGTATATTGTACATTGTATTATATGTGAAGTACTGAGAGATAATAAATATACATTATCAGCCTATGTACTCATTATCGATTATATCAGCCCAAACATGTTATAAACTGAAATTTTATCAGTTGGCCACACAAAAAGTAACACTCTGAAGAAAGCATGCAAAACATGTAAAATCTACATTATGCTTTTTCGTGATACGCAGCGCATTCATACATCACAGGCGACTGTAGTGCCATCTACAAAAGCTATAAAAATGTTGCTTTAAAGTACGGAAAATTTGTTATAGGTGCTTTTTTTTTTCGTAAGCTGTTTAACCAGCTTCGTGGATGGCATTGACTAAGTTCCCGCATCCAGCTGAAGGATAGTAGCCTATAACGTTTGCAGATTATCTTTCAAACAAATCGGTGATCGTGTTCGACAAAACCAAGCAGTGAGATCGACCTGTAATCATTGGATGCAAGAGGAAATTGCTGACTGATGGAATCAATTGCATACACCCTTTAACATACCAGCTCATGACGATGTGATGATTGATATACTGTAGTGGTGCCTCGCTCAATCACATCCCGAACAACAGTATGAGAGATATACCTCCTTCGGTGCCAACTGATACCATTCGACTTCATTAGTAGGTAAGTGGAATATCCGCAAGATCTCCTTTGTTCCATTTGGCTATATGCTCAAAACTATAGGCGTTTGCTCTGCCACCAACGTAGAAAACGAAATGACATTATCTTTATTGACAAATCCCGCTTCTTCCTGCAACACTACTACAATCACATTTGAATAGGGAGACATCGTGGTGAGAAAGTGCTAAACTGTAGCACTGTGCATTGTCATACTACTCTTGTAACCAGCGTCATGGTTGGAAGTGGTATTGGACTTCAGACCCACATTCTCTTCTTGTAGTTTCCTCTACACTGAACAGCCAGAAAACATTATTATTTTGAAGTGTTGGAGCACCTTAAATTTAATGTTTTCTATCACTCACATTCTAGCTGGATAACGGGCTACTACAAGTGGCACATAATGTTCAAGAAATCTTCTCTATTTATCAGATTGAATTGCTTCCTTAACTGATCATTCTCTCGATCTATAATCGATCAATCGAAAAGGTGTGGTCCAAGCTTCATAATAACTGACAAGGAATGCATAAATCCAATAATGCACCATATCAATTTTGGCACTATATGGAAACCCCATGGACTACTATAACCTCAAGGATATATCCAAAGCCTCTCTTGAGGAATGTGGTAGCGGTTATAGTCAACAATAACCGCGAATTACTGATTTTCTCATCATATACATTTCCCAAGAGATAGTAATTTCAATCATTTGATTTTTGTATAACGTGTCATTTGTCGAATAAATTTTGCTTTGATATCTCTGTTATTTCTTGGTATTGCATTCTGAGTGACCATAAAAATTACGTGAGAAATTACGTTAGTGCATAGAAATTACATTAGTGAGAAATTTTTAAACATATTTTATCAATTACCTGCGTATGATTCGTCTGGCTCAGGTATTTTTGTAGATATGAAGTCATTAGTTATGGTCAATAATTTTAAACTTTTAGCTAGAATTAATCATGGACTTAAGCTAATTCTTTTCATAGCATTCGATGATAGATTTAGTAAATGCTTTCGAGTTTCATTAATATTTCTTAATTTGAACTTTAATTTATACAAAAAATAAGAGCACAACAGTTTCCTAAAGAAAAATCTCATCTATATAAACAGAATTCTTATTTTGTTTGGAGTTTTGTCCAAAGATAAGGATTCTATTGCTCTTAATCAAAACTAGCTACTAAAGGAGCAAAAATTGTTAAGGTTAAAACTTCAGAACATAAAAAAATTTAGTTATTGATATTGTAAATAAAATACTGTGAAGTATGTAGAGTATTAAGTTATGTTTAAAATATTGTAAAATCACTATAATATGATTAGAGCAATAAAGTTACATCTTTCAAAAATGTGATTAAAAGATGGCGCATCTTCTACTCCGGTAACTTTGTTTTCCAAAGATCAAATTTTCACCTATAAGCTATGCACATGGTTTTCATTGGAAGCTATAGCCTTCGTAAGTTAGTGGTGTTGCCAATTATTTTTTGATAAATGGGTTTCCATTGTGAATGATAAATAGTTCATTTGACATAATAAATGTGAACGTGATGAAAGGAAGAATGGGTATGTTGTAATATTGTTTAAATTATTTCTGCGCGTAGACTCAAACAAAATCTTGCTTGTTATCGCATTTGTCAGTAAATTGAAACCCAAGATACATGCCATTCATAATTATCTCATCATTCAAAGCTTAACTTTAAGGAAAACGGGCATAGCTTTCGAAGGATTTTGAATGGACGGTTGAAATTCTATTTTATGAACTCAAAGTTGATTTATGCTTAGGGCAATTATATTAGTAAAATTAAGAATTGGATTAATCAGAAACAACGGTTTGCAGAATTTGTGATTGCTCTGCCACCTTAAAAGGTTTTTCAAACATATTTTATCGAATTTTAAAAGTTTGATTCTGAAACAGTGTTAGGATTCAGTGATTACAGTTGTTTTAAAAAATTAACTATTTAATATTCATGTGTTTAAATATTAAATAAGCATGTTAAAAGTAGTTTATACGATGCTCTTATTTTTGGTGACAAGATAAAGTAGAATAAAAGAATTTTTTCACCTTTATTCTAAATTTAAAAAAATAATAATGAATTCAATAATTCAGTATTACTAAGATTTTTTTTTTTAAAACAAACAGGACATATTAAATTTTAGAATTCTTTTCCCATCTGTTGCTCCATATTTCACAAAAGATCGATTTCAGAAGAAAACAGAATCTTTATTTTTCTTTCATATGGTATATGGAATTGACACGAAAGTGAACACACCCTGAATAAAAAGGAACCAGTTCAAATAAGGGTTGCGGTGGCAGGTTTGTAAGAGCATGAGGTTCTAGTTATCAGAAGGTGATAGAATCTCGACCCAATCGAAGGTAGAATCTCGAGCCAATCGAAGGTAGAATCTCGAGCCAATCGAAGGTAGAATCTCGACCCAATCGAAGTGGTTACTAATGGCAGCTGGGGCACGTTATATATGTCATTGTTGAAATGTCCTCCATGTAAAATGATACCTCTGGGAGTGGCAATTCCAAAATGGGGATCTTCTATTTGGTCGCTGTTTCTAAATTACGTAGATCCACTTTCAGGGCTACGATCACACACACGCTGGCAATCCCAAAATGGGGATCTTCTATTTGGTCGCTGTTTCTAAATTACGTAGATCCACTTTCAGGGCTACGATCACACACACGCTGGCAATCCCAATATGGGAGTCTTCTATTTGGGCGATGTTTGTAAATTACGAAGACCCACTTTCGGGGCTATGATCACACACTTGCTGGCAATCCCAATTTGGGAGTCTTCTATTTGGTCGCTGTTTCTAAATTATGAAGACCCACTTTCGGGGCTACGATCACACACACACACTGAGTGTCCCACTATATAAAGTGCTATCATTTTCACCCCTTGTAGAGCTGAAAGGTAAAACATCCTAGTAGCCGAGCATTATGCAATAACAACAGTTCAAATAACTGAATAAATACAAAATTCTTGATTTGTACAGCTGACTTCATGATATTTGAAAACTTACCACTTTTTCTTTATATAAGTGTTAGATTATTTCTTATAGAATAACTACAGCGCAAACAAAAGTGAGTTCAGTTTTAGATGTTAAAAATTTGTAGATTTTCTTATCCTAAAATTTTAATTACTTATTAAAAGTGATATTTTTTCTGAGAAATGTTTATTAGGAGTTTTACGTCTATCAAGAAAATAATTATTCTTCGTCCAGATTTGGAAGAAATGTGCTTTTCCCTATTCTTTTAAACTGTCAACAAATCACAATACCAATATTCTTCTGATGCAGTTAAATATACCATCCACTTTGTTGTGCGTCTATTAATTGTAATAGTATACATAAGCCATAAATTTTTATGGGTAATTCCAGAATAAAAAATATTGAACATCCTGACTATTTGAATAAAATTAATCCAGAATATAAAACTTTTTTTTTGTTACTTTTTTAAGAAGTTATTAAATCTCATTATATTGAAGATTCATTCTATCAGCAAACAACACCCAAATAAGCATTTGTACATTGATTAATGTGTGAAAGGGTACTTACAGCAGGATCTGAAAGAGCTGCTATCTTTATAAATCTATCGAAGTCAGAAAATCGCCAAATGATGTGCAGTGATAATAGCAAAATGGCATGTACGGAGTTTTATAGATATTAGTTGCAGCAGCATGTAATATCGATGAATATCCGTACTTTGCTTAGTAATACTAAGAAATTGAATTTTCGGAGAATCTAGAAGAAGAAATTGAATAGAAAATATAAGTCGTACATTTAATGAAATAGCTGATGGAAGCTAATAAATTAAAAATGAAAATAAAAAATGGGTTCCTAGAAATATTGCTGATACATTTCTAATAAATTTTGAGAGAACATCTAAAATTTATCTTACTCTTCTACATATAAACGTATATTTCTAACTTAAAAATATTTGTATCTGCATATAAGTTGCTTTAAACTATTGATGATGAATTTAGAAGGAAGATGTAGAACGATAGACAAAGGTTGGTAAATTAATTAAAAGAAAAAAAAGATGAGATTTCTTCAGTTTTGTTTGCTTCAATTTATGTTACTTCATGATTACTTCAATTTATGTTATGATATTTTACGCAATATTTCTTCAGTTATATCTTGGGAAAAATCTAAAAATATAAAGAAACTGCTTCCTTTTTTTGATACCTTTTTTAAAATTTATTTTCTCTTAATAAGTTAAATGCTACTGCTGTTATTTGACATCGGGTCGTGGATTAAAAAGCAGCTTATATTTATTGAAAGTATTTCAATGTCAACTATGGTTAAGCCCTCCAGAAAGACTTTTAAGGGAGGAAGCCCCGAATACTCCCAAGCATCCACTCAAACAGACATGTATGCTGAAGAAAAACGGGGAGGGGGAGAGGAGTCCAACCCAGATTCTCTCAATCTGAGGAATGCTGTCCTATTACTAGACCATAACGAGCCCATTCGGTCATCTCTGGAAGATGTAAGACCATATAATTGTTATTTGATATTGTGTAGTGGATAGCCCAACAGCTGAAACTCATTATACGGTATTTTACCATTTACCACGAAAATTGACTTCCGGGATGATTTATCATAAATAGTAGGTCGTATTCACGTGTCACAAGGGAGAAAACCTGGAAAACTTCCAAGCACCCAACCCAAAAGATGTGTATACAGAGCAGAACATCCTCATCTTGTTACGAATCTGTAATCTTACGTTCTGAAGAGCACTGTCCTACCACTAGGCTACTGTGAGCCCATATATAGATATTATCGTCAGAGTTAGAAATGAAAGATTCTATATAATTAGAGAAATATCTAATTATATAGAATCTTTCATATTTTGACTGCATGCGGTGCAGTTACTAGATATGAAAGAGAAAGGATGAGAAAAGTAGATGGTAAACAATATGTTAAGTTACACTCATGTCTATGTTTGTTCGTGTTTTGTGTTATGTGATATTTTTATAAATGCTTTTCCGGTGTAATCAGTTGGTGATCTGTTATAAATGTACACACTACAGTCAATAAGAATGTATGAAAAAAATCATCACAAAGACAAAAGTTGCACTGGTGTCACGTGGTTGGGTTTAGTATTGTATTACGAAGGAAACATTACAAAAGTCACTAACGGATGCAGCGCTTCACATGATTATGATTACGCTACACACGTAAGGATTTACGGATGAAAATAATAAATAATCAACACAAGATAGAATCATTTAACAAAATTTTTAAAGTGAATGAACAATGGCCGAAAACAAAACGAATACTTTTAAAACTGAAGAAGAAATTAAAATTATTTCAATTATAAGCTGAAGAAAGAACAGAAAATGTTTCGATCTGCCATCACTAAAACAACGTCTGGTATTGAAGTTGGTGTAAACGATAATGTTATTGAAAATGTTCAAGTTCAATTAGAACTGTTAAGAGTTAAATACTCGAGGAAAGTCTTGAAATTTTAGATAAGAAAATTATGTATATTATTAGCGATGATGAGATAAAAAACTGAGATCGAAAATAGTTTAGGATATGAAGATAAAATTATTAAGTGGCAATACAGAAGTAATGAGTTTTTAAAAACCCAAAATACTACAAATATTTCTGTTGATTCTAATTGTTATTCGACACCAAGTATAGCTAATAATAGGCAAAATGGTTCTCCAAAATATAATGTAAGACTACCGAAAATATCTATTTCAAAATATTATGGAAATTCCCCATGAATGGCAAATGTATTTCAATTCCTTTGATGCATCTATTGCTTAAAAACCCTAACCAGTCAAAAATTGAGAAATTTGGCTATTTATTAAGTTTACTAAGAGGTAATACTTTAAAATTAATGGGTTTTTATTATCGCCAGTAAATACGATGAAGCAATAAATTTAGTAAAAGAAAGATTGGTCGGAAAGGCTTACTAATTAACACACACATATGAAGAAATTATTAAATTTACAAGTTGTTCGAAACTCATGAGTTATTATATCCGTAAGAAATTTATTTGACACCTGCACTACACAGATAGGTGTGTCAGACACACTTAAGATATAAAAATCGAAACTTTTGGTAATTTGTTAGGTCCGTTGTTAACGAAGCGTATACCTTAAGATATAGCACTTAAGCGTGGCGCTAAGAAAAATGATAATTTCAAAGTTGAGGACTTGATGAACTTTTAGAAAATCGAAATTGAAAGTAGATGTACTGGTAGTATAGTGAACTTCGTCAATATTATTTTATTCTGAAACAAAATAAATTGAATGTGAGAAGTATCATTTTACCGGAAATAGAGATTCCACTTATCTAAAGATCAAAGGAATGATTTGGAACCAAAAGCGCGATAAATAAAGTTACAAAGGCGGCGCCCGTCTCTGAGACTTGTTCTTTGGCCCCCTTATGTGTTAATAAAGAAAGTTGTTCGCTTACAAAAACAGATGAAACAGATGTTAAAAAATAATAATCGCTGCATTATTTGTTATTTAAGAAATTTGCCACTCCATGAGCTGCAAATTAAAACAAACGTGTTCAATTTGTGAATCTTGTTATTGCGGATCTTTGACGCACGTGCGTAGTGAAAAAAATAAAATCAAAGAAAAGGAAAATATTTTGTCGGCTCGTTTTTCCATTAGACTTATTGGTAAATGGAAGACGGGAAAAATAATAAGCTAAATATTACATTGCCTCATTACCAACAATCAAATTAAAGATTGATTCAAACAGTATAAATGCAATAGCCAACACGGGAATATAAATTTCTGAAGTAAGAATTTAGTTCCAGAAAAGTAAAAGACACCTCAGCGTGCTTTTGGCTAGAGTTTAAAAGCGCCATTAATAGATTTGATTTCATCTAAGTGTGAAGATTTTATAAAGTTTGAAGAACCATTTATTGTTACATATGAAATGGTTGATAATTTATCAAATGATTTGTAGTTGTCTTTACGTGTACTAAGTGAATTGAATTTCGATAGCAATGGAATTAATTTAAGAGGTAATGTAATCGAAAATGTAAATAATATTAACTTACATAATAAAGAAATAGAAAGTAGAAAAGTACACGACGATAATTTTAAATTGAAATGTGATGGAAAAGATAATTTAATTTTGATAATTTGGATGATACTAATTTGTATGTGGATATACTTTATGATAATAATTTGGATATTACTATAGATCACAAGATAATTTGAATATTGATATGTTATGCGATAATGAAACCCAGTGTTTAAGTAATGTTTTAAATGAAAGTAAAACAATGAAGATGTTATTAAAAATGTCGATGACGAAGCTATTAAATGTTGAGCTACGATATCTGAAAATTTAGTTTGTTGAAATTAAGAGGTTGGTATGAATAATAATTAAATGGGTAGACTCTGCAAAATTTTGAGGTGAACAGAAAAATGATATCAGTTTAGCTCCTTGTTGAAAAGATGCTCGTAAAAGAGAGTTAATAAATTTCTTATTAATAACAATTTTTTTATTTTATGAAGATACTATTTTAGGTGAGAAAGTTGAAAAGTTAGTAATTCCGGTTTCTCGAAGAAAACAATTGATAGAACTTGTTCCCTGTACTTTACAGGGAGGACATCTTCGGAAAAAAAAACCTTGCAATGCTTACGATATTCATTTTATTGGCCATGTATGAAGAAAGAAATCGAGGATTTTGCAGGACTTGTACATCTTGTCATTTGCAAATGAAAAAGCAATCATTTGACGAAATTCCAATAAAACCAGTTTCGCGTCCTGACAAACCGTTTCAGATTGTTAAAGTTGACTTAATTATCCTTATAGAACCAAGTAGTCATGATTTTAAGTATGTTTTATGCTGTACAGATCTATGTACTAGATGGCCAGAAGCTGTGCTACTAAAATCTTTGACTGTTAAGTCGACATGCGATGTACTGCTCCAGATTTTTACTCGCAATGACATACCGAAAGTTGTGGCTACAGATCTGAGAAGTAACTTCACGTCAACTTGGATAAGGAATTTCTAAAAAGACTAGTACCCTCTCCCAGATTTTCCACACCACGACACCCGAGTTCAAATGGTCTAATTGAATGATTTCATGGCGTTTTAAAAAGCATGATTCATCACACAATGAAAGAATATTCCGAAGATTAGGTTAAACACATTCCATTTCTTCACTGGGCTTATAGAAAGGTTTCAAATGCAACTATAAAAACTACCTGAACTGACAAGACTCTCATTCCACCTGGACAGTTAAAATCTGTTACGAGCTACCTGAATGCTTGAAAAATGAATCTTGAAAATTTTGTGAAGAGTTAACAATATTATGCATGCAACACTACGATAGGAGTTTAACACTTTCTCTCGCTAGATTCACAGTAAAATATATAGTATAGTCGTGAGAACCAGCGGTTTCTTGTATTCTCTAGCGCGAGCTGGTTTATGTATGTCTCGTGAAAATAAAATTAAATCTAAGTTCCTCTTTCTAAAATAGTGTTTTAAAATGGAATAATTAATAATGTTGATCTTTTCATTAATCATCAAAAATATTATAGTGTTTCTAGTACTTTAGATGTCATTGCCGATCTTCATGGTATTAAATATCTTCCCTTATAGACCTTATTAAAGCTTTTTACTAAATCCCTATTAACCATGAAGGTGCAATTATCATACCTTTTGGTATATTTAAATATATAAAAATGAAATTTGGCCTTTAGAATGCATCTGCTATTTTTTTATTGGTTCATGAACCAAACACTCAAGAGATCTCCCTTTTGTCTAAAGTTTTGCTGACAACACCCTTACTTCATATCACTTAATAGAAAAGCTCACTGAGCATCTTTAAGTTCTGTGTTTGAACGCTTACAAAAAACAAGTTAAATGTAAATTCATTATTATACAGTTTCGGCTTATCTCCTTAAGAAATTTTACGCTTCAAAATATCTTAATTAGGTATTGAATCTATATTGGGTCGTATCGATTGTGTTTTGAAATTTCCACAACTGAATTCCCTTACACAATTAGGATGTTTTTCTTTAATGTTATTTTTATAGACGCTGTATAGCGAAAGCAGTTCACATATTTACATCACTAAAGAAATCTTTAGAAAGAATAAAAATTTCAAGGAAACTTAAAAAATGCTCAAATAAAGATGAAATAATTCAATGGACAAAAGATGCCGAACATGCTTTTGCTGCTGGCAAAAAAGGTTTATAAATGCAACCCTTCTATATAACATTAAATCAATTTCTGGAGTATAATCAAGTTATTGGATATATGGTGGTGATAAAACCATTGGTGTTTCTCTTAACCAAGATAAGTGGGAACCTGCTGCTTTTTATCCTTGAATAAAATGAACAAAAGTCACGAACCGTAGTATAGAGAACTTTTTCCAAGCGTACATCAATAGAACATTTTCGCCCCAAGAACATAACTATTTATACTGGCAAGAAACTTCTTGTACATTATTTCAATGTGCATGAATCCTAAAATTTAGCATATAAGAATCAGGACAAATATAGTCTTCGTCAATAGAAACATCTTTATTACATTTTGCACTTTACTATAGATAGCCGTTATATAAATGATGTCCACGACACTATTGCACATATTCTGCTTCGGATTGAAATTGTCGAAATCTCTAGTTCATATTTGTCATTCGAATCTTTGGCAAAAGTATAACAATAATGTACCTAACTCATGTATTCTGAAAATTATGACATTCTTAGTATCTGATACAGAAGTTATTTGTGATAAATCAAAAAGATTTTTATAGCCATTTTGTCTGTAGTTTGTATGTGTGTTTCATTATTTTCATAATTCAGCTCATCTCGGAGTGGTATCATCACCAAATATCATATCATCTCAACTGTATGGCCATACATTATAAAGGATATGAAAACATTGGTCAAAAGTTGTAATGCCTGTAAATGGTAAAATATGTAGACATAATAAAATGTCTTTGGGTACTTGGTACCAGATTCTCACACATTTTCATCCATTCTCTAGGTCCTTTACTCCTATCAGATGGAAAAGTGTACTGTCTGCTGACTGTGAATAGGTGCACTAGGTGGCTATAAATAGAGCTTGAAATTGATATCACTTCTGAAACTTTTGTCGTAAAATTTTTCATGCCTGGATTTCTCAGTTCAGTTGTCCTGTCACAGTAACAATTGACCAAAACAGTCAATTTAGTCCTTTTCAAAGAGGTGACAAAATTTCTGGGTATGAGTAGAATTCGAATAACTTACCATCATCAGTCAAATAGTTTAGTAAAATTCTCCAACTGAGTTTTGGAAAGCTCATAAAAGACTCACGAAAATATGAGGTGAACTGAATCATGCCTGAAATAACTATTTGGATTATGAATTACAGTAACACCTAATATTAAATCCTCAAATGCAGAGTTCGTATATGATATTTCTCTAGAGATTGCCAGATGACATGTTTTCTGAAACTCCATCAACGATTTCATGTGATTACATTTTAATACAACAATTAAAAAAAGATGAACAGCTATTAAAATCAACATTCATAACTGTTCACGAAAACTCAAAATTTTCAATCACTCTCAGTTAAAGGATTGCAGTCATGTGTTTTTACGTGAGGACAAAGTTGATTCATCACTATTTCAGTTTATATTGGACCACATGAGGCTTAATCAAAAACTGTTAAACGCATTAGATTCCACATGAATGGTAAAGGACATTGAGTTTAATTTGATAAAGCCAAAACTGCATATATTTATAAAGATCAACCTAATGATAAAAACCATCTTGACGTAAGAAAATATTTGTTTTCTGATAATGTTTCCAATATTTAAAAAAAATCAGGCAGGTCAATAAGATCTTTTGAGAAACTGATCATCGAAATAAAGTTTAAATTTATATCCAATATGGTGTAGTTCTGGATATTTTGTGCATTTCTGGACCTTTTTTTATATTTCATATTTACATTTAGTTAATAATTAGCTTGTATTATTTTTATGTATAGATAGATAATATCGGTTGTTTTTGTAAAGTATGTCTTGACTGAAATGTATATCTAAATTGCATGCGCATGTTATGCATCGTTCATTCGTTTCATTCCATCACAAGGAGGCTATTGATTTAGAGGTATTTTTTATATCTTTATCAGGAGTTAATAACATCATGCAACTTATATTATGGTAGAAGTTTAACATTTCACTTAACTAACCTTGCAATAACAATTTATGGTCCGTTTGTAGAAACCAGATATTTCTTGTATTCGCTTGCGCATGTTGATTTGTGTATGTTTCATGAAAATAAAGTTAAATCCAAGTTCATCTTTCTAAAATGGAATAGGTAACAGGTTGATTCTGGTTTTCCTTTGAATATTTTTGAAGGTTAAGATCAATATTTATTAAACACACCATTCACTCCCTTACGAAGTAACACATGGGAGATCAATATTTATTAAACTCATCTTTAACTCCCTTACGAAGTAACACATAGAAGATCAATATTTATTAAACACACCATTCACTCCCTTACGAAGTAACACATGGGAGATCAATATTTATTAAACTCATCTTTAACTCCCTTACGAAGTAACACATAGAAGATCAATATTTATTGAACACACCATTCACTCCCTTACGAAGTAACACATGGGAGATCAATATTTATTAAACTCATCTTTAACTCCCTTACGAAGTAACACATAGAAGAGATCAATATTTATTGAACACACCATTCACTCCCTTACGAAGTAACACATGGGAGATCAATATTTATTAAACTCATCTTTAACTCCCTTACGAAGTAACACAAAGAAGATCAATATTTATTAAACACACCATTCACTCCCTTACGAAGTAACACATGGGAGATCAATATTTATTAAACTCATCTTTAACTCCCTTACGAAGTAACACATAGAAGATCAATATTTATTAAACACACCATTCACTCCCTTACGAAGTAACACATGGGAGATCAATATTTATTAAACTCATCTTTAACTCCCTTACGGAGTAACACATAGAAGATCAATATTTATTGAACACACCATTCACTCCCATACGAAGTAACACATGGGAGATCAATATTTATTAAACTCATCTTTAACTCCTTACGGAGTAACACATAGAAGATCAATATTTATTGAACACACCATTCACTCCCTTACGAAGTAACACATGGGAGATCAATATTTATTAAACTCATCTTTAACTCCCTTACGAAGTAACACATAGAAGATCAATATTTATTGAACACACCATTCACTCCGTTACGAAGTAACACATGGGAGATCAATATTTATTAAACTCATCTTTAACTCCCTTACGAAGTAACACATAGAAGATCAATATTTATTGAACACACCATTCACTCCCTTACGAAGTAACACATGGGAGATCAATATTTATTAAACTCATCTTTAACTCCCTTACGAAGTAACACATAGAAGATCAATATTTATTGAACACACCATTCACTCCCTTACGAAGTAACACATGGGAGATCAATATTTATTAAACTCATCTTTAACTCCCTTACGAAGTAACACATAGAAGATCAATATTTATTGAACACACCATTCACTCCCTTACGAAGTAACACATGGGAGATCAATATTTATTAAACTCATCTTTAACTCCCTTACGAAGTAACACATAGAAGATCAATATTTATTGAACACACCATTCATTCCCTTACGAAGTAACACATGGGAGATCAATATTTATTAAACTCATCTTTAACTCCCTTACGAAGTAACACATAGAAGATCAATATTTATTAAACACACCATTCACTCCCTTACGAAGTAACACATGGGAGATCAATATTTATTAAACTCATCTTTAACTCCCTTACGAAGTAACACATAGAAGATCAATATTTATTGAACACACCATTCACTCCCTTACGAAGTAACACATAGAAGATCAATATTTATTGAACACACAATTAACTCCCTTACGAAATAACAAATAGAAAATCAATATTTTTTATCACAAGTCCATATTCATGTGCAATTTTTATTTTTTTTCTTCATTTCAGTATGGAAACGATTGATACTAATTCCTCGTGGATTACTGTGTACATTTCATAAGATGAATTATAGCTCATTTTTATAAAACATAAAGTGGTTGTTTCTTTCATTCCAGTTGAGATCATGATCACATGAGTTTATTACAATTTTCATTGGTTTAAAATATCCATGACGTCAGATAACGTTTCATCTACGTCACATCGTAGAGAGGCGGAGTTATAAATGTTGTTGTTAAATTGTTATAAAACTCGTAGATAAATTTGCAGCCTACTTTCAAATCGTATTCTTTGAGCGGCAGAAAACAAAGCAAAGTTTCCTATCCAATGTCTGATTATAATGTCTCAATTCATTTTGTCAATAAAATGATATTTTTATATAAAAATCAAAGTATTGATTTGAGAACCTTTTTCATTGATTTCCTTAACACTCTGACAATAGTACAGAAGAAAAAGCAAAATGAAAAAAGATAAAACACCCACTTTATAAAACCACTTTATAAAACATCCACTTAAAAAAAAGATAGAACACAGTTTAAATTGGCAAATACGATTTAAATTTTTATTTATTGACAGAAATCCAAATTAATAATTACAATATTTGTAAGCAATCTCTGTCAAATCTTAAAACTAATGCCGTGCTTAAGCCAATATTAAATTTTATACATTTTAAATGTACACCGTGATTTTATCTTCCATTTCCCTCTAAAAAGTAATCAGACAATTTTCGTCCGCGAGGATCCAGTAACGTAATATACAAGTATCTAATGCTGCCAATTTAGATGTAGACGCCGTATCTGAATGTGACATTAAAGTTGGCTGTTTAGTAATTATTGTAAAAAGAAATAGCAAAAACCGGAAAGATTTCATTTTAAATAAAAATAGATTAAGTAAAATGTCATATTTTTATAACTTCAAAGTTCTGCAAAATAATGTTATTTTGAAATAAATATAAAACAGTACTTTACATTTTTCTCTTTCTTAGTTTAATATGCGGCAAAGAAATTCTACAAGATGATTTTGGTAGATATCTGTTTGAATATCTGTCTATATTGCAATTTAAGAGTAAATGCATTTAAATTTAACAATTAATAGAGTGGAATTGTTTTTATTTTTCACAAAAAGAAATTAAGATTATTTAATTTTGTGCGGAGCTGATAAAAGAAACAGAAACAATGACTGATCACCATATCGTTAAGGAAAGAGAACCACATGAGGAATTCGAGGACACTGAAGGGAATCAGTTAGAAGAAGTCAAAGATAGTCTTGAAAATGAATCGGCGGAAGAAAAGTTTCCGACAGCGATATATTATATTTTATTCATCATATTTTGTGATAGGTTCTCATTTATCGGTTCACAAGGGATATTAATCATTTTTTTCACAGAAGAAATGGGATATAGTGATGACAACTCTTCACTGATGTACCATTTTATTAAAATGGTAGCCTTCTTCTCTCCACCTTTGGGAGCAGTGGTGGCCGATTCTTGGGTTGGTTCGTTTTGGACTATTTCTATATTATCTATTTTCAGTATTTTAGGATATGCCCTGATTACCTCAGGATCTGTTGACAAATATTCAGAATCTGCAAAGATTAGTTTGATTACTGGTCTGACAATTGTTGGATTTTGTTCTGGAGGAGCCAAACCATGCGTTGCAGCATTTGGTGGAAATCAGTTTGGTCCTAAGCAAAGTAGTTCTCGAGCTAGTTTTTTTTCACTACTTTACTTTGTCAACCATGTGGGTGCTTTATGCGCGACAATATTGATACCAATTCTGAGATCCAATGTGAACTGTTTTGATTCAGATGATTGTTACCCTTTAGCATTTTTCATTCCGACTGTAGTTATGGTGATTGGTGTGATTGTCTTTGTCTCAGGTAAACATAAGTATAAAATTGAAAAACCGACGAGTAATATAATACTAGAACTTTTTGGGTGCATTAGTTATGCAACAATACAAAGAATAAAATGCCGAGAGAAGAACAAAAGTCACTGGTTGAATTATGCTGACGACAAATATGATATAAAATTTATAGAAGATTTGAAATATGTCTTTCGCGTTTGGTTTTTACTGTTACCAATTCCAGTTTTCTGGGCGTTGTTTAATCAACAAGGCTCCAGTTGGATACTGCAAGCAAAAAAACTATCAGGGTATGCTTATTTTTTCACCGTATTACCAGATCAAATGAAAGTTTTTAACACATTTTTGATACTGATTTTCATTCCCTTATTTGATTTTTTAATATACCCTGCTTTGAAAAAATTTAATCTATTGAGGAAACCGTTACAACGAATAACTACAGGAGGTATCTTGGCAGCTATTGCTTTCCTTTTCGCTGGAATTTTGGAGCTATCCGTTGAAAGTAATCTACTCATCGAGCAGAATGCTACGGACTACATGGAAATATATTCAGTAAAAAACGCAATTTGTTTGCAGGGCGCTACGCAATTAAAAAGTGACTTTGGTGACAATTTTAAAAATAAAATTATAAATGAACTTTTATTTGAGAGAGAAAAGCTAAGGAATTATGTTCCTATAAATTGTTCTGAATATGATTCCTATGACGAAACTTACGTTTCAGGAGGAATAAGATACTTTTTATTGCACGATTTCGACTCAGATAATAATGGTGAAATCAAAACTTTAGAGAGAAAGGGCCAAATGAATTCTCCTACTGTTCATAATTTTAGTACTATGAACAATATTTTCTTAAAACTTCTGAACAATAAAGAGGTGACTACAGTTCCTACACCTTCTCAGGGACGAAATATTAGTGACACAGGAAATACGAAATTTCTTGGCAAATATAAAAGGCGTGGTTTTAAATATGAACAACCAGTAGTAAGAGAATTCACCGACGACAATGAAATGAATGGAGACTTTGTAAATGAGCCATCAAATCGAACAAAAATATCAATATTTTATCAAATACCTCAGTATATTTTCATAACTATGGGAGAGGTAATGCTCGTTATAGAAGGAACACGATTTTGTTACTCTCAAGCACCTGGTTCAATGAAATCGGTACTTCAAGGAAGTTGGATAATTACCGCTGCTTTTGGAAATCTCCTTTTGTTGGTAATTATACACATTTCAACGATAGAGAGACAATCAGTGATGTTTTTCACTTTTTCATCGTTTATGATACTAGACATGGTGATATTTGCAATTTTTGCATATTTCTATAAATACGTGGAAATAGAAGAAACTGCAACAGGAGGATTTGGGCACATTACTCCTCATATTACTTGAAAAAGTTAAGCTTGTTATAAATGAACAATTAAATATTTCTTTTTTAAGCATTTTGTATGTTGAATGATTTCTTTTACTAATGAAGTTCGCATCACCGATTTCAAGCCACTTATATGGTAGAGTTGTTTGGCTTGCCACACATTGGTTATTTTTCGCACACGAAAGTTAATCAAACTGGGAACTAAGCTACCATTCAAATGTGGGAATCAAATCCTCGAACTAATGAATTAAAATGCCGAGCTTTAACTATTTAGTTACCAGCTCGGTAGTAGGAAAGAGTTAAAATTTTTTGAAGCGTGACAAGCGTTAGAAAAAACACTTCCTTCCTATATCATTATTTGCAGATAATAGTCCCATTTGGTGTGATTCAGGGTAATTAATATAAGTGTACATTATATATATATATATATATATATATATATATATATATATATATATATATATATATATATATATATATATATATATATATATATATATATATATATATATATATATATATATATATATATATAAAGAAGTAATTAAATACAAAAGGAGAAACATTTTTAATCGTTTGGTTAGAGTTTTAAGCAATTATTCTTTGAAACATAAAAATATTGAGGAGCATATATAAAAATGTATTTTTAATTAATCTTTCTTTAGTTTTATATTTTGTTTTAAAATTTAAATTATACTGAGGGATTCATTTATATTAACTATTTAATCTAAAAATGGGTTTATATCTCTTTTAAATTAGTGTGCTTACAAGCATTAATTTTTTGCTAATACCTTATTGATAGATCTGATGAGAAGGTCATATTTGTTCCGAATCAAAAATGTTTGAAGCTACTTGAATTAACAGTCATCTGCCTAGAGTTTTCTTATGCAAGTAAAGTTACAATCTCTCTGAAATGGGAAAAACAAAAGTTTAAGCACGCGAAATAATTGAAGTCCATTTGTTGATAAGTTGAATTTTGAAATGAAACTCTATACTCAATGGCACAACAGCCTATATTTGGGCCAAGGCCTATAGGTCCATGTCTGTTTTGTCTTTTTTGCTGACCTAGGAACTTGGGTTGCGAAGCATATGTCTCAATTCGGTGGTTAACCTAATGCGAAATTCCCAGTGTTTTATTCTCAGGCATGCTTGGTATTTAGTTTATCAACCAATTGAAGAGATGAAAGGGCGAGTCGACCTTGTCCAGTCTGAGGATTGTACCTAGGATAAATGAGTTGGGAGTGCGAAGCAATACCACAAAGTTCTTGCGCTTTTATTTCGTAATGAAACAGTTTTTACTTTAAGTTAGCCAAAAAACATCTACCATATAAAAATATCTTTATATTTCGTGAATTTATTTTAAAATCAAACGAGAACAAAAATTAGCCTTGAAATCAGAACAAGAATTTTATTTATATAGATTTCATAGTTTTAAAGATTTTTTTTGTTGATTAACGATGCTGTGAAAGTATTTAAGAAAATTTTAATCTGAAAATTATTGCAATTGATTGACAATCTTAACAATCATTCACTTAGAAAGAAAATTAAATTAAAATATACCTGAAATTAGTTTCGAAATTTGAGTTGGATAAAATTTTGATGCTTTTTGAGGTGTGAATGATTTTATTAAAAATGTTGATCTCCTACGTCCAAGCATCTTATTAGCATCAGGACTTCACGAGGAGGTGAATGAAGATATTACAAATGTTGTTCCCTAGGTCCAAGTATCTTAGCGGAGGTGGAGACGTGAGGATGTGTGGTGGTGAATGAATTGAGGTTAATGACGATATTATAAATATTGTTTCTCAAGATACATATATCATATCGGCATAAGGAATAAGTAAAAATTACATAATAACTTTTAGTTAATTATGAATTTTTAGTAATAGAAGATGTAAAGACTATAGATACAGAGAGTATTAACACATTTTTAGAACGATTTCACGGCCGTTTAATTAATGTTTAAAATGTAAAGATTATTTTTTTAAATGTTCGATCTGATAGCCATTTTTCTGGATTATAAGTCTGCATCGTGATTTCCATGATAGAAGAGCTTTTCGCAATATTTCAAGGGGTATTGCTTTCCATTCCTCTTCCACTACTTTCCAGAGTCCATCTATCATGGTGGGTTTGCCTTTAAAAAGAGCCTTTTTTAATAGTCCATAGGTGAAACGTCAGGAGACTTCACAGGGATATGTTGAAAATGTATACATGTAATATCTGTATTAGTCATGATTTTTTCAAGGAATGCAGTGGTAGTTTTCGAAGTATGGCTTATAGCTTTGTCTTGATGAAGTTTCTCTCTTTGAATGTCATTGGGATAAAGAAATGGAATTTCTTTTGTAAATATTGGGTGTAAATCCTTCTCCTGATAGTACGATGAGTTGATTTTAACATTACTTTCTACTCTTCTTACTTTTAATTTCCCATTGTAGGAGTAACCTGCGGCAATCATAAACCCCTTACTGAAACTTTCTTTACATTGACAGAAAAGTGTTTGTACATTTTTTTCTCCTCATTTTCTATAGTAAAAAGACTTTTTTGTTACAGTCATTTAGGTAAACCCATGCTTCATCAAGGGTCACAATGTTTTTCCATTTAACTCCTGCTAAGTGGTTTTCTTAGAGGATTCTACAAAATGTTTTGCGTTGAGCCACATGTCTCGGCAAAAGCTGGTGAATATTATTTTTTTTTAGCATTTTTAAGTTGTAAATACTGGTTTATTATTTTATTTATTGTTGCTAATAGTAGCAGACGATATTTTTCTTTTCAAATAATAAACTGTTGCCAAAAAGTTTTATTCTAAAACATTTACTTTTTTTAAATTCGTTATCGAAATCGTTCTAAAAATGTGTTAATACCCTCTGTAATTGTCTGTCATATTTTAGTCCTAATTCAGGTATGAAAATTTTACAACAGCAGAACGCTGTTGTAGGAAGAATATACAGGAGTGAATATGCAGAATGTTTAACTATATGGGGAGATAAAAATTATGAATCACTTCTACTTTGCAAATACCACTAATTTTAACGGGCCTGAAATTTGCAGTTCCATTCAAACTTGGTTATATTTTATTTTAGCTTAAATATTTACTATCACATTTAACAATTTGAAAAATAATTTTTTGAGTCATGATAGTATATGCGCAGTCTAGCAGCCGAAATGACACCAAACTTGTTATTTGGATTAATCAAGACATGGGGAAGAAAGTCCGTAAAAATTCTTTTTAGTTCAAAAGTCATCGCTAGGGAATTTTGTGGCGCAGCTGTAGCTTACAATAACGAGAATAAGCATAAAACACAGGTATCAAAACAAAATGCAAGCGTTGTTCGATGACAGTGCCAGTAAAAGGGGCTATAAAAGCAAGTAGTAGTCAGGTCCGACAAGTAATCTAAGCTGAAGTAAACAAGCTACAGTTGCCATGCATCTCACATTACCGGAACATGCGTTTATGTTGGTGGAGTATCAAATTTGTTTATTCTAAAGGAAAACATAACAAAGGCAGTGCGGAATATTCCTCGTGACGTATTACGTTCGGCTGTGGGTAACGTTATACGCAGAATGCACAGTGTTATTTCTGAGAAACGTGCTCACATGGAAGGTGGTCTAATTCCTAACCGGGGAAGTTAATGTAGTAATTAAACATTAATAATTTAACTGTGCGATTGTAAGTGTAGTATTTTACTTTTCTCACATTTTATACAATGCAAAGCGTTACAAAATGCCCTAGCGGAGATTTTTGGAACTAAAAGTTTTTTACGGAATCCTTTTTCCCGTGTTTTGATTAGTCTGAATACCAAGTTTAACGACATTCTGGCTATTAGATGGCGCTACAGGGCGCTTCAAACACTGTCACTTTCAAAAATATCACCCTGTATATATATATATATATATATATATATTATATATATAATTATATATATATATATATATATATATATATATATATATATATATATATATATATATATGTATTATATATATATCTGCAAATGATACATTAATAAATAGATATGCAAAACATAAAATGCAGTATCAGGGTGTTTAAATTATTTATTACATTTAAGCTATCTTGATTTAATTAATACACTTTTAAAAATTTTGAATAAAGCATATTTGACTTATCAATAGCAGATAAATTTCAATATCTTTTCTAATGTATGATGGATGTAAATTTAAATATAAATTGTAATTAATAATAAAAAGTCTCACAAAATATTAACAATATTTCATTTAATCAATTTAATCCTCAAAAATAAAAATTTCTAAAAACAATAATAATATCTGAATTCTGTTTTTATTATTTATTTTCGAATGAAAGAAATTCATTAAAATTTAACACACACACACACACACACACACGCTCACACACACACACACACACACACACACACACACACACACACACACACACACACACACACACACACACACACACACACACACACACACACACACACACACACACACACACACACACACACACACACACACACACACACACACAGTCAGTGAATATATTTGTATAAGTGAATACACATGTATATAAATAATAATAATTTAAATTTCAAAATATGTAATGTAAATTACTTGTATTCAAAATAAATTCATATACAAATAGGTTTTACAGCTATAACATTCATCAGCATCATAATGTTTCCTAAAAAATTCATGGAAAAAATATAAACATACTCATGAAAAATATCAACATAAACGTTAAGATAATATATATGTATATAAAATGACGAAGAAAAGTATTTATGGAAATCTTGTATTAAAAAAAAATTTTTTTTAGAAATATAAAATCTATGTTAATAAAAAAAAATAAAAATAAAATTGACAGTTATTCAATTTCGATTTAATATCGATATTCAAAGTTGTCAAATATGTAAAGTATTTTACTGGAAATTTTTCATTTCTTTGCTATTCCAAAATTTGAGCCTACATAACTTTTAAGGAAGATAACATGAATTCACATATTACTTATAAAAAAGTTTTTCCAAGATTTTTTAAATTTTTTCAAATATATACTTTTATCAGAAGAAAACTATGTGAATAAAATTAAGAAAATATTGACTAAGGAAATTCTGTTTATCGATTTATTTTCTATTCGTAGGATGAAAAGTTTGAAATTTCTTGGAATTTATATATATATAGTATTATAAATAAGATTTTTGTGTGTTGCGTTATTTTATCCGACAATTATTTTTACGTTCATTATTAATTATTCTTTATTTTAATAACTATACTTATTTTGTTATCCAATTTTCGTTTAAGTTTTATTGACAACCTTTGCTTTAAAATATAAAATTATGAAAATGAAGTAATTAAGTACTTAAAATATCATAACTGGGAAATTTAATATCAAATACTTGTCCAAAATGTTCAATATTTAGAAAAACTGTAAAATGAAAAAAATATGGAAAAATTCTGTATAAATATGGAAAAAAATATTTAAAGAATGAAAATATAATAAAAAGTTCTTGCATCCACAATAAGTGTTTATTAATATAAAAGAAAATAAAGAAATAATAATTAATATAAAAGAAAGTAAGCATTTTCATACTTAATATAAAAGAAAATAAGAGTTATCAGTTATCATACCTAATATAAAAGAAAATAAGGTCAAATGTATTCCATGCCAGTTTCTGAAAGAAATCAATGAAATGAAAATGTCTAATAAGCTTAATGTATTTAATTCAAAATGTTCCTTAATATTCTGTATTTTTTAAATTTATAATCATATTCATTAAATAATTATGCAAATCAAATTTATCTTTGCTTTTAAAATTTTTTTTATCCTAATCAGCTTGGGTTACTAAGGCTTTATTGCATTTGAGTGCTTTTGAGTAATATGAGCATACTAAAGAAAGATTTTTTCAAACACTTATATTTTTTTTGCTTATATAATATTTATGCTAAATAAATAATAGCAAGTTTATATTTTCTACGACTCTGAGAAATGTTCTAAGTAAATTTAATTATATTTACATGTTATGAGTTAACTAAATTAGTTTATGGTTGTGAATAATATGATAAAAATCTCTAAAAAAAATTTGAAAACAATTATATAAAAAAATAATTATTTTACTTTTTTTATACAGTTATTTTTAAAATATTATTTGATTAAAATATAAGGATAGTAGCATGAGTTTATTGTATACTACTTTTAAGGAAAATAACGATTGTGTGTTTCAGTGAATAAAATCTAACCTTAAAATATGCTCAAATTATAATCAAGTATTTAATAAAATTGATTATGGGTGAATTATTGTAGATTCTTTTTATTGTTGAATACATGAAATATTTCTCTCATTTGACTGGCACATATACAGTACTGTTTACTTTTATATTGATATAAAATTTCTTTCCTATTACAACTAGGATCAATTTCGAAGAAAATGTCTGATGATTGCTTTTTATCTGTAATCAAAACTTTTTATTGACCAACATATTTTTTTTTTATATTTAGAAACTTTGATGACGAAAAGTACGATTTTATCTGCACCAAAAATATTTGAACTTTTGAGTGCAAAGAATCGTTGAATATTTTAGTGAAAAGAATCTTTGAAAATTTTAGTTAAAAAATCTCTGAACATTATAGTACAAAGGATCTCTGGACATTTTAGTGCAAAGGATCTCTGAACATTTGAGTGCAAAGGATCTCTGAACATATTAGTGCTAAGGATCTCTGAAAATTTTAGGGCAAAGGATCTCTGAACATTTTAGGGCAAAGGATCTCTGAACATTTTAGTGCAAAGGATCTCTGAACATTTTAGTGCAAAGGATCTTTGAACATATTAGTGCAAATGATCTCTGAACATTTTAGTGCAAAGAATCTTTGAACATTTTAGTGTAAAGATAATATTGAATCCAAAATGGCAAAATTAACCTGGTTCATTAGCTTTGAGTTTCTTTAGAATTTTTGTTTTAGGAAGACCATCAATGATGCAGGAATGGACTCCCTAAATTTTGGAATTATTGTATTTATTTATGGAGCATGATCTTCCGCGAGATTACTTATCAAGTAGATTCGAGTAATCTTGCGTGTTTTAGAATATGTTCTATTTCTTGAAGATACAGGTTATAAATACAAAAAACTACCAAGAATTAGAAAATTTTGAGTTTTGCATGAATTATTTCTTTAGCCTTAAATTACGTGACATTTATATACGCTTGTATTGACATAGAAAAGAAACTGTCGGTGATTTAATTATAAATTGTTAATAATAAATAATTAAATAAAAATAATAAATTAAAACTCTTTAATTAGTAAATGAACTCACAATATTTTCTAACTGAAACGAATAAGAAAACATCTAGTAGAAATTATATAAGTAATTCTCGAATAATGTATGATTATACCTAAAAATTTAATATTAAACATTTTTAAAAATTGTTCTGTAACTAAACGAAACTAACAGTTAAGAAATAAGAAATCTTTATGATTATTGAAAAAAAGTAAATGTTAAGTAAGAAGCCATAATTCGTGCTGCCTTTTACGTGTCTCGCGGAAACATAAGACATACAGAATAATTTACTGATGGTGAATTAATCCACCTTTTCAGCCAGAAACATAACACGTGTCTGGAGAGAAGTTGTTCCGCACAAACTTACGGTTTATGATTAAATATTATGCGATTCGAATGTAAATGTTATTGGAGAATTATATTGATTCGATCATCTAACCTGAATTGGTATTCAGGAATTAATTTTGATCTTAGAAACCCTAACAGAAAGACTCAAAGACGTGAATCAGTTATTGAACATATTCGAAGGACAGATAACAATTATGAGGAGGTTTTTGACATTTATGAGTCTCACGACATGACCGCTAAGGAAGATATTTCTATAAAAATGTTGAAAATATTGATCAGAAAAATAGATGTGTGTAATAGTGGTGGTAAAAGCATATGCGGAAAAGGCATCATTTCTGTACGTCAAGAAAGTTATGGTTACGATTAATCTTATTTTACATCATTCATCTAGAGCCTCTATAAGAAAAATGCATGGGTCTGTCAGAAATTTTAAAGATAGATTTGTCAGCTGTTATTTGCATCATTTCACATGAAAGAATGGTCATTCATTCTACAGTTTATTGAAGAAAAATTAAAGTAAAATCTCTCTCTCTCTCTTTTCATATGACATTTAATTATGGAGATTTAGCTGTATGGGAAAAAGTCAATGTAGAATTTGAAATTCCAACTAATAACCAATATGTTCTTGTATGAAAAGTATCATTCCTTTGCTGAGTTGATAAATCATAAAAATTTTTGGAAGTTATTAACTTATGCAGATTTAAATGAAATTTAAAGTAAACTGGGAAAATGAATTTCTAGTAGATTTTTTCTCACATCACAAGGTTTTTGAAGAAAATTGTTTTAAATGTTTTCTTAAATGTACAAAAATATTCTGGTAATTTTACTGTATTCGAAGTATATAGCTTTCAAATTGGGAGCCCATTCTTATAAGTTTGTTGTCACAAAACTAAATGCTTTAAAATAAATTCTAATTTTTTTGTCAAATTTAATGTAGTTGTAAACAATATTAAGGGTATTCAAAATGTTTATCAATAATAATCAATTAAGGTATTCAAAAGGTTTATCAATAATTATAAGAAAGAATTACCTCTAAACTTTGAATAAAATTCTTTTACACCATGATATGTTTAAAGATAGGTGTTTAAAATCATCGAGGTTTAAATTTCGTTTTACTCTCACTTTACAAATGAACAAATCTTACGATTTGTTCATTTATTTGAATTTATTTATGAGTTTCTTTCATGTTTTTGAACTAGAGTGACTCCATACAGCAAAAATAAATTATTAATCTAAGTCAACAAATTTATATTTGAATACTTTGGTAATAATTTTCACTAATGAATCAAATAATGATATTGGAACACAACTCTAATTTATCATTATTACCAAACATAAATCTAATTTATCACAATTGTATACTATTATTATATAAGTTATTTTTATATATATACGTTACTAAGGTAGTAAAATTCAAATTCATATAGTTACCTTTAAAATGTTCACACACAGCTTTATTATACATATCAATTATTGCATTCCTTAATTGTTCATGTAATGAAAACACTTGATTATTTGTTTGCTAGGATTTTCTTATCATCATAGATTTTAGAATAATTTTATCAAGATACGTTGTGATGGGCTATTTTGATAAAACCTTCTAGGTATATTGTAGAGTTCACAGACGCATATGACTAAAAATATCGGTGCATTGTTATAAACAATATGGAATACTCTTAGGAAGATCTAGTGAGAAAAGAAACATATTTTCAAGTAACTTGAAGATTAATGATCGTTTTGATAATAACGCGTAAATATTGATTCAAGCATTAATGATTTAATTTCTATTTAGAAAGCAAATAAATGGAGCTCTTTATGAGAAAGAAGTATTGGAAGAATCAATATTTAAACTAAATTATTTATAAATGATTTTATGAAAGCCTTTCTAAAGTTTTGTAATTAGAACTGACATCTAAAAAGTATTAATATTTTAAAAATTAAATAATGTGAGTTTCAACCATGCTGCGTTTTGTGCGATTGCACCTATGTCACCAGTTGGCACTTACGCCACCGCATGTAACGACTCCAGACCTGACTGAATGGATAAGTTAAATGATGGACTTTCTTCGCTACAACCGCAACTAATTTTCTACAATAAAATCCCTTATTATTGTGGGGATTTGAGAAGCGTAGCGTATGTATATTCTTATATGTAGTACGATGTTTGTATTCTGATATCTTTTTAGGACCACTTGAAGTAAGTTGTTGGAAAAAATCGTATCAAATCTTCTCTCATTAGCATTCAATACTTATATGAAATACCATAAACCAAAACATTGCCAAAAGTATCACCAATTCTACACCAAATAATTACAAATTGTACTTAAGTGCATATTTAATAGAGAATATTGCTTCGGAGATCATGTTGGTTGATAGTCAATAAAACTATCTCTTAAAAATCAAAAGATTTTTATTTCTAGCAAATTCAACAAGAAACAGAAAATTTCGGCCGAAGAAATCACAATTACACAGCTCCATTTCAGCTCTTTCAACAAGAAATAGTTCCCAATCCAGGAAGTCTCAAATATTTCAGACAGACAACAGCTTCTATTCACTAAACTAGCATTCAAAACTTATCGTCTTCACTCACTCAGGGTTTTTACTGCCCAGCATCTTCACTACCATTATTTTCCTTAATTCTTCCGTAACCGGTGGCGGTATTTAAACCCGACTTGATGTGAAAATCTATGAGTTTCGCTATGTTTCTGAAGGATTTTAGGCTATTTTGCTTAATATTGATTCTACAGCTTAGGTGATGGATATTATTGTTGCTGTTGTTACTTATTTCAGGTTGTCTAGCGACTGGAAATGTCCTCTACCACTGCTGAAAGGTGATTCCTCTCGTGTGTCCACTTAGATAGCGGGAAAAGGTAGTTTGATAAGATCTTGGTCTAAGATTGAAGGCCTCACCCAGACTTTTGTTGAAGTGCCATGGATGGTTGGGAGGTATTTCAAAAGTATCTATTTCGTACCATGTTGCCAAATGTCGACAGGTCGCCAAATCATTAGAATTACTGTTTTAACTTAGAATACGCCTAAATTTCACAAAATCTTAGTATTTTCGATCAGTCAGATATTTTAAGACACATACAAATATTTATAAATTTGCAACAACTTAAAAGAGTAGAATATACAATACAGAAAATTGTAGCACAGTTGACTTGGATAAAGATATTTTAAACTCATTATTTTGGCAAAAATGGAAAACTCAAAATAATAATAATAATAATAATAAAAATAAAGAATGCTAAAAATAAAGTTATATTAAATAGTTGTTAATTCTTTGCATCAACATTGAATGAATCTAAGTGAAATCAAAACAGCAACGATGGAAACTCTCAGCCAATTTATTTTGAACGCGTACTTCTTTATTAAAACTGAACTCTAGTACAAAAGAATGGAAATAGTTTATCAAAATAATAATTATGTAGTTGGTATTAAATTTTTATTGAAGGAGAAAACTTTGAAATTTGGCGTCGTTTTCTCATGATCAACGAAATTTTACAAAGTTCATTTGAAGAACGCATGCATACTATACAGTGGGAGAATTTTTACAGATTGAAGACCGTACTTGCGTGTAATAAAGGAAATAAGCCTGGAAAACATTAAATCTCGAGGGATATATGAATAGAAAGCAAAAATACTACATTCATCTCCTATTACTCAACATTGAATCCAAATCCACAAAGAAATATGGTGAATTTGTTTATAATAACTATTCAAGGAAATTTAAATTTATACTGCATTAACATCAAGAAAAAGTGCACAGGTGCCGTATAATCCCTGATTCCAAATTCTGAATATTTTTGGCGATCAAGAAATGGTACCAAGATGACGTATCGTAATGTGCGCGATGACGTAAATATCAGGGTTACCAAAATGGAATCTTCTGCATAATTCTTATAGGTCTTTATATGTATAACGTAATAAAAACGAAGTTGCCAGATACATAAGAAAATCCTCCAAAAAATCGCCAGTCTCAGAATTTAGTATCATGGATTATACGGACCTGTTCCAGAAAAGGTTTAGCTTTGAAGCCGTAATGATATCTAACTAGTGGTTTACGAACAAGTATTCTTTCATGAAAAAATTAGAATACATGCTCCATATTGTATCGAAAATGCAAACAACTATAGATTCAAACTATGTGGCTATCACTAAAACAAGAAAGAGTTATTAGTAGAAGATTGGTTTCTATATCAACACATGTTTTTGCTATTATTGACTTGTAGAAGTCTGCTACGGCTATAAAATTAACCAATAAGGTTACCGCTATAGCTTCAAGTAAATACTTTAACATGGCTTGAATTTTTCTAATTGATATAACTATAAAAGAGAGAAGCTTATCAACACTGTTGGATTGATAAAAAAAATCAAATTTTTGTTTTAAGAGGCTGCTGTTTTAATTTTTTAAATTTAAGTGTGAGGAAGAGTGAGTGTTAATTAGAATTAAAAAAATATTGCTGTAAGATAAAATAAATACACAATTCTAAAGAAATGTATCAATTTTCTAAAAGAAGAAATATGTATTTGCTTTACCAAAGCAATATTTATCCTTTGGAAAGAGACACTTTATTGCAAACATTCTTCTTCTGGCACTGAAATCAAACACTCTAGAAGAAATCAATTCTCAATCAGTTTCTGCACTTAAGGCGATTTAATTAATCTAACTCAAAATTCCATTCCTCAACTCTTTTTTATAAATTGGACTTTTTTATTCGTTGGAGAAGAATCTAAATTGAAATTCTTTGATCAAAACTTTTTTTTTCCACTCAGTCCAGGGCAAACGCATTATTTTCAACTCATTTAAACACGGCGTCATTCCTAAGCATCGAGTAACTGACAGCGCACTTCAAAATATATTGAAACATTTTTTTTTCTTTTGCTACTTCATCTTCAAATCCGTGTTGTGCTTCCTCAGTTTGCAATGAAGAAAAGAAGAAATAAAACAAGAAATGAAGAGGGGAAAAAAAAAGATTGGAGTCCCACCCTGCTTGTAAGTTTTCCAGCAGTGTTCTTCTCCTGCGTATCTCTTCTCTTTTGCTCTTTTTTGGTGCGGAAGCTGCGAGAAAAGAGCGCTTGTTGCGAATGAGGCTACCATGGAAACAGTGACGTCAGAGAGGGAGGATGAAGGGCCTCCCTAGGCAACGTACGCCTAGGATTCGCTTTGTGGACTATAGTAATTAATTCTCGTCTGCCTCGCCCCTCCACTCCGTGTTACCCGTAGTAAAGAATGTCGCAAGCACCCCGAGAGCTTGTAGTAAACATTCTCTACTGAACACCTTGTCAGTTATTATTGTAAAGATTATTGTTTGCTGTTTGTGTTCTTTGATATTTCCAAAATATTTTTAAGAATTTTGATTTTTAATATGGAAAAGAAAATTATGTAAATTTTACACTGTTTCCTTACTTTTTTCTATGTTAGATAGAACATACTTTAATTTTTTTCATGAATGGACAATTTTTCGTGTAAAATATCTCTTTAGAAATGATTTTATTCGGTCAGTGTATTACAGTTCTTAGTATTTTAACTATTTTTGTATCTTGATTTATTTTAAGTAGATATTTCTCTTAAGAAAAAATGTACCAAATATTATGCTTATGTAAATGGGATAAAAATAAGGTTATTTTTAAGAAATTTAAAATTAAGTGTGTTAAATATGATTAGAAATGAAAAACGCAATTAAAAATCCATAGCAAATAAAAAATAAAGAAGCAATTTAAGCGAATATAATGATAAACAATAGCGAAAATAGTGATAAAAATAGATAAATAGCTCACAATAAAAACTGTATACAGTAATTTTCTGTAATAAAATTTTTTTATCAAATTTGTTGCAACAAAAACTTGATACTTTATAAGACATGACTAAAGACCATTAGAAAAGAACCTGCAATGTATTTGCAGGTATTTGAATTTAAAAAACAATTTAGCAAAAAAAAAAAAAAAGGATTTTGTCATATTTACAAATGTATAGCCCTTCATTCTAACAAAATTGTCTCTTGCTTTACATATAACAAACTATAACTTAATTCACCCATTATAACAATTCAAAAAGGTTGTCTAATTTTTTGTTACACTATCAGAGGTAGATAAAGAAAATAAAAAATGTATCTTTATAAATTCATGAGAACAATTGAATACATAGAGTTCAAACTTAACTGAAATTTATTATTCAAAGAAATATGTTATAAAACTTTCTATTACACAAAGTAATGACCAAGAAGATTAATGTAATATATTTTTTTTTCTAAATTCTAGACATCCTCTCCTAAATAATTTCCACATATGCATCATAAACTTAAAATTTAATGTGAAACATACTGAATTACAGAAATAAAAAGTTTAATTGTATACATCAATATATCAACACAACATCCTGGGTTCAAATCCCGGTTCAGGCATGGATGTACTTTCTCTCTCTATCCTGTCTCTGTCTTATCCTTGTGTGTGTGAATGAAGTATGAATGATGCCTACCCTATAAACGGGTCCCTATGGCATTTGTGAGGGTGCGATGGTAGCCCACCCTTTGTGGTGCACCCGGGGCAAAACCTCGGCGTCTAAGAGGTCACTGTGTCTGGCTGGTTCTTTGGTATCAGGGAACAATTGATTAATAGACTCTGTTGCAATTGTAACTGTCTACAATCTACCATTGAAAAAAAATTATTAGTCTCCATTTGGTATCTTCAACGTATTATTCTCCATCGCTTTCTTCCTTATATTTCAACGCTTATCCTTTCCGAACTTAGCTACCCGGCTATGCACTTGGCAGTACAACCGGCACATTAGTGTTTAATTATTATTCTCCACCTAATATTTAATTTTATAAAATTGATTTTTTGAATAACTTTATAAATATATTATTATTCTCCATTTGATATTTTTAATGTATTATTCTCCATGTAGTATCTGATCATTATTCTCCATCTAATATTTCATTATTAACTTTATAAAAATTTACTATTATTTATATTGTAATAATTCTATTTTAGCTGCTTTTGCGCTGAATGTATCGCTAAATATAAGGGTATATCTATTCCTGTACTTTTCAATTTTATATCGATTGATGAATATTTTTTAAGATTTGTAATTCTTCCTTATTTTTAAACAATTTGAATAATATAATTTTCAATATTCCCATAATTTAATAAAGCTTGAATATTCCTTTTAAATTTTTTCCTACACTTTTCTTTAAATATTGAATAAAATAATGTTCATCTTTCAACACCTTCCCAAAACAAAGTCTCATTATTTTTAACCAGTGTGGCCACTAATGGTGTTTTTTGTTTTGAAGCCATTTTGTGATCAATAATTATTAATAAAAAGGGTGTGTATCAAAGGAAAATGTTTAAAATTAGACTTCACGTTTTTCATAAAAATGCATTAAACATTGAAACTTAAGGAATTAGTAAATCCCAAGGGTGAAATAAAAACCAAGGACAACTAAATATAAACCAAACGTCGACATGAAAAAGAGCAATTGTATGTTTCTAAGTGAGGCGGGTCTGAAATTTGAATACATTATCCTTTTCTTTAAAGAAGTTTTTGAATCTGGAAAATTACCAAAGAAGAAAAAAATCTAACTCAATTTCTTAGATTAATACTGTTTATTTATTAATAATATTGCTGCTTGTGTGATTTATTTTGAATTAAAATCTTATATAATTCTCACATATAGACAAGTTTTATAATATAAAATCACAAGAACAACTAGACAGATTTAAATTAAAATATTTTTATTTAAAACGAAAAATATCAATAATCATTTTAAATTTGGAAGTAGAGTTGGAAGAGATGATATCGGTATATTTGAACTGAATTCTCTTATAGGCGTGTAAGGGATCTATACAATGATAATATATTTAAGCCTCAATTTTTTCATAATTTTTTAATGTAGACAAAAAATTTCTCAATATTGATAGAAGATAATGTTTCTGTTCCAGTCTTAGCCAAAAAAGTAGACCTATTGTTAAAAATTATACACACAAAGCCAATCGGATTTAGTATTTTTTCATTCAAATGAAATTAAAAGAAGGGTTTTTCAAGGGCTAAATTCATCGTTTGGTTGTTGTTCAAAACAGAAAACCCTAGCTTCAAATGCATTTTATGGAATGTTTGTCAATTAATTGCTAACAGTTTATTCTAATATTTAAAATAATCACAAAAACAATGTTATGTTTCTGACAAAAGCTGATTTTCTTGACTTTATTTTGGTAGAGATTGTTTTTGCGTCGAAGACCGGTGGCTTAGTGGTAGCGTTTCATGCTCCCAAGGCACAGGTCCGAGGTTCGATCCTCGGTTTGGGCAAGGTTGACTCAGACTTTCATCCCTTTAGTGGATCGATAAACTGAGTACCAAGCATGCTTAGGAACTAAACAGTGGCAGTTTCGCGTTACGATGTCCACCTAATTGAGACATATTTTTCGCTTCTCAGGGCATTTTGGTCAGGAAAACAGAGATGGGAGCTGTAGGATTTGGGACACGTGAGCTGTTGTGTGAGAGAGAGAGAGAGAGAGGTTGTTGCGTCATTAACTGAAAATCATTTTGATTTAAGAGCAAATATTTGTGAGAAAGACATGCAGTGTTCTTACTGTTTATTATCATTTATAACTGAATATATTGCTTTCACACAAAAGATTAATTAACTTCTATCTTTCCTTTACATGGCAAATGATGATATCCTGCAGAAGAATTCTTATCATAAATATAGTTATATCTGTAATATGTTAAAAATATTTAAATCTTATTTTCCAAGACATTTTATGAAAAGATGCAAAAAGGGGTTATTTATTTTGAAAATTATTTAACATGCTTTTTGTTTTTAGATATTGAAAAGTTAAGAAATATATTTACATTTTATGAGTACATATAAAATTGAATATTGTCTATTTAATGTTTTTTAAGGAAGCTCCCTTGTTAAGTTAATAAATATTGTAATTCAAAAAGTTAAAATAAAAATTGTAATAAAATGTTTCCAATGCTTTGAAATATTTTTATTGGATATTTTCAATTGTTTTATATATAAACTGAATAAATATTTTCTAAGAAATAAAGCTATCAAAATAATAATGTTAAAATCGTTTAAAAATGCAAACTTAAGTTTACAATCCTCTAAATACAATATTAAAAGCTATTCCTATTGAAATTGTTCTGCATAAAGTTAAGAAAGTACAACCAGTTCTTTGAAAAGAATTTGTAAATCGAACAAGAGAGGAGAAAATAATTTTTTTTTGCTCAACAACTGGCTGGTTAAAAAAAAAAACACAAATCAGCTATACAACTATAGTTGAAAAGCTATTGAAATTAGATATCATACACCCACACAAATCCAGACACTAAATCTAAAATTAAGATTAAAATTAGTGTATAGAAATTAGGATTATAGAGAATTTTTTTGATTAAATAGGCAGAAATCTAAACTGCAATCCTTTACATTGATTTTCTTTAATAATTAAAAAATTCTATTACTATTACTATTACTATCTTTTCAATCTCATGATTATGCTAATAAAATAAAAAATGTTGAAATAACCCAAGCATATATATATTATTTCAGAAGCTGCAGAAGACTCCAATTTTGGAGACCATTCAGAATTCTTAATTTAGTATACTTTTAAAAATTTGAAAATGAATGAATTTAACGACAGAAATTGAATAAACTTAATTTTCTTGTATTCACTTATTAATAAAATAGTTAAATTGAAACACTACAATAACAGAATTTACTTAACATTCCAAAAGAAAACATATTAACTGCTTTAAGAAAAAATAATAGTAATAAATATGGGTCAGATTTTGAAACTGAAAAATCGGAGCAATTAGAGAATTTGTTATAAAAGGGATATAACTCTAAAAACAGTATATATATATATATATGCAACACTATTTTTAACACGAACTTTTATTAATTAACTAATAGAATACTTTTATATTAAATGAAAAACATAATATGACTAACATTGACGTGGAGTTTTAAATCATTTTTAAACTTGCAACACTGTGTGATCGCTGGCAAATTTATTCTATTTTGACCGGAAGTTTTTTTTCCAACGGCGGGCACTCGGGTGACGAACTCTATGCCTCAACAAGGCCAGAAACTGCTACTCATTTGTCGTTACCCAGCGGGCACCTGTGAACCAAGTCACGGAGGGGAGTAACGTTGCCTGCCACAAATCCATTTATAGGGTGGGTCACCACATTCATACACCATCACAGAAGAAAGAACAGAGAAAGAAAGTAACATCCATGTCGGAATCGGGATTCGAAACCGAGACTCACACCTCAGGAGTCAGGAACGCTAACCACTCAGCCATCGATCGGCAAAACAATACATATATGCAATATCATTTTTATCATGAACTTTAATTAATTAAATAATAAAGTACCTTTATATTAAATGAGAACCCCAATATTACCTATCGTAACGTGGCGTTTTAATCATTTTTAAACTTGCAACACTGATCGCTAGCAAATTTATAATATTTTGACCGGAAATAATTTGTAACAATAAGATAAAAATCGAATTTTACTGTAGTGTAGTTAAATAAATTATTTTTAAAACCTTTATCATTTATAAATTACATATTTGAAAAAAAATTAAATTACTTGTATGTTGCAGTAATATTTGACGAATTTCAGGAAACAAAATATTGATATTACATTCAAACTTAAAGGATAAGAAACATATCTTGATGTGTAATGTCGAGATATTATGTTAGAGTATATACTTTGTATTTATGCCATCATGATAAAAAATTAATAGCACTAGGAAAATAAATAGATAAATAGAAGAATATTAAGAAAATGAGAGAATACTATTTTTATAAGTTCTGAACTATATCTGTTTCGATTTTCTTAAGAATTTTTATTCTTTAAAACTAATAAATATTATTATAACTGTTTTTTCAAGATCATTATTTGAACCATATTCAAATAGTAAGTAAGAATCTTAGATTTAAGTAAATTCTAACGATTTATTCAAAATTTAAATATTTGCTATAATATTTTTTAATTTCTTTTTCGTTTTTCATAGTTTTCATAAATAAAATACAAATGAAGAAATGATAGTTCTTAAGAATGGAATATATTTAAATTTATGTATAAGCTGGAGCTGTCTTTTGTCAACTATATTGTACTCCTAAATAATACTTATATTATTTTGATAAATTTTTATATTCCTAAATAGAGAAATTGTTTTGAATAATCACATAATATCGCTTTTCATAATTTCCACGCGTTTGCCTTCCCTATTATATATATATATATATATGTGTGTGTGTATATGTATATATATATATATATATATATATATATATATATATATATATATATATATATATATATATATATATATATATATATATATATATATATATATATATATATATATATATATATATATATATATATATATATATATATATATATATATATATATATATCATTAATCAATTTTAAATTGTGTATCATTAAAATATCATTGTAATATTACAAATTATTATTTATAAATATCGCATTATATTCACAATGTTTGTAGTATTATGCAAATAATTCAAAATATTCTGTTACCTCTTGAATTTTCGCAATGCGATAATTAACACTTTAATAACATTTACAACTGTGTTTTGTAAGCACAACTTTGTTTTTAAGATACAATTTGCCCAGTTGTCAGTGACAAAAGTTTCTATATATTTTTACATTTGGTATTATATAGAATTAATAGGAGTAAAACAATTTATAACTTTATTTTCTATTTTTCTTTTTATTTTTTACAATTTTTATTATTTATATTCTAATTATAGCTTACATAAAATTTTAATTGCACAGCAATCTAACTATATATAGACACATTAAAAATAATAAGAAAATTGCTTGTTTATTGTTTATAAAAATTGTGACCCATCTTATAAAATAAGTAATGTTTCCTAAAATAAATCAGCTTAGGGAGGCATTATTTAAATTAAATTTGTTTCCTACAAGCTACTGGGTATCGAATAATCGTGACACAAGCCATAAGCACACATATTCAATCCCACGCAGATTATTGAGTTAAAGTTAATGGCTTATGTTTTTTACAACAAAAATTGATGGAAAGAGATTTATTCCGTAGTTATTTTCGTGGAAAGTTTCACTTAAGCCTCATAATGGATTGTCACCGAAGGCATTGCAGTTTATCACTGTAGAAGAGCTAAGATAGAAGAATATTGCGAAAATGTATGTCTTAAGGCAAACTACCCGCATTTAGCAACCGAGGGTTTATTTCTTGGGAAATTAGCTGGGACAAAAGCTTCCATTTTATTTTTAGTTTTTTACATAAGAATTTCAAATTTATACGCTTGAGGGCTTCGTTCTTGTTTAGTGTTAGCGCAAGCTCACGTGGATCACAATAATGAGAAGTTAAATTTTAAAAATATTCATTTCGTGACATAAATGTTGAAATGTGTTGTTTTTAATACATATGGTAACACATAGAGATTTTTTTTATATCGAACTACCTCACGATAAAAATTTTAATTATTATACAGTAACAAGGTGAGAGATTTTCTCCATTCAAGAAATTTTATATTAACTACACACACACACACACACACACGCACACACACACACACACATACACATGCACACACATACACACGCACACTCATACACACGCACTTTAAGATGTACACATCTTAAAGTGTGTGTGTGTGTGTGTTACTTATTACTTAAGTTCACATAAGTTCTTGGTAATGTAAAAATAAAATAATTCTTATAAAAAAACTAATTACTGGTGTTAGCATAAATTACTTAATTATAAGCTTATGAGAATTAATTTTCTTAAACATTTGACTTGTAATAATCAGTCGTCGATCTCATGATTAGAAATTAATGAGGTCAAATCCGATCAGTTCCATCGTATCCAATATGTCTTTATGTCTTTTCACAAAAAACGTAGGAGGGTCATTTAAATAGGTTATAGTCGCAATGTCTTCTATAATTCTTGCTTCTAGATGTTGAAAAACTAACAAATTTTGGGCACATACCCTGGGTACACAACCGGTCATAAGCTGCACTAATTCCTCTCTTTTTGTATTGAAAGGTGAAAAATAGAAAAAAATAATTGTTTAAAACTAAATTTTATTGTAACCTTATTAGAATTTTGATGTTATTTTTAACTCAAAATATTTATATGTGTATAAATATTTATAAACATTTATTTATTTTTAAATACTTTTAAAATTAAAAAAACGTTTTATTACTTATACTATGCGCATACATGTTAAAAACATAGTTATTGGTCATAATGACGAATTACAGTTCCGTAAAATTTTAATTACATTAGTTAAAATTTTTATTAATTATATATTCTACAAATGATTTCAAGATATGAAGTATATTTTATCTCACAAATTTTATAATAAATTTTACTTTAAAACTATATAGTAGAAATAGAGAAATAGAATACGAATTTTACATTGGAATCTAAGAGTAATTGATGCGAAATGTTAAGAATAGAGGATGTCTTGTAGTAGGATCCATAAGTGGTTCTAAACCAAGCCTAAAGTGCTCTTGAGGAGAAATATGGGCACTTCGAAAATGTGTTTTGGTTTGAGCGCTCGGTCATCTGGGCAGTTAACATATGGCGTGTAGGATCTGCTTTCATCAGGATGAATCATCAATGCCCTTAAAGTGATGTTCATTAATATAACATTTGAAAGATGTTATGATACTCGGGACGTCGAAGTGGCTTCTTAAAAAAGAGAGGAGCTTAAATCTGGCTATTGCGTTTGCATCAGTCAAAGTGACTGTTTTACTAGGTTAACAATCATTTCTCTCTTTCTCTTGCTGGCTTCTTTGGCTAAAGAATGAGCACACTCATTTTCTTCGATATTTACTTGAGCAAATATACATGGCACCACTCAGGATTTTCCTTTGTAATGCAACTGCTCTAGTAGAAAATTCATTGATGAAGTGATGCTAGTCTCTGTGTTAGTGATGGCCTTTAAAGCTTATTTAGAGTCAAAAAGGATTATTAATCCTTCAGTAGTATCTATAATTAGTGAAGGTAAAAAAAAGTTTGAGGTAAAAAGTGGAAGCTTAGAAAGAGAGTGAGGACTTTTTTAATTGTCAGATCACTGATGAAGTTAGAAGATTTACTTTAGGAGACTACAAATCTTATCAACTGCTTTAAATATTTAAAAAAAAACAAATATATTTGCATTAAGGTACCCGTACACGTCGTAAACGTCAATTTCGATCAAAAATAATAAATTTGTTTTATTCTTTCGTTAAATTAGCCTTCCAAAACAGGTTTGTTTTTGTTCCTACGTTAATTAGATTCCGAGACTTGAAGGATTTCGTAAAGATTAAGAAACCAGAAGTCGTCATTTGAAGCACCGGAAGTGGGCGTTTAAAGGGCCAGAATGATGTTAAAAATTAGTTTAAACAGTATTTAATTTTCAAATATAAATTTAGTAAGCTTTTAAAAGATATACATAAAATTATTACTTTTCCGGAAATCAATCAGCAAATCAAATAAAAACTTAATCAGCAAATATGAGAATTTCTTATAAAGACAATATACTTTAATCTTTGAATGCGATTTTCTCAGAACTGGTTTTTGCTCAGAATTTGCACGCTTCAAAAAAAAAATAATTCAAAATATTTTCATAATATCACTATGAAATTTGATGAGCTTAATCTGTATATTGTTTTCTAAAGAATGTATTAATAGAATTTTAACCACTTGAATATTTCCAAATTACGACCCGTTATTCAAATAATGGCATAGAAAAAAAAATTGGCTAAAATCTCAGTATAAATATTTAACTGGCCCTAATTTTTATTAATCAAATTTTAATCAAAAACTTAAATTTTAGTAATCAAAAGTTTGAAATTTCAGTACATGATCCAAATAACAACATATAGATTATTTAGTATTAATTTTTTTCAAAAATCTTTAATACTTTTTAATGTAGTATTTTTTAAGATTTTTTTTTTTTAAAAAATGCTTAAAATTGTATACATATTTAACATTTTTGTAAAATAATATTGACATATATCAAATATTAGAAGCTCAATATTAATGTTTTTCTAAAATTAAATAAGAAAAAATGGTTACAATGTATATATGCAGTGTATTTCAAAAAAATTACACCGAACGTATTCTTAACATTAAAAAATTAAATCAGTTAGATTCATCACAGGATATTAAAAATTGTTTTATTTGAAAAATTTTAACTTATTTTTGAATGTCGAATGAACGAAAGCTGATATATATGACTATTAAATAATATAAATAAAGTCTTATTACAGTTTTTATAAATATAGATTTTTAAGTACTGACTCTATAAAAACTAGAAAGACAATCATAATGAAGTTTCTCGAATAAATTTTAATATATGTTGTTAGAGAGTTAAGGAAATGAAAAAAAGGAAAAGTGATGAAAGTTGCCGTCAAAGTATCTCTTAGAGACAATTTTCATGACACGAAGGATAAATGAAGCCATTAAACCTAGAAATTTCACTTCAAAAAAAAAATTATTCTTCGCCTGAAACATGATTTGTTCGAGATTGCCCCTGGCAGTAAATTAAAGTTTCGGGACTTCCTATTTAAAAGGCCTGACTTCGAAGATTTTTTCACAGAGAATTTTTAAGTTTTATAAATTCCATAGATGATTTTTCCAAGAAAAATTTATTACTTGAAAACAAGATTAAAATAAGTTTAACTAGGCAGATAAATTTTAAAGTATTCTGCCGGGAAATTTGCTTAAGACTTTAATATAAGAATGCATTAAATAGAAGAAGTGTTTCAATGTAACACTTCATAAAGTGTTCTATTAATATTTTTAGTAATATTTTTTGAATTTTATTAATATCTCTTGTCAGTAAATATTCAGCTAGAATATTCATATATGTATGGGCCTTTAAATGTCTTATAGAATCATTGAGAAATTCAAAATAGTCAAATTGTATGTCGATATATCACACATCGTTGTCTGGAATAAATTAATTTATTTGTCGCATTTATTTTTACCTTAAACAACACATGAAAACAACTTTCACTCTACCATGATTTAGACAGATAATCGAAATTAAATCGGTAAGTTAACAGTATAACGAATACTTCTTATTAGTGCATTATTTGCTTATAACCGTTGTAAATTTTTTTTCCTTTTATCCATTCATATTTATATTTATTCAAAAAAGTAAAACTTTTTTGTAATCAAAAGTTTTAATTTAATGTTTCAAACACAAAAAGAGTAAAACATTAAATTAAAACTTTCTTTCAAGTTAAAACAATCTTTCTGAAGAACTGAAATTATCTGAAAAATGTATAGAATTAAGAAAAATTTCTCTTCCTTAGATTTGATATTTCTACACATATATTTTTTGAGCTAATATAAATTAATATACATGTTGAAAAATCAAATTACAATATACACTTTTCATGGAAATGTTAGAGTAATGTGAATATCTTTAATAAATCATAGTATTATACTAATCTTTCGATGTGACGTAATATTTTATTTTACATTGTTTATGCATTATATATCACATATTAAAATATGTAATACATAATGTAAAATATATACCTCTTGATCATGACTTAACATATACTAAATATGATTATGATCTAATATATACTAATGATTATAAATTAATGTATACTTAATGCTTATAACTTAATATATACCTAATGATGTGTGATGTAATGACCTTTAGATTAGACATATATTTAAACCGTAATGAAATGATTATGTTGTCATAGATTTATTATGTCATAGATATAGATGTCATTATGTAAGTTTTATTCCCCAGAAATGGTATATCTAAAATAGAAGGCTATCAATGAAAAGAAATTGATTGTTATCTTTAAAATTAACGAAGCATAATTTACTAAGTTACATAAATTTTTACTCAGTTGAATAAAATTTTATTTTGGATATAATAAAAACCCGGAAGAGCTTCAATAATTTATTTTAAGTATAACCGGTTCTTAATCTTCAAGGGATTCATATTAGTTTTTTTAGATTAAATATAAATTTAGTTATAGTAAAAATTAGAATATTAATTTTCTTTTTTTATCAGTTTGTTATGCTGTTGAAGATATTTTTTTTCTGAATGTCCAGCTACCTTCAGAATTTAATCAGATTCAGCGATACAAGGGACGTAGGTGTTGGCAATTTTTATAGGGGGTACGCCATCTTTGTCTCCAAAGTGAAAGGGTACAGAAACACACACAGAGAAAGGATCATTCACTCTCAAGCCAGAATTCGAACTCGGGACCTTTTACTTTGAAGTTCGGGACGCTACCCACTCCACCATCGGGCGGTATCATTAAAAAATAATGTGTTTTTTAAACAGATAATGCCAAAAATTTTGTACAAAATATTTTCTCAAAGATTTAACCGGCTGTATGTTGATTAGTTTGGTATTGTTACTTGTTCTTCAACAACATGTAAAATGGTAAAGGAACCACAGAGCGTATTACTAATAATAGGCTCACCATGGACTATTAGTAGAACGGTTCTCTTCGGAGCATTAAGTTCTGCATTCTATCCTAGGTCCTGTTGAATAATGAAATATGGAAGACGAGCTTTTGCCTTCTACATGGACGTCAATACAGGTGGGTGCTTGGGAGTTTTTCTTGTATTCTCCGTTACAACATGTGAACTCATCCCATTATGTGTGAAAAATCTTCTCAAAAAACAAATGACGCGGTGGATGCTAAAATCCGTAACAACGACCTTCTGCTGTTAGCTGCCCACATCGCGGAATCAGAGTAATAACAACAGTTTTTATCACCAGTGTGTGTAAAAGGACTCCACCTACAGGTTATCTTCAACAACCTACAGTATTTTAGGTTTGTTGCTTAAATAATCACTAAAAGTATCGATCAGTTCCATAAAACGTTTCAAGCAGTTCTCCTTAGAGAGTCATCTCACTTCAGTGTGAAGTAAAAGTCTCACATGCTCTGCATTTTGCTCTTCACAAAACACAGCTTGAAGAGACGCTCTCATTTGGTATTAGCTTTAATAGCATTGATACACTTTATTGCTAAATATAGCATTTCATGAAGAATAGGCGAGCTGTTATTCAGCTACCAAGTTTTCGCTATGAATAACACAATGATCAAGAATCATTTCTGGATTCTCAACTTTTATCCATTTTTCTTGCCCATCATATCAGGAGAACTATCTGCAGCACAAGATGTTATATTTTTCATTGGTATATTATTGATATTTAAGTAGCTTATTTTAGACGTTTTTGGAGATAGTGGTGCCTTCTAATCTTTTACAAGACAACATTCCTTCTCTCTTTCTCAATATATCTTACGTAAGTCATCAATACTGCCTCAATGTCTATCAAATTTAATTTATCCATTTCCACTTAGAATCTTCTTGTTTCCAGCTTTGCAACAAGTTGCTTTTTAATATCTTCACTCAGTTCGTCAATTTTTCTGCTAACAGTATAGTTACTGAACAGGATAGCTTTTACATCTTTGTCCTCTTTTTCAAGAACCATTTTAAGAAATGCTGATATTGACGGTTTTATTCAATTCTCTCCTATAGTATGATTTTTTTTCGGATTTAGAGATGTGTAAAGAAATTTGACAATTATCCTCCAGAATACTTTTATGAGTTGAAGTGTGAGCAGTAAATAGAGACTTTACTGTTGTTTTCTTTTAAAAAATTTGAAAGTAATTCAAATTTGAATTAGCATGAGTATTGAGTTTCGCCTTTAAGTAATGCATCTCAAGACGATCTCCTATCATTAATTCGTTGGTGAAGCATTGCTGACATAAAAAAAATAAATAAATAAAAAAAAACACAAAGGAAGCCGCACATCGAGGACAGGAGGTATGAACTCAAACTTCAAATATTCCTCCGAATATTGGTGAGTTTTTTCCTCCTTGCACCATTCATTTTATCATAGGGTGAAATAAATGTAAGTAAGAACAATTAAAAATGAAAACCAAAGAATGTGTTAAAATGAATTCAATGTGACATAGAGTAAAGATACATTAAAAAATGCTTATTTATTTAAATATACATGACACATTTACTACACCACCAAATAACATATCTTTTTTCCATTTGACAAAATTTTCAGGAAAGCTTCTAAAATAAATAAAAGTAAAATAAAATACCAATTATATTTGTACTTAAATTTTAGAGATTTACAACAGTTCTTATGGACGTATCTTTCAAATTAGGAGGAACTGAATGCTGTGAAACACAACAGAAGTTGCGATGAGCTATTCAGATGCAAAAAACTGCATTGTTTAGTGAGATATTAAAGAGTCCGGGGGTTCATATGGTCTGCGCAGAAAGGTTAACTTGAAGACTCCAACAACACAGTTGATGTTTTGGTTTCGTCACAAACGAATTTATAATATTTATTGATTGCAATTATTTAAGAATTTACTTTTTTTGAATTTTGACACCGAAATCTATTATTGCATTTAAATGGCCCGGAGCAAAAAGGTTAAACTCATGTCGAGTTAATTTTCGAATCATCCCCCTTAACAATCAAATTGCCCCCCCCCAGTAGGGTAAGGACCCCACGTTGGGAAACATTGATCTAATTGATAAAAACAAAGCGAAAGTCATTCTTGTGTTCACCAACAATGCTATCTGTTCGATTTATGAAAAATTATTCTTCGGTTTACAACTGTGGAGAAATAGTAAAAAAACATTTGGTTCCTCATGTTACATAAATGTTAAATAAAATTGAATTTTATATCTGTATAAATTTTGTTCGCGAAAATCTTTAAACTTATAGCTGGTTTAATTTTATGTTGTAAATAGATAATTTAAAATTAACCTAAAATATATAAATTTCAAATTTTGCATTTATTAATAAATGTGAGTGCTATTATCCATATATTTCAATATTTTTATGTATTTTAATAGTTGAAATCTGAAACAGAATTCAATAGCAATTACAATTATTAACTGACTAAATCATATGAGGGTTCAATATATTAAAAATTTAAATAATTTAGTATTATAATGGTAAATTTTTCTTGTATAATATAAATTTAACTAAAATGCATCTGAATATCTAAATAGAAAGTTACAGTCTTGTGTCGAACTTAAAAATATTTTTGTTCCCAGTTAGTTCAAAATTCTGAGGTAATTAATTACATATGATTGCATAAATTTAAAACAGGTATTGGTAGCTTTAAATTAGTTTACTCGTTTAAATTAGTACTTTCTAAATAATTACTAGTTTTAATATAGTGGGAGTAAGTGTAATCAAACAATTGTTACTAAGTTTTAAATTTTTTTCTGAAATATGTATATTTTAAAATGTAATTATACATACTACAAGACATAATTTAGAAACATTAATTAGGAAAGACAGTTAGATTCCTTAAATGTAAAAAAAAAGAATGTATAAATATTGCAAATATTTTTCGAAAATATTTAGCTATAATCGTGTAGAAAATTTCAATGTTATGTAAGTAAATTGAAAATGTCATATGATGCATTAGTTATTACCATGATTAATGAAAGAAATATTGATAAGTTGATTTGACTTATTATTTTTATTAATTCAAACTAGATTTAGGTGAATAAGTATTTCAATTTAATATGCTATGATTTTTATGACTAAGAAAAATTACAAAAAATTCAACTAATTTCGATTCAATTTGGCACCACAATTAATAAAAAGCTTTGTGCAATCCTTTAATTTTACTATTTTAACTTAAAGAATTAAAAAAATAAGATCACTTATTTTTTGTTTAATAAGAATTTATGAATTTTTTTTTATTATTTATAATATCAATAAAATCACAAAAAATCTATTTTATCTGAAAGGCTTTTTTTTTATTCCAATGCATATTTCACATGGGAAAAATAAAAATAAATTTCTTTAAAAATTTTCCTTTAAATATTCTTATTCCAAATCAAAAAGTAATTAATCTCCGGAGTAAAATAAAAAAAAAATGAAGACCCATGAAGCAGCGATCTTTAGTATTTGCGATGAAAGTATTTAAAAATCTCAGGCAAATAGGATGCCATTGATTTGTGGGGAATGGAGAATAATTCCTGAATAATTTCTCCATTAGTTCCCGCCTCTGGAAGCTCCAGGAAATCGTTAAGGGTCTTCAAAGGACGTTGAGATTCGGCGAAGAGATTACGACGCGGCTTCTCAAGAGGATAATTCAAGAATTTCGGGGGTGAACATGGGAATAATTGAGATAAAGTAGCGTGTGGTCCATCCATTGATATTTATAACTTGTAGGCGGGAAATTGGATTGTACTCTAATATAATTACTTTCGATCTCTGAGATTGAAAGAAAGAAATATTTTGTAGATTATTGATAATGATTTACGAGACGATTGGAATAATTTATGGATATATAATTTCCAAAGATTTTGGCGCGAAATTTTTGCTGAGATGATTTCTTTGAAGTACCCGATTATAGGGCTTATATTGAATATTGGTTATAAGAACTAATACTTTTTAAAATTATGACTTTCTTTGATAAATATAATGTATGTCTAATAAATATATTAAGTGGTTGGATCCTAGCTGAGTCCACATGTTTGGCGCGAATGATTTTGGTTGGCGATTATTGCGGTTTGAGCCAATCTCAGTAACCCTATTTTGATACTTATATAAGAAATAGTTTTATTGACAAAATGAGTTTCGACACTAATCTTAGATATTTGATTCTGAACGTCACCATGTTTGCTGACGCTCAAAGAATGTGATTTGAAAGCAGATACAAACTCATCGACGAGTGACATTTACGACGCCGTCTCAATATGATGTCACGTGGATAAAACGTCATCTGACGTCATGGGTATTTTAAACCAATGATAATCGCAATAAAGTGACATACTCAGGATCTCAACTGTAACTTAAGAAACAACCACATTAGAGATAATAAAAAAAAGCAAATTTTTTTAAAAAAATGACGAAACAGTATTTATGAAAATATTAACTAAATATAATAAAAAATGTTAGGTTTCAAAAGAAATAGATATCTACAACACTTTGGTATCGTATTCAGCACTTGAAATATCACAATTTTAATTAGCGTCATTTTTGGCTTGTAAATGCCGAAGAAAAGTGTTTATCCACGGAAATTTTAAAGGTGTCATAAAAATTATAACATCAACAAACCATGTATGAGGTTTTGAACCAAAGCACATTTTTCTTAATTCAGTTTCGATTGCAAAGCGGCGAGAATTCAGTTTTCAGAAGGATGTTTAATTTAAAACAGATTTAATTTTAAACTGATTTAAAAATTTCAGTGTCATCAGGATATTAAAGCTGTAAAATTTATATCAATAGAAAGTTTTAGGGAGTTTATCTCGTTTTTTCCCCTAATATATTTATCGGTGGTCTTCTCATTACTATTTAATCTATCTTCTGATAGAAGTTAATTTTCTTAAGACTGGAAATCAATAATATCTACTAGTATATGAATGTCACAGACATCGTAATCCTTATTATCGAGGAAATTCAAATCAATAAGAATTGTACTGGAACAAATCAAATTTATCAGTCAGAAAGGCAATTGTTGCTTTATTTCCTTCGCTCTTATTATCACGTTTTCCTTAATGAGGCTGCTTTTTCCATCATTCTGTGCAAGCTGCGTAACATTTTTTTTATGTATGAGCTTATTATTCTGGTTATGTTCGCGGTGGAAGTACTTTGTAGCGTGGAATTTTCAGGAAATATTTCAATTTAATATCCATGGTATTTCAAATTATACTCGTTTTAGTGCACAAAATTTAAGTTTACCATTTGAAATTAAATACAGAGATTTTAAAATAGAATTATTCGTGTTTAAGTTTTTCAGAATTTTTTATTTTAATTTAGACTTTTTTTTCTTAAGGATTTTATTATAAAATGTTTAATTAAATTTGATGCAATTTCCTAAATATTGCATTCAATGTCAAATTTTGAATTCACGTTTATTCTCTAAAATTAAATTTGTGAAAATTGTGATTATTTAATATATTAAGAGTTTTAATATTCTGAATTATATTTTTGATTGATATATTCTTGTTTAATTATAAAAGACTCTGATGGGTATTTGTTCTCCTAAATATTTAGTTTTCTACTGAATTCGAGAAAACATTAATTTTGTTTGGCGTTCAAAGGTAATTTTTTTGCACACAAAGCCTGTAATTAGACAAAAATTTCATTTTAATGTGGGTTCTAAGTCCCCACAGACTGTCAAATCAGAAGTGGGAATCGAACCCAGGAATGTTGGATTGAAGGGCCCTGCTATTTCAGATGTTTTTTATTGGGAATTACATTTATAATGTACTTATATTAGAAAATGATTAGTACATTATAACATATTTAAATATATTTCAATTATATAAAAAAGGAATTTACTTTGAACTAAAATAAATAAAAACAACATTATTTATTGAACATTTATATTTCTTGAATAAAAAATTTTAATTATTTTTAAAAACAAGCTTCTAAAAATCAAATCTATAGAGTTATGTTACTTTTTTCACGAAACATATTTCTTACTATCACATTTTTTAAATTTAACGAAGGCTAAATTTGGTGTTACATTTTGTTACTGGGGATACAAAGAACATTTTGTTTGTTAGATACTAGAAAAACTGATTAATTCGATTTTGTCACTGGCACTCATATTAGAAATGCAAATTTTCTGTAGGTTTTTATCTAATATATGGACACGAAGTGTCTGTTGGCCAGTAGAAGCTCCTGTATCGGTGGGTACATATCTCCGACCTAATCTTAATAAATTATAATAAAAAGTTTTAGTAATAATAATTATAATATAACGTATAACTGTATTAAAATTTAATTAAACACAATATTATAAAGACATATATAATTGATAAATTACAAATAATTAAAATTAAAAGTGAGGGAGTTCTCGAGTAACGATAGTTTCATATATGGTATGACCATCATGCACCCGCAGGGCACCCTATTTATAAGTTTATTTCCAACGAAAAGAGGGATTTAAATAAGGGGAATAATGCATTTGGCAGACATTGCCTAGCTATTTCATAAAAATTCGATGTCTCTTGATTAATAAAGTACGAAATATTTTTCAAAACGAAGAGTTAATGAGTAGGAAAACTCATGGTTATAATAGCGAAAAAGGGTGAAGTCCCAGAGGGAAGATTCAGATACATGGCTACTAATCAAAGATGTTCAATAATTGCAGCAATTATTTGATTGAATGTGAGTCCAATTCTCTATTGAAATATATACACTCATGTCCATAAATTAAGGATAATTTAGAATCACACAGAAGTTGATCTCTAAAATAAAAGTTTCACATGTAGAATGTTGAAGAAACACACATTTTGAAGAATAATATGCAAATTACAAGAAACCACCAGATGGCACCAATAGTACGTCACAATGACGAGAGTGTAAGACTCTCGTCATTGTAAGAGAGAGGTAAATAAGAAATGGTTGCAAAAAAGTAAAATTTGCTCACAAGCGCTTTAAAGACTTTCATTGCTATAATCTTATAGCTATGATACAAAGTAATCATTTAATTGATATTTTACATGGTAGAATTATCGGCCTAGCCTTAGAATTATGGGGGTAAACTTACCCACCTGGAAGTATATGAGGAACTTGGACTCGCCCAGAATGTCATCTCCAGGCTTTGGCAACGGTTCCAAGATGATGGTAATGTGAGTAGACGTTACAGCACAAGTTGCTCCAGCGTTACAACGCTGAATGATGACCAATATTTGGCAGTTACTGCCCAAAGAAACAGATGAAGCACAGCACCAGACCTGTCTCGTCAGCTCTCTTCAGCTACCGGTACGACAGTTTCAAGGTAGACAGTGTACAAACTCTTAGGGCACATTTATCTATATGCTCGTGGGCCTGTCAGATGTTTTACACTTACTGCAACTCACTGTCACATGGAGTAGAGAGGATTTGCTAGGATTGCTAGTAGGCATTGTGGACATCTCAACAGTAGTCTTGTGAGATGTTTTCCGACGAGTTCAGGTTTAGTTTTCAGTCTGGTTTTCGCTGGACTTTCATATGGAAAGAGGTAGGTAGGTACCCGTTATTATCAAGAGAAAACCATTGAACGACACCTTTACGGTGGTGAAGGATTGCTAGTTTGGGGAAGAACTATTAAGGGTTCCAGAACCATCCTGCATGTTCAGAATGTAACTACGATAGGCCACATCAATCGGGATGTCATTCTGGAACAACATGTACGTTTGTTTCGGGGCGCCATGGGTGCAAAATTTCTGTTTATAGATGACAACGCCCGTCCTCACCGTGCAAACATTGTAGACGAATCTTGTCAGTGCATCTCCCACAAAATAATATTTTGTGGGAGATGCACTGACAAAATTCGAACCACGGTCTAACTCACGGGAGGGTGCAAACTCCCACTAGACCAGTCAGGGCTTGCTAGCCCAGCATTAATTAACTTTAGTACAAATTTACGTGAAATTATTGGATTAATTCAGGAAAAATATTTTTATCTAATGGAGCGGCATCATTGCTACTTTTTAGAAATGCTGATGGTAATCTTACTTGAAAAATATTTATAATTCTTACAAATCGTAAATACATTTACCTGTGAAAAATTACAGCAAAAAAGGCTTATTAAACATATAAGATTTCAGAAGGAAGTCATTTCTCTCACTCTTAAAATAATATATACTGGATAATATGGGTAATTTGAAATACAGTATGTTAAATGCATCTTCTGTTGCATTAATGAATTACTACTGATGTCTTGGTTATTTGTCTTCTTATTTACTTCTATTCATGAAGAAAAATTGACTCAATTTCCGTCTCGAATGTCTCCGAACGAAGAACAGAATGTCTCGAGTAATTTTGTAGTTAATGAATGTATTAATATTTTCTTTTGGAATGGTCTCATGATATTCTTCTCTAGAGACATTCCTTTTCGAACTTCGTTTGAAGTGCCAGACTGTGTAAGACTCAGAAATTTATGATCTCAATAACGTAAGATTAAGTACTTACTACTTAAGATAGTTTTTTAACAGTTCCATAGACTTTAAAAATACACATTAGATGTTTTTTCCAAATAAAAACTACAAAATTCTGTAATTTAAATACTGAAAATGATTTAGAAAATATGATATTAAATAATCGTCTCGTAGTATATAAATGTTTGCAATGAAAGTTGCAGTTACTATAATATTAGATTTTTTTAAAAAATTAGATTAAGTTTTAAGAATAGTTTTACGAACAAATTAAGCAGTTTTTTGAGATATTCTTACTTGTTATAAGAGAATAATTTGAATAAGAGAACTTTCTATTAGTATAGTTAGAAAACTAATTTTATGAGAGAATTTTAAATTTTGCACTGATATTTGATACAATGATTGAACATTTTTGTATTAAAATCAATAAAGAATATTGATTAAATGGCAGTATTTTTATGTTATACTTTTGGGTTAAAAAAAGATTTTTCCTAAATTGTAATACAATATTTATTTTCAATCATTTCATTTTCACATTTTAATTTCTTAAAGTTTCTCAAATTTTGTGATTTTTTTTCCTAATTTATACAATTTGATATTAAATTGCTTTTATCAAAAATTATGTAAAGTCTAATTATGCAACATATTTAGAGTTACAATCATTCATAAAATTAGTAACTAATTTAAAGAGACTTAGAAATTATGTATAAAAATTAATTAAAATGTTTGATACAAAAAAACGGTATTATATTTACACTTGAAAAATATATTATACATAAAAAAATTATATTGGCATATTGATTAAAATTAACTTCAGTTAAGTAACTAAAAAAGTAATTTTTCTCCATATATCAAGATAATAAGTAAACATAAGTCCACAAAGTTTGCTCGACAAAAGCTATAAATTTGCTCCAATGTTTGAATTTGTATCGTTAAACTTCCTTTGGAATTTAAAATCTTATAATTAAGTATATATATATATATATATATATATATATATATATATATATATATATATATATATATATATATATATATATATATATATATATATAGTTTTCTCAGGGTCTGAATTAAAACATGGGTATTAAACACGCGAAATTTATAATAGGCTTACTAGGGAAATTTTTAACATAATGCTCCTAAAATTCTTTGAGAATGAATTTTTCTAAAATGTTTTCTAGAAGCCGCACTTGAGTTAAATTGATTTTTCTTTTTCTTTTTACTTAAAATTTATGTGTTATGTTTAAGCTTAAGCTTATATTCGGAATATTTTCAACTTTAAATTAATGTTTCCTTTCTAATTTAAGGCGCGGGACTTGAAATATTTTTGCAAAGGTATTGCTTATGGGATAGTATTTATGCAAATCTTTCGAATAAATTTGTAGATGCAGTTTCATATTAGAGAAAATATTAAAAGTATCAGTTTCATGAAAGAAGACTAATTAATGCTTTATTTTGCTTGTTACCTGAAAAATACATATAATTCTAAAATGCAAGTTCTTGTAATCTGATTCGAATTAATAATCTGTAAAAATATTTTTAGCATAATAGAAAATATTTCTTTTACTATATATGAAATAAGTAACATTAGAAATAATGTTGATTAAATTACGACTTATATTGTAAATAGCGACGTGGTTTTCGAAATATTCAAATAAAATAACCACTAAAAAAACACTTTATATTGCTATATATATATTTAACAATACATATACCTGCCTCAAGAGTAACTAATTAAAATAAAAGTTTATATATATATATATATAAATATAAATGTATATATATATACACACACACATATATATATATACATATATACACACACACACATATATACATATAAATATATTTATATATATATTTATATATTTACATATATATATTTATATATATATATATTTATATATATATATATATATATATATATATATATATATATATATATATATATATATATATATATGTATGTATATATATATATATATATATATATATATATATATATATATATATATATATATATATATATATATATATATATATGTATATATATATATATATATATATATATATATTTATATATGTATATATATATATATATATATATATATATATATATGTATATATATATATATATATATATTTATATATATATATATATATATATATATATGTATATATATATATGTATATATATATTTATATATATATATATATATATATATATATATATATATATATATATATATATATATATATATATATATATATATATATATATATATATATATATATATATATATATTTATATATATATATATATATATATATTTATATATATATATATATATATATATATATATATATATATATATATATATATATATATATATATATATATATATATATATATATATATATATATATATATATATATATATATATATATATATATATATATATATTTATTTATTTCCAGGTCAACGTTTTCCTAAATTTATTAATCGTTTTATAAAAAGTTTAAATCATTAAACGTTTCTGTAGAATTTTCCAATTTAATTTTTATTTTCGGCAAAATCGGAAATCAATTATATTTGTATGGAAGTATATGCATGGTGCTCTCTTGTTTTTTTTTTTTTTTTACATACGAAGTTGAAGAAATTTATTTATTGCTAAATGTACATTCTGAAACTAAACTTCAGTTAAAGTTTTAAAAGAATATAATCATTGAATTAATTATGAAAACAATTTTATAAATTATGCTTTAGTTATACTTAGAATATTTTCGAGATTTTGCTACAAAAATTGATGCTTCAAAATCTATGAAAAATTTGACATCCATAATGTAGTGCAATCATATAAGCAAATATAATTATATTCTAGAATTAAATGATTTTTTTTGTAAAAATTATCTATTACAAAATGAAAAAAAAATTGTAAAGGTAAAGCAATAAAATAAATAGAGAATATTGCTTTTGTGATCTTATACTACTTTTGTTCTAATGAATCATTAATCCTATTTATGATGTTTCCTTCTGTTTGCAAAGTAGTATGAGTATAAAGTAATGCTGGAATTCAAGTAAACCCTGGAGACATGCGACTTGAACTTTTTCCTGCTCTTTTACTAATGTAAGAATTAATGTTTTCTTTTGGGAAGAAAATATGCTGCTTCTCGGGAGAGTGTTCTTTTTCAAACGTCATTTAATCCTATGGATCGCTTAGGGCTCTGCAATTTATCATCACGTGAGGGAGAGTTGTGTCTTGAAAGTTACAAAATTATTCTCCCGACGTAATATTATTCTAAAAATGATTGGAAAGTGAACTTGTTCTGAGACATTCCGTTACTTTAAAATGAAATCAGAAAATAATTCTTAGACATATATAATATGGTACTATATACTCGAAATGTCAGTTTAGAAAATATTGGAAACTTAAAATTAAAACTTTAATAACTATATCAGCCTTTTTCTATTTTATTTAATATAGCATTTTTTGTTATGAGCCCAGAAATATTAAAAACTGCTTCATATGTAAATATAGTTTTGAAATTTATTTAAAAGAGTACTTTTGGATAAACATTAACTATTTCTTGTTTCTTCAAGAATAAATGATCTCTATTTGATGATGCAAAAAAATCATTACTAATGAAAATCTTCTAAAAATTAACTTTGTGTTTTTAGTATTAATTTTTATTAAAAATGAAATTTGTTTGTTTATTATTAATTAATTCTTTTAGACTCGCTATAATTTAGCGTATGACTTTATTTTTAGAAACAGAGGATTCAAAGTTCAATCCTTATCATTATTGAATAATTTTGAAACGAATGAAGGATTTCTGTTCTTTGCATTTTAGGATAAATGTTCAAAATATTTTTGTAATATCTTTATGGCAGTATAGTTCATTGTTTAGAAACAAGTTTTAATTGAAAACAAGCTTTAGTATGTATTAAAAAATTTATCACAGCTTTCAGCAATTGAGCAGTATATTGTGTCAATGTTATTTCATGTATTGCAAAATTAATTCACTTCTGTATTCTTTGTTTGTTTAGAAATATGAATTTGAAGCCAAATGAAATTCTAAATTGAAAGAAATTGAAAAATTAAACATGATGTGTATTCTGCAGTGGATGTCTGCACACGTGGCTTGAGAGGACGCCGATTAACTTGCCAAGGAAGAGAGTATACTCAGAGAAGGAAATACCATCAAAGTTATTCTTGACAACGTGAATGCCATTGAAAGATATAGAGTCTAAGAAAAAACACCATTTAAAAAGACACACAGATATGTGAAATATACGCAAATATAGACTTCTTTAAAACTATTACTCGCCTTAGCGAACCGGTCATTGTTGAGTTATGAAAATTCAGAGATACTGCAACAGGAACTACCGTCTCTGTATTCATTGAGATACTATTCCCCTAACACCAAGACACACTTTTGACTGTCTTGCCGTTTCTAAGATCTCTCACTCAACTCGGGGAATTCCCCCTGCTCGAAACCGAAAAGAGTCTATACCCCTAAAACCAAGGAAATAGCCAGCAAAAAACACTTTCATGCTCACTTATAGTTCCAGCCATGGGCACGACACTAACCCACCAACAAAATCAAATTTACAAACAAAAATAAAAATTATGTAATCAACATTTATGTTTCTTAAAAAGTTATTTGTAAAAGAGAGACTTTAATACAATTTTTTAAAAATAACAAACAATAGTGTCAAACATATTGTAATAATGAAATATTATATTTTTTAGATGATTCTTATGATATATAATGTAATAATTATATATTAAGAAACTTTAAAAATTATGAATAAAATCGATAGTTATTCATTTTCAAGTCTACTTAAATATTACATAAAATCTGTTTTTAACCAATTGTAATTTCGAGACATAAAGATATCCATATTACTCACTATACATATGATACATTTAAGCTAAAATTAGAGCATTTTGCTTATAAGGGTTCAATTTAATATCTAGAAAATATAAAATTTTTTAAGCCCTTATAAAAAATTATCTGACATTTTCACAACATTTAAAAATATTTAGTGTTATTTATCAAGAAATGGATAAAAATGCCTATCGTCGTATATTTAAAGAAGTCAAAATATCAAATATTAAAAAAAATTTTTACTCTAGATATTACCTTTCATCATTATTAACGTTTGATATTTAAAATATTTTTACCATTTACAAATAGAAAAATATGTCTTTCAAAATAGAAATCATAAAAAATAGCAATTTAAAAGCACTAAATTTAATAAAGAAGTTATATTGTAAGAATCATATACATTTTCATGTATTTAAAATATGTATTAGGATTTTTAATATTATAAATACTTAAATTAAATTTTGCACATTATAAAATAAATATGCATTTTGTATTTTTATATATTTTCATATATAAAAGCATAGAATGCATATTTATTTGTATAAATATGGTAAAATTAATTTGTAGTAAAAAATAGAATTGATTTCATTTTTTCTCAAGGAAAGAAAATGATATTTGGGAAAAACACTTTTCGTTGATAAGTTTAGACAATTTAAGTGCTTTACCGTGAAAAAAATGTTTCTGAATTTTAATACATAAATTATAAATTAAAATATATTTTTTCTCCATTATTGAGAGATCAATACATAAAAAATAAATAGAAATGCTTTTTTTAAGTTTATTTAGCGGTCAGTAATTCAGCAATGAGAGACAACGTTTTTTATTTAAATGATAAAAAGTTCTCATTTTTTAAAAAAGAAATTACAGCGGTAGAATTAATTAACGCTTATGGTTTTATTGCAATCTTTGTCAGCTGTAATTGAAAAATAAATATTATTTTTGAACATTACAAAAACAAATAAAAGTAAAACTTAAAATAATTATTTACAGTTAGCATTCATATTTAATGGAGTATTTTTTAAGCTAAGAGTGAAGAGCTTATTAGCTCTTATTTAAGCCTTTCAATACCTTCAGTGTCTGAAATCATATTTTGTGCATAGTAGATAAAATAAAATACTTCGGAAGTGTTTCAGAAATTTTCTGAAAGTTCAATCTGATAAGTCAAAGAAAGTATTAAAAAAGTAACACAAAAAAAAAGGGTACAGAGAAATGTCTTATGCTATTTCAGTACTGGCCTACTCGATGAGTAAAAACTGTCATCAAATACAGTGATATATTTTGTCAGTTTCTTGATCTCAAGATTACTTGAATTGATTACTGTCTTTGGTGTTTCCTACATAGCTGTTTAAAAGACTGTTAAATAATATTATATGAAATATATTATTTAATAACTGATTTATACTGTATTTTTAACTGCATATGAAAAACTCGTTTATTGCTGCTTTTTAGAAAAAGTTTCTAACGTGATTAGCTATTTAATAAAATGAATATTTTAATTGTTATTCTACCATCATTTTTAGCACTTAAGAGTTCAATTGATCACAAATTATACTTTTAAATACATACAGGTATTTAAATTCAAGCAGGGAATCGAATCTATTATCTGTTTAATATAAGTCAAAACACTCCAGAAAAGTATAACATTGATACACAAACATAGTCATATTGAGTAAAATTGATGAAAATTAGTTTTTTCTACTCATTAGCAAAGGAAAGTATGCTGTCAAAATTAAAAATCATCCAGAACAATTTTATTTGTGCTTTCTGTTTCAGTTGCTTCTGAATTTTGTAGATAATCCTCGAATTAATTTTGTTTTAATAATGTTTTTTTTTTAAAAAGTTATTCAAAAAATTAAGATTCATTTTTGCTTGTTAACACAAATTATGGAATAGCGATATTCAGTTTCAAAATATTCAATGAAAACGAATAGTTCATAAGAATATGTATTCATAGCTATCAAAATATTTGGATTTCTATTATTCTGCTTATTTTATAAAATCACGTGGTAATTAAGGTAAAAGTACACAATCCAGAACTTAAAGTAATGTATATCTGTATTATTCAATACTTTTTCAATGCTATTAAAATGTATATTATACTTGATTTACGATGGAGATAGTAATTTTATTTAAAAAAAATTATAGAATATTCATTGTTAAACAATGTGGGTAAAAATAGAGGTCTGGTCATTTTATCGACGGATCTTGTTAAAATAAAAGTTTAAAAACTAAGTTTTTTTTAAGTTTTTTTTTATTTTTAAATAAACTAATTTGAGAGGGATAACACTACACTTTGTTGTGAATTTCTATAATCATAAAAGTTCATTTTGAAAAGTACAAATCATGACTTTTTTTCTTTTTTATAACATTAGCTTTTACGAAATGAGAAATTTGCAAACACTCACGTAAATTTTAGAGCCCAAAACGCTTTCCAAATTCCTGGTATCTGGGAATTGTTCTAAAAGAGAAGCTATTCTTTTCTTTGAAACCGTAAAGGATGAGTAAAATCAATTCTTATGCTAGGAATTTATGTCCGCAAAGAATGGGGTAGTTTTAAGCTAATTTTTAGGACAAGATCTTGAAGTTCTTAAGTTTTCAACTGAATTTTAAGGTTTGCAATATGAAATGTTTATTAATTATGTACTTCATTATAGTTTATGTTTCTTTGAATAATTTCTTTTTTTTTAATCTTAAATTTAGTTTGAGAAAATATTTTGTAAGTATTTGAAGAATTTTATGAATATTTCAGAAAACACACGTTTCTTAGAAAAATTTTATATCCAAATTAACTTTCATGCTTAAGAAAACTTCTGATGAAAGTAACTGAGTAGAAATTTTTGCGAATCAAAAAAGAACATTTTAATGTGATAGAAATTTTCACTGGTAGAAAACACAGTCTAGTCAAATGTAAAATAAAACATCGTACATTTATATTTAATAAATTTAATCAAAATAATTCAGATATTGTTGATAAGTAATCTAGAGTTGCCAGATTTTATCATCCTTAAAAGTAAAACCATTTGAAAATGGTTAAAATCTCTGACATGGAATGCTGAGGATGTGTCATGGAAGTTTGAATTTTAAAGTTTTATTTGAGAGAAGTGTATTTGAAATGCAATACTTGAGTTTGATTGGCTATAGATAAATTTACAATCCTCTCATTATTAAACTTTTTAATTTTTATAATATTATATATTGGGTAATTTTCATTGCAATTTGTTCTCGAATCTATACTTTAATTTTGAGCAAGATGTATAATCATGTTTCATTAAGGATACCATTAGAAGTCATTGGTATGTAAATTATCTATTGATTTATTAATCTTTGCTTATCAAGTAATTGTTTTATAATAAATTTTTAGACTAAGTATTTGTGGTTATTATACTTAATCTTAAGTTCAAGCTTGTATTCTTATTCTACATTTTGTTGAAATCATAAAAAATGGGAAAAACTTTGAAATGAAAGGTATGCATACAACGTATTTAATGGAACAGATAATTAAATTAAAAGAAATTGGTATAAATTGGATTCAAAATATGCAGTAATAAATTTGATTCGTTATCATAAGAAAAGAAATGAAAAAATACAAGAAAAGAGAAACAGTAATATAAAAATATTTTATTTTAAAATAAACTAGTTATAGACAGAGACAATCAACGATTAATAATAAATTTAAACCATTCTGAATCAAAATTCATATCAATATTAAAATGTGCTTCAGTTTCTTAGTTTTACGCTTTTTCTTATAAGGCTGAATTAAATTTCGACTTCGAATTAAATTGGTTTTGAAAATTTTAGATTTCTGGTAGTTAAAACAAATGTTCGCTCATAAAAGTAAAACGTGGTTAGAATTTCTGCCGCAAAATTTTTCAGAAGTTAATTTGTATTTATGAAGAGATAGAGACTCAGTTAAAAAATGGCGAAAATATATGTAGTAAAATTGAAAAGATATTAAATTTTGAAATTTATTGTAGGGATGGTGAATGTGTTGGTTTCATTTAAACTTTTATTGCTTTACTTCTCTTCACGAATATTTTATTTAGAAAAATTTAGTAATGATGACGATAATAAATATTACCAAAATAAGACAAGCGCTTAAAAATAATTTACCGTTTTTTTCTTTTACATAAATTTCATAACCGTATATTTAGATTCTTGTGAATTTTCCCATTAGAGAAAATTTTACAAAGTTGCAGACAAAAGTATTGAGAATTTTGTTTTCTTCTTCATAGTATAAGATGAATTAACAATTCTTATTCTTTGGTAATATAAAGTAATATTAATTGTGAATTTTTATTTAAAGTTTATACTTATTATATTGCCGCTCACCCTGTCTAGTGGTCAGCGTACCTGACTGCGGGTAGGGAGGTCCTGGGTTTGAATCCTGGTTCGAGCATGGATGTATTTTCTCTATCTATCCTGCCTATGTCTTTTCCTTGTATAAATGGGTTGTGAATGGTTGCCTACCCTATAAACGGGCCCCTATGGCATGTGTGTACTGAACTAGTCGGACTCCACACTAAAATATGGTTCAGTTGGAAAAGTAGAGGAGTGCACCCCATGTTGTAAGCCTAGTTGGCACAAGACAACAACTTATTATGTTTCTACTGAATGTTTTAATAGATATATTATGTTTCTGAAAATGTTTTTGATAGAACCACTGTACATATCTTGTAAGAAGATTTATATATAAAGATTTCATTTTGTATTACAATATATTAAGGAACGAGTCTTTAAAACGATTTTTGCAGAATATACAATGATTTTGTCTTTAGAAATGGTTCTCCTCCAAAACAATAATAAATAAATAAAATAAAACAAAAATGAAAAATTGAAATTTTATTTTATATCTGACTGATTATTATATGACTTTGAAATAGGTTCAAATAATAAATTTACATCTTCTCGCGATATATTGAAATTGAATCTCGATTTACATGCACATTATTAAGAAAAACATATGCTGATTTTATATATATGCATGAAAGAGTTTAGAAGTTTTTCAGAGTCCTCTAATTTTTTAAGTTGGTCTTATTACGCTCTTCATTATCTAAAATTTAACGCCAGCATCATGTACGAACTTCATTGCGTTTTTCTGGCATCCATTTTGCTTAAAAGAAAAAATTTTAATGCACGTAAAATTTAAGTTCCATTTTTGGCGGTTTTATGATTATTTTATTGGCAAAAAATTTTTATTTCTTGTAATCAATCCAACACTATGAATGCATTACTAGTATTTTTTCTTCCAATAACAATAACATTTATTTCTAAGATACAGTTCATTTACAACTGAAAAATACGAAATCAGCCTCTTTTTTATTATTTTCTAGAAATATGTTGATATCATTAGCTCGGGAAATAAAGACTGATATGTAAATATGATAAGTATAGCGAATGAGTTCTTTCAATTCGTTTTGGGCATTATTTCCTAGCATATACTACAGGAAATGAAGTATATAACGCAACTGAATTGAGCAAAAAAAAACTAATTGCATAAAGAAAAGCCTTATGAAATGAAATGCGTTTAAAATTTATAAGCTTATCTATTTTTTTTCTTAGAATAATTCAAATTGGTCATTTAAGCTAATCAAATTAGTTTAGTATTATATAGATAAGTTATTAAGAAATCAATTATATTTATCTAATCTAAGATTTACTTTGAAAATTTGTCTGAGGCACATTATTTTTTTTAACTAAATTTTAAATAAATAAAGATATTAAATAATCAAAAATATGTTTATTTTCCTTTATATTTTGATTAGAGATCTTTTTTTCAGTTTTGATTTCCTGCAAAATTAATATTAGATAAGTTTTCTCGTAAATATATATTAAAAATTAGAAAATACATCAACGAGATTCCATTGAGACATGCCATTGAGATTCGATTTTTTTAAATATAAAAATTATAAAAAGATATTATATATATATATATATATATATATATATATATATATATATATATATATATATATTACGTTTGAATTATATCTTCAAAAATTGATAGCTAAATGATGAAAAAAGTACCTTAAGCAATTCTAATTAATATTTAAAATGTTTGTTTCGTTGGTGCTTAATCATAGTATTCAAAATTAATATTTTAAGGATTCTATAAAGACGAATAATATAAAATCTCAATATAAATACTTATAATTTATCAGAATCAGTTAGCTTGAAAAAGAATAAACAAATATAATTTATGCATATTCATGCATATAGGGCAAAAACATAAGAAAAATTGAATATTCTTTGATTTAATATCTTTAAACTTTACAAAGCATAGCTGAATACTGATATATTTATTGTGAAAACCGAATAGCCAAAAAATTGTTCATCTCCATAAAATGAGTTGGTATAACTTGCTACATTATACTTTCATGTTGCAGAATTTTCCAAAGATTAACAATTTCCTTAGTATTGTTGACTTGATATTAGACTTGGAATCTGTTAAAGCTGATGAAACAGTAATGGAAGGAAATCATTTCTAAGAATAAATTCAAAGGAAAAATATATACATGATTCATCAAACCAATTATTTCTAAATTATATTAGTTATTCTTTTTCAAGCTAACTGATTCTGATAAGTATTTATATATGTTTTTCTGCATTTTTGAAATATTTCTAATTAAGTATTTGTAAAAAATTTGATAAGTAATTGCCAATTAATCTGTTTTTGATTACTGCAAACAACAAATTAGAATCATAGTGATGTGAGTTAAGCCCAGGTGTCTCATGTCCCAAAAACTAAATCTTATTACTCATCCTAAAATAAATCCATGGCCCATTTTCAGATGCACTCAAATAGTTCTCGAAAATTGTTAAATATATGTTAAAGGAAAGGAAGAAAATTTGAATGCTGTCTTATAAATTTAATGGAATTCATAAATATTATTTCTAAAATCTGAAACAATTTGTGCTTAAAAATACCAAATATTTTAATGTTTTGTTTTATTTTTCTATTTATTATTGGCATACAAAAGTTTTCTGAGTTTCGGAATGTGCTAAATACTTATAATATGACATTGTCTGGTAAGAAATAATAATTAATTATTTTTTAAATTCATCATCATATTAATAATAATTACTTGTTACACGTTGTTGGAAGAACTATAAAATATATCTAAATGAAATAAGCCTAATTTAATTGGAATAAAAATTATTCAAGCCTTTCATTTTAAATTTCTTGCAAATTATGTTAAAAAGAAAAATATTCGTACGCGTTTAAAATTTCTGTCCATTTAAACGAAAACCATTGCACAATAGAAATAAACAATATATTGGGAATTTTACCCCAATTAACTCTATTATTTAAAAGATAGATTATGATACAGTTATTAAAAGAAAAACTCGGCAAGATTACAGAAATACATAAAATAAAAAAAGGAAGGATTTTCGAAGAATTTGTATGAATGAAATTAAAATTGAAACCAATTTTCCGTTAAGTGATAGGCTTTTAGTATAGCCAAGAATATCTAACTATTAACTATACATAAGCTATTTGGTAATCTATAATTTAATCCTTTAGTAAAATAAACAATACGTAAGGAAATTTAAATCATGGTTAACTCTTACTTAAAAAATATATTATGATATAGTTATAAAAAGGGAAGTACCAAAGGAGAGATTTTAGAAACACAGAAAACAAAAATGGCAGCATTATAGAAGAATTTGTTTAACTGCAAATAAAATTGAAATTTACATACTGTCGTTAAGTGATGGACTTTTAGAACAAACAAGAAATTCTTGTTTAAAATGGCATCCGAGTAATTTTCAACCACGGGACATGTTCCTGATATCCTTTAATGCATTAGAGAGTCTTATACTAGATAACGGAATTTGTCGGTTAGAAGATTCTTAGAAAAGTGTTTTCTGTTACGACACTTTTGTTAATCATTCCAGTTAATCTCTCCCAACCTTAAATTTACATCTTGGAAAAATGTTTAAAGATTAAGACACATCTTCGCTCCTATACTTTGCTCTAAATTAAAGTCTCAGAGTTCATTCTAGTGTTAAATATGCGTCATTTTTTTTTGAGGAAACAAATAGCTCAGTTAAACTTTCAGAGTAAATGATTTACGATGATTGGGAAGTTCATTTAAAAAGTATGAATTTTATATGAACTTAATAACTTAATAATTTTTATTCCAATTAAATTAGGCTTATTTCATTTAGATATATTTTATAGTTTTTGCAACAACGTGTAACAAGTAATTAATATTAATATGTAATTTTTTAATTAATTCTAGACCTTGCTGAAATTCTCAAAGAAGAGATTAATTCTAGACCTTGCTGAAATTCTCAAAGAAGAGATTAATTTTGTCTTTCTGATAAAAAAATTCCATAAATTGCTATTTCTGAGTTTACGATTAAAAGTTTCTTGAGTGCAATTTAAGAAATGTGTGTTTAATTGAAATTTGTATTATAAATAACGACTCACAAAAAATTGAACTAAAATTTATTGAGAAAATTAAAAATGATAATTACTGTCTCAAAGAAATCTATCTCTGAAAACTCACCCAAAATTCGCTAGATTTCTTCAAAGATCATTTAACTTTCTGACTATGAATACATACATACATACATAGCGGTGCAGACAAGCCTGGAACTGTACCTTAAGATTAACGGGTTTAGAATACTCTCCTATTTTCAAATGCCACGTAATTTTGAACCAGGATCAGGTGATGAGATAACACCTGAGCTTGCATCCTCCTATCCACATCCAATCCACTACAAAAGAAGGACTTAAGACGTTACAGATTAACGGGGACACGTCTCCAACCCATGGGGCTTCAGCAACCCAGTGAGGGCGTATGTAGTCACCCTCCCAATCAAAGTCCTCGGCAAAGGACGATTCTTCACTTTGCTGATCTCAATGGGAAGCAGCGTGAAGCTACAGAGTCACTGGAGCTCTCTAAATATAAATGCAGAATATAAGTCAAAATTAAAAAAAAGGAAAAAAAAAGAAAAAAAAAGAAAAAACGCTTTTTAATTTGGAAATAGCGGATTCGATATTGGATCCAGCCAGTGACCATCAGCTGATGGAGCTTTCGTATATTAAAAGCTCATATGATCTAATGATCCTTCACTGGTATGTTATTGGTTACAGAAGAAAATAACACTTTAAATGCCTTTTTCGTAACTTGATCTTGGTTCAAGATTATAAGATGACTGATGTACATACGGTTTTGGTAAGAAAGAAAACAAACAACAAGCAACCGAAAAGTAGCAAAATCAAAGATTTAAAAATATTATGAAGAGAAACATTTCTTATTTAATCATGTAGCTTGCCCTCTGCACGATTAAATGAGAGAACTACATATGAAATACATCAACTTATCAAATGGTTTTGAATATAAGATATTTTAAAATAACCAACCTAATGATATTGTAGTTATCTAGAGTAATAAAATTCACAAGCCATGATTTGAATAAATGTGACCCAGAATTCCTGATTTTCTCTCTCTTGCCGGTAAATGAAATTTCTTCTCCTTAATCAATCGATTTTTGAATTAAGATGTAATAAATCCCAATTTCTTAATTTTAGTCATTTTTACAGTCATTTATTTTTTTGAAAATGAGAATCAATTTATTCAGCATCCATTGTTGAAATTGGATTTCTGACTAATAAAAACATGACTAAACAGGGAATGGAATACATGAACCTATTATTGGAAGGTTAAAGAAATTACTTATTCAATTGACAACAATGAGATGACAACAAGCTAAAATTGTTGTCAATAACCATAATTATACAGTTTGCTTTTTATCATATTACAATTGCAAAATGCTCAAAAAATTTTCTCGATAAGTTTTAAAACAAAACTCTTAATAATATTGTTTCGAGGGGTTAGTTGAGAAATATTTCACTTGTGGACAAAATTTAAGAATCGCTTTCTATTGCAGAATAAAACAGAAAATAGTATTAGTTAACATTTTATATAATAGCTTACTAACTTGATAAAAATTTAAATACTAATGTTTAATTACATTTGACTGAACGAATAAAATAATTTAGAGATGTAAACAAAAATCTGATCTCATGGGAGATTTCTTTTTTTACATTAAATATAAAAAGAAGCATGAAAAAAAAAGATAAGAGTGAAGGAAATCTATATTTGTTATGAGAAATCTAATTATTAATTTACAATATTTATCCATGATAAATACAATAAAATTTTCTCAAAAAATAAATCATAAAACTGGAGAGAAATCAATAAAGAGAAGAAAATAATATAATTAGAAAAAATCTATTTTTAAAGTTTTATCAATAGGAGGACGTCTAAATAATGAGTAAAAAATTTAAGGTAAAAAGGAATTGTGATTTGCTTTCATTTGCTGACAAATGGAAAGTCAGTTGTTAAAAAAATAACTTACATAAGATATGACGCAACGTACATATTCCTTTTATATAATGCAACATATGTATGAAATTCTAATTTCTTACCGATATTTTTATTATTAAAATTGCTGAGAGTAGATACATCAAATAGTATCAATCTTCTAGTATACTAGTAACTTCAAAATATTGGACGATAATGAGTTCAAATCCCGATGACCACAAAATCATATCAGCATAAAAATTGAGAATATTTGTGAAATCAACTTTTAATCAGATTTTAATAAACATTCATAATCATTTGTAAAATTATATAATAAACATAAAAAAAAGCAATAATTGAAATATATATAGAGAAATGTCATGATGTCCACACAAATATATCAGAATGGAAATTTAAAATGTCTGTAAAATCATTTCCTAATCATATTCTAATAAATAATCTTAAATATTTGTAAAATCACATAAATATTCTAAACAAAATATAATAATTGAAATAGATATAGAGAAGTGTCATGATACCCACACAAATATATCAGAATGGAAATTGAAAATGTTTGTAAAATCATTTCCTAATCATATTCTAATAAATAATCTAAATATTTGTAAAATCACATAAATATTCTAAACAAAATATAATAATTGAAATAGATATAGAGAAGTGTCATGATACCCACACAAATATATCAGAATGGAAATTGAAAATGTTTGTAAAATCATTTCCTAATCATATTCTAATAAATAATCCTAAATATTTGTAAAATCACATAAATATTCTAAACAAAATATAATAATTGAAATAGATATAGAGAAATATGATACCCACACAAATATATCATAATGGAAATGAGAATATTTATGAAATCATATTTAACGTTTTGATAGTATATTATAGTTTGGTAAATAATGTTATGATATACAATAAATTATTATTTATGGGAGTTAATTGGATTAAATGTTTTTCTAGTTCTCAAAATATATTGTGCCTTTAATTTCACATCCTACATTCTCAGCCACGCTTTCTTTTTCTGTAAAAACGATTTTTCAGATGGAGTTTCGACCAATGGGGTAACGAAAGAAAAATGAAGCGAAGAAGAAACATCAAGATAAGATTATCATACAGACAGATCAGTATATTTTCATGAGTTTTCGCAACTCAAATTCAAGCTTCATTTTAGGAATATAAATGATCTACAAAGAAATATTTTTCTCTGATAAAAATGTAGAAGCAGGAATAGATTTAAAATCTTAAAGAAGAAAACGAACATTATTTTAAAGCTTAGAGATAAGACCAAAGAAGTGCAGTGAAACGAGTAAACAAAAAAGAATACTTTTGCCTTTCATAAAAAAATAATATTTTTATGTTTTGTAGTTTCATTTCAAATGTATTAGGAAAAAAAAACTTTCACATAAACTCACGAAATTCGAAAAAATTCTTTATTATATATATATAGATATATATAATTAGTATAATAAATTTATTAAAGTTACACACAAAAACTGCATATAAAAATTTAAAATTTGATGTCTTGAATTATTGATGAAAAATATTGATGTTTCTTTTAATCTGAAGATTTCAACTGCAGATAGATAAGGTAAAAGTCGCATTTACGTAGGGAAGCGCATCAAAAAGGACATCTTATTAAAAAGAATATTGGCGTTTTTTCATTGAATTTATTTTGTATGTTTATAAATATTTCAATTTACTTAAAACACGCAATTTTTTTTAACAATTTGCAAAAATTAGATGAAAGCTCTATTTTTAAAATGAAATTCACGAGATTAAAATCCTAGATTCAATGCTGTTATTGTGTGCCAGTTAGACTGGCATTATGGGGTGCGCTGCTCCACTTTTGCAACTGATCCATATTTTGAGGTAACCATATAACGACTTCCTCAGTACACACATGCCATAGGTAACTGTTTATAGAGTAGGAAACTATTCACAACCCATTCATAAAAGGAAAGGACAAAGACAGGATAGATAAGAGGGAAAGTACATTCATCGCCGAACCGGGATTTGAACCCACGACCTCCCTATCCACAGTCAGGCACGCTGACCACTGGTCAAGCTAGGCAGCCCCTGATTCAATAACAATCACTTTTAAGTTACTTTTTTATTAAATTCAGGAATTTGAATACAACTACCCGCACACAGTGTAAGCTCTATGTTATCGTATCTAGATAAATTGAATTTTGTTTCAACTTCGATTTAGCAGTTTGTGGGTTTGATTTCCATCTTGGCCATATGTATGAAAATAAAAGATAATTGATCTTTATTTCATGCAAATGACTTCTAGTTCGACAACATTATCTTATATATGTTTGAATAAAGTATCTTTTTCCCACTCCAAAACTTATGAACGGTTTTAAATTGCAAATCAATTGCTCAATTTGATATGTATTGAAAAATAAAAATTTTAGACACTTAATACAAAGTTTTCTTATTATTGTTTATACAAAAATGGAATTCTATTATTCTTTAATTTCTATGACTTCTTAAAATAATTTGCACACTTCATACACTATTTTCATATTATAATTTCAAAATTTATTGATTGAGAGACTTATACATTAAATAAATAAACCCCACTGTAAGAACATATTATTGAATTTCTAAACAGAACTTCAATATCAATTCTTTGAAAAAGTATAAGAAAATGATTATAAATACTGCAAACTGAAAAGATTGTTCTTACATATTTATCAATTTAATTAGTAGTCAAAAGACTAATTCTTATTAGAAAAATGTAAACCTATACCTTAAATTAGCGAAAAGCTTTTTAATCATCTACACATTTTACTCAGAATTAGATTGAAATAATTCAGTTTCATTAAAAATGTGAGCTGGCCGATATTAACCTAACATCTAATATTATTAAATAATCCTTTCACAACGGATCTAAAAGTTAAAACAGAAACAATTATTCGTAATAAATTGCATCTATCCAAAAATTTATCTTCATCCCGTGTCTTTGATAAATTGAAGCAATTTATTACTTAAAAATTTATCTCCGATAAAAATGACGTCGACGTAAATGTAAATGTAACAAACAGTAATTAGTTTTACGAAATTAAAGCTTTGAAAATATCTTAATTACAAATATGTTGAAAGTATTCACCGATAAAAGTCTTTGATTAAGTATTGTGTGTTGAGAATATGTTACAAGAAAAATTATATATTCAGGTGGATGCATAATTAAAAAGAAAAATTGCTTTTAATTTAAAATGATTGGTTTTTTTTGAAACTTAAAGCAGTTAGTCTTAAGATTGTCGTGGTAATGTTAAGAACTATTCGATTCTTAAATGACAATTTTACTTGTTTTGTGTATCATTCAAAACTCTTTTATCTCAATAACTAAAATCTGTTTTAATGTTTTTCAAAAAGGATGAGGAATTATTATCGTTGAATGCTTCCAAAATTATTTTAAGAAATAGAAGATAATTACGGAGAAAGTTAATTAAAAGATGAAATAAATTTGGTAATGTATGATTGCTCTCTTCAAGATAACTTTAGTCAAATTTGATCATGGGATTATGGGGAATATTTATGATTTGGTTTCACACTTCGCCTCTTCATTGGGTCTAGAATTCTTTCGTTAAAAATGAACAGCTGCTAAAAGAAAACCAACAAACGAAAACTGAAAAAAAACAAAACAACACTGTGGATAAAATATGTAAATTTACGAAAAAAAATTTAAATTTTATTCAAATTAATATATTAAAATTGAAAATAAATTTCCAGTGTTGAAATGAGATTATGTATTTTTAATTATAGGGATGTGTGTGTGTTCCTGGTATTATTTCTATTTCCTTAACGCACATTCTGGCCTTCCGACTATTATTATTAAATATTTTGACGTAGCTGATAGATTAGCGTGCCTAACTATGAAGCAGTAGGTTCCGGGTTCAAATCCTGGTTTGGGGTAGGATGTTTCTTTCTTTGTCTTTTCTTATCCCTTCGCTTTCAGGATGGCATGCCAACTGGGTTTCCTACTGTATAAAATACCATTATCTTCACCCATTATATAGCTCTAAATAAGTATATCCTAATGGCAGCCGGGATTTAGGAAAAAATATTTTGAAGTAATATAGTATATAGTCAGGGTTAAAAAATTAGAAATAAATATTTACAAAGTTTATATTTTCGGGTAGCTTATACGCGTTGTTCAATGTGCTTGAATTTTGGCTTAAAGCTAAAAGCTTAGACAACAGTTCTGGAAAACATATAAATTAACCAATCAAGAAAATGCTGAGAAAAGAATAACATTATATTATTCATCCTACGCATGTTTCTTATTCTAAAAAGTGGTTCGTAAATTGAACTATTTATAGCTCTAATTGCAATATATTTTAATAAACATAATGTTATAATTTACTAATGTAAAAAACCACATTACATAATTAATACAATACATATTTACCCCATATAAGTAATCTTTTTAAAATAAAATTCAAAATCATTACAAGACCTTAAAACAGAATTTGTTTTTAATGAGTAAAAAACATTGTTTTTATAAAATTTATATTCAAATATATATATATTTCCTAAGTAAATCAAAATTTTACGATTGACTGTGTTTAAAATTAATAATTAATTGTGCAAAAAAAACATGTTATTGTAATTAGTGGAAATATAAAATCCAGTTTTCTGTTTCCAACAATTTGGGCAATGTTTGAAAGGAAACACACATTTTATTCTTATTACATTCACACAGAGGGAAACATGTAGAGAATGTGAACAACGTGTACAGAAACAGGTAGTCACCGTAAGTTCTCAAATATTGAATTTCTCTGCCATAATTGAAATGTTAGCTTTTAGTGCTGAAAGGAATGCAGATATCACACACAAAACATGGCAGCAATTTCATAACACCAATGTTTGTGTGGCAGTAAAGATATCCAGGCTTAAAAAATAATGGAAACTATGTGTCCATTCTTAGTAACAAAACCAGCAATTTTTACGATTTATTTTGGAAGAGAAAATCTGATTATCTGCAAATAACACAATTCTTTGTTTTTATGAATTTTAAAATGAAAATCTGTGTATTACGAGAGCGAAATCCATTTGAAAAAAATGTGAACCGTTATTTTTTATTAACTTAAAACTTTAAACAAAAATCTTATAACTAATATGCATAAACTTAAAACGTTACTTTTTATTAATTATTAAGCTTAATTAATGTTAATGCTAAGTTTTTAAAGCAGAATATTCCTAGGAATTATTTTCATTCTTGTAAATTGTCAATAAAAGCATGTATACAGTATTATCGATTTCATTCTATTTATCAAATGACGAGTGAGAGCTTAGGGTGGGGAAGGAAGAAGTTCTTATAAATTTACTAATATTTAAAGATTTATTTACAAATAGGATTATTTAGGGACATCTTTAAGCTAGCCCCTTCACAGTGAGCTCCTTCACACTATCTCCCCTCTCAATTACTCGTACATCTCTCTCAACATGACATATTAAGCACTGCCATCTAGTGGCCGCTCATTTTTTTAAGTAATATTACAGCTTGATGTTAACAATAGTTTATACATATAGTTTTGTTTATCAAATTTTTTTAATAAACTTTTGCACTTTATTTCCTTTTATTTGTGAATATCATATTCAAAGTATTTCACTTTTAACACCATGTAGAGGACTATCTAATGACCCAGGTTTATTGCAAGGTATTATAAGAATTTTTTTCTGAAAAGATTTTTTCTCATATGATTATGGGCCATATATACGTATTGCAAGGGAGGAAATCCGGTAAACTCTTAAGCACGAAGTTACATGTGTAGACGAAAAGAAAAAGAACAAAAACCTTCTCCCTGTTGTTAATACAACAGGGGAGAGCTTGATCCCAGTCACTATTAAGTGACTGGGATCAAGCTCTCCCCTGTTGTCAGTCACTATTAAGTGACTGGGATCAAGTCCCAGTCACTATTAAATGACTGGGATCAAGCTCAAAAAATCATTCGGGGCTGAAGAACGGGGTCTACCATTTGGTCATGGTGAGTATATATTTTAGTTTTGTCATACATTTCCACTCAATATAATTAGCATGTAATTTGCAAGACATGTGACTGCTTTTTTATTTCAAGTAATACTCTACTGATTATTATACCTCGAAAGAGGTGTGGAAATATTGCCAAATCTGCATGAGAAAGACTACATACTAATACACGTAAATGGCTATTATCATTTTCACATGCACCATATATGAGAAATGCTTTTATCATTGAGTAAAAAAAATGTGCATCGAGTATCTTTGAAAGATAAGTGCTATGTTAAATTTGTTGAGTAATGATAAGGACTCAGCCAAGAAAAGATACTTTATTTGAATAAACTTTATTTTAGCTTTGAAATGTCGTGGTTTGCCCAACATCAAGATTACGATTTACAGTTCTTACTCATTATTGTTTTTGTTGATCTTTCAATATAATCATAAGTGAATTTGATATCAGTGGATTCAAGATGGTGACGATGAATTGCAAGACTTTAGATGTCATTAATACTTAAGGGGCTGATATGTTGTTTTTATCGCTCTACAAACTTTAAAACGAAAACGTCTTCAGTTCCTAGGCAATTAGTTCCATTGCATAACATAATTTGATGATAGAGAAAGGTGAAATAAAACAGTGGTATTTAATGAGTAACATTCACATAAATATATCAGTTTATAGTTCTTTCGGAAGAATGAGAGTCATGATTTGTACCTGTGTTTGTGGACCGTTGTGAGGATATTGGATTCCACTGAAAAAGAATCATTGTCATTTTTAACCCGTATTTATCGAATTTTCTATAAGATAATAAATATATTCTAAACTTGACTTATATGACATCATCAAGTATTCAAATTACAATTACCGTTACTATTTAGATAATTATGTGGTAAGACTGTTTTGGTCTCAATCGTTACAAACGGTGTTTAACTATTATTCTGACAGCCATTGTTTTTGAGTCTTTCGCTTTTGAAAAGATTTTAATCATTGCTTTCGAATGAATCAAATATTACTATTTCCCAATCAGTCTGATTTGTTAAATGTGTATGAAATATATAAAATATAATCCGTATTTATCGTCCAAGGCATATGTAAAAAGTGACAAAAACCTAAAACCTAAATACAAAATCAATCTGTCATCTACGCCCAATTCATTTCAATATTCAGAAAAGTAATAACAATATTAGTTTTATTTATTGAATTCTGCATACAGGTACTTCCAGAAACTAATTTAAACACAATTACTTTCCATCTTAATGGATAATAATGAAAATTAGTCTATTATTCAGATCTTAGTCTAATCAATAATTTTGTGGTCAATAAACTACTGGGTTCATTGGAATGTCTTTTCATGTTTTTCGTATGTTACCGACATCACCTGATATTTTACTCATCTACTTGATACTTGAGAATTTTATTTTATTTGCTTTACGTAAGGAAGATTATTACCATTATAATTCTAAAATATGAGATTTTCTTCTTTAAATTGAGCCCTAAATAATTTGGTACATATGTTAATATGGAAATAATGGATGTAGGCAACCAATTATAGATGGGATGCAATAGACAATGCCTAAATAAATAACAGGTGTGTGGAAAGGCTGTCAGATCGATTACTTCTACGATAACAGATCATCAGGATTTAAATGACTTTGAACTTATAGCCACTATGTACGAAAGTAAGATGGAATGTTTATATTTATGAGGTAGGATCAAACTTATATTTACGCAGACAATTGAACCAGCGTATTGTGAATATTGCCTATCCTGCAAAACACCAGATTTCGAACAGCAATGATACCAGAGATCTTTTAGAAGCAAAACTATAAATAATTAACGTAATTCTTAAGGGGAAATATACTTAAATTGTTGAGTATTTCATTGCTTTGTTATCAATAAGTGTCAGCGTGTAAACTGTTCAATAGAAAGTCGTTGCTATGAACTATTAGCTCAGAAAAACAACAAATTACATATTAATGACTACAGAAATTTCTACTCCTTACCTGGATCTCACAGCACAAAGTTTTATGCTTACCTGGAGCCTTAAACTCTGGAATTATAATGCAAATAACTTAATACAACGAATTTCATTTCTAATTGATTCGGATGAAAGGATGTGTTTGGACGAAATCTCATCAATTTATGGATCCTTCACGTTAAAAAGTGGACAGTTCAAGTTGGTGGGGCTCCTGTGGTGGTATGGTGCCCGTGAAACAAGAGTGATATTGAATACTTGATTTAAATGCATTCGCGTGTCGATACATCTGATAGGTTACTATTAGTTCATTTTCTGTCTAATTTTTCACCTTCATTCATGTCACTTGGGAATTTTAATGAACTTAGGCAGTTTTAAAAAGAATGGGACATATGATATTTGGAGACTTGCTTCTGAGATCATTTTTCTGGTTTTAGACTCTTCTATTGATCTTTATTAAATAGTACACATAAACATAATTAAGTATATCTGAGAGGCCTATATATGTCAGAATATCTTTAAAAATATCTCCATTTCTTCGATTTCCTATGGATTTGTAAAATGTCTTGCTGAATTCAAATTAGGAATTTTCTCTCAAAATCTTCAGATATTTGTCGATTTCATGTATCATTTGAGCACTTTTACATGCTCGAAAAATGCTTACATGATATTAAATAATGTATTAAGTTTTCGATTCTTTAGAATACGTTTTCGATAATTAATTTTAATATTTATCTATCTTCTTAGTGTTTCTATTCATTAATATGTTTATGTATTTACGTGCTAGTCAATTTTTTCCCCTCAATTTATTTATCTATTTACCAGCTCCCTGTTTATATATGCTTATTGCTCTATATTGTTTTGTTTTTTTTTTCTCAATTTCTGCTTGGATGTCCGGGATTTTTGGACATAAATCAAGTGGTTATTTTGAGTAAAAGTTTGCTTAAAATCTCAAGAGTATGTTGTTATTACTGCATGCACCCGAGGTCAACAGCGCTAGACCAGGTCCATGAGCACGTATACCTTCAAAATAAATCCAGTACCATAAGTGGATTCTCCATCAGATCTCTCCTGGAGAGACCAAGGCATTGAAGAATTTGTTCAGGAGAGGCCTGTTCATTTAAGCACTTGGAGCAAATTTCGAAATTCTTCGTACCCTCGATGAATTTCATGTTACTAAGATAGCCATTTCTGAAACGGACAATAACCGTTTGTTCTAATCTATTAAGACCAGTAGCCCTGGAAGCACCTGGACGCCCACAGAGGTACCAATGGTGCTGAGGAGGGACACTCCAAGTGGTTTTATTCTCGTGTTTAATCTTTGAATGAATCTCCTGAAATACGAGAGGTTCCGACATCACACCGTCCTCAGCCACACCAGCTTTGGCCAAAATGTCCACACTATCCTTCTCCTTGCGATACACGGGGGAAGAAATCCACTGTAGGTGAATATGATGCGATACGAACAGCCGTTTTAACATTTGAAGTATTGAAACCCCATTCCTGTCTCTCACTTGTTTCCATCCGGCCAAATTTTGCATTACACTTTTACTATCAGATGAAATCCAAATTTCAGCTCCATGTGGAAATGAATTTAGAGAGTCCAGGGCTTCCTCTATGGCAATAAGCTCATTACGAAACATCGCGAGCAATAATCAGGATTTCTCTTTTTCAACCTTAAGACATTATATTGCTGTTTGATGTGAATTCCGCTGCAGTACGATTGAATTCATCTTTACTACCATCCGTATAAACTCCTCCTTTGAGCGCTCCAGTCTTATGGACTAAAATAGGCTGCAACCCTTTCCCATTCTTGAATGGTAGTCAAGTGTATGTTCGAAGTTTAAATGACTTCTTTCAATTTAAAAGTGACATTTGACAAATGACATTGACATTGACTACTTAAAAATGACATTGACAAATGTCATTTTTATATAAATGATAAATGATACATTCAAAAAATAAAGGAGAGAGATTGATATGGATTTAAAAACGCCGTTTGCAGTTAAAAACACAAACTCTATTGAAGTATGTTTTTTAACTATAGATACGCGAAAATATTGAACATTTGTACTGATTTAGTTTACTGAAGTTCAAACTATTACTCACGTGTGTTGAATAATCTTTATGCTTTTCATCCATTCAGTTAATTTAATATCAAGTATTTTATTTTTTACATTGTAAAAAGGTGAAAGAAGAAACAATTATTTACAATGAAATAAATAAAAAGTAAATAAATATTTGAAAAAAGGAGTTAAAATTTTGACTTTACTTTTCACACACACACACACATTTAAGTATACAGTCTCGTTTTTGTTAAATACTTTTGCTTCCGTATTTGCGATATTTTACTATAAAAACGAAATTTACGTGTAAATAAATAAGAATTATCAATTGCAGAGTAATTTAGCATTTCATTGAAAAATGCATTTGAAAATAAAAATAATTTCAGTGGAAGTTTCTTGTTAATGTTTTAACTTTTATTATAAATTTTAACACATTAAATTTAATAACACTGTAATAATTGGATGACAAAATAATGTAGATTTTCTGTGAATTTTGTTAAATCAGTTTAAAAAGTTTCTCATACCGAATAATAATTTCGATTCTATCTTTGTAAAAGCATGCCAATCTAACGATAAAACTCAAAAATATACAAAAATCTTTATATCAACAGTTTTGATGTTATCAGTATTTTAAGAATTTACATTATTTATAATGTTCAATACATATAGCTAAATAAACTAATTGTTGTTATTTCGGTTTCTATAAATCATGATGCGAGCTCAGGTGCCATATAATCCAGAATGCCGAATTCTGAGTTTGGCAATTTTCGTGGGCCGAAAATTATGTATGTTATGTATCTGGCAACCTGCTTTTTATTATATCATAGAGATGAAAACCTATAAAAATTATGCAGTAAATTCTATTTTGATAACCGTAGTATTTACGTAATCGCACACGTCACAGTACGTCATCTTGGCAACATTTTTTCATAGCCAAAAAATCCCGAATTTGGAATCATGGATTATACGGCACCTGTACCCATGATGTGTTACAAAAAATGAAGAAAAAAAGAAATTTGTTTAAATTAAATTATGTTGAGTGAAAAACTTAAAAAATGATACTGCATAAAATTTATAGAGCTAGCAAAGCAAATGAATTTTTAAAAATGCTTTCAGAAGTCAACTAATATGATAAACACACATTTTAAGAGTTTTGGGAGCTGTTAAAATCCTTTTTTTATAATTTGTTTATATACCATGCAAAGTCCATCTAATTTTGGTATAATTTTAAAATGATTAAGGATTTAACCAATTATATAATTTGTACATAAAATATAAAACTATATATGATTATAAATACCGTTTTTATAACTCATTAAGAAGCACTCCAAATTGTTTTTGAGCTCAGCTATGTTTCTTTAAAAAGCAAACTACTCAAAACCTATAGGAAAGGCTAGAATAAATTTACTTAAGACAACAATACATTTAGGTATTTTTTTTACAATCCTAAAAGAAAATTTTATGTTCTTCAGAAGTTAAAGTTTTTTTTTTTTAAAATCTTGTTTTTATGTTTTGCCTTAAACTTTTCGGCATAAAGAGCTAAAACAATAAGTGACCTCTATTGGAAGAGCTATTTTGGGTTGCTGACGCTATGGATTTGAAAACAGAAAAGAGAAGATCGTTAGCTTTAACAACAACAACGCTAGAGAAGGGCGGCTAATTTCAATACAGACAGGAAAAGGAAACAGTTGTTGGGTGATTAAAAGCACAATTCTAAAGCAATTTGAAACTTTCTTCACACATGTCTTAAACTTATCCACTGGAACGTGGGAATGTAAATTATCACATAATTGATGGGTGTTAGTGAATTTAGTTACAAAGAAATATGTATGAAATCTTTGGTTAGTTCCAACGAATTACATAACATACGAACAAAATTGCTTACTGATGATGAAAATTGCTTACTCATTGCTTACGCATGATGAACATAAGGTGGTGAACATGGTTTGCTAATATTTTTAGAAAATGTAGCAATTTTTTTATGTTGAAAGTTTTTGTCTAAATTCCTCAATAATTTTATTCACAAAAATTATGCGTATTTTGAAATTTTTTTGTAAATGTTTTTTCAAATAAATTTTATAATAGTTAACAGTAAATTAAATTAACATATTAATTTAACGTAATTAAATTTCCTTATGATATTAATCGTATGAAACATTATGTGATTTTTGCTTAATGATGGGCTTATAAGCAAATTAGAATGTTTGTTGAGAAGAAATATAATTTCGGATTGTTAAAATCTTTCCGCTTTTTTAAGCGGAAAGATTTTAAATAAAATGTTAATAAAATGTTTCCACGATTTTTTTTTAATTGATGAATTTAGAGATTCAAAGAAAACAATAGTTTGAAATTTCGAATTTCATTTTTTATTTACATGAACTTAAACATTTGATTGTTTTCATACCTCAATTTTACATTAGAACACATAGGAAAAAATTAGTAAAATGAAGATAATTATTGTCCTAATGGTATAGATTAATCTCATTCTGGATCTGTATTTTCACGTCAGAGTTAGAAAGTCTGATTGTGTTTCTTAATTCCTTTTACCAATCTATTCTTTGAAAAGTAGTTGTGTCTTAATGACTTATATTTATGCCATTCTCAATCTATATTTTCAAATCAGATCGGAAAAGTCTGATTATTGCTGAAATTCTTTTTTTTTTCAATTCATTCAAAGGAAAGGAGGTAGATATGATAGGTAATTATTGTCTTAATTGATTAATGCTTTTCTCAATCTGTATTTTCAAATTAGATGGAAAAAGTAACAATGACAGTGCTTCTCAATTCCTTTTTCCAATCCGTTCGAAAAAAAGTTGATAAAAAAGAAAATAACTGTCTTAATGATTTAGATTAATATCATTTTAAGTCCGTGTTTTAAAAAATGTCCAAATAATATGATACTGATTGTACATCTCAATCCTTTTTCGAGGAAGACCGAAATAACAGATAATTAATGTCTTAATCTGTGTTTTCAAATCAAATTAGAAAAAATTCAGACTGATTGCCTCTAAATTCAGTTGCCCAATCCGTTTTTATTCAATCAGTATTTATTTTATTTCCTTTAAATTTCAGAATATGACGTCTAAGGCCTCTTTCACACTAGATGACTTTGATCGTACGATAAAAAGCCGTTCAATATTTTATCGTTCTCCCATGTCAAGGGTCATAGTGACGTGCATGGAAAGGAAACAGCAGGTTTCCTGGCCAAATCTTCTCTTTCACTTCCAAATAAACACAATACCAGCCTACCTAAGTCTTTTGATAAAACCATTACCAAAAAGAACATCATTAAAAAAATGGAACTCAGGTTTTGTTTCCTCTCCCAATTTTAAGTGGACTAAATCTTTTTCCCCTTCAGTTCCCTGCAGAATTAAGAACCACTGACATCAAAATTACTCAATTCCTTACTGGATAAGGAAAATTCAACAGCAACCTACACCGTTTCCATATTAAAAATAGTGAGGTGTGCCTGTGCAACTCCGGGAGTGACAACCCTTCACCCATTCTTCTTGAATGTCCACCTGTTTCACAAGAAAGGAACGAGATTCGTAAAGACTTGAATAACAGACTGCATCCGATTTTGGTAGACCTAGTGAAGAAAGAGACTTTTGTATTTTTTAAAAAATTTATCCATGCTGTAATTTAACTCCTTTTTTATTTTTATATTTTTTTCTCTCTGCCTTCTTTTATTATTTTTTTTTCATCTCATGATTTATTTAGACTTGTTATGTAGTACATTTGTTGTACCTTCGGTCCCTGTGAGGTATTCCTTGGTGCACTGGAAGATATTTTTGTTTTCCCAAATAAAAAAATTTATCATGAGAAGTTATTAAAAGAATACACAATAGACTGCTCTCTTCCACACTGAAGTTATTATATTACTTATTGTGTGGATTCTTAATAACTTCTCACATAAAATTTTGGACGATTTTTTATCGTACGAAAAAAGTCGTCTAGTGTGAAAGAGGCCTAAATGAGGAAATAAAATCCAAAGAAAGTACAGAGATTACGAGATAATTGAAAAAAAATTGCTGTTGGAATAACATTCACTTTTACCATCTTGTAATTAATCTTTAACTTTTATTGATATTACTTTAGCTTCTAGTATGGATATACTTCATCTCACTCTAGAAAATCAAAAAATTAAAATTAATCAAATCGTAATTGTTTTCTAAACGATTCTAAAAATTCTAATAACGTAACTTTTAAGATTTCTTTGCGAGATAAAAATGTTACCAAAAATCGAATCATTACTGTTACCCCGAAATTTAAAAAAATAAAAAGTTGGTTTGAAATGTACATATTTGAAAAAATACTTAAATTTTTTGCCTTGTAAATTTTTGACATATTTTTATATTTATTAATTCATAAAGAAGTAATGACAAATTTAAATGTATGACTCCAATTTCCAGACACGTTTATAATGTCTTATGTCTCTTGTAAATGTGAAGTTCACGGGTATAACATGTGAATGGTTGCCGATTACTAGCCAAATATAAGCAAACGTGTCAGCTATTGGAAATTTAAAGCTTGTTTTTAGTTTATTAATATATTCAGCACTTACCTTCCGTAACTATTATACTCCTTACAAATTCTCAAAAGAAAAAATCATGGATTGTCACTACTAGTGATCTAGATAACCAAGGAATTGGAGCAAATATATTTTTATTAAAAGTGGCAAGTCCACGATAAAATTATTTTTCAAGCTGTAAAAGTAGATTGCTTACAACTATGAACACACGCACAAGATATTTGCAGAATAAAAGATATTCAAATAAAAAAAATCGCCTGAGGAAATTTTCTTACCATAAAAATGTATGAATTATTTTATAAATGAATGTCATATTTCAAACATTTTGTGAATTATTAAACAAATTTAACAAACATTTAGCAGACACATCCTATATTTTAAAGTTAGAATATTTTCAATATCATACAAAGACATTAACATTTCTAACTAATTTAGAAATTGTAAATATCAGAATTGGATAAGAGTTCTTTTCAAATTAAGTTTATATACAAGATTTATTTATAAGAAAAATTTAATATCCATAGGTTATATAACACTGCATTATGTAACATATCAAGGTAACATAAGAAATTTTTGTCAAAGGTCATTGTGGTTAATAAATTTTTATAAAAAAATCATACACAAAAAATCCTTGATTTTCCTGTATTATAGTTTAACATTTAGATTTTTTTAGATATGATTAAAAAGCAAAATTTTAAGCTGAAGATTTTTTTTAGTTGTATTAAATAAATCTAAAATTAGAAAAATAGTTAAAGCTGTTTCTGTAGCTTAAAATTTTATCTTTTAATTTAGTTTCATCCTTGTTTGGTTTAAATTTTACTGTAGCGCCATTTTTCCCACAAGGAAAAAGTTATGCAATCATAAGGTGAAGTTAACGTGCTCTCGCCGCCTAACTTGTCTAGTGGTTAGCGTGACTGACTGCGGATAGGTAGGTCATGGGTTCGAATCCCTCTTTGGGCATGGATGTACCTTCTTTCTCTATCTGTCCTGTCTTTGTCCTTTCCTTGTATAAATGGGCTATGAATGGTTGCCCACCCTATAAACGGGTACCTTTGGCATGTGTGTACAGAGGAAGTCGGACTCCACACATAAATATTGTTCAGTTGGGAAAGAGAAGAGAAGAGTAGAGCACTGCACCCCATTATGTCAGCCTAGCTGGCACACGACAACAACAACAAAAGAGCATTCCTAACAACTATTAGCATTCGCACAGAGACTAAAAAAACAACAGTAACAATAAAGCTGTCAGTTTGAGTTCAATCATGTTTTAGTTAATCTTCATTATTTTAAATGTATAATGAAGCATTTAAAAAAACTAAATGTTTGGTACATTTTTGTAAAAATTTGGTAAAAATAGGTTAACATTTTTTATTTTTAGATTGGATAAAACTTTCATCAAATTTAAAAAAAAAATGTGTAATATTTTTATTACTGGGAGTAATAAAAAATCATAACTCAACACATTATAGGATAATAATTTCGAGAATACATTAAGGCAAGATTAATAGAAATCTTTTCTGACTGTGGACTAAAAAAATGTAAGATTTTTATTGTCTTTGAATACTAATTTTTTCTTTAAGATCGCATTTATTAAACGAAGTTACTTTAAGACTTTATAGAAAATTTATTTAATTTCTCCTTAATTTTTATAAATTAATAGTAAATGCCTTTTCTTTTAATGGCGGGCACTGGGTGTCTAACCCATCGCCTCAACAAGGCCGGAAACTGCTACTTCTTTATCGTTACTTGCGGTGAACCCTTGTGACTAAGTAACGGAAACATGTAGCATTATCCACGTCAAACCTCAAAAAAACCGTTTATAGATGGCTCACATTCATTAATCACATAAAAGACAATGAAAGGAACATCCATGCTGGAACCGGTATTCGAATCCGGGTAACAACAATTAGGAGTTAGGAAAATCTGTGCCCATTGTACAACATTTTGGAATCTACGTTGGTATTAAATTGCCAAGAAAATAATAAATATTGATATTTTATTCATGTTTTGGGATATATATATATATAGGTAGATGGATAGATTGTCGAAATTTTATATATTTTAAATATTAAATTAATACATAATTTCATCAGTTTTCCTTGATATATTTTATAAAATAAATAATTATTTTAACTGTACTGGCGGGAAATAATCTTTTGACCTAAAATTAGTGTTTAATATAAAAATATTAAATATCGTTATTCTATTTATATTTTGAAAAATAAAAATGCTGTGGAAATTAATATTTTAAATATTTTGTTACTTTTTTTAAACTTCGCAATGAAAATATTCATCATTAAGACAAGTAATAGTTAATGATTTACTGAAAGATGAAAAGGAAACTTAAATTTGTTATAAATTTTATTCTGAACCATAAAAAATTTTACTCATAAAATTATTTTACAACTACTGACTCCGGATATATATAACTATTTTCGTTTTATTTTTCAAATGCAGTAATATTATTGACTGGGGGAAAATTTGCTAGATTTTTAATTATAGAAATTTTATCTTCCTTTGCGGTGCAAATATTTGAAAAGAACATTTACAAAATTATCAAAATACTTCACAGTAAAAAAACTACAGTACTGCAGTTCTGTATTTACTTTTAGACACTCATTCATACATACATACACACACACACACACATATATATATATATATATATTGACTTAAGCAAATACTTAAATTTGGGTTTATGACTGACTAATGGAATTTTGTCTGGGGTTTGGCGATAAATTTGAGAAAATTAACCAAAGTTCCACAAATTTATGGACAAAAGTAACAGAGACGTGATATGTATTATAATAGCATTTATTATTATACAAATAGATGGTTAGAAATATGTTTAAATTTTAAAGGAAGAATCATAATAAACTTAGTAAAATATTATTTTAATTATAAAAGCTATAAAAAAGCAATATATAATTAGGACAAATAATATTTAAAATAATAGAAAGAAGGTTTATTTTGTATTGTTTTAACAGGATTTTAGTAGATTTGACTGAATAGAATATTATGAGTAATATAATATTTTAAATGTAAGTAAAATTCAAGAACTACACGTGTTTTCGCATTCATTATATTTTAATATGTAATTTCATCTGGAAAACTCTATTAAATTTCAGCAATATTTAATCTGATATTAATATGAAATTTGTATGCGTTTTTCCATACACAAACGCAAAATCTAATATGCTACATTGTTTTAAAATATCTTTAATGTCACGTACTAAATATTTGTTTTTTTCAAGATTTTTGTTTTTAAGTATCAATTGCTTATCATATAAGTGACCAAGTTCTTAGAGACAAAATCTCATAAGCTATTTTAGAAATTTTATACAAATGAATTTCAAATATCATTTCAAAATTATTGCAAGTCAACTAATAGTCAGTATTATAAATATATAATTACAATGTATCCAAATTACATACGTGTTTATAATTAGTACAATAAATCAATTTAAAAGAATGCCATACTTATTTTGCCAGTTTTCTAACAATTAAGTATATGGTTAATTAATTGTTTTAATGCCACAAAAACCAAAAGTGTGGATAAGATGTAACAATCTTGATTATTCACCAATTCTTTGAGTTATATACTCTTCAGGGTGTCCCAAATGACCGCATAAACGCTACACAGCTAGATTCCTCGTTAGGAGTACATAAAAACTGCCCAAAGAAGCGTTCCTGTATGAATCATAGTTAACGAAAAAAATGCGAAAAACAATGTATGACGTCACTTCCGGAGCAGGAAAAAACACTTTATCGAACATATCAACAACAGTATATGCAGCGGATATTGACGGGCATACACCCTAGCAGTTCATAAGGAATTTCCATTACATGGGCCGTACATCAAGTACAGATTGCAGTAGTCACAAGCGAAATACACGGCCATCATATGACGACCAACGGTAGCTGCAGAATGCAGCCTTTTAAATACCAGTTCACCAGCGGCTTAACGTCATTCCATGGCGCGCGCATTAATGACGCGATAAGCGTGATACACGTTTTAAACATTATCGTCCGGAAAGATATAAAAATAATGTTGTTGATGTGTCCAATAAAGCGTTTTTTCTTGCACTGGCAGTGGCGTCATACTTTGTTTTTTGTATTTTTCTCGTAAACTAGGAATCGCACAGGAACGCTTATTTGAACTGTTTTATGTACTCCCAATGAGGAATCTAACTGTGCAGGGCTTAAGTGGTCGTTTTGGGACACCTTGTTTGTATAAGTCCTTAATTTATTGCTGTGTGGCCATGACTCCGCTATTATGAAAATTAAATATGTCTACTGTGTGTGTTCATGAATGTTCTTCTCTAGTTATAATACGACATTGTTTATAAATATCTTACAATAAATATTAATTATTAAATTGTAAACTAAATTAAATACTAATTATAATAGACGAAAATAACATATATAAAACACAGCGCCAAAAAGATATATGATTTCTGGTTATAAGAAAATTTAAAACCATAGAAATAAAATATTTTAAAATGAATTTTTATAACCTGTTATTTTGAAATTTAAGATAAAAAATACAGTATAAAAATACTGATATTATTTTGTGAATTTGACACAGAAACAATGTTTCCTTGTAGAATATAGTACAGACAAATAAAATGGCATTTAAACATTTTGATAATGATATACAATTTATAATTTATTGTCATAAAATTTAGGTCATTTACAAGACACATTATAAGAAGACAAAGTGGATAGCAAAATAATAAAGATTTAATAAAATATTTGTTTAGTCTTATCATTGAGTTATTTGGTAAATATCAGTTTTAATAATCATTAATTTTCACATTAAGACGGTTCACTGAGGATCGATTAGTTTATTAATTCCTTTGCAAATTATAAATTCAGGAAGTTTTAAAATTAAGACATTTCCATTACTCTGCTGGTGACAGCTGCTTTTGCGATATTCCAAAATAATGAAAAATATCTTCTTGTGAGAGCCAAGCTATATATAAAGGAAGAAAATGTCTTTATTGCTATGTCATTGATATATTAATCCAATTAATCTTACTCAAAGTAAAATTGATATCACGCGAAAATGTTCTATTCCTAAAATATAACTGCACTGTCATTAAACTGAAAGTCAACTAAAGTAATCCTGTGTTTTCAAAATTAAAATTTTGCAATTCATTCCTAAGTGCGAGGTAAAAGTTATTTTGGGCAAATAAATGCTAATATGGGGTGTTAAGAGAAAAGCTTTTGAGTAATTTTTCGTTGAATTGTGTGATACACGACAGGAAAGTTTTGTCTTGAACAGTAATTTCCTCTCCCATGAAATGCATAACTTGCAAAGTAATATAAACTGCAGATATAATGCAAATTTTGTCACAAAATATTTGCATTTTATAAATTTAAAATTCTAATATGATTATCTCTTAGTTCTCTGTGGTCTGATTTAAACTATACTTAGACTATTTGGGTAATCTTTATTTACCAAAAAAAAAAAAAAAAATGCCAAATAGATAAGTTTCACAAGGAATGGTTTCACTATAAATATATTTTTCTTATACATATCATTATGTTTTATATAAAATAATTCAGCAAAAAATAAATGAACTAAATAATAAACTTGGTTTAAAAATATTTTTTCTGCTTATTATTATACTTCAAATTGAGTTACATAATATACTGTTTCAAAAATATTTATAGGGGATTAAGACATAAATAACTTACATACTTAAAAATAATATAAGAGGCCATTGTTTCCTGGTTTGTTAAAAATGTATTATCGTAATATAGCTGGCATATTAGAAGAATCGTCTTTTTCACTAAAGACGACTGAAACAAATTAAATTGGTCGTTATCGCAGTGTCCTTCAAGTGAAATGAATTATCTTTTCATCAACATAACGATAGTGTTCTTATAACCACCATCAAAGATTGAAACATTAACTCTTTGTTTTGCCATTAAAGTTATGATCTTTATAGGGAAGTTTATTATTTAGCGTGTGGTGATTATTATAAATTTATCTTATATATATATATATATATATATATATATATCTATATATATATATATATATATATATATATATATATATATATATATATATCTATATATATATCAAATAGAGAAATAAAATTTACACGCCGTTGTTTTAATAAACGCTTTGGTCTAATTTGCATCAGATTTTGTTTAAACTGAATGTAATGCATATTTAAGTACATAATTTCATCTGAATGCATAATGAAAGAATATGATTCCTCACAAACTAAATTATTATTGCCGAATGTGAAATATATATATATATTATATATATATATACATATATATAAATATATATATATAATAAATAAATATATATATATATATTTATATATATATATATATATATATATATATATATATATATATATATAAATAAATATATATATATATATATATATAAATATATATATATATATATATATATATATATATATATATTTATATATATATATATATATATTATATATATATATTATTTATTTATTAAACACGTGTTGTACACGTAAACTTTGATAAAACAAATATAATATATATATCTTGCACATTTTATCAAAAGTTTCAAGCAATTCATTTGAGAAAGCAATTAAAATTTATTTCATTTTGTTTAATATTATTAATTTAATTTTAATTTGTTACGAATTATATTCTTTAACTCTATATTCAGATAAAAAATTTTGCACATAAATATATATTATCACATTCAGTTTAAACTAAATTTGATGCAGTTTGGACCAACGCGTTTATTAAAACAACGCCATATAAAGTTTCATTTCTCTGTTTGATGGATTAATTAAAATGAAGTTCCAAGTTTCCCTCGCTACAGACAATCAATCAAACCACACGTGACACTCTTTTCACGGAGGAATACTAGCCTTTCTTCCTCTATTCTGCTGCTTTCACTACAGATTTGATTGATCTTCCGTGTAAAATATTTGAGTAGAGGGAAAATATTTCAGAGATATATGGTGAGTATTGTCAACACAGTCATTTTTTTAAGTAACTTTATTTTCAAAAATGGCATTGGATGGATACATTTTTATAAATCATACGGGACAAAAAAAAAATTTCGTGTTCAAGAACTTTTATTGATTTATAAATGTGTGTTGCAAACGCAGACAATGTATTCTATTTCATTTATCAATAAATTTAATTAAAGTACAAACAAGAAATCTGTGCAGAAAATTTCTGCAAGGAAGTCAAGTTGAAGAAAAATCTGACATTATAACATAATTTTTATAATAAACATCCTCGCATAAATTGCTATTGAAATAATCTTTTGTATAGATGGAATTTAATATAGTTACTCCGTAAACTTGAAATAATAAATTTATTTTTCTGGAAAAATTGAAAATATTATAACTTAGAGCATTGTACAGCAATATTTAACACCATATATTATACCTTTTTTTTAGTTAAAATAAATTACACGAAATTGGATTATCTTATAGTTACAATGCAAGAAAATTACTGTAATATGTTTAGCACAGACATAGATGAAAGAAAGAAAAAAAGTTAATAAGATTTCAAAATATGAAGTATATATTCACAGATTTCTTATTGATGAAAAAATGGAGTTGATTTGAGTACATGATGTTGTTACTATTGTGATTTTAAGGAGGTTTTAAAGGAAGAGGAATTTTTATTTCGTTCACATATAACGTTTGAAAACGAAGGCATATCTCTTGATACTGTATTCTAATGATTTGCAGAATTTCCAGGGAATAAATATAAATTAAAAATAGAACTGAAAAGTTTGAGAACTTAAATTAAAAATTTCAATAAATCTTGTAAGCGAAATAAACTAAAATCAAATTATATTTTCTGATTTATCCTTTCCTTTAAATCAAGCATAATTATATCCGATTCTGCGACAGCTTTAATACATTTTCATGACTATTTTGTTTACTATAATTGATGAAAATTAACTATCCCATTCAGAAAAGTTGCAGTGTCATTTAATCTAAAGATATTCATTGTCTTTTAAGTTAAATTATCTATACGTAATTTTTCAAATATCATGTTTTATTAAATATACATTTCCATGCTCAGCACGAAAATGCATTAAGTACAATAATTATAAAAAATACATTAAAAAATTACTTTCTCTGCAAAAATTTATAGATATTTAAATTTTTTCTTTATTATTTATTTAATTAAATGATGGCACCAATGTATATATATATATATATATATATATATATATATATATATATATATATATATATATATATATATATATATATATATATATATATATATATATATATATATATATATATATACTAATAATTCTTTACTATTTTGAAGATTAATGATACCTTAAAAAACCTGGTAACTACTTTAAAGATTAATGAAAGGATTTATCACACTTATTTCATATATATATAAGTAAACAATATCTTGTAAACAAAATATTTTCCTTCAGGTAATAAATCAAAATGAAGAATAGCAATATATATACATATATATATGCAAATACACACACACACACACACACACACACACACACACACACACACACACACACACACACACACACACACACACATATATATATATATATATATAAACTAATAATTCTTTATTATTTTGCTGATTAATGATAACTTAAAAAACCTGGTAACTATTTTAAAGACTAATGAAAGGATTTAACACACTTATTTCATATATATATAAGTAAACAATATCATGGAAACAAAATATTTTCCTTCAGGTAATAAATTAAAATGAACAATAGCAATATATATACATATATATATATATGTGTATATATATGTATGTATATATATATATATATATATATACATATATATTATATATATATATATATATATATATATATATATATATATATATTAGATGCGAACTTTCACAATTTCTTTGTTGATTTGTGGTTCTTCAGTTTTATAATTCAAATCATAAAGCTAACATTATCAGAAATTATTTTTCCAGCTTTCACATTTTACTGAAAAAGCATTAGAGCGAAGTAAATCTACTACTGATTGACTGTTGACAAAACTTACTTTAGAAATATAAGCACACAATACAATTTAGGTACGAATATTGAATGATTGAGGATGATAAATGTAAAGGATGAATAACTGATAAAATTTTGTAAAATTATCAAATTGTGATATATATCATAGCATTATTTGCCAGTTTTAACCTCATCATGCAAAAGTACGTTTCTATGGATTAGTTATTTACAATTTACTTGTTTTTCGAAAGAGTATTATAATAAAATTAATTTCGTTTTAATTTTTTACGAACCATAAATAAATAATTTATCGACGATATTTTATTATTAATTCTTTAAATCCTTTATTTGTGGTACCAGAAAAAGCAAAGTTTTTCACTTCCTTCTTTTCTCAGTTTATTCTAATAAATTGAGACAACATGACATGGTTATCCAGCAATTGGTTTTAATATTTAAGGATGATATGGTAAAAATATCCAGCGAATTGAATCGAATGCTTCTTGTTTAATTAATTATTAAATTATGCTATCATTTCATATTATATGTTTAAATAACCATCCCAAATTCTGACTGCCATAAGTAAAATCAACAATATTAAGATTTATGTTGTTGACAGTAGATATGTACGTTAGATATATAGCCACTAGTTATATACTGTATAATATTTATACATACATAGTATATTTATACATATATAGCATTATTTATATTTAATTTAATAAGCAATCATTATTTGTGAAATTAAAAGAATTATTAATTTTATCAAAAATAAGGACACTTCTTAATCTAGCTTGCATATAAGATGGAAATAACTACATTGATTTAATAAAATTTTTACAGGTATAAACTATTTTCTGAAAATTAATAAAATACTTATTTGAATGAAACGTAATGATATAATATATATAAAGTATATAAAATTTGTATAAAAAATAAAATTGCATTTAAAATTTAAAAAAATGTGAAATAATTTTCTAGACATCATTATTCAAATAAATTGGAGGATATTAATACGATACTCATCACATTACGTTGAGCACTTCTTTTTTGATAAAATATCAAATAATTTTATATTTATTATTATCTATCACTAGCCATTAAAAGACTAAATTATAAGTTGAGTAAACAGTAAATTTTCCGATAAACGTGTAAATGATCTAAGATTATTCCCTTGTCCCAGACATATAATAGAAAATAAATTAATATATCGGAAATATACACATATCAATATATAACTTTGATATATAATTTATAACTTCTTTCAGGTTTTGTAAAGAGATTTCAATTTTATATACTTTCATGTTTTTATTTTTAAATTTTTATTAATTATATTTTTATTTTAAAAAATAAACAATTTCCTTTTTCTCAGAAAATTATCTCACAAATCTGAGTTCTAATTTTGATGCTGCATAGCATATACTATTTCACAAATATATTTGATAAATCTGTAAATAATTTCAGCTTTTAAGGTATTTTTCATATTACGGACATCTTCGAATTAATATTGTTGAATCGTTATTTATAATTTGAACCCTCTACATGAGGGAGTTAAATTACTTTGTGCTTATAAATGTAATTTAATCTGGAAAATTAGATTTGAAGTAAAAAAAAAAAAAAAAGAAAGAAAATCTTGAATGTAGTGGTAGTGAATTTTCTTTTTTTTTTCTAGAGTATTAATCTCTATTAAGTGGTGTTCTGTTTCTTTTATTAAAATTATATAAATAGAATATAAAGAGAAGAATGTAATATGGTTTATGTTCTGATGCAATATGCAATAATATACATAATGTTACTTCTGTATATTGTATACTCTTCTTTAGTAAGTTAAATAATATAGTATAGTATAAAGTATAGTAAATGCATAATTTGCATTTTGTCTTTTTATTAAAATCTTGATGTATAATGTTAGGATTTAATAATAAACGCTAAAAACTAATAAAAAAATCACAATTTTATGTACAGTTATTTGTCACTTCAAGATAAAAAAACACGCATTTAAACAGAAATGGTTACTAGCATTCTTGCTTATTAACATTAATAAACGTATGGAACTAGCATTCTTGCTTATTAATATTTATATATTTAAGGTTTATTAGTCAATAAATAAGCAATTTACATTATATATATTATATTAGTTGAATTTATGTCTGTTTAATTGGGAAAATATAAACTTCTATTTCATCACCTGAGAATATTTTATTAAAAGTGCTTGGTAAATTTAGTAATTAAATTAACTTCAATTTCCTCTGAGGATAAATCAAATTACTTTAATGCAAGGATAATAAAAGTAACTCAAAAATTAAAATTTTATTCAATAATTTACATTTGGGATCTTCTATTTTTTTACTGAATAGATCTACGTCAGAAAATTTGTGCTAGAAATTTTAGTGCGTGATAAAAATGCTTTTTTACATTAACAAAAATTTTGTAAAGGAAAAAAAAATTGAAATGCAACAATAAAATATATTTATTTAAAAGGGATTTAACAAAAAATATTCCTTTTAAGTAAATATTAATAGAAAATAATTATTTTAATTTCAAAGTAACCAGAAGAATTTAAATGATAAGTTTAAACTTAGTAAAATTAAATGATATTTAATTTCATGTTTAAACATAAGAAGTTATTTATATAAATATATATCTATGTATGTGTTTAGTATAATTATGCAGTTTAATATAATTATTTAAAAATGATAAAATTAGTTCCATTAAACTAAATTTACTTCTTTAAAAATAATCAATTTATTTGAATTAAGAAGTAATTATTTTATAATTAAAATAGTATTTTTCAAATGAAAGTAAGGGATACAATTGTAACTCAAATATAATAATATATTTAACAATTTTAGTTGTATTTATAAACTGTATGTATATTTTGAATATCTGTACCAGGAAATGAAATTCATAGCAAAATGAAATATTTCATATTGAGTCAATGTTGAAGAGGTAATATAAAATGTTACAAACTATGAAAAATTGAAGAATTTGTAGACGATTGAATTCCCACTCTTTCTGTCCCCGTAAGTTTAAAGGTAAAAACAACATATTATTATTAATTTTAAAATTATATTACATAAATCAAAATATTTATTTCACTACTCTGATTACACTTACTTTTACGTACATCTACAGATACAAGATGACAATTCTTGAACGTTATCAATTAAAACGTAAACTATTAAGGTAAAATGATTAAATAAAAGCCACTCCAGATATTTGGATTTAGGTTACGACTTGTTCGATGTACCTGACGTCGCTGACTATATTTTGGTGCACACGAATAGAAAAATTCTGCATGATCCGCGAAGGCTTTGGAATATCAATGCCTTCTATGAGCTCCTGATTAGCAATTTTCAGCTCAGTAACAGTTTTGAGGTTTTTTCTGCACATACTTTATCATTATAGTTCCCCAAAAACGATCTACATGTTCTCAGATCAGGAGACTAGAACTGCCAAGGAAAGACAACAAACACTCTCGTGTCCCAATTGGGTTAAGTTCCTTATGCGTCTTATCCTGATCAACCACATCATTCTAAAGTTACGGACATTTTTTAGCATGAAGATGTTGTTATGGCATATCTTCCAAGTGTCTGATTTCGTCAAACAAGTTTCACCAGACTGTTGACCCTAAGGAAATCGAGAACCAAAAGGGGGTATGAGTATATATCCTCTCCGGAAAGTCCCGAACAATCCAGGATGTGATTTGGAGAAGCTTGCCCAGTTTTAAATTTAGAGCAGACCTCAAAGATTTTCCTGCCTTCGAAATACGTGAGACACTTAGTGTGGCCGGTTGCTAGTCTGGAAATTGCGGTTCTAGGGGCTCTGTCAAAATTGAGAGTGAATGAAGAGAGATTTTTGCTATAGTACCAGTGATAACAGGGACGAATTCTCTATCCTTTCGAAATTTCAGGATTAACTATGGAGATAAAATATCACGTTTAGAACATGGGTGGCCATGCTCCCTGATAATCCGAGTCAATTTTCAAAATTTTAAATTTTTCGAGAGCCGCAATTAAATACGTATTTAAAAGGTATGCTAAAAAGATATTAAAAAACAGAAATTATATTTATTGAAATCATAAATAAAAGTACAAAATATATGAGTATTGAAATTAAATATTAAAATCTAAATGCATTTATTTTACTTCTCTTGATAATTCTTTCAAATTTGGCGACTTATTGGTGACAGTGTTTCTTAGTAATTCTTTGAGATGTTGGTTAGTTACTACTGATCGGTGTTTGGATTTCACGAATTTTAAATAGGAGTAAAGTCATTCACATAAGTACTTTGTTTCGAATATTGAAATATTTCAGAAAGCAGCCTTTTTTAAGCCAGAATACTTCAAATATAAATTTCCAAAATTCAGTAATCGATGTAGACATATATTTAAATTGTAGTGCTTAAGCTTCTCTCGAGTACATTAATCGAGAGTTACAAATAATCATTCAAAGAGCCGCAGATTGGCCATCCCTGAATTAATATATATGCTGCCCAACATTGAAAGCGCAACCCCAAGATGGAGTTGCCAGAGAATGACGAAACTCGGCAAACAGAGAAAAACATCCACGAACAATAAGTACTTAAGCGGTCTGCATTTCGAAATGATATGCATAATACAGAGCGAGCACAGGGTTGGGACAGTAGGTTCTTGGACCACCGTGGAAGGCGATACACGAAGCAACACATCTATGTATAGAGTCAATGAGAGTACAAATGGTATCCTGAGGAATGACCATTTTACCCTATTAACCATTTGCCAATATCCGTTTTCTGAATAAATGCAGCACCGGAAGCTATTTGCAGACCGCTTTGGCAAATTGTTGACAGGGAATATGGAGTTATTTTTCAGGACACCATCCGCACTCTCATTTACTGTGTGCCTAGACGTGTTCCTTCATGTATCTCCGTCCAAGACGGCCTTCAACATATTGATCCGATTCTATTCTCGCTCTCTCTTATGCATATCATTTCAAAATACAGATCACTTTTTGTTCGTTGCTGTTTATTTGCTGAGTCCGGTAACTTCTTCTTGGTGTTGTATTTTCAAAGCCGAACAGTGTATTTTTAGTTTTCGCACAAGTATTTAACTATAATATTATTTCATATTCTTACAAATAAAATTTATCAGTTTATTCTGGGTACTAATATTTATGTAGTTATCTGGATATAACTATATTTTTTATCGGTTGTTCATTATTTTTCATTAATTAACATAAAATTGCTTAATATTTTGAGGAGTAATATTACAATTTCTTATGATTTATGAAACATTTATCTCTATTCAGAGCAAATTTGTTTTTCAGTTTTCACCAAATGAATGCGTTACTTAAATCTGAATATACTTTCTCCAATGAAACAAATACGTTCGAGAATTCCTTAAATCTAATTAATTGAAAGAAAATACGAATTAAAATGTATCGAAATAAATATTATTATAATCTATTGTTAAACATGTATGACATTTTAATACCGTCAAATTGTAAGTCATAGGATAAAAGAAAGGATTATTCAAATGTACAAGATAAGAATATATATATATATATATATATATATATATATATATATATATATATATATATATATATATATATATATATATATATATATTCATTAAAAATCTTATCTTACACATTTAAATAATCCCTGTTCGTTATCCTAAGATTTTTCAGTAGGACTGTATAAAAATAATATACAACTTTAGGAATAGATTTAAAATAATATTTCTTAAAAATTTTATTATATAGCAACATTTCTCTCTCTTTCTAGTAAATATTATTATATTATCAAGAGTTTTGGAATTTTTGATATATGTATAAAAAAATTCCAGAAACTCTTGATAATTTAGCAATATTTATTTCCTATTTATAATCTTATAAATAAATATAATGCATGTAACAAAATAGTAAAACCATGTAAAGAATATATTACACCTAATTCCATCACATATATTAGACTTAAAAATGCTTTCAAAATATTTTTTGCTATACGTGCAAAAATACTAACATAGCCATGAAAAATTATATAAATATATTTTAAATTGTATATTTTTCTTTGAATTGCAATAATTGTGTTTTAATTCCTATTATTTTTAAAGAAAATTTAAAAAATGTGTACTTCTTTTCATTGTTTCATTCGTTGTCAGCGAATGTGTACTTCTTTTCATTCGTTATAAATGTTTAAAGAGAATGCAAATCCTGGGGGACGCGGTTTGCAAAACTTTTCGTTTTGCTTGCTTTTTTGAAATCAACATGATATTCACAGTACAGTTATCATTTCTCAGCAAAATTTATGTAATAACAAGCTATAATATTAGAAGGTAATTCATTAATGAATAGTTGAAAATCTATTCTTTTTAAATATTCTTCATTATACAAGTTGCGTCGCAAAACGACCACATAAACTATGCACAGCTAGATTCCTCATTGGGAGTACATATAAACTGCCCAAAGAAGCGTTCCTATACGATCAATATTTTACGAGAAAACTACGAAAAACAAAATATGATGTCACTTCCGGTGCAAGAAAAAAACACTTTATTGGACACATCAACAACAGTATTTGCATATCTTTCCAGATGATAACGTTTAAAACGTTCGCCGCGCATATTGCGTCATGCATGCTCGCAAGCTATGGAATGACTTTAAGCAGTCTTTAAACTGGTATTTAAAAGGCGGCATCTGACCACTGCCGGTAGTCTTCGTACGTTGGCCAGATATTCCATTTGTGACTACTACAACATGTACATGATGTAAAGCCGATGTAATGGAAATGTCTTTGGTTCCAGCATGATGGGGCTCGAACTGGTGTATCGAGACGTAGTGCCAAAACCAACTAACTTAGTTGCTGGTCTGTATAAGTTTCTTATACCCGCAATACTGCAACTTGTGATGACAGCCATTACATGGCCTTATCAAGCCTTACTCGAGATTCAAAGCGGTCACTTTGAACATCTGCTTTGAATAGTGCATATACTGCTGTTGATATGTTCAATAAAGTGTATTTTTTTGTTTGCTACGGAAGTGACGTCCCACTTTGGTTTTCGTATTTTTCTCGTAAATTATGGATTGTACAGGAACGCTTCTTTGGGCAGTTTTTATGTACTCCCAACGAGGAATCTAGCTGTGCAGAGTTAATGAGGTCGTTTTGGGTCACTCTGTATGTATATATATACATACATATATATATATATATATATATATATATATATATATATATATATATATATATATATATATATATATAGATATAGATATAGATATAAACATGTCAGTCGTCTAAATGTTTACAACTGATAATGATATTCAGTTAGCTAAATTAATTTCACAAATAATTTTCACAGGTTGTCATACATGTAGATACTTACACCACTTACAAATATAAACTAAAAATACCTAATTAAAAGACGGGACTATTTGTCCAAGAGAGACAACAGGTCTCTTCTAAAAATTTAGGAAAATGTACAATATTTCTCAATATTATATATATTTATATAATTAATATATTAAATTCAATATTATTGTATTTATTATCACGAGAAAGATACAACCTCTCGGAATTTATATTTTGTGACTTAATACAAACAAGGAGCTTTTCAAATCGTTGGCCTGCATCCATGGCTTGGTATGCATGTATGTTTTGATGAAGAATGTATGAGTTTACTGCTACATGTATGTCTGAATTAGTTTTATTTATGTACGATTTTTCCATAATATTTGAACCACTCAAATCGGTCCATCAAAGAAGAATAACTGAGTTATTCTACAACAGTTGCGCTGACGAATAAATACAGAGGAGTCAGTGAGGTCAGCTTTATGTTTAAATTTTCTTAGTTCCATTATTTATATTTTTCAATGATATCAAAAAGAATTCTCTTTCTTTAAATTACTTTTAAAAACTTTCTGAAAATTCAATTCAATGCATTTCTTCACTTTGTTGTATATATATATATATATATATATATATATATATACAAACATACATACATAATAAAGTATTTTATTACATTTTACATTTTTGTGCTTCTCATGATCATTTTATTCATTATTGGGTATAGTTCAATGTTAATTATTGACTGTATGAGTGTATTAATGTTATATATACTCCACTAGGAAACATAATTTCTAAACTACGAGCCTAGTAACCCAATATTTATATGAGGAATGATAGACATTTTAAATTATTTCCTTGTTACTCTTCCTATTGATCAATAAAATACTTTTGAAATCTGTAAAAGGTTATAATGTGCTATATTTTTGAATGATTATATTTGAGTTTATTTTATACATGTTTGAACTCAAATGTGAATCGAAATCGTTACGATATTTTTGTTACACGATAAAACTTGATTAGTTTCTATATTAAATATTTCAAAGTATATTTTCATATCTTCACAACCAATTAGAATTGCTCAGTAAAATATTTTGTAATAAGAAGATGACAAGTAATTAATAGACGTATTTGCGAAACGCTTATTGTTATTTGAACTAAGTAATAAAATCTTAAGAGAATTAAATTAAAGATTTAAACAGAAGTCACCTCTAGCTATTCTCTTCACTTTTCAATTTTTTCTTTCGAGAAAAACGAAACTTTGCTGAGATTAAGCATTGGATATTTTAGTATACTTCAACTAGCATATAAAATTTAACTTGATACCCAATGGATAATGTAAATAGGATAATGTTAATATGGATAATGTAAATAAATCATCATAATATTATTAAAAATGTTTATTTTATAAGAGTTTATGAGATAATTACGTATCATTCCTAATGTATCCTTGTACATGCAAATATAGTGAATACTGAAAAAGAGTATGCGCAAATCAATTGCATAATTAAAAAAAAAAAAAAAAAAAAAAAAAAAACGATCTATTTTTGCAAATCATTCATCTGTCTGTAGTTGTCTTGGAAATAAAAACATGGTAACAAACATGTTTACAAAATATTCATTGTAATTTTTCAGGCGAATCAAGCTTATTTTTACAACCTATACGCCGGTAAAAATTTTGAAAAAGAAACACACACACACAACAACTATATTTTTGCAAATTATTCATCTTCTACTACATTAAGTTATTTTGTAAGATAACTCACAGGATAGTTAGAAAATGAGCCAATAAAAAGAGAAAGAACGCGAAAAAAAACAAACAATGAATATCATGTTTGAATTAATGTCGTTTCCAGTCAAATTACGAATTGCCTCAATAAAAGCTATTTTCAACTTCCCCCTAACAGTTTCTCTAATCATTTCTGACTAGGATGTATTTCCTTTTTGCTACCTCGTCTCATTTTCTGTGTCGACGGAACGGGAATTCTAATCTCGCACTTTTAGACTTATAATTATCATCTCTATTTGCTGCTAAGGGATGCAGATAAGGTTTGAAGCCCAGGAAGCATTTACTTTTTGGTAAATTGCTGGTAAAATTAGGAAGTGCACATAAGTACATTCAATATAAATTATTTGTTGTAAGTTCTGAATTTATATTAATCCTCATAAAAAAGTACAATAAGGAATATGGTAAAGAATTATTAAATTTGTAGTTTTTTAGGGTCGAAAATGAATAAAAAATAATGTTTAACTATATCATTGCATAAATATTGAAATACTTTTCAGTAATGAAAGGATTTTCATCGATTTTAATTATATTTTAAGACTACAGTCTGTACTATATCTACTTTGGCTTAATAATTCCCATGGAGGCGTTTTCATATTTCACATCTTTTAAAAAATGGTTCCATTGCTGAAATTGAAGTAATACTATTACTGACTTTTGCAAAACAATGTGTAAACATTTTTTCGACTGAAAGTAATTACACAAATTTAATGAAAATTATTAGTATAATCTCAGTCTCACCTGAATTACTGGATTGAATTTGCAGTGCTAGGTAGTTGAACGAGATCAGCTCTTAAGTTCTTATCAAATACATCTCCTATCTAATTAAAATAAGTAATTATCCTTTTTCTTCAAAATATCATTTAACAACATTATTATATGAGTTTTCCTTGATTTGGATCTGAGAAGGTACATTAAATGATTGATAAATAATCAACAGATATTTAAACAATTACTTTTTATCTAAAATTATACCTGAAATATTATTTTTATGAAAATTTAGAAGTACTTAAAATTTTATAATATTTAGAACCATTTTTGGTACTGGAAAAACATGAAGATAAAGTTTTAAATATAGTTTTTACGAATGATTTTAATAAGAAAGTAATTTTATAGAGCATTACCATTTTGTGTTACATGACAAAGAAGATAATTATGAGTAGGAAGCTACTATAATATTGCTTCAAAAATCCCCCGTATACTTGTTCCATGAAACATTCTCATAGATTGTGAATCGTATTCACATATGGCAATGAAGGAAGCCCTCTAAAACTTCACAATATCCATCATCATCATCATTTCTGACCAGATAGTCAAATGTGAGTCAATGTCTCCCTCTGACGATTTCTCCATGACGATCTCTGAAAAATCTTTGTCCTCTCATCAATTATAAAAAGAAATATTCTGATTAATTATAAGAAAATCCACAGAGTAAGCCCATCTTAACGGTGGTCTCTTCCGCTTTCTAGTTAGCAATACAGAAATGACAAACGGGCACGTTAGAGTAAAATCACTTACCAACAAAAATATAATTAACAAATCAAAAATAAGTTAATGAGTAAAGTTTTTAAATATGGGGATAAGGGCTACCGACTTTCTATACAATCATCAAGATTTATTAGAGAGAAATACATGAAAAATAGAATCATCTCCCTCCCCCCAGTATTTTCATATTTAATTGGTATCAAAGAGATTTATCACATTTAGGACGTGATTCTAGCCATCAAGACTATACCTTGAATTCTAGAGTTATTTCTATCTCAACAGCTCAGATCTTTACCATTGGTTATCCACTAAATTCAAGACTCGACGCGTATATTTCAGTCTCACTTCCTTGGAATTCAAGCAGAAAAAATATAGAAAATAATTTTTTTTTGTAAATAATAAAATAAAAAGAACTTCCAGGAAGTGGAAAAATAAAAGTATTTTAATTTATTTATAAGCCAGGTATTGGATGTCAAATCGAATAAACCTACCAGAAAAAGATAAGATTTTATATATTTATGGTTGACAGTTAAGAAATCTGTCATGATCTAGAATACACCTACAAAGGATGTCACAAATCTAAGCTTATATATCTAAGTCACATAAAAAGCATTTTTCTTACGATCTGGACATTTGAATTATTGTCCTAACCAATACAATGCAACAACTTTTAATATCTAATCTTGCAAAAATCTGGAATTAATAATACTTTAGTGACGTTCAATAAATTTGGTGTAACAATAATTTTAATTTATTCAACTGCAGAAAAAGACACGCACATATTAAAATAAATTTTTATATAAGACAAGTAATTATATATAGAAGTAAGTATAAATTATCTCTTAATTAATATCCAGCAAACTCAGGTGTATTCATTCTATGGATCTGCATTAAATTAAATGAGAATGAGGTTGTTGTTTCCAATCCTTCAAAGATCTAGCGGAAGCTAGATCAGATCAATGACACCGTTAACCCTAACGAAATCGAGTATCAAAAGTGGACATGCATAAACATCCGCCAAAGCAAATCCCAGACAATCTAGGATGTGATCGGGGGAAGCCGGTTTCAGATTGTATTTTGTGCACAAAGAAAAAACTTTGCGCCCAGATTCAAATGTCATGCACCTCAGGAGCCCACTTAAAAGTCTTGAGACGGCCGTTTGATCATGTCTGTCACCTTCGAAATCTAACGCACCCCCAGGGGTCTCCCTGATGAACCAGGGATTGGCTGGAGCATGACCTTCGAGAATAAGAAGGCCTGCTGATTGGGATCATAAGTCATTACAAAAAGGGACAGAACTGTTTTCGAAATACAGAACTTTTTATTTCGGCCCTTATTTACTGCGGATTTAGAAATTTCTTTAAATAATTTCATTATTGTTAAATATTTAAAATTTTTTAAATCTCAAATGTTTTGATTTTTTTCGTATTCCTTTTAATGAGAAAAGTTTATTTTTTCTAAGTTAAAATACTATGTTTAAAATTCAAAATTATTTCATTAAAATACAAATTTGAGCTGTAGTTTAAAAATTTTAACTCCGTGTAAAAACGTTTAAAAATTTTATTATTCAAACATATGTAATTAAAAAAGAGTAATATCACAAATACTTTTTATATTATAATATCTTATTTCTTAAAATGTATATTACTCTTTATTAATTATATTTTCCAATACTTATTTGATACAAAAAGTGTTCCCTCTATACAGTTTATTTTCTATTGTGAAAGAAACATTTTTCATTTTTCCAATCTGAAACATTAAATTTATCATTTTTAAAGAATAATTTTAAAGGAAAACAAAATAAATTTTTTACTTAATTTTTTCAAAAAAGTTTTTTTTGTAAACAATTATATATAAAATAAAGAAGGAACACACACAAATTTTTACAGAAATATTTTTATTTTGTAAAAATTTATACATGAAATGAAATAAATTTACTATACATTAAATACATCATACATCAAAATTTTAGTAAAAAATTAGTGAAAGATACATAAAAAATATTTTTTATAAAATTATATAGAATTTTTAAACAAAGTATAATAAAAAAAACAATTAGGATTTTAAAGTACAAACACAGAAAAGTTAACATATTTCAAAAATATTTGCATGGAAATGAAAATTAAAAAAAATTGTATATAAGAACCTTTTTTTAATACCAAATTGTTTTTCCTTAGATGATATGTAAATTATTACAGCTTTATTTTCCCCACTAAATTTAAATGGTACATTAATCATATTACAAATCAAAAAAGAATTAAAAAATTTTAAAAATAACTTACGTATATAGACTTTCTAAATTATATGTTTTTTTTAAAATTAAATGAAACTTAAATACATAAAAAGTAAAAGTGGTTATGCACATGAAATAAAAAGAGTATTGTTATTTACAATACACAATTTGTGAAAGGTTTATTTTAATTTCATTTTTTTTGAAGAGTTGGAATCTAAATTTTTGGTTGTTAGTGTTTTTAATTTCCTTTTACTTTCAGGCTCGTTAGATTCTCATTTGTTTATTTTTGATTTTCCTAGATAAACATAATTTTTAAGGTTACAATAATTATTAAAAAGAGTATTAGTAAATGATGTCATAATTTTAATAATTATTCCCTCAAACGGATAGCCACAGTTGCAAACTGAGAAAATCCACGTCTTTAGAAACTAGAAGGTTTTTTTTACTACATTAATCATCACGTTACGTTGATGTAAAACTTTTAAAAATTCATGGCCATAATCTTCAAAAATCAATTTTGATGTTACAATGTAAATATGAAGTACAATATTGGTTATAAATTCTAATGGATAAAGTAAACCACCTCTATCTCATTTTTTTATAAAACTAAAATTTAAATCTACATCAACACTCATTGCTTTTTCAGTTATTTTTATACGACACTCAACACATTAAATGCTCTTATGAATGATATGAAAACAATATCCAGCTAAATATGTTCTGAGAAGTAGTGAATCTGTTATTTCATCTATATCAGAATCTCTAACTTCCATATTCTGAAATATTTCATTAGAATCTTGCTGTATCATTTCCCTTTCATCAGAAACAGGATTTTCAAGCACATTTATATCACAACTGCCTACGCTATGAGACGCCCAGTTAGCTTATTTAAGCGAAGTTTATTTTCACTTTCTTAAATCTGCCTTATAGATAGATCTACGATATTGATTACCGGACACACTTCTGTATTGACCGAAACGTGATTCAAGTTTGTCACTTTAAATCTTACCTAGCAATAAATTATTCATACTTAAATTATTTGAAGAATATTCAATTATGTTCAGAAAAGCCTGAGAAGTATGTCTTAAAGCCGAATGTGTTTCTCGAGTCAATTTGACATTATCTGCGTTCATGTTTTCCCAATTACCTAACCAATTTATAAATTTAAGCAAATTTTCTTTTCTAATATCATCATATTTATTAGCAATTGGTTCGCACATGGGATTTAGCTTAAAATTGCCTTTACAGATTGATTAAGCATTAGCTATATACCACCACTTACAAAATATTTCAATATAATTAGCTGTTTCATTATAATGCAAAATTTCCTAGTTCTCTCACACACTGGATCAAATTGCTGTTGAAAATGTTTGTTTTTGCATTGAAAATTTGTTTTTATTATAGTTTTGCGGATTTTCCTTTTAGTGTTACTAATTTGAATTTTTGTTGCTTTTCGGACTTTTTTGTTGCCAGGTTTTTTTTTTTTATGTGCTTTACGTCATTTTTTGCTTTATCTGTATGTTTTTTTAAAGTGTAATTTGGCAAATTTCCCAAAACATGCGCTTAGTTTGACGCCAAAAAATGTCACAAAAGTCGTCAATCGGGGGATATATCTTACTAGTTCCACGAATCATACTTTATATGCGTTTCTGGAATTTTGCAAGCTTGTCACCCGGAATCCTACAAAATGCATAATGGGAGACAATCTAGATATAGTTTTTGTTACAAACTAGGCGTTAGCTAGTTTTTAAATTGATGAAATTGAGCACCAGTTGTAAATGTACATAATGGCAACTAGTTAAACATTAACGTATATTAAGATGTATTGTGCTGGAATTAAAATAATAAAAAAATGTCTGCATTTCTATTGAAATACTTATGATCTCAAAACCATTTGGTATTAAATCAGTTCGGTACAGCTCCTAAATTTAGTGGTAGATTTTTTACTGAACTTTGTTTAATTTTAATGATAGTTTCAAAATTTATCACCAAACGTGTATTAGAAATCACTTGTTTTTTATGATTATTTGCGTTTTTTTTTTTGACAATTTTTCAACACTTTTAACTGGTATTTCTATAGTTTAAGGAGTGATTTTGACTTTACACAATAATGTGCTTAAATGTTTTGTGATTCAAAGTGAAGAACAACTAATTTTAATTTGCAGTATCCAAAAAAGGGGATTCATACATATATATGTATTACATTTCTTGCTTTTTTTAATGAAATTTCTACATGCAACTATTTACCCACTCTTAAAGTGAACTTGTGATTTATGGATTCAAAAATCAATATTAATAATTAGTATATGATTATACACTATTTACTTAGCATTAGATTGTGATTATACTAATTAATAAGATCTATTCAGAGATTATATAATATACAATTATATATATACATTATATATATATTCTGATTTAACTATTGATGAATTGAATTAAAATTTATCACGTAATTCAATAAGTATTTTAAACTCATAAAATATTTTCTTTAAATGTCTCATTTCATGTATGTGTTATTAATAATATTTAATATATTTTAGATGTTTTGATATTAAATCAATATAAGCAAAAAATGCAGGGGAATTCAATAAATTAAATTGAATTTTATGAGCAATTTGAAATTTTTCTGGATGTTAAATAGAGGTTAACCTTTTATTTTATAAATTATTTAGTATTATGCATGTTAAAACGTAACATTACTCCCACCTATTCCTGAACGATGTTTCCCAGGAAACGAAAACAGTGGTCCTCCATCTTTTTTGATTGATGAATTGATTAAATGACGGTCTAAGATTTCCTGTCTTTAGGCAATCAATCATAATATGTCACACATTCAGTCGAATTATTGCTTTATTTTTTTCTCTTCCCAGTTCATAGATCATTTTGATAAAGTGGTAGGGCTGCTTAGCAAATTTGAAAGGGAATTTTAGAGCACTATTTGGTGAAATTTGGATTTTGTGTTTCAATTAATTTATGATCTTAATATTTTTAATACCAATCTAGTGTTATAAGCAGTATTGGCGTAAAATAAAAATTAGTTGCATTCCTGTTTCAAGGAAGAAAACGCTCCTTTTTGAAATAAGCTAACATAGCAGAAAATTTTCTACTTTTTTTCATTATCGAGTACTTTTAAAAAGTGTTTCTAAATTTCCCCAGATTAATACACCGTTTAAATGAAATAATATCAAAGTCAGAATTTGATATTGAATACTTTCGGTGTGATTATTCCACCAGATGACTGCTTCATTTATATAATGTAAAAATAACCCAAGTTTTTTAAATATATATATATATATATATATAAGTTTTTTTAAATATATATATATGTATATATATATGCTCTATTATGCAATCCCCGACACATAGACAAGATAATATTAGTAGCATGATGATACACTATGAATAACATTATATGCTAAAATATTTCAATTAAAAATTAAATTATGCCTTCCGGCAGCAAAGCATTCAGAACCAAAATTTCAAAAATTCTGTTAGAAAAATTTCTTTTTTTAAATGTTTTGAGCTCGTAAAAGTCTTTGTTTGATTTTATTTTACTTATAATAAATTTCAACTACAATTTTTAAAATTAGGTTCTTACATATATTTGAAAAAATAATTAATTATTGCATCAAAAGTAAATTAATGACTTTGTTAAATGCATATTCTTTGTTTTAAAAATAATAATTTTCGAAAAGCCAGAATACAGATCTTGGTCTATTCAGAAATGAAAGAAACGCCCTATTTGATCAACAATTAATATATTGCTGAATATACATGCATGCTTATCAGGATAGCAATATTTTATGAACAAATCCAATTGATAAATTTCAATCAACATTTGTATGATACTTTTATTGAATGATGGACTTTTAAAATCTGATTACTAAATTTTTATTTTGCAATTCTGTGAACGATTTTTAAATAAATGCCGGCTTATGTCCAATCTTATGAAAATATTTTAAGTATTTTTAGCAAATAGGATATATACAGCACATTTTAAATTCATTGAATAGAAAATAATAAAAATTGAATAAAAAATTTATCTGAGTGGAAGAGGAAAAAGATAATTAAATTTATTTTATTATAATTTATCATTTATTTTTTTCATTTAAAATTCTACATCCCTTTTTGAGAACATTTCCTTAAAAAATATTTTTTAATTTTATCTTATATCTGAAAATAAATTCAATATGAACAACATTCTTTAATTTTCTGTTAGATATTTCCTTAATTAATTTATGAAATTTATTAAAGTGAACTATTCTCCATAAATAATTTCTGTTTTTGTTGTTAATTTATCATCATTTTATATTTTCTGTACATCTGCTTCAAAAACTTTAAAATTTATTATGAGTTATTTTACATTTTTTACTATCAGCATTAAATGCGGAAAGGTGATTGAAGTATCTCCGAAATTTGCTGTCTTAAACATATATGTATCTATGCATCCATGCTATATATATATATATATATATATATATATATATATATATATATATATATATATATATATATATATATATATATATATATATATATATATATATATATATATATGTAAGCAATTATTAAAATGGGTTTTGTCTAAATTTTTTCTTTAATTAATCAAACTTAACCAAGGTTGGACAAATTTATGGATGGACAAAAGTAATTGAGACGTGATTTGTTTTCTAATAACTCTCTCCCATTATTACACAAATGAAAAACAAATTTAAAACCTCATAGATTATAAACATGATTTTAATGTATTTGATAATCAAAATTTAAGTGAAATTTACATTTGTATAACTGTATGTTTATTAGATAATCACCATGAGTTTTTGAATACTATACTACATGGTAAATTAATAGAAAAAATAATTGAAATATGAATATATCTCTTTTGATATAATAAATTTGTCATGAATGATATATTTAAATTGCTAGAAGTTATTTGACTTCACCTACATTTTGTGTACATTTGTGATATAGCTGATTCTATTTTACTTAATTTTACTTGATTGTAAATTTACACTGATCAAAAAGTGATATAATGTATAAACTTTTAAAATATAAAATATTTAAAATAAAAAATTAATCAATAATTTTAAACTTATTAAAATGTATCTTATAAGATGACTTGGAAACACAATTTTGATTTCTGCCTAACAATATTTCATTTCAATAAGTGTTGCTTTTGATTCTCGTTTGAGGATATTTGACAAACTGCTTTATTTTTTCACGTTTTTTCTAATTATTAAACAAAAGTTTTTCCATTATTTTGCACAAACTTATATAACTGTAATTTACTTCCACTACTCTTATAGATTGATAATTTTATTCACAAAACATTTTCATAAATTTTTTTTATATTACTTTCCTCTCAAGTGTATTTCACATCCAAATTTCAATAGATAAAAAATATGTGAATTTTTTTATGATGTGTACTATATTTAGTTAATCTAATTACTTAATGCGTTATGCCTGGTAAGCAGTAAGACTATTATTTAGTAAGAAGATGTTAAATTCATATAAATTTCTTTTGTTTTAAACTGCAATTGTTTGTTCCCAATTTCCTTTAAATTTCATTGAAATTTCTTCATTTTGTGTCTTAATATGGCATTTTCAATATAATTTAAATTATATGAAGCTTATAATTGTTATATTTACTTAAGTTACTACTTGATTTTCTTTTTTTATTTTAAATATAAGAAATAAGTGACATATTCAGAGACATTTGGAGCCCTTATACATACATTATTTTTGGCCACAAAAATTAGAAAAAAAACTTAATAATTTAAGCTTAAATAGCTTTTTTCTCTATAGAGTACACATATTATGCCTTCAGTTCTTAGAAAAAATTCGTATCCATAAAAATTCTTTAAAAAAATTTACAAAAATTTTATGAAAATAAGGAAGACAATTATTATTTGTCTTAAAATGATCATATTAAAAATGTTCGATTATATATATATATATATATATATATATATATATATATATATATATTATTATTAATATTATTCATGGTATATTAAATTGTGCTATTTTTGTTGCGTGTGTATATCTATAAGTACTAATAAAGCCTATCTCTATCCTCGCAGGAATCCTTAAATTCCTAAACCGATAGGTATTCCACATGGAACATGCATTTACTTTCAATCCCAGTATATGTCCCGAGCTTTCCCTTTATACTTCCTCCACTTCCGCTTTTATCTATTCTGAGGATCAGCCTTCTACTTCCGAGATAAAGCCTCTAATGGAGTTTCGACGTAGGCGGGATGAACGTGGATCTCATGATGAAAAAGAGCAGAATGGAGAAAATTTTTATATTCGCAGCGGTTGGCCTCTTCTTCGCCAGGCAGCCTCGATGTTCTTTTAAAACTCTAATTTCTTTCTGGAGTTTCAACACTGTTTTTCCCACCTTAGGGACATTTTTAAAGTGCTAAGAAAACGATGTATAAGTGGATTGGGATTTAGAAGAAACCAAATAAATCTAATGCTATTTTATATTTTATTGAGTTTTGAAAGAATACCAACAGAACTGGGAAGGATTCGAATAAGATTTTCGTAATCATTTTTTGTATGCTTTTTGATTTTGTATAAATATTCACTGACTTATATTTACTGCATATAACTAGTTTGGTAAAAGTAGTCAGTTGTAACTTAAATATTTAAATTTCAACTTTCTTTGGAACTAATATATTTAGTGAATGAACATAATGTTTTTAAAATGTGCATATATTCTTAATAGAGCAAAATTGAATAAAAATCTATTGAAAGCTCTTTTCCTTCAAATGAAATATAGAGAAGAATAACTTTAGCTGTACATGGAGCTGAATTTGAAGTTTAAAATTCTTTCTGTAACTTGTCTTCTAGTTTATTGATATAAGTATCAAATCAAATTATTGCAATAATTGACTTCCCAAAAGGGAATCTTGATACATTTACAAGAGCCTAAAAATGGTGAGCATATTAAAAAAAGTGCTATTTTATTATCATTATTTAGAAAATTCTATAAATTAAATAAGACATTTAATGAAACTTGAGATACATCCATTTGGCTTATCTTTATTCAGGGATTTATATCAAAAACACTCTGTGTCAAAAATGCCTTTAAGTATAGTTTTTGAAAAATAATTTCAAATTTTTTACATTTAACGAGACAATATTATTACCTATGTTTTGATTTTCCATGCGATATTTTTTCAATTAAAATTAAAAAATAAAAGTGTTATTTTCGGTCATTAATTACAATCTGCATTCCATTTAATTTCTGTGAAATATAATTGCTTAAGTTCTGACATTGTTGTTGTAAATGCGGTGACAATCTATCTGCAGATGATTTGTGTTCAGTAAATATTGTATGACACGTGACACATTAGGAAATTGTATGTATATCAACGATGGCTATAAATGCCATACATATTAAATGTAAGTAACTGTTTTAGTTTTAAATTTTGCATCATGAGTAAAAAATGAAAAATTGCAATTAAGCTAAAATTATAATTAATATGTAAGTTGCGCAAATTAAATATTTATATGTAGCACATTTATATTTACTTATATATATATATATATATATATATATATATATATATATATATATATATATATATATATATATATATATATATATATATATATATATATATATATATATATATATATATATATATATATATATATAAACATTCATCTATAATTTATTTGTTACGAAATACTGGAGAATAAATAAAAATATAATATTTAAAAAATGTCATACACGAGAATAATACAAATGTATATTTTTAAATTTAATATACAAATTAACTTATAAGTATAATAGGGTAATTAATTTAAAGTATTGAATTTGATGTTGAAAAGTTTTTAAGTTCAGCTAGATCTAATAATTTTTGTAAATTGCAGGACATAATATTTTGCTTACAAAATTTTAAATTGGATCTACAATTATTGTTATATAGTAATATTTATTCTTATTGACAGTGAAGTTTTTTATTTTTTACAAAATTATTATTATATTTTATAAGTAGAGAACACTAAATTAAATACCAATTTCTTTTTACTATAATAATATATTCATGAAGTAACTGTTTTCTAAAATAATAAGGTTTTAGTGATTATAAAAATTTCTTGTAACATTTTATACAAAAGTACATGGGACATTTGAAATCAAATGTCACAATCATGAACTGAGATAAATGAAGAAGTGGAAATAATTTGTGAAAACTGTAAAATGTATGAGTAAAACTAAATGAAACTAAGATTTGTCGTTTAATTAGTGTGTTTAGAAAATAATTACAGTTATTTTGAATAAAAAAAGCAGTTTTAGAAATGTTCATTATCACCATGTAATTAGAATAAAATATTATTTACATATGAATTTTAAATATATTTTAGTAATTCTTCATTATATATAAATATTATACTAGAATTTGATGTAGAAAATTAACTGAATTCAGTTTTAATAAGTTTCATTAAAAAATAAAATTTGTATTTATTTTTAATCACCTGATATTTTTTACAAAGGAACAAATGTTATTTTCTTTTACTTAATTTAGAATCCGGATTCTTAGAACTTCTTTTGCCTTACGCGTTGATGCGCTACAAAATTGTTTGTGAAATGAAAGGTCAAAATATATATCACGAGATCCGTTTGTAAATCAACAGAGGTTGAAATAAATAATAAGAGAATCGCTTTTACTTTTTTTAACGCCTCTTTTCATCAAGATTCTATTATCTTGCCTCGGGCTTCAAGAATGCAAGGACAACTTTTCAACGAAATACAATAAAATAGGATTTTCTTTACAATTCTAGAGATTTTTAAATCTTTCATGCATATTTTAGAGTCTTTTGATGCATTTCGAATGTTGAGATTTAGTATAAAATACTCGTGTTCACTAAGTAAGCTCATCAAATTCATTCAGCTTCTCCCCAGCTTACATCGTGTGGTTTCTCCAAAGATTCGCAAAAATATGAAATCGCTTACAAAGATTTCTCTATTTTGTCTTCTTCATTGCTTCATCGTATTAATAGGTGCCATTGATGACTATCCAAGAAATACTCTCAGCAGAAAGCCACGCTATGTTATATCGGAAAATCGTCTGCCCTTGAGTCCGGATTATCAAAGCAACCGTTATGACAATATTTACTCTGATCGAGTGGATGTTAAGAACTCTTTAAAGCATGGTGTGCCTTCTGGATTTGATGACTTTGTGAAAGATAAGAGCATCGAAAAATACACGTATGGCGCAGGTGGTATCTACATACCACATTCTCCAAAATCAAAAGCTGATTACATCATAGAAGAAATGGTGGACCAAGACGAAAACGCACCAAAAGTTATCGACTCACCGAATAAAGAAGTCAAGATTCTGAGTGGAACTACACCTGTTGAACAAAGTACATCACCCATTGAAACGGAAGTAATCAGACCTCCCACGTTTCTCTCTCTCTTTAGAAGCTTTTTCGCCAACCCCCTTGTTGCCATTGCAGTCACTGCAGTACCTTTAATTTTCATCATGGCTTTGATCTTCCCATCTATTACAGATATCTTTGGAAGCCTGAATATGGGACCAGATGTCACCACTGTTTTTGCTAATGGTTTCGCCAGAAGTTTGGATAGCTTAGATGGTACTCTCAGCGTTGATAGAGTTCTAGACATCATAAATGAATACGGCGCAAGAAGTTTGGAAGATCCACGATGCTTCCAAAGATTTTTGTGCCAAGCAGCTAAATCTGGCATTGAAAGTCGAAGTGGCGATGCCTGGTCTATTCCTAAGTTCGTCCAGAAACTTGCCAAATCCGTTGATGACCGACTCTGGGATGCCATGGGGCTCAAGAACATACTACACTCCATACAAAGTGGAAACTGCAGTAGATTAGAGTGTTCAGGCACCCCAGCTTATCAGACAGGTGAGAGATCTTTATTGAAAAAAATTGGGCTCCTCGGAGTGAAGATGCTTAAAACTACTGAAGTAGCCCAATGATTTAATTCCCAAACTTATATGCAATAAATATTATACAAACTTTCATATTCAAATATTTATCAATTTTTATAAGAGATTTTAAAAATATTTAACTTTTTATGTCCATAGTTTTATTGTACAAAAATTATTCCTCCACTCTCAGAAAATGTAAATTTAGAAAATAAAATTATTAGATCTGAAAATGTTTGTCTTTTATTATTTTTTCCCCTTTGTTAACTTATTTTACTCATAAAAGTCATAAACTAATGTTTTTCTAATTTTATTCATTACTAAAGATACATTTTACTTTTGATCTTTAAAAGTAATTTATATGTTATTTAAGTAAAAGTTAATAATTTAACAATTAGAAATTTTCAAAATTCCTTTTATGTTAACTATTTAATTTTCATTTATTTATTTTTAACATATTATATAAAAGTAACATCACAAGGTTACTTCTAAAATTTTTATTATTGATTTATTGGTAATAGGAGTTATTTCTCAAGAAATAAAAACTCTCAATGGTAAAATTATTTTAGTATTAAAATTTCTTTTGTTCTGTAACTAGAAGTTCATTAATTATAAAATTCATAAAATATTATTAATACTCTCTTCAATTTAATAAGATATTATGCAAATATATTAAGAAAAACTGATCTGCATGTAGAAGCTAATGATTATATTATTTTTACACAAGAAATAAAGCTTAAAGAAGTACTGCATATATAAGAATTATATCACCATAAGTGACATTTGGGATTAGCAGTTTTATATTTTATTTCATTTGGCATGCTATTTTTACATCACAGGAAAGAATAACTAATTTATTTTGATGGTTTGTAATAATTCTATGAATTTGAACAGAATATTTGATGTATTCCTATTAACTACAATATGGTAAAAAACGTAAATACAACCTTAATTTGGCATTTTTTTAAACTACTTAATGAAAATCTTAACTATATATTTTGGAAAGAAAATATCACTTCACAATGATATTCCTGTCTGAATTCAAAATGAAAAATTTGTATTTTAAATAAACACTATTTTATTTAGTTTAATATTTTCAGAATAACATTTTTATTTTGAAATTGCGAGAAAAGAATATATCTGCATCATATAAATCCAATATTCAACTATGTAGGTAATACTGGTTTATAGCATTTATTTTAACATGCACTCTAAGATAGAAAATACATTGTCTCTTTCAATTTTAGACAGTATGTCATAATTTAAAGAAATATTTGAGAAAATTTTATGCTCAATTTTGTGTACATAGTATTAAAATGAAATTTGGTCAAAGTACTATTTGTGTATATTCAACACAAAAATTATATAATTTGCAGGAAAATCTCAAAAATATATTTAGACATTGTTTTGAGTTTTATGTAAGCAGATTCAGAACTTTATCTATAAAAAAACTATGCACAAAAATACTAAACTGATGCACATAAGTTTCATAAAATAATAATATATTCATTTATTCTTTGTTTATACAACATCTTAAAATTTAACTACGTATAACAATGTTTTTAAACTTTTAAAATATTCATTTTAAAACATTTAATGAAATACCTTTTAACAACTATCTATTTATCTATCTATATCTATATCTATTTATCTATCTATATATATATAGCCGGCATAGGTGCTGTATAATCCAATCTGAGATTGGCGAGTTTTTGGCGGATTTTCTTATGTATTTGGCAATTTCGTTTTTATTGCGTCATACATATGAAGACCTATAAGAATTATGCAGAAAATAAGAAGAAGAAATTCTGCATAATTATTATAGGTGTCACAATACGTCATCTTGGCAACATTTCCTTATCGCCAAAAAAATTTAGAATTTGGAATCACTGATTATACGGCACCTGTGCCTACATAGCCGGTGTTGAATGGTTCAGTCTCCGGCGTTTAGTTCAAATTTTGTGTATTCAAAAGGTAACTCAAGCATTTATATTAATAATTTGGAATCTATTTTAAAGAATAGGTACTATTAGAACTAAACCTTATGAGAGATAAGAAGTAGGCGTAAAATAAAAAAACAAGAAATTGTATTAAATTTGGTAAATTTGGTGTAGTATAAATAGGTATAATATTTAGAAAATGGAGCTAAATTTAGATAAACGTGGTTTATCATGAAAAAGCGTATATAAATCCATAAATAATTGTTAAATGTGTGCACAAATTCAAGAAAATTTTACAACTGCCCCATAAAGTTATTTGCTATATGAAGAAACATTTTAACCTTTTTAAGATGTGGTGTAAAGTTAAAAATTCTAAGTTGTATATAATATATTATCGGTTCCTAAACAAATTTACTTTGAAAAATAAAAGCCAAATATATTTATTATGCTTCTGAAATTCCTGAAATGTTTATTAAACATTTCACAAAATTACATTGAAGTTTCATTGAATATCACATTAAATATTCAACGAAACTTCAAAGAGTTCAAATATTTTCTTTTTTTTATCAAACAATGTATATTAAAATAATTTAAAAGTTTTTAATTTATCAATTTTCTGAAAATTATTTGCAGATATTTAAAATTATTACGAAACAAATAGTGTTTGATTTATAAATTCATTTAAAAATCCCCTCAAATATTTATCTAATAAATAAAAGGTTGATACTTTTTGTTTACTTAATCTCAATACGACTTCCAGTCACATTTTGATAATTATAATACCAATAAAATATTAATTATTTTAAATTTTCTTACTAAACATTATTTAACTATGTTACCTAAGATTTTCTAATTGTATTAAGCCAACAGAAAGGAAGACGTGAAATTATAAATATTTTTTATATTTAATATAAATGAGATTTCTCTTTTCTTTTGTAAAATGTGATTAGTTTTTTCATATTTGCTTAATTTCAATTCTAAATTAAACAAATTATTGATTATTTAATGTTTATTATGGTTAAATATGCTGTTTGTTTTATCTTTCCATGAGTATTCCTATATATATATATATATATATATATATATATATAGATATATATATATATATATATATTTGCTGTGTGTGTGTGTGTGTGCAAATGTATTTCCGAGATGTATATGTATGTGTTTGTATATACACATATGTTTTTATTTCGTTAACCAAATTACTTTCTCTTCCACTGTTATCATTAATCTGTACAGGTATATCAGTGAAATTCACAATAATTATTTTCAGCTTATGAGTAATAGTAAAGTTCTAATTGTCATATTTAATTTCCCATTGTTATTTAAGTTCATCCTAAATTTGATTAATTCATGACACTTTCTTCTCATTTTCACAATATTAAAACAATTTATGTTCTTTCAGACGATAAAATAACGAATATAAACAATCATTATATGGAATATTTTATCAGGCAATGTAATTTTTAAATTAACGATGCCATTATCCAGAAAACATTATATCTTCGAGATACTAACCAAAGGAAAATTTTCAAAAGCTTTTCTCGGTTTCAGAAATTTTTGTTTTTTTTTCCTGCTAGCTTATATATATTTACTGAACCATGCATAACGTCTTCATAGCTTTCAATATCTCAAGCTAAAGGAAGGAAGTATTATCGAGCTAATTACAAAATTTATTTGCTTCTCCGTCTGCCAGATTCGATTCTTAAATAATGGTGACGGAAATTTTACATTACGATATAAAGAATGAAAGTGAATATTTATGAAACTTGGCTTCCATATTTATTTTCGCTCGGTTAATTTTCTGGAGCTCGTTATTTCACCCAGTCATCGTTATTTGTGCCATGTTGTTCAGTCATACGTGCTTTTCCCTGCCAACTGGAGTGTTTTTGAAAGAGAAAATTAGCGAACTGAAGAATTATTCATCTTTTCATTCTATTTTTTTTCTTTTCCTTACTTAAAAGGCTGAATTCGCGAACCTTAATCAAATTGTGTCGATGGTTCTTTGAAAAGATATTGGATCGAAGCGAATTTTCGACATTTTTGCGACTGAAAGTTCTTGCAGTTAACGAAAGATGTTCAACTTTTATGTATTTTTCTAGCTTAATTTAACTTCTTTAAAACCTTAATTTTAAGTTTCAGAAGAAGACTTTATAATTCACTGAATCTGTTTTAAGGCGAACTCTCGGTTAATTAAACAATGCATTCTAAAATTCTTTCATCTCTTTGATGTAATTAGAACTAATTTGGCCATCAAATTGTTTGAGTATTTTTCGTAATGTAATTAAGTGTAGGAACTTTATTTTGAATGGCGTAAAAGCAAACAAAACTATTTTGGGATCCTCAATTTTTAAGCGAAATAAATGCGTTTATTAAATTAACATGTGTTTGGTTTAAAACGAATTTTCATGGCGCAAAAGTAAACAAAACTATTTTGGGATCCTCAGTTTTTAAGCGAAATATAAATCAGTTCATTAAATTAACATGTGTGTGTGTGTTTTGTTTAAAATGAATTTTATTTATTCAATATCTGTAATTAGGTGTAACAATTTTTCCTTCTAGTTTTTCAAACAGCTTAGAACATGTAATTAAATTTGTACAGTTTATATTTCACACTCAATATTTATAAATTATGTGCATGTCAACTAAATTATTATAGATTTCACTTTGAAGTTTCTAAAAATTAAACTTTTCGACCTTTGTTTGAAATATTCTATAAAGCAATTTCGGGAATAAATATAAAAGTGACTATGAAAAACATAAGTCTATTGGAATGAAAGGAAAAGAACACATTCATTGAAATTAATTAAAATAAAGAATTAAAAGTTTCATTTGGGCCTTTCATTTTTTTGGAACAGTAAAAACACAAACACATATTTCACGTCAGCAGTTTGAGTATATATCAATGGCAAAAATTTATTGTCTATTATAAGTTCTCAATTTTTAGCACAGTTTGTGATCTTCTTGAATTGATATACTATTGATATACTATTCTACATACTAGTTCTTTTATGTATATAAAAACACTAAAAAGAATTTTGTTCCACTTTGAAGAAATGCATTTACAGAGAATTTGAATTTACTTAAATATGCTATGTATGATTAAAGCTATATAAGCATGTTAAACCTTACTTTCGTATTGGAATAGATGTTAGAGGATGTAAAGTTAATGGATGAAGAGTTATATACTATGCTTAATTTGGTTATGGGCTTAAGAAATTAACAATGGTTACAGAGTAAAATGTTGACATGAGAAGAGCTATTTAATTATATTACTAGAATGGGCAATTTAATGGCTTATGCCATTAAATTGCCCATTCGAGAAGAATGTAGGTCCATTCACCCAAAGAGGATAATTTTTGTTCCTGCTTATGATTCCTTTAATATTATTCATTGATATTTCAAGTCAATTTTGTAGCACCGAGTATATAAAATACTTTTTTCCTATTAGATGATACGAAGACATTAAGCAGCTTCATTCTCCTGTTTTTTACTAAATGCAACCATTTACCATACGTCCATTGGTGGTAATTTTAACTGATGCTGGTGTTAGAGATCACAATATTGACAAATCTTCAAATTCAATATTGTGATCCTGAGTATATGAAGTAGTCTTTTCCCTTTAAGTTGATATCATATACCAAGTCTATACAGTTTGTCCCAAAACGACTGCATAAACTCTGCACAACTAGATTCCCAGTTGGGAATACATAAAAAATGCCCAAAGAAGCGTTCCTGGACGATCCATAGTTTACTAGAAAAATGCGAAAAACAAAGTATGACTGCCGGTGCAAGAAAAACACTTTATTGGACATATTAAAAGTTGTATATGCAGAGGATATCGACGGACATACTCCCTAGCAGTTTATAAGGTATTTCCATTACATCGACCGTACATCAAGTATATGTTGCAGTAGCCATGAATGGAGTATATGGCCAACATATGAAGACTGGTGGCCATGTACTGTATCTTGCAGAAGGTAGCTGCAAGAGGCAACCTTTTAAATACCAGTTCACCAGCGGCTTAACGTCATTCCATGGCCCACGCATTAATGACGCGATATGCGCGGCGAAGGTTTTAAATATTATCGCCTGGAATGTGAAAATACTATTGTTAATATGTCCAATATAGTGTTTGTTTCTTCCTCCGGCAGTGATTTCATACTTTGTTTTTCGTAAATTTATCGTAAACTAGGGATCGTGCAGGAACGCTTCTTTGGGCAGTTTTTATAAACTCCCAACGAGGAATCTAGCTGTGCTGAGTTATACGGTCGTTTTGGGACATCCTGTATGTCAAGCCTATCTTTATTAACTGATGAATAGATATTTTTGTTTTTTCATCAATTAATGGTAAAAAATGCTTGAAATGTTTTTCAACAAAAAACTTTTTTGAAGCACAAGTTAATCATTGAAATCCATATTCCAATTATAATAGAATCAATAAAAGTCTTATATGCTTTGTAAAGCAAAATTTCTTAACACATATATTTCTCTATAAATTTGCCTTTTTAATTACATCAATTTGAAATAAACTCGATTTATATGACAAAGCAAGTAGTGCGATAGCATAAAATGAATGGTATTGTTAAATAGCCCTCTTTTATCGATGAAAGTTTAAACTATTTGAGGGACATTTTATTACCAAGAATTTTATATTAGGTATTCTAACTTTGGATACTTTCCTCAAATTAAATTAAAGGAACCATTGTGATCACTTCTAATTTAAAACCTACAACTCTGAACATATTTCCTTAGCGTAGATTACGTTTGTGTTCTTTTATTACTTTTAAAAACCTTCATCATGAAATTTTGAATATTTAATTGAATAATTTTAAGAAAATGCTGTGCATTTTCCTTCACATCTCCAATATTATTTTCTTTATGGTTTCTCTAGACGTAAACATCCATCAATTTAGACATTTTTCATAAAATGAGAAAAATATTTGGCTTATACATTCAATCATTCATCATATAAAATTCTTAATTGACATGTTACGAAATTTGTCTCTATGTATTGTATTTCTTTAAAAGGCATTTTATTATTATTGGTAATATTAATTGGTATACAGTTTTAGCATCTTACCTCAAGATATAATAATTTAAAATAATATTCATAGTGAGATAAATTGTTATCAAAAAGGAATAGTTAAATGAATTTATTATGAATAAGAAACAAAAATATTATATTTTAATCTATTATTTGTATATAGTATATATGCATAGTTATGTGTATATATAGCATATATATAGTTATATATACATAATTTATACAATAATTACACATAAATACATAGTACAAACTCCGTATACATATAACTAGAAGTTTGGAATGCTCGCATATTACCAAACACCTCTTAATTTTAAACCACGGTCAGGTGACGAGGTTACACCAGAGCTGGTGCCATTCTTTTCACATCCGCACTACACCAGCGGAAGGAAATTGGGAGCCACAGATTAATGTGAACACATCACCACTTCACAAAGCTTTATCATCCCACTGATAGAGTAAATTTATGTGATCATTCTTCCAATCACTGCACTCGACAAATGATGCTTCACATGGCTGATCTTAACGGGAAGGGGCATGAAGCTACTGAGCCACTGGTGCTCTATTGTATATATATCTGAATGAATGATTTTTGCAAAGACAATTGAGTAGATGGACAAATCCAATTACGAATGTACTTAAGTTCGCGTAATTTTATTTATCCTAAATTATAGCCCTAATATAATAATATTGTAATATTTTAATTCATCAAAATTTGAAAAAATAATGGAATAATAATGCTTCATGACTCCAAGATAAATGTAATGCAAAAACTAGGTTTTCAAATAAAACATGTAGTTACATTTTTATTAAAGTAATCATAAATATTATAAAATATGACGTATATTGATTAAAGTATTATAAAAATCACGGAAAATAAAAACAAGTATATTAAGGGACATCTTTGCAAAGAATTAGAGGATGAATACGAAAAATCACTGCAGCAATAAGTATTTGTTGTAATTTGGATAAGAATTATTGTTCTCCAAATGTGTTGATAGATGAATAATGAAAAAAAAATCAACTGAACATTTTTAAAAATTGATGTTTTATTGCAGTATAAGTCGAAAATCTTCAAAGAACACATATATTTTTATCGAAAATAGCGAATTATTTTCTGAATATTCTATTATTCTCAAATATTAGAAAAATGTTTTTTTATTAATTCATATATGAATCAGATTACGTCATAAAAATTTTAATATAGTTATCTTAAAGTTCATATTATGAAGTACATATCTTATAAAGTGGATAAGATGTAATCAAACCTCCTGTGATAAATGACAACTCATTTTATTATGCATGAAGTCCATATTTTTCAGAGTCAGTTTGTTTGAGTTCTTAGCAGGAATTTCTTCGAAATGAATTCTGTTGAAAAAATGGGCAATTAATATTGTTTTCTGGCATTCTTAATGTTTAAATATAGGAATTTTTAAAAGTTGAATAGAATATTCAAGTTTCTGCTATTACGAAACTTGAATTTCTTTGTCTTTACTTTTTTGTCTTTAGAACAGTAGGATATTTTTCTGAATAACCACCCTAATGCAAATATGTGGTTGAAGAATAAGCTGTAAAATCTTAATGGATAAGGTTAAATAATTCTTCTCAGTGGAAACTAAAATTATTTTAAAATATCATCTAATTGGCCCGAAATTATAGAAATAATTAACCAGAAATCAATAAATGCACACAAATATTCAAAAATGAATTATTATTATCTGTTGAATAAAATGAGTCCCGAGAAACAGCCAAGATGCAGTTATGAAACTTAGTATGTGTATAATATGCGTCTAGATGAAAGAATGATTAGGAACTTTATATTGAAAATATTTATTGAATAGTGAGACAACAAATGCAATGTTTTTAGTAGAATAGAATAGTCCGTTTTACAGGAATGTAGATGCTCAAGTCTTTTAAAACAATCTTCAGTTCTCAGGCAGTACGCCATGCAGTGTCTTAGTATTTAACATAACAACATGACCAACATAATAGTCAAGATCTGATATAATGAAACCAAATTTTTCTATGCAAAAGTCAGATTAAGATCTATTGGTATAAAAAATCTGTAGATGATAGGACTTTAGTTCAATGCCAACAATAGGAATTAATTACTATTGTTATATTCACATCTGTTGCATTTATATTCACACTTATCCATTACTTAGAGATATGCCAAAAATATTTTGAGTTTCATTTTTTAGGTAATTTGAATATGTTCAATCTCAATGGAAGATGGAGTCCTATAAGGACAAAGCGGTTCTATTTTATTAACCCTAGTATTTAAGTCATGGCGAACGTCACAAGACGTCATCTTGGCAACATTTCTTCACTATCAAAAAAATTCAAAATTTGGCATGCTGGATTATAAAGCATCTATGCCCAATTTCTTCAACTATCATTTACTAATAATGGGTTATATCAGCTTCAACATATTTTTGCGACATCAGATTATAGTCGGAAAATTTTTGATAGAGATCCAGTTTTCATAGTAAAACTCTTTTTACTATGGAAACTGGATTTTTTTACTAACTTTTTTAACTAACTTTTTTTAAAAAGTTTTTCAAGACATTTATATCGCTTTATTATATTTGTTATTTTTTAACTTTGTTTACACTTTATTATTTAGATTTTATATAGGATAATGAAAATTTCTATTATATGCATTAGCATAAATAAACAATTTTATTCCAATGTTTTATTTATATGAAAATAATATTCAAATATTTAAAAAAAAAACTTTAAACATACGATATATTTATTTGTAACGTTTTTACGAGATGAAAAAAATAGATGGCAATACAAATCCCTTATTTCCGTTTTGTTTCTTCTTTTAGCTTTTGCTCAGCGTTTTGCAACATCCTAATAAGGAATAAAGATTTTGTCCGCTTAAGCTTTTCTCTGTTTATTGAATAAAACAATCCCCAAGGGCTTAACAAAACAAATTCGCAAGTTGTGTGTTGAAATAGAAAGTAGAGATTTAAATTTACTGAAAGTTAAAATTAAATAAAAATAAAGAGAATGTTTCAAGCACATAAATATATTTAAATGTCTTCTTTTGCTAGAGAAATATTAAATATTAACTTACTACAAGATATTTTTTTAAAATTAATTAATAAGTACGAAAAATAAAAAAAAAATTCTAAAAGTATTGAAAACGAATGTTCATTAGCAAACATTAGTATCATAAGAATTCATATGATTTAATTCTCTTATATATACAAAGATTATTGCATCACCTCATTAATTTGGAATTCGTAAGCTTATTATTTTAAAAAACCAAAATTAATTCTTGTCCAAATTTTCGAAAAATATTTTATTAACAATCATTTTCTATATTAGGAGATGCTTTGTGTAATAAATGTTTATGAAAACGATTTTGGTAAAAGTTTACAATCAGATACTTCTTTGACCACTTTTTTGACGCCAAGATAGGTGCAAGAGGTAAATAACAAGATATCCTCTACACCAAAGCTATACAAAGATAGGGTTACCAGGTATACCAAAGATTAAAATTTATCGCTAAGATGATTTGCAAGTGGTGTCCAGTCCTACACGAAACCCACGATTTTAAATAATCAGTAAGTTGGATTTTATTTGACAATTTTACATGTATTCAAAATACATCATTATTCGTTCATGGAAATAATTACTGAAGTTAAGTATAGAATGATTCTTTAGACAGTACATTATTCATTATAGTTTTACAGTAAAATGAATATAGAATTTAGCACCATTTTCAAATAATTGATAAGGATTGTTTTTCCATAACAGCAGATGCATTTATTCAATGTGTCATACATCAATATTATTAAAAAAATTTTTTTTGCACAGCTAGGGAATCCTTTATAACGAATCAAGGGTGAATAACGATAATTATTGCTATTCTTAATATGATAAAATTTGATTGATTACGCGAATTAAAATAGTATTAGTCTCATTATAACTACTTTTATTAATTATCTTTATCGAATTTTGAAAATTAAATATCACATAAAGTAGTTATTTTTCATAAACTATAATAGTGCTTTATAGACACTTCAAATGATTAAATACTATATATTATTTCTTTGCATTAACAATTTTGTTGTAATTACAGAAAAAAAATGACAAGAATGAGTATTATTGGGAAGCTTTTTTGACAAAAATATAATTGATGTGGAAAATAGATTCGACTAGTAGAATAATGTTGTTAAATAAGGAAAGAATATTTGTAAAATAAATTTTAAATCTTCGAATAAATACATTTATCTAATTTTTCCTTACTCAAATTTTTTTTATAAAAATGTGTCAAACGTTAATTTAATTAATGCCTTTTAAAACTCTATCAATTTGATTCAAAGCTATATTATTTAATTGAAGATATTTTTTTAAAATATTTTATTTGCTAATTAAATGAGTTTGTATCTTCATAAAAATATCTTCTTTTTATTCGAAATTTTTTTTTTTATGTAAATTAATGCTTGAATGATTCAAAAGAAATTGTTAAGGACAAAAATGTTAGATTACTAAGCATATTTTTTTACGTCACGGGATTTACGTCACACTGATGAATAACTTACGCATATTTAATTTTAATTAATTTATGTTACCGTGAAATACGAAAACGTAAATAAATGAAATAATTCAATATTTCTACTTATTTTTTCTATATTTACTTTTTGATTTTAAAGAAAATTAAAGACATTTAGATTTTATCAGAAATTATCGTACACAAAATTAAGGTAAATAGAACTTATTTTGAAATTAGTTTAAGTTTTCTAAATTTTTCACTGAATTGAATTAAACAATATTAGGATATATATACTTCTGCCATATGGAAATATCCTTAAACTAATGAGAGAATTAATATTTATACAGTGATAGAATCCAACAGAAAAACACCAATAAATTAAGAGATTTCCAACTTCATCGAGCATCAATTGGTACATTTTCCAAGGTAGACTTTGCAAAGTATTGAAATTAATATTATTTTTCCTGTCAGTGATAAATAAAATTTTTTTGTTCAGTTTTTTTTACAATTTATTCATTTGCAAGAATATTAATCAACAAGCATAAATTCCTAATAATGTCTCACATTTTCCACTATATTTTTTTTACATTAAAGGAAAATGGAGTGCATATTCTGATCCATATTTTGTATTTTATTTTTCATATCTTGCAAATTGCTTATATTTTATTATTAGATAAACATTTTTAAAACTGTGCAAAACAAAAACTTCTAATCCATTTATTCTATCTTGAACTTCGACAGAAAACATTAATATCACTCAATACTACATGAATCAAAATTTACTCTTTACGTATGTTAATCACAAAAACTGCGTGTTTCATAATATAAAAAAAACAATAAAAAATATTTTGCAACAGTAAAGTACATTTAATGCCTTAAAATCACAGTTTTGTATTTCATATGACCACAGAGGGAAAACTTAACACTTCTTAACTACCCTTTCTGTAACATATAATATATACCTTAAAATGATATATAAAGTTGTTTATTTATAATTGAAATCATGATTTAAAACTTAACCTGAATTAATACGGCATATTTTGAATATTACAGAAAATTAATTAATACTGATTTCTATAAAAAAGACAAAATATTTATTGCTAAATCTGGATCATTAAATTAGAAATAAGTATCTAATGACATAACATTAAAAATTCACTTATAAAAGCATTCAAAATTTATATTCTAATAACAAAATGATGATTGCTATTTCTATACTACAATATTCTTTTGAAAATCGGTGAGGATGGAATATATTTGGTAACAGATAAGCTAATGTGGGGGTTCCCATTTAAAATTCACATTTATTTATGTCAACAATTTGCTCATTCTTTCTATTTTCATTTTGGGCAAATATTGATAAATTATTTAATTTTATTATTTATAGCCTATGACCAAAACATTATTCAAGCTAATATCTACTTTTAGATAGATTGATAGGTAGCAATTCCTATAAAGATTAGTATTTGATAAAATCCTGACATTTAATCATGTGCTATATGCAATAATTTCATTTATGGAAATCTGCCTTAGTAGTTGTTCTTTCTCTCACGAATTATTGTCATGAAATCTTAAGAACGACTATTATAAATCATACTTTTTCCAGTAATCAAAAGTTATTCTTTTTCTCTTCAGAATAGAAGATCTCAGATTCAATCTTAGCTAATCTTGAACAACGACAGAGTGTTGATTTCTTGCAATCAAATATGTCGGACTTTTTATGCTTTTATATCTCGCGGCGTAATCTCCAAAAGATAAACGGATGATTTAAAATTTCATTCAGCAGTTCAGATATATTAAGCTAAATACTTAGCGATGTCAAAACGGTTGAAATTTATGCAAAGTATACATTACGAAATATTTAAATTAGCGTTCATTATCTTTAAATGCAATGAAAGAGAGAAAAATATGTAAAGGATTCATGCAACAATTCAAACAATTTGTACGAAAATGTTTTTACGTTGTTGCTATGGAAACCGAAACCAGAATTTCAGATCTTTTACAAGTGATGAGCTGTATTCACATATCAAAAGGGAAAAAAATCCGAAGAAATTTCAAGCACTGATTCAGTCTCATAAGCATATAAAAATCAGAAATGCAATATCTGTCTTCATTTATTCAACAATTGTTGGTAATGGACCTATAGGGTACCACTCCCGAAAGCATTGTTGCATAACTGGATAGTAATGAGCATATGGTTCACCATTACTATCAAATGGTACAGCTGAAAGCAGCCAGGGGCAACCATTGACTTCGTGGTTTCCAGAGCTAATCAGTACTTTAAGCAGCCAGCGCTACATCTCCTAGGTGTTGGAGCCAGTTGTCCTTCCTTACCTTCAGATATTTCCCACAGTTATATTTCAACAGGATAATGCGTGATCACACGTGGCACGCATTTTCCAAAGAATATTCGTCAGTTGCCGGATCAAATCGCTTCCCTGGTCGGCTCACCCTCTGAATCTTTCGTCGATTGTCCTTGGTTGCTCAACGATTGGCCCAGACTACATCCCCAGCTAGCACAATTTCAGCAACTTGTGGAAGCTTCTTGGTGTGCCGTACCCCAAGAACAGGTCCAAAGTCTTTTTGAATCAATGCCGAGGAGTGTGGCAGCGGTGATCACCAACAATGGCTGCAATTCTGTTTACTGATTTTGGCAGGACCAATATTTCACGGAAGTTTATATAAATTTAATCATTTAATACTTGGTCAACATGTAATCTACAAAATAAATTTTGTTAGGATATCATTTGTATGTCTTTTCTTGGTGTCGCAATTTGGGTGGCAAGCAGTGTATAACTCCCAAAACAATTACCGATTTATATCATTTCTGTTCAAAATTTTGTAAGCGAGAGTTAATAAATAAAATAACTATAAAAGTGTCGGAAATATTTTTTACTAAACGAAGTTAATTAATATCTTTAAAAAATAACTATGCAGTAGCACTATATTAAGAGAAAAGCTTGCTTATGCAATATTTCTTAAGACATTTATATTCATACAAAGTAAAATTTCTTTGCTTATTTTGAATTTTTAAATTCTAATATTGTTTAGACATTTAATATAAAATCTTAGAATATAGTTATAAAATTTTTATTTTTATCATTTATATTAAAACTTCATAATATCCGGCAGGATTTTACGGTTATTAATTATTAATTAAATTTTTGTTGCACTTTCATTATATCTTTCATTTGATTTGTGAAGTTATTCAATTATTATTAATTTTTTTTGAAATACCTTATTGTGTATTTACTATCTGATTGCTCATATTGTTAAAATGTATTTAACTGAGTTACTAGTACAACAATGTTATTAACAAATTAAATTTCGTGACTTTCCAAAAATTAAAATTATCTTTTTAATTGTCAAATATGATTGTTGAATACAAAAGATAATTTGTGACATTATATAAGCTTGTAGAATTCTAATTGGCAATTGGCTTGTAGAATTTTAATTGGCAATTAATCAAAAGAGAGAAATTTGTATGTTTAAAAATAAAATATATATATATATATATGTATATATATATATATATATATATATATATAATTAATCAGAGTGAACAAAATATTATATATTTGTTGAATCCAAAAATAAGGTATCAAAAACTATTTACAGAGAAATTTTGCTTGCTCAAATGAAGACATAATGGTTACAGAAATACTGTACTTTAATACGTTTATTCTATTTTATTTTTAAAATGAATAAACATTTTTCAGAGATATAAAACAAACCCAGTAAAATCCTCATCGAAAGTAAAAACAATTTGAATGATATTTGAAAATTTTCATGAACAAAAAACAATTTGGGGAAAAATACTTCACATGTAAGCCATATCAAATATATTTCCACAATTCATTTGTTTATAGAAACTTTAACATGAAATAAAATTGATAAATATTGTTGAATATTAAAAAAACCACTCAGTATAAAGAATTTTATAATGTTGTTAAATGACTCAAAATAAATAACTAATATTTAACGTCTATATTTGAAAGCGTTTCAAATTAATTTATACATTGAACTTGCTGGCAGATTCGATTCAACCAAAACACTTATTCTTAATATATACTTCTTTTCTCAGCAATGCAAAATTTTCCAGCTAAAGTTGATCCAATTAGCTACTAATACTTTTCCTTCCTCACAGTCTTTTTTTTACTTTATTTTTTTTTGCACATAAAAAAGAAACTTATGTAAATAAAATCGAAAAGGTATTACCCAGTATATTTGTTTTTCAAACTAAGAGAGCTTTTGTTGTGAGAAACATCGTTCAACTCCTAATATACATAAAATAAACAGAAATGCTCTACACAAGACTCCTTTATGAGTTTTGCGCGCCGTGATTGGAGGGTTTTAAGTCAATTGCCATTTCTAGTATATACCCTCGCCTGTTGTATACATTATGGCTTATTTAGTGGAATTCAAAAATTAACTATTTATTTGTATAGTTTGATAAATAGTTAAGAGCTAAATTAACTACTGAAAAAATTTTGCAACTATTCATGAAACATTGATGAAATTACATACAAGCGATGTAATTTCATCAATATTTTAATTTTCAATATTTGAGCTAACTTCTGCATGCCATGATAATTTGAATAACACGAACACAAAAATAATTTTTTTTTAAAAAAAATGTATCTTTGGGTATTTCTTCTTTTGCTGTGTTCCATTATTATATTTTAATTCACTTTTAAATAAAAATATTAGATAATTTGCAGCAGTAATTGTTGCAATATGGAGACTATATATGTATATGAATATATGTGTATATATATATATATATATATATATATATATATATATACACATATATATATATATATATTATATATATATATACATATATACATATATATATATATATATATATATATATATATATATATATATATATATATATATATATATTATATATATTATATATATATATGTTCTAACATTCATAAATTCATTCTAAAGGTTTTATAAGGTTTTCCTTGAAAAAATAATGATATTTATAATTACTCTTATTTATGTAGGTTAGACTTACTCTTCGAGTAAAAAAGACGCGTTTCAATCTTCTAGAAATATTTCACTGTTTCAAAAAATGAAATAAATTGCACTTTTTTAGAAATTTGTTGTTTATTTACTATTTCAGAAACATTGCTTCATTCATTTCCAAATAATTAAGTTAAATTTTGATTAAATATTTAGTAAGTCTCTCCTCTCTTTTATCCCAGAATATTTATAGAATCATCTAAAAATACTTTTCATAGTAGTTTGAGACATATGATAAGCATTTTGGAAATAAATTAGCATTCGAACAAAGATGTCTGAGAATTTCAAAAATTGGGACAGTTCCAACATTCAGCATACACTTATCCGACTCATTCTTATATCCGTTTCTTTACTTTATATTCAAATTTTAATTCGTTTAAATTTTATTCATGGAAAACTCATACAGTGAAAATTTCCATAGTACCGGAAATAGTCATAATAGTGTTTATCATCATAATATCCATATAAAGAAAATTTCAATAAAGGGAGAAAAGTAAATAAAATTTTCGCATTAACTTCATTGGAGTGAAAATAAAAGATATTTAAGATCACTTGTTAAACTTATTCTAATCAACAGTCATATAAGCATCAGATGTTAAATTTTCATTAGTTAAAACATTTAGAACATTGTATTTTCATATTTTTGTGCTCGGGAAATAAATTCATATTATGAACTTATGTAGGGATTTTACATTAAGCCTTGTTATTAAAAAAGAATAAATTATTTTTTCTATATTTAAAGTCATCAAACTCAGATGTCTATCAGTTTAAGCTATAAAGTATAAAAACAATAAAACTCTCAATCACAGGTGCCATATAATCCATGTTTCCAAATTCTGAATTTTTTTCGTGATGAAGAAATGTTGCCAAGATGACGTGTAGTGACGTTCGCGATGACGTAAATACTAGGGTTACCAAAATAGAATTTTCTGGATAATTCTTATAGGTCTCCAAATGTATGACATAATAAAAACGAGTATACATAAGAAAATCCGCCAAAAAAATCGGCAATTTCAGATTTTGACATCCTGGATCATACGGCACTCGTGCCTCAACTTTTTTATAGTAGTTGTTCCTTTACTTTAAAAGCATTTTCTGTATAACATATAGAATAATTCATTTTCAGTTCATCAGTGAATTTTAAACTTTTGATTAACTTAAATACAATCCACTTAATTTCTAATTCTCTCTCTCTCTCACACAGTCATGGTGGCGGATATGGAAGCCATTGCTTACACTGCCCATATCTGTTTTCATAGCCAATTGTTCTGGAGAGTGAAGAATGTGTAATATTCAGCATAATAATCATTTGCGAAGCATGCTTGGTACTCAGTTTCATCGCGGCTCACTAAAGGGATGAAATTTTGAGTCGACCTGTCCAGCCCGAGGATCAAACCTCAGACCACAGGAATGCAATGGGCAATCCAAGTTTCATTTCTTCCATTACTATCTTTGTTATATTTAATTCCTATCACCGAGTTATGCTTACTTTTATCAATTAAATTCAAAATATTTAATTAAAGGACAGTTAATAGTAGGTGGAACTTTCATCAAAATGAGTAATATTCCATTAATATGCATTCAAGCCTTTTAAGCTTTTTTAAAATAAAAGTTTAGATAGTAGGTTCCTAAGCGTCAAGTATTATAGTGATATTTGTCTTCCGATATTAATAATTTATGCTGTTTACTTATAAGAATATCAAGTAAGTTCTCTCTCTCTCACACACACACACATAAAAACACACACATACATTTATATATTTATAATCTTTATTTTTAACAATAAAATTGCATAGATAACTTTAGTTATTTAGATTTAACAAATAATTTGTTTAAATATTTAATCTTTTAATCATTTTACTCATCTGATTTTATATCCGACATACATCACCTATAAAGTGATGACCATGGACGTTACATTTTAAAAACAATACATTACGTATTGATTTATGAAAAACCGAAGAACCCATATCTCGTAAGCCCTTTTTTGGCCTTCTCAAATCAGAAAGTTGGTTTGAGACATCTTGCCATTGCTGGTAATTTCCTCCTTCTAAGGGATATATATGTCGATAGAGTTACCAGGCATCCCGAAGTCATCCTCATTATTGATCAAACAGCTGAAAATGCAGCCAATGCTTTCTGTGTTGAATATCAAAATTTGGAGTTTCTATATTACTACTGATTACAGTTTGAAAGTAATTTACTTCGTTCATCCCCTTCTTGCTGTTGAATGAACTCGCTCAATTGTATATAACAATAAATGCAATTATATGGTCAGGAGTTTTCATTGCCAGTTCAAAGCAGCTATCCGAGTTCATGCATCTGACCGTCGGGTCGAAATACTATCCAATGTCCTAGGTCTCCTATCTTCTGTAAAAAAAAAAAAAAAAAAAAGATTTGCGTTCTTCAAGTGCTGAGCTTACTTATGGTTCACCCCTTCGAACCTGGAATAAACTTTCGCTCCTGTTTAACAGCAAATAAAAGTTTATATAACTATTTTAATCTCTTGAGCGATAGAATAGGGTCACTGAGACAAACATCTGTTTCTAGACACTGGAAATAAAACTGCTTTTGCACACCAAGTCATTACAAAATGCGCCTATGTATTTTTTAGTATAGATAGCGTGTGAACACCCCTTCAACAACCATATGCTGAACCACTTAAAGTTATATATAAAAAAAAACGATAAGTTTTCTGCAATTGACCTTAACGGTCAAGAAAAACACTTTTCAATAAACAAACCTTGTAACATGTTGCGTAATTCTCAGCTCACTTCAACTCTTTCCTTGTCTCCTACATCTCCACTAAAATCTTCAAACGCCTCTTCCACCACAACAAATTTTCTTTGGATATTTCGATTTCCTCCAGATCAGTTTTGCTTCTAGTACATGCTATCCAAGGAACTAGTAAGTTATGTATAGTACATGCTATCCAAGGAACTAGTAAGTTATGTATAGTACATGCTATCCAAGGAACTAGTAAGTTATGTATAGTACATGCTATCCAAAGAACTAGTAAGTTATGTATAGTACATGCTATCCAAGGAACTAGTACTGCGGTTATGTATATTATATCAATCCACCCTGGAGGCAGAGAAAAAGAGAAGCGGTTTGACTTTCTTCTCACTTATGTCAAAAAAAAAAGAACTCACTATCAGATGAGTTCATTTAAATTATTTAATGATTAAACCTTCTTTTATGAGCCACCCCACTCCTACACACAACCAACCAACCAAGCACACACACACATATATATTTATGGAATATATTGATCGATAAAGGAATAAGATTTTATACAGTTTTGTGCATTTAGATTAATATGTGACTCTAAATTTATATATGCCTTAATTTTTATTAGTAAAGTCAAAATGGGAAATTTAATTCCATAAATCTTTAAGCAATGATAAGTAATCTTATATTATTAAGTTATAAAACTAAGATTTTATGAAACCTTATTTTTTATAGTCAGTTTTTTATTTATCTATTAAAAAATTAAAGTATCTCTCTTCATTATTTCTGCTTTATCTGAAAAATTACGAGAGAAAAATAGTTATGAAATGTGTATTTTCGTTATTGTTTTAAAGTTTTATTGGAATTAATATTTGCTAAAAACAGAATGCATATAATTATTCAAATTTTATAGAATAAAACAAATATTTGAAAATTTCTTGAATGTATTTTATTGAAGGCAAGACAAATATATATAAATAGAATATTCTAGATTTGGCGGTTTTTAGAAACAAAAAAAAATCCAATTTCCAAATCTGTTCACTCTTGTCTGACAAATATATATAGAAACTAATCTTTTCATATCATAATATACAAAATTTTTGTTCTTTCTATGAAGAATTCCTTGATATTCTCAAAACAAAAATGTGCCATGCATTAATACAATGTGTTTACCTTATACAAAATAAGTTATTGTAATATTACAAAGATTTATACAAAGATATTATTCAGCAATGCTCATACATAAATATATACATATGATTTCTCGACTGTGTAAACAAATTCTTTGCTAAGTTACGTGAAATTCAACGCAATCAATGAAATTTATATACGGTATTTATTGAAATATTAAAACCATTGAATAACATGAATAACTACTGAGGGAATTTTCGAGAGCATATTTTTCCCTCAAACAGCAGAATATTAAGCACAAACATTTAAATCAAAAAAGAAATTCCGGCTTATTTGCGTCATTAAGCGCTTGAGAAATTTCCGCAATTAGAGAAATAGTTTTATCTGCAGACTGTATCATTCAATTTTGCTTTATCTGCATTTTCCCAATCGCCATTTGCTGTTTATAAATTGAAAGGATTTTGGCTTATTTTAAATTTCAATGAAATTTATATTAATTAAAAGTTATTTCATAAAGTTTATTTACATTTTTTTAAGTAATTAATTTTTTTAAAAAGAGTTATATATATATATATATATATATATATATATATATATATATATATATATGTATGTATGTATGTATGTATGTATATTTGAGTAGCATTTTTAGTTGTAATTTGATAGGAAGATTGATTAATTTGCTCCATGGAAAGTTGTGAATGTTTCTGATTTACTTTTAAAAAATATCCTAAGAAAATTATGATAAAATTGGATTCCAAAATATTTGGCATCTAATTATTTTCTTAATTTGAACATTAAACTTTTATTGTGTTGAATAAAACTTTCCTATTCTATTTACTTTAAGAACATCCTTTTTAATGTAAAAATATTCTTCTTAGCAAACTGACATAAAATTTTAAAATTGGAATGCAATGGATACTTCAGAGTAACTAAAATTTAAGGATCCCTTTTGTGGAAATTAAATGGGTTCCCGTCCTGAGATGGGAAAGAGAATTATAACACCCTTCTATTTTGGAGGACTTCAGTTTAATAGCTTATCTTAGGGATTCACACACACAAGTTCTCAAATTTTCTTTTTCAAACTCTTTAGACTTAGAAACGTACTTAAGTCTGATTTTCAGACAGAACTTAAAGATTAATCCTAAAACTTCAAACTCAATGGTTCATTCAGGAGTTTCACTTTTCAAGAATCTTAATTTTTAAAAGTACTTTTAAATCTTGAAATTATTGTAGAATGAAGCATTTCAAGTGATTAACTTTGAAAAAAATATAAAAGTACTTCTTTAGGCAAATTGTATTCAATCCATATAAAAAATCGTGATATGGAAACTATTTTTAAATGCCTTTCGAAAATAAATAAGAACTAATGTTGCAATAAAGTTTATAAAAATAATCACTGTATCATAAAAATTATGATTTTTTGGTACATTTAATAGTTAAATCATTAATCCATATCAAATGCATTATATATATATATATATATATATATAAATTTTTAACCACACAATAGAGACAATTATTAAACTAATTCTTAAATATTAAATTTACAATATCTTGCACAATAAAATTACTGAATGTTACTGAATTTATGTTACTAACTTTGCTACACTGAATTGTGTAATTTAACTACAATTATTTATTTTTCAGCGCTGTTGTGTAATAATACTAATTATTCCAGTCAAACTATGAATAATTAAGTAAACAACATGGTTATTATTAAAATAATGGGAATTAGCGTCTAAGATTATCGTATTATTCTCTCATTATATAATTTTCAAGGCAAAGAGTCACTGCCTTGGCTGATAAGGTGTTTAAATGAATTTACATAATTATTTATCATCATTAGGTATTAACCTAATTGTTGCGTGAAAAGAGAAACAGCCTTTAAGTTAACTTTATTGTTATACAAAATAAACACATTTCTTATTAAGTTATGAATTTTTTTTAAATAGTATAAACTATTTATATCATTAACTATTTAGAAATATTAGATTCTAAAAGCGAAATAATTTTTGATAATACTTTGTTATGGAATATAATTATGTTAGGAAATATTTGAAACAAAAAATGTTATTTTAAAACGTAGACATTAAATGTATTTATTGTACAATAAATGTAATTGTTATGAAATATATACATTTAATGATTATGTTTTATGAAATTAAAAAGATTTAAATTATATAAAAGTTTTTAAAAAAATAATAGCCTTAAATCAGCCATTATATCTAAATAATAATTTTTGGATTATATAATAAAACAACCAAACATTATATAATAAACTAATATACATAGGACGTATACATTTTATTTATTTCTGCATGTTTGCGCACCTTTTATTTTCACACAAATATTAGTTAATGCTAATACATTTGGTATATATTAAAATTGTATGGTATATATGATTATTATTTCGACGTATTCTTTGTCATGTTTAACAATTTTTATATAGTCTGTAAATACGAATTGGAAGTCCTTAAGAATTCGAGATTTAGGAATAACATTTAAGTATTTAAATCCTTTGAAATTCTGATATTAGAGAAATCAAATTATGGGGAATCTTATTTTTACTTGATTTATTTTTAGGAAAAAACGAATGAATTAAATGTTTAAAAAATAATTAAAAACTTTTCATTGTTATAAATTTTATAATATGCTCCAGAAAGAAGATAGAGTTTTTGAAACTTTATAGCACAAGTTAAAATTATTAAAAAAGAAAATGGAGTCGCGTGATGTATAGAGAAACTTTTACCAGAACTTTTTGATACTTAACATAAATATGAATCAATAATCGTCAATATAAATAATAATATGAATTAATAATTATCACAGTAAATGTTTTTCTAATGTATATAAAATAAAAACTTTTTCAAACAGGAATAGCATTTAAAAAATTAGCAAATATATACCAATTTATTAAAAATTATTATTCGTGAAAAATACTTTTTTGGAGTTTTATTTGATATATTTCTAAAAATATTTTAAATTCATAATTCATTAATTCGATCAATTTCCTTTTAATTAATTATATACTGTTTAATAACTAAAATTAATATTCAATAGTATATTTTGTGATTTAAATTGAGACAGTCAAACAATTTAAAATGATAAGAAATTGTCGTTTAACAATAAATAAATAAAAAATTTAAATAATTATTAAGTGAAATAATAATGGAAAAATTAGCGAAGTTGCCATGTAATTAATTCATCATGGGAATATCTGAATTTTTTGGTGAGGAAGAAATATTGCCAAGATAGCACAGTGGTTCTTCAATATATTATTTTCTGAAAAAAAAAGCTTATTCATCTAAATAAATTTAACAAAAATAAATTGATAAATTAGAAGCGTAAATATATTTTAAATGTATTAGGATTTTAAAGAATAAAACATAAGAGCATTAATTTTATAAATGTATAAATACAAATAAAAAAACATGTAAGAACAGTAGTTTCGAAATTGAAAATAAGAAAAATAAAAATATAAATTCTAATAAAAAAGAGGAACATTCGCAAAATAAAATAAATAAATAAAATTAACGCAATTTAAATTTTAGCTTTAAGTTTTTTAAAAAAAGGAAATATAGGAACATCATTTTCGCAAATGTAAATATGAATTAGTAAATAGTACTGAGGCCTTATAAGCCATGAATAATCATAAAAATATTGAAAAATTAACGCTTAGTAAAAAAAATAATGAATAATGACAATACTACCTGGAATTCAAATTTCCAAAAGGTCAAGAAACACACTAAATAACATCAGAACTACCATTGAAAAATTCATAATAAAATCCTAATAAGGAACAAAATTTTTTAAATTTCATTGCACTGAGGAAAATTCTAGGATTATAACAAAATAGAATTTCCTGTACATAAGTCTAATTCTCATTCTCTATAACGTAATAAAACAATCAGGCTGCTCAGCAAGGAAATCCGCCAAAAAAACTGCAAATTCAGAAATTCGCATGATGGATTATGCGGCAGCTGTACCAAAAAATTGAACAGCAAACAGAAAATAAATAAAATGATTCCACAAAAATAACAAAAAACATTTATTTTTCCAATAATAAAGAATGGGAGAGAGAAAAGAGGGGATGAAAATAGAAAAAGCGAATTTCTTTTAAGAGTTTGTAATAAGCCTTTGTTTACACTCTTCAGTATTTTATTGTTCTTAATAAGTTGATAAAGTATTTGCTATATTAGCTTTTACGATTTTTTTGCAAGCTGTTCCAGAAATAATTAATTGCTCTTCTATCAATGAACATTTGCTTCATCAGATTTATAAAATATCAATCATCTTAACAACAAATATGTAATAAAATCATATTAAAAACAGTTAATATATATATATATATATATATATATATATATATATATATATATATATAATAAAAGAATATAAAGGAATATGATTTGAGTTTTCTATGAGAATATTAAGTTGTATATCTTTTTATAAATGTTTTTGTTTGCTTCAACTTTATATATTCCTCTATTATAAGTTTCATATATATTGTATTTAAAGTTTTGCTATTAAATCATTCAAAAAAATCTTGCGTGAAATTCTACTAAAGTTACTTAAAACATATAGAGATCAATTTAAAAGTTATCATTTTAATGAAATCTCTATATTTTAGCACTTCGAAAACATATTTTTTAAAAATAAAATTACATGAAGAGAAAATATATCACTGAAAAATACGTGAATATTACATTCACATCTAACTTATATTTTGAAATTACTACTATATTTTTGGAACTTTTAAAATAATGATATGTAATTGGATTAAAGATAATTTTTTTGTTAAAGAACTGCAAAATTAATCTGCAAAAACACTTTAGTATACTGCGATAAGTACTCATTAATAATTGATTCAAATAACTAAAAAGCAACACAATATATGCAATAAATAAATAAAAATTGTAAATATTACGTATTTATGTTGAATACATAGTATTTATTCTTAAATATGGAAAATTAGGATTAATAATTATGTATTAGTTTCTTTTATGTAAAATATATTTTGAATTTACCAAAAATAAAATGATTATATCATTATATCAAGGTCATAATCAAGGAATAATTAATTATAAGCAAGTTAACAATTTCTGTAATTAATTTTATCTTGTTTGAAAAAAAAACTTCTCTTAAAGTGAAATGTTTTTTATTTATGAAATAGAAGTGATTTTAGAAAATAACATATAAAAGAAAAACGATGCCATTGAGTCATTAAATCTGATAATTTTAGATTTAATAGTAACAATAATTTAATTGTATAATCGAATTAAAATAAAATTATATACACTTGATGTTTTTGTTTTATAAATTATCATTTTCTTATTCGTTAAATATTATCGTTTTCTTTAAAAAGTATCTTTAACTGGAATTTAAATTTTTTTTCTCTAAATGCAATTTTTTAGAGGACTACTAAATCAAATCTTAAATTATTCTAAATAAGTAAAAAGAAATGTTGATAAAGACAAAGTTACCCCATCCTTGAGAAATGATATTATATTCAAAGTTACATTTTCTAACTTCGAAATATCATGTCAGATGGTATCATTTCGTTTCATATTTTATTGGACAATAAATATGGTTACGTAATAAGCGTAGGATTTCGTTTTATGGGAGATATTCTCTGCTTGTATTATGGGAACAATACCATTACCATATTTATTCCTTTGAATGTAATACACAGAGGGGACTCTTACAAGGTTCCACTCCATATTTTATTCCGAAAACATTTTCCTCCTTCTGCTACTTTCTCGAGAGCTTTCATAAAAACATGCTTAAAGGAAACGAGCTTAGAAAAGGGAGGACATATACTCAGCTTAATTTCTCTTCAATATCATGTAGTTATCCTCTTTTATTAAAACGAAACGAATTTATTCGCCAGTTTTGAGATATTGGTTGCTTTCATTCATGACCAAAAATTCTGTGGTAAGCTTTTCTATAGCCAAATTTGGCAATGAAGTTTATTTTCTGGAGACATTAAATATACTTTAATTTTGTAAAAAATTGGCACAAATGAAGTATAATTCTTTATATATATATTTGAATTTATTGGCGATGAAAAAATGTCACCATACTTGACATGATTGTTACATCACAATTTTTTAAACAAGTAATAAAATTAGGCTCACACCAATAAAAAACAGAAATATAATTATGAAAGACTATGAATTTTTTTTTTTAAAAATGAAGGAAAAATGTACTTCATTTATTCTAATAAAAGTTCTAATGAAAATACTTACAGTGTGTCACAAAAGTAATGGGTCAATTGTGATTTACAAAAGGGAACTGTAATAAAATTAATTAAAAATACATGGAGAAATTTTTTCTGGATGTGTTTTATATTTAAAGTTAGTAGTAATTATTACATAATATACTTTTTGTCAAAATATTATACAACATATATAATACAAGAGCAGATAAAAAACTAGCATAAGTGATGGGGCACTTACTTTTCCATCAAATATTTATCTAAAAATTTTACTTTTTAAAAGGTTTATTATTTTTTTTGGATTTCTTTTTACTTTTAAAATAATATTTAATCTTATTGTGATGGATTTGACTCATTTTTTTTGTGATTTCTTGAGTGATTTTACCCATTCTTCTTGAAGCACCTATTTTAATTGTTTTTTTGTAGAAATGGTGTGTTTGCGAATTCTTGATTCCAATTTTTGCCAAATATTCTCTTTGGTATTTAGTCCGGAGAATGTGATGGTGTTTTTATTATTTCAGGACAGTTATACAGTAGTCAGAGTCTAACGTTCAAAGCAGTGTGCTTGGGGTCATAGTCCTGATAGAATTTAAAATCGTTATGAAGATTCAATATTCGTGAAGAATATTTCAAATTTTGCTTTATAATGTCAATATACTTGTACTGATTCATTTTACTGTTAATAAAAACAAGATTACCAACTCCAGCGGACGACATACACCCCCATACCATAACTCCTCCTTCACCATGCTTTACTGTTGTCACCAAGTTCTGTTAACGAAATTCATCCCTCGGTTTTCTCAATACCAGATTCTGCCGTCAGAACGAAATAATTAAATTTACTCTCATCAGAACAAATGTAATTTTATTCCAATAATCAGAATTTTTATTTATGTTGGATTTTGTGAAAGCCAGTCTGAGTCTTCTATTCTTCTCACTTACGAAGATTTTTTTTCCTGGCTACCCAAGCGTGATATCCAGATGATCGAAGTACTCTTCTAATAGTCTCAGGATTAGCAATTATTCCATATAACGTTGGTAAATCAGCAGCAATTTTAGGAGTACTCAATCTTGTATTTATTTTTCAAATAATTCGAATGTCAATTCGCTTTATTCCACTGGGTAGCTTTGATGTTCGGCCATGTCCTCTTTTATTCTGAATCATATGATTCTTTTTATATCGTTTAATGATATTGAAAACTGTTGAATGATTCAAGTTAGCTGTTTCAGCAGGTTCTCTAATAGATTTTCCACTTCCAGTATGCAAATTAATGACTAATTTTCGAAGTTCAGGTAAAGTTTTTATGGTTTAGCATTCGTGGCTGCACACAGCTAAAAAACACAAAAATTTTAAAACAATCTGGAGAGAAATACTTCATACTATTTTATAAATTATTGCCAATTGCTTTTTAGTAAAGATAAAACACCCAAAAAATATTTTATTGCTTATTTCAGAGGATTTTTATTACATATCTATTGGTGTCCCATTACTTATGTGAGCTATTTCTGGCTTCGTCCTAAACAATTATATTTTTATTAAATTAATATCTTAATATTTTGACAAAATGTTTGTTATGTAAAAATTATTACTAAATTTAATTATAAAACACACCCACAAAAAATAGTACATGTATTTTTAATTGATTTTATTATAGTTTCTTTTTGTAAAGCACAAGTGTCCCATCACTTTTGTGAGACACTGTAGTTAAAACTAAGTGTCCTAAATTGTCCCTCAATGACGTATAAGATAGTGTTGCCAATGTATAATGGTGAATATTCTTAGTATTCTCAGTATACCTAATGTAATAATAGTGCCACGTAAACGGTAAAATAACCCAAAAATACGTTAAATTCAAATGTGTGTCAAAAAAGGAAAATGCTGTATCTCTGGTAATATATTGGAGTATATTTTCACTTTATAACATGTCTCAATATAGAACAATAGTGTTTGAATAAGAAATTCTCTTTTTTACATTCACAACACGTTTCCCTATTCTAAATGGATTTCAGAAAGTTTATTTCTTGAATGTGTTTCCTTAAAAACTTAACAAAAAATTTGTTAATCTTGATGTTACTTTGAAACATCAAGATTAAAGAAAGAAAATATTGTTGGTTGTTGGAAGGTAATAAGTAAATAAAACTATAATTTTTTTGTGATTGAAGATGTCATTAAAATAAAGAGATTAATATTACATAATTATTTTAGATTTACTTACAACTTTGCTTTTGAATTTTAGAAGTTTTCTTCAATAATTTCATTTTTAATAATTTTAATTGTTTTAATTCATTGAATTAAAAAAATTCAAATAAGTAAACAAAACTAAAATACTATGTATTAAATTTAAAATAGTTGATGATGAATAAAAATATTATATTTATAATTTTAGACATGGCGGTGAATATTTTTTCTGTTAAAAGAGTGTAAAATATGTTTTCTTTCATAAATAATCTAACTATTTACACTCTTTCATACATTAAATTATGTAAATTATTTCATGTTTTATACGGAGAATGGGAGAAAAATATATATTTGAAAGAAATTCTCATCCTCGATAGGATTCTTCTCAAATATTTCACGGCATCTGGTACTTTAATAATGGCGATGAAAGTGTGATGTTTTTCCTGACATATATTGCTTTTATATGCGTTAAAAATGCACAAAAATAAAACATTTCTTGTTCGCCATGGCTGTAATGATGCCAAAAGCTTTGTGTCCTTCTTTTACAAGAACGAATCCAGTCGAATTTTTTCTATTAAGAATAGAAATCTATTTATAAAACTTTTCTTTAACGCTTTGAGTTAAAATAATTTACAAAAAAAAAAGGATTAAAACATAATAAATAGGATTCTTATTGTTATACCACATGAGGAAACTTTTTTTTTATCAAAAGAAAAATATATCATTAAAAAAGTATTATTTATTCTTTAAAGGGACAGAAAACCTATATATGTTAAAATTACGCTTTCTCATGCAAAAATTTTAGTTTTATTTAATAAATGATATATTAAAGCTTGATGATTTTGTTAACTTTTATTTTAAATATATCAGGAAAATATTTGAATTTCTCACTTTCATTACTAATAACTTTGAATTTCTTACTTTCAGATAATTTCACTATTCTTTGGTGAATTTTCGTAAAATACAGTATTTAACACTTTGTTATTATTCAGATTTTGTCATTTAATTTAATGAGTTAAAATAGTAATAATAATACATTATAATAACTCATTATGCTCTTGAATAAATGAGTACATATGGAGATTATTATTTTATGATGAATGATACTAAGGAGGTAAATGGATAAACAAACATATACCTGTTACACATGAAATAATTTCAGTTTTTCACACAGATTGTATAATTTTTATTAGTGAAAGCTATTTTTCATACATAAAAAATAGAAAATATTGGACAGAGATAATGCATAATAAATCACAGAAACTTTATTTTATTATTAACAATTGTATCTTTTAATTCCACACCCATATTTACCAGTGCAGACAACTGTTTTATTCCAGAATTCCAATTCTGTTTCTATCTATTCAACAACAAAATAACTGTAACTGACATTTCGAATAAATATAGATATTGATTGACAGTAGATGGAGATACAACGCATTTAAACAATTATTTGCATTTTGCGAGCATAATATTTACTCTATCAATTGATCTTATATTCCTCTATTATTTGTCTTTTGTATGATGAATTATTGGGAATTATCTTTGTGGACATGGAATGAATTTAACGCATAAAATTAAGGATTGATTTTCGATTAAAATTTAACTTAATAAAGGATGATCATAATTTTTTCAGACTTAATTTAAAATATATTTACTGAAATTTCAATAACTAAACGAGAGAAGAAAAATGTCATTTACGAAGTTGTAGATCAGCAGGAAGTGAATGTAATATTATATTTCCGCACATTAATGAGAAGAAAATATGTTTCGAAGCATTTTTGTGGGAGATATTCTTAAGTAGCTGTCTATGCATTTTGGTCTCGATGATTTTAATTTAAAATCGAAAGTTTATTGACTCAAATCCTATGTAATAAGTAAATCTACTGTTTTAGTGTCCTTTTCTGAAGACAAACAATTTATAGCTCATAATTAAGAAGAAAATTAAAAATAACTTAATTTACATTGTTTTACTGTTAATCAGTTGAAAGGTCTAAGCAAATAACATTTCTCTGTCAACATATGTTACTAAATGGTGAAGTTTTTAACTGTACATGATGTTATGGAAAACACTTGATGATATTCTGTTATTCAAATATGGTGAAAACAAATTTATGTATACTTCGTATAAATTTATTTACATTCATACCAATACAAATTCACATACAATACATTCATACAAACATAGATTATTACAAATATACATTATTGCATATAGTTGCCACGAAGTATACAAATATATATATATATATATATATATATATATATATCTGTGCAACTATATTTAATGACTTTGAATGATTCCTATTTTCTACTTTTATTTAAATTCATTAAAGTGGATAGATTAACAATATTATCCCTGAGCAAATTATCCATTGCATGGCTAATATAGATGATGTTAAAAATAAAAATGCTTCTAAAAATCTACTTTAGTCGAATTTCACTGATTTTTCCTTTTTCAGAAGAAGACCGAATAGTTTTCGTATCACATTTTGTTTAAGGGGCAAAGAAATGTTTCATATTATATCAAATATGATAAACTTCTCTAAAACAATCAAATCTCTGTTTGATTTTTATTCAACCTTTATGCTGATTTATTTCTTTGAAGTATAATTTAAATTAATCGCTATTACAATTTTGATTTTAGGATGTTTCACCTATAAAGTATTTATATATTTCATTTGTGAATTTTTAGTTCAATGTTTTCGTGTACTGTAATAAATACATTTCGATTTCGAATCAGTTTATATATTTGTATGGAGTAATAATTTTGTTATATTTTAGACAGGTATTTCCTATAATTATAAATGTACTAAACTTAAGAAAATAAATTTCGAAACTCTTTTCATTGAAGGTTGTGAATGTGTACACTCGAAATATACAAGGTTTCTGAAAAAATAAGGAATCAACTGTTATTCATTTAACATTAATTTATACAATTTGAAAAATGTGTAATATTAACTTAATTTTGGTTTACGTTTATAACTAATTTCGAAGATAAAAGTTTGTTTTTTAATAAAAAAATGGAAAAATTACATCTTTAATATCGTCATATTGTATGTAGAAATGTTTTCTCTATCTTATATAATTTTAATATTAAAAATTTTTATTCATGTATTAAAATATTTTGAGAAGTAAAGATTTTACTGCGGCTTTGTTTAAATAAAAAAATATGGACATATCTAAAGACAAAACATAGTTAAATTATTTATCGCGAACTTCGTAACTATAATGAATAATAGGATTTAATTCAATTTCAGCTCTATATTTGACATGCAAAACTGATTCGAAAACAGATCCTGTTAAATAAATTATATGTAAATACTATCATACTCAAAATATTAATATGCTTTAAAATTTGTTGCATTCGAGTAGTTATTCGAGATAAACCATAAACTACAGTAATTCAATTAAAAAATGTGATAATTATATATATATATATTGAAATAGTAATCATATTTCCTTTATATCGGATGTTTGATGAGCTAAGTAATTAATGAATTGCATTTATTTATGAGATAGTTTTGTTGAATTTGAACAAATGAAAAACAAAAACCATTGTCAACTGCATGTGTGAAGGAGGTTATAAAATCAAAGAAAACTACTTGGACATTTCTTTACAGTATTAAATAGTTTCATTAAACTTCAAAAACTGAAGGATAATTTAAAATTAATAAATTGATTATAAGGAGCAAAATTTATTAAATTAATCAAATTGTGAAAAATAATCTCTGTATGCGGCTTATACAGACTTACTATGGATTGCTTTTTAAAAAGAAAAGAGAAATGTAGATAGCAGTTGTGAAAAAGTGAATAAAAAGCAACAACATATATCTTTGTCAAATACATTAAAGGCAAGAATAATCCTTTCTTAACGTTGCATTTTTATGCACTAAGAAAAATTGATTACATACCTTTACCAGGATCCGTAAGCAAGCAGCCAGTTGCTAAGGTAAATTAATCTCTTGCTATTTTAATCAATCTTAGTTGCCGAAGCAATTTTTTATTTTGCTTATCTGAATTTCATAACCTTGAAAAACAGAATTGATTAATCATTTAGCAGACGAAATTTAGTAGTCACAATTTTTACGACACTCAATTTAATTTAAATTAATATAAAAATATATAATTTGAATAATTTTTATCTAATTTAAATTTATTGACAATGTATGTATTCTAATATAAAGTTTTTTGTCGTCTCTATGTCCTAAATATTTTTTTAATATCTAAATATTTTAAACTTGTGTGTGTGTGTGTGAAAATCCGAATTAATCATTTAGCAGATAAATTTGATGAGTAGCTGATTGCAGTTTTCCTAACAATCAATTTTAATTTAAATTAAGATTAAAAATATTTTATATAATTTCAATAATTTCTTTTACCTGAATCTTGAATTTATCGTGAATGTATATATTTTAATATAAGAATTTTGTCTCAACTTTCTCTAAAAATTTCTTATTTATAGAAAATTTGAATATTTGATTTTAAAAGAAAACTTTATATAAAAATTAAATGCTGCATTATAATATTTGTATTATAAAATGTGTCAGTAAACATTGATCTTACATGAGAAAATCCATTGTAGCCCGATATGATACCAATGTCATTTTGTATATTAGACCAAAACTTTGATTTAATAGTTAATGCAATAAGTTCAGTATTTGCATTTTGATTTAAAGTCATAATTAATTTATATATAATCATATTTTAAAAAATGTACAGTAAAAATATATTTGATGCATTTTAACTTTATAATAGGAATTATATTATATGTGAAAAACATTTTAATTAACATTTTAATTGAGTTCGAACTATAATAATTACGTATTTTTATGTTATTGTTAAATCATCAGATCCAATTCAGCTTTTTTTTTTAAATTAATCAACTGATCGAAAATATTACAATATAATAAATAAAATTACCCGTTTCCAAAAAACGTTATATGTGAAATCACTACTAATTAATTCAAAATAATTTGGGATTTATATAGTAGATGATTGGATTAAACTTTCAAGCATATATGTTATCAGCAGTAATTAATCGTAATTTTAAGTGTAAGAATGACTGTATTAGAAACAAGGAAACACAATTTTAGTTTTTTCTACTGACTGAAAATCTTACAATGCAATAAATCGAAAAAAACATTTGCAGCATATTTTTGAAAGAAAAAAGCAGAGTTAATTAATAGAAACCACTCCCATAAAATGATAGATTAAGTTTTCAGGCATAACATCCCAAATGGTAAACCACCGAAACGGTGGATGCGAGAATGCATGAACAACACAGGGAAATGTTTTACTTTAAACTCCACTACATTCCTTCATAGGTTTCATCGCAAATACTTCCCGTACTTGCACGAAAACCACTAGAATGTCATCACGTGACCGTGCTTGACGTCAGCACTATTATTGGAGAATCGTGGAAGTGGAGTAGGTTGCGAGGAGGAGAGGATGTTTTCAAAAATCATTGGGCTGACATCAGCATTGCGTGATGATGGGCTGAATCTTTCACCGCTTGAGTTTTATTCTTTGGTATCCTATGAATTTTTGTGAAGATATTGCTCCTCTGTTTTGATAGCAATCGAATTGATTAAAACGCTTGTAGCAAGCAGTTTTTCACAGATTTGTTTAAAAGATTTTGAATAATTTTTCGAAATGTGCTGACTTTTAAATAGAATAAAAGCTATTTTCAAGAGTAAGATGCATCTTCATGAATAATTAAATTATCTTTTATTTTCTACAATTCATTTTAATTATTAATAGCACTCTCTGAATTTTATTTTCATTGTCATTTTAGTCCTTTTAATTACTTTTTCATGTAGATAAAAATTTCTTATAATGTAAAAAAGGTAATTATAAATGTTAACGAGAAAGGTAATTATAAATGTTAAATAGAAAGGTAATTATAATGTGAAAATAAATTGTTATTGGTTTTATTTCGTCTTATTGACTTTCATAAAATAGCGTTGATTGTTAACACAGACAGAATTTTTCAAAATATTTAAGATATAAAGGAATATTTTTTCACATGCCCAAGTAATTTTTGATAAAGGTAGTGTTTTGCCAATAAAGTTAAAAGCATGAATATTACAGGTTAAAGAAACGTAGATTTTATAAAATTGTGGCACTATTCATAATAAAAATTAATTTTTGTTATACAATATTGCACTTTATACTTCAATATATATATAAGGTATCAAATTGCTGTATATAACTCCATATAAATGAACAGAAATATCATTTCAAAAACTGTTATTCAATTATTTATACCATTAGATTACATTTGTGGGCAAATACATTAGTTAAGTTTTAATCATTTAATAAGTTTTTACGAATTCTAAGTTTATTGATAGGAAATTGAGAATTCTTATAAATAAATTCCAAAGTCAAAACAGAAAATTTTTAAAGTAATAAATTTTTTGAGTAAGAAACATTTCCCTTTTTATTACTATTAAAATTATGCACTTAATATTTTAACAGATACTAAAAATTTCTATTAAATTAATAAAACTTACTTGTAATTTAATTTATAAGCAGATATTACCAGTAGTAATATCATATGAATTAATTAATTAACTTTTATATAATTTATATTTTAATTTATTTAATGTAAATTTTTGTAACTTAAATTTTTATATTATTAAGTATTAAATATAAAGCTATGAATTTCATTCGCCTTTCTATAACCATTTATGAAGTGTTATAAAAAGTTAATATTTTAATCTCATAGCAATTAATACTGTAGATATATGAATATATATATATATATATAATATATATATATGCTACATTCTTAAATTAATTTTAAAAATTGTTTTAAAAATTTTCAATATGGTTACATCGAAATCCTGAATTGAATGAAAAATTTAAGTATAAAAAAGACTAATGTTCAATGTAGAAATATATTTTCTGCCTTAAAAATTAGATTAAAACAAAACTTACATCAAATAATTTTGCTTAATCTCCCAAAAACGAAATTATTTTTACTACAATGTCTGAGAAAAATTATCAGGTTATTGAATATTAATTTTTTCATTGCATGGATAAAATGAATGTGATTTTCCTGTATGTAGTTTCCGTTGTATTTTATTTTTTACAATATCTTCTTATGGTCACTTTAATTACTTTTTGGAATGCAATTAAGACTGCATTTATTTTGTTTACTTTTGAAAATAAGAATAAAGAAAACTTAAATGCCAAGTATACTGAAAAGGAAAACGAATTCTGTGATTATATTATATATTTTTAACACTAACAAAATTATAAAGCTATATACAATTTATTTCCTTTTTTATAATTGTTTTTTTTTTCACTAAATACAATTTAACATGATGTGTTTTGTTTGTTTCATGAAAAAAAACTTATGAATTATTTATCAAGATATTTCCCTGGATACGAATTTTAAAAAGTCATAGAGATTGTAATTTTAGTGTTTTACGAAAATACAAACCAACACTGTACGTTAAAAAAAATTTCAATTTCTGTTTCTCTTCATCCTAAAATTTTGATTCTAAAAGTCAGTAGAAAGAACTATACTAAGCTTAAAAACATTTTCTAAATTACTACGTTCTTAGAATTTTATTTGTAATAAAATATTTTTACAAATTTGCATAAAAACATTAAACATTTGAAAAGATTATTTTAATTTGAGACATGTTTAAAATATATCCTTCTGATTCCAGAAAATTTAGAATTTTTATATATTTCGGTCAAATCAGTATAGGTACAATTTTTTTTTTAATTTTTCTTATGTGCTGATAAACGTTAATTTTTAATAGATTAACTTTTATTGTAAGTCAATTTCATCCAATGTAATTGGATTAGGGGTTTTCCTGTCGTGTTACAGCAACCTTGTTCTTCCTATTGAACGAAAGGCTTTCCTATTTAAACACGGAATAATAATGGATTCTTGTCTACGATTCAATTCTATTATGGGAAAGGTCCCTCCGCCCTTTTGTATTCGGACCCATTTAGTATATTGTCAAAGCTCTTATGCATTGCAGACAGCCATTCAAATGGACTTTTCAAAAGGAATTGATCGGAGATTCCTTTAGCATTTCAAATCTCTGGGGAGCTTTTGATTGAAAGCAATTTAGAACACAATATCACGCTGTTCGACGTAACCAAAGAAACAATTCCATTATTTCCATAAACTAATAAATGTTAATAACTATCAATAACTAAACTGAATCATTAGAAATTTCCTAGTAAAAATCTTTGGTATTGCAGCAATTATTGTTTAAATTATTGAATTTATGATTGAATCTAGTTGTTTCAGTGTTTCAGGATAAAATTAATTTTAATAACTGTGTCTTGTTAAAACAAACAAAAGTAAGTTTAATAAGACAAGAAAAAAAAGATAATTGTTAGAAATCGGTTGTAATATTGGCTATTTATAATTTAAATAATTATGTTACATTAATAATTTTCTAAAATAGACAACAAAATTATTGAAATTAGATAATAAATAACTAATGATTAACTTTGATAGACATAAAAATACAACAGATTTTTATTACTTATATTATATATTTTTATTTCTTAACGAATTTAAGTGTAAATAATATAAATTCACGCATGTTTAAACTGAGAATATTATGTGATTATTTAGCAATTTTATTTGTCAATTCATTTACTTGATAATCAAAAATTTGTTTTAACCTGCGATAATTAGCTTATTTTTATTCTGAATTGCTGCCTTTAGTTTGGTTCCGTGCCTGTAGCTTCTATCCTTTGGCTCAATAAGTCATGGGTTTGAATCCCGTCTTGAATACAGATATTTGTAGAGACCCTGCATTTATTAAATACTGTAGTTTCCTGTCAAATCAGTGGGAAAATAACTGTAAAATAGAAATTTTATGCTTTTGTTAAAGCCCAAGGATAATAAAGATAATTAATATATTAAAAAAAAATTTTTTTTTCCTTATTTTTTATAATTGTTTCTAACATGAAAAATAATCTACAAATTGTTTTAAAATAAGCTGATTAAGAATTTGTTTGAAAATTAAATTTGTTGGTAGGTAGAAACGCATTTGAAAAGTTTTGCTATTTAAGTTTAGAACCACCAATTTTAAATTTCGGGAAATAATAATAGATTATCAAATTATCAGTAACTTATTTCAATTTGAGCATTTATTTATTGAATTTTCCATGATAATGTCTCAAAATTAAAAACACAATAATTTATAAAAAAAATATTTGAAATTTTAAAAGATATATATGTATAGCAAATACAGTATTTACTTTATACATTTAAAATATATGAAAAATATTTAGAATAGCTTTATAGGTACTGTCGTTGTGTAAATTTAGAAAAATTGAAGCAACAAAATTTTCATAACAGTTACCAACATTTCATTTTTTTTGTGTGAAAATATATTTGCGTTTAGAATAAATTTTGTTAGACATTGTAATTGCATCCCTAGGAAGAAATAATCTAATGAGGGTCAAAGTTACATAAAAGTTATAAGTTGGATTCTTATAATGATTATCACTTCATCGCATTTTGGCACAAGAATTTACTCCTAAAGTACTGCATAAATAATAAAAAAAATTTTCTCCATGGATTTTTCATTTGAAAACCGTTTTTGAGGTCGAAGCTTTGTCTTAAACTTAATTATGTCTTGAAAACGAAGAAAGAATTCTTCCTGCCAGATGTCAAAACTATATAAGGGAGTGTGTAACTATATAGGGGAGGTTTAACTATCAAGTATAGAATTATGCCTATTTTACACTTTTTTTAACAACCAAATTGCTTGCAAATGGGTCAGTTTTGTCTTCATGTCATTTTATTAAGGTTCCCGTAAACGTTGAAAACGTGAATTTCGGCCAAAAATGATAAATTTATTTTATTCTTTCGTTAAATAAGGAATTTAAATAGCTTTACAAAGCAGGTTTGTTTTTGATTCTACTTTAATTATAGATTCCGAGTTATAAAGAATTTCGTAAAGATTAGGAAACCAAAAGTGGACATATTTAAAGCACCGGAAGTGGGGGTTTAAAAATAAAGAATGATGTTAAAAATACGGTTAAACAGTGTTTAATTTTGAAATATAAATTAAGTAAGCTTTTAAAAGATACTTAAAATAATTACTGTTCCGGAAATCAATCAGCAAATCAAATAAAAAAATTAATGACTCAAATATGCAAATAAATTTACAATTTACTTACAGAGGCAACGACTGTATTAAAGAAGAAATATTACGATTTTTTTTGCAAATTTTTTTATGAGATCTTGAAATTTTAGAAAAAACACAAGAAATATTTCAAGCCAAAATTTTAAATCAATGAAAGTTTAAAAATGGAATTAATACGATGGTTTGCATAAGGATTTTCTCTCGAGTTGCTTTCATGGAAACAAAACCCAATTACACTTCATTTCTGAAAGGGTAATCATTCAAATATAATATAATTTACATTTTAAATGGGAAGCGGGAGACACATGCCAGAAAATATGCCTAGTATTATCATCAAATAGAAATGTTTTCCTTGCAACACAGTTAGGAGATGCTAAATCAATTTAGATGAAGTAGATATGCACTCATGTAAAACGAACTGTTTACTTAAGTAAATAAGATTGCGTATTTATAATCGTTCCTTATATACATATAATATCAATTAGTTATCTTACCAAGATATGCCTTATATTTAAATATATTATATGAAATAAAAAAGTATATATTCATGTGTATGCGAGTCTCTGTGAGTATTTTTATTTAGTAACCAATCACTGATGAAGTTCGAAAACATTAATGTGCATATTTTTGTCACCGTCGTGTGACAAGTGCAAAGAGAGAGAGAAAGAAAGGAAAAGGAAAGGTAAAAAAAAGACATGTCATATGAGACTAAAGGAATGGAGCACTGCCCTTGCCAAATCTTCAGCTTTTTTGATATAGAGGGTGTCATAGCAGCAGTTGGGGTCGATGTTGAAGAAGGTCGAGGCAGCAGAGAGGCAGTTGAAGAGATGCCTCAGGTCCAGTAGAACTCCTGTACAGTGCCTGCATTCTGCGTAGGTTCTAGATCCGTCGGACATGATTTTCATACCCCTCATGTGCCTAGTCCGTATTTTGCTGATAGTAGAGGTGATACCACGGTCAGGATTAGTTCCGGTCGGCACCATTTTTTCCGTAGTCTCCCTCAGAGCTGATGCCTAAAGTGCACATTATCTAGCTTATTTGCAAATAAACTGTTTTTCCGTTAAAGGTAGAAACAAGGAGTTTCCATTTTTTACTTAAAAATACAAACATTAAAAGCTGTATTACACTGTCATTAACATCTTCATTAAGTCCAGAAGTTGATTATATTAATTAATTTATAGATTGCTTCCTAACTTTTGTAGTGTTCAGCGTGCCTGAATGTGGATAGGGAGGTCCTGGGTTTGAATCCCGGTTCGGGTATGGATATGTACTTTCTCTCTCAATCTATATTGTCTTTAGCCTTTCCTTGTATGAATGGGTTGGGATTGGTTGCCTACCCTATTAACGGGTTTTTATGGCATGTGTGTACTGAGGAAGTTGGACTCCATACCAAATTACGGTTCACTTGGAAAAGTGGAGCAGTGCACGCCAGAATGCCAGCTTAGCGGGCAAACAACAATTCATAGATTCACACAATGCACCCTTTTAAACAAACCATATTGCATAATTATCTTTCCTAATTATTATTATAGTTATCGTCTATGTTATTCCTTTCTTTGCGTATGCATTTATGTATGCATACCCATGTCAATTTCTTAAATGAACAGTTTTTTAAACGAGGTATAGTTTCTGAAGTAACTAAAGTGTCAGGGTTTAAGTTATTGTATTATCTTTAGTTATTTTTTTATGAAGAACTATAAGAGTGCTCGTGAATGAGGATTTAGCAAATAAATATTGTCTTAATTTAATAAAAGTAACTTATAGCTAATCTTGAATTAAAATCCACGCGAATTGAAGATTTTTTAATGGAAGCCCGACTTTCTTCGTATGGAGTGAATGCGTAATTTATTGTAGTTATATTATGTGGAATGTCTGTAAGCAACTGCTATAGTGGTCCCTTGCCAGTTGATTTTGTTAAAGCACAGTTTGAAATACAAAATTCTTTTTACGAATAAGCATAGTAATTTTTAAGAAAGACTAGTAATGTAAATGATTTGACTTTATAAAATGGTAAAAATGAATTTTTCCGACTGAATTTTTTTTTCTAATGCTGCTTGTAAGTAAAAATATTTTTAACTTACATATATGCATTAACTTTTTCTTCAAATTAGTATACTTATTTAAATAGTAACTATAATCCAAATATCAAAAGCTGGTGTAAAAAGAAAGAATTCGAAACCAATAAATCATGACAGATTTTAAGAAATTAAATTTGATTAATTTTAAATGCATGAATGCAGCGATAATTTTCAAAATGAACAAATTGAAACTTTGAACTTTTTTCCGAATAAACAAAATATAAAAAAGTTAATTTGCCGATGAAAATTTAAATCACTAATTTAATAATTTATTTCCATTTAATCCTTAACATTTCTTAAATTTAAGGATTAACTTTTTGTAATTCTGTAGAGCTACTTAAATTTGATGTATCAATTTGATATCATAAAAAGTTTCTTATATCTATACTTTTCAATTTCATTCGCTTATGTTAAATGTTGTTAATTCTCATTCTGTCGAAGTCAACTATAAGGGTTAATTTTATTTTCTCTTTGAGTAGTCATACTTCAATAATTTTACTGTTTAAAAATGTGCAAATGAATGTTACTGTTAAAGAGCTAAGTAAAAAATAATTATAAATATATCCTAATCAAGGCTAATATTTCTAATTTAATAACATTGTTCTAACCTTTATTTAGTGGAAGAATTTACATTCTATTGGTATATTAATTTATATTGCATCAATTTGAAATAAATAATAAAAAATTACAAAGTTTAATTGAAAAATTCTATTTTAATCATAAGAAAAATGTATTAATTACTTATGAATTAAAAATAATTGCATTCAGTTTTAGAAGATATACATATAATTTGATAACTAAAACGCAACAAATTTAAAAATTTATAAATTTAAATAATTTCAAAATTTCTTTTCCTAATATTTAGAATTATTCAAACATTTTTACTCTATAAATTTTAATAATATGCTTAGTTCCAACGAAATATAGAAAATACCTTAATCAAAAATACTATTTGAAGCCTTAGATATTTATTTTTGAAAATTATAATATGGCAATTCAAAAGGAACAGATTTTATGTCTAAATCACAAGCCCCGATTAAGATGAACTAATAGAAATTGTTGCAAATATAAATGAGAGTATCAAATTATTGACAAATAGCTTATTAAATGCTTTTCATGCAAAATAGCATTCGATGAAATATATTATTTATTTTAAAAAAGTTATATTAAAAAGTGATTAATATTCTCATAAAAATACATTTTTCATGTACCTGTGTTTCTTTACCATATGTTTTTAAAACATTTATCATTCATTCAGTTTTTCATTTTTGTAATTTATAAACTGCTTTAACTACTAAACAGGTAATTTATCGGTGAATAAAAATGCAAAGCCATATTATAATTAATAAAAAATAATACGTAATTGCTTCTTTTGGAAATACTGCTTGTCAATCCAACAAAGTTGGCAACTGCCTGGTTTTTGAATTTACCCTTCTGTTCAGTTAGTTCATGAAACAATCCAGTATCGATCAAGGCAGTTTCTAAAGACTCAAATACCTAAAATTTCTTATAAGTATTTTTAAAAAGAATCAAAATATCGATTTTCTCTTCTATGATACAATAAGTTTCTCCACATTATAACAAACGTTTGAGAAATTACTGCGTAACTTGATTTATTTCAGCTTCCGAAATAAATTAATTCATAAAGAACCAAAACCTTATTGTATATTTCCAGTTATCAAGGCCCAAACCTATTTTTATTAAAGTATGACAAAGTATAAATAAATACATGGTATAAATGCACACACACACACACACACACACACATCCAGCAAGCGCACACACACACGCAGGCACGCACGCACACACACACACACACACACACACGCAGACACGCACGCAGGCACGCACGCACACACACACACGCAGGCACGCACGCACACACACACACCCAGACACGCACGCACACACACACACGCAGACTCGCACGCACACACACACACTCAGACACGCACGCACACACACACACGCAGACACGCAGACACACACACACGCAGACACGCACGCACACACACACACACGCAGGCACGCACGCACACACACACACACACACACGCACGCACGCACACACACACACACCCGCAGACACGCACGCACACACACACACGCAGTCAGGCACGCACACACACACGCAGACACGCACGCACACACACACGCAGACACGCACGCACACACACACACACGCAGACACGCACGCACACACACACGCAGACAGGCACGCACACACACACACACACGCAGACACGCACTCACACACACACGCACACACACGCAGGCACGCACGCACACACACACGCACGCAGGCAAACGGCACGCACGCACACACACACTGCAGGCACGCAGGCACGCACGCACGCACACACACACGCAGGCACGCACGCACACGCACGCATCGCACACACGCATGCACGCATCGCACACACACGCATGCATCGCACGCACACACACGCATGCACGCACGCACACACACGCATGCACGCACGCACACACACGCATGCACGCACGCACACACACGCATGCATCGCACGCACACATTTCACGCACGCACGGCACACACGCATGCCAGCGGTTAATCGCACACGCATCGCACACACGCATGCACGCACGTACACACACGCATGCACGCACGCACACACACACACGCAAGCACGCACGCACACACACACACGCACGCACGCACACACACACACACACACGCATGCACGCACACACACGCAGGCACGCACGCACGCACACACGCATGCATGCATCGCACACACACGCATGCACGCACGCACGCACGCACGCACGCACGCACACACACACACACACACGCACGCACGCACACACACACACGCACGCACACACACACACACACACACACACACGCACGCACGCACGCACACACACACACAGGGAGAGGTAAAATAAACTGAGAATATATGATTAAGAAATTAAATAAAAAAAGCAATATTTTTTACAAAACTGAGATTCAAATGCTTAGATTGGAAGCGTCACTATGGTTAAAACTTCTATAAAATGTAATATTTTCTAAAATGATTAATAAATTAATTTCATTAAGATACTTAAAATGTAATCTTTCTTGTATCTAGTATCACTTTTATTTAGGTTATTAAAAAACTTAATTATTTATAAGCATGTAGAATATTAATTTTTAGAATTTAAAACTTAAACCATGGAAAAATTAATATTTAAAAATGAGAGAATTCAATGAATATTAAAAAAAATATTTTCCTTATTTTTATCAATTACTTATTAACTAAATTTCTTTCTTTTTAAACAAAATTATTTTATCTAAAACATTAAGCAAAATATTAATAAAAACAACTGAAGATCGGTCTTTTTTATGTTGGAAAATTAAATTTTTCTATTAAAAATGATGACCTAAAATGATTGAAAATAAAAAACCTAATAATAAAATAACTTTTCTAAAGTAATTAGCATTTTAACTTAGTTTAAATTCAGCATAATTTAATCTTTTAAAACTTCGTAAATAAATGTATTAAAATTGAAAGTTTTTTTATGAAATTTAACTTTTTCATCGTAAGTAGAAGTCTCATCAGATTCATACATAATCTGTATTACAATGTATATTTGAAATAACAACAACAAATGTAACATATGAATTCCTGGTATTTATAATACAGTTATGAAATAACTATTGTAAAAATTTTCCTAACAAGTAGTTTTTAAAACTGAAGAAAAACTTTCATTAATTTATTTTACTGTGTAAAAATTATAAAAAGATTAAATGTTCATAAAACAATATTTAACAAAGATTTCTATAAAATTTTATCATTATGAAAAATTGTATCTCATTATAATAATATTATTTGAGATTGAAGTCTTTTATTAAAATATTTCTATAATATATATATATATATATATATATATATATATATATATATAATTGCTTTTTATACAAAGAATATTCAAACAATGTAACCGTTACATATTTAGATAAGTAAACTATAATATTTACTGATTTTAATTAAGGAAATTTAGATGGAAATATAGTAAGGAAGGAAGAAATATGGTTAGTAAGTCACTTTTTGAGATAAAAATTTCAATATTATCATTCTTAGGATAAATATAAACCTGTTCTTTAAAAAATTCATGGCATATTTACATTAAATTACTTATACAGATCTCATCCTTTATTATTTGGGAAAATTTGTTTTTCAAAAAGGGGATATTTCTTTTTGGAAACAGCTAAGCGTTATTGGAAAAGCTAGCATAATTTAGAAAAGAACTTAATTTATACTACAGTAAGTTTAGGAAAATAATCTTTTTTTCAAAAATTTCTTGAAACACATTTAGTAGTTATTATGGTCTAAATCATTTGAATGCAAGAAAAATTATTACGGGAAGTTACTTATCCAAGTGGGAAACGAATAGATATGTAAACATAATCTAGAAAGATACCATCTAGTAACGTAGTCATTTCAATGAAAACAATTTTTTTAAAACATCATTAAAATCAAAATGTACATGCCAGAACCGAATAATTCTGCACGCCATTTCTGTAAATTTCTCTTTTTCTGTCGTGATTTGAGGCTGTTAAACTGACATGAATATGAATTGTGTTTCAAATATTCATTATAAATTGCTTAGCTGCAATAAAGCACTAACTATTCTTTGAAGAGTCAAATTGGTAGTTAGGATGCAATTATAAGTAAAGGTTGTTCAACATATGAAAATTTAGGAATCATTAAAATAGTTATAGTAGTCAGATATATATTTTGTGAAACACAAACGTGGTTCAATAATTTACCAAGGATATTTCTGCTTCATTTCATGTGAGTCAATAGAATATTTGCTGTGCAAGACATTTTAAAGGTTCAAGTTTCTTCCTTTGAGTTGCATGAATGATGATATACATCTAAGTAATATTCACTGAAAAGAAATATATGTCAGAATATTTAGCAAATATTCACTGCATTCTAATTTTGATTTACTGCGCACTAATTACTTTATTCAATTAGATTTTTGCTACACGGTAAAAATTAAAATTAGTTTAAATAACGTGATATTAAAACTTGCAGAAAAGAAAAATGAATTTGTAACTGAAGAAGTAAATATATTTAAAATCATATCGCCATTTTCTATTTAATATTCTGCTTATTTTTTATAATTTGATGATGTAACAGATTACATTAATAAAACTGAAAGCATTTTAAAATATGTTACAAAATTTGCTGTAAAATTCTTATGAACTGAATACAATGTAAACATACTTTAAAATATTTGCTTTCCTGTGGCTATTTTTAAATTTGAGTCATGCGCATTTCAAAGTTTATGAAAGCCTTCAAATCTAATGTGAAATTATTAATTTTTTATTAAGGAATTGGAAAAATCGAAAACATAAATAGTATTCCAAAATACAATTTATTTAAATATAACGAATTATTTAAAATGTACATCTAGGGAATGGAAATATTTTTTTAAGAATAATTTAAAATGGAAAATGAAATATTAATGTTTTGAGTATATACTGATTACTGATGATCATTGAAGTTTTTTATGGTGGAAATAATCAGAATTCAATAACTCTTTAAATGCCTTTTGCTCTCAAAAAATAACTTAAAAAAGTGTATTTATATAAAATAATATAATTTAAAATCTTAACAATTATAAAATTTGCATTGAGAGGAACACTATGAGTAAACTATGAGGAAGTAATTATTTAAGATAATTCATGTATCAGAATTATGTACTGATTTAAATACTGCAAAATTAATTTGGCTTAAATATAACAAAAGAAATTAATTAAATTTATTTTGAAATATTGGAATGTGGATTCAATTCAATAACTTTATAAATTATTTTATACTTTAAGAAAAAGATCATTTTGAAATTTTTTACAGGAAATGCTTTAAAATTTTTAATTAAGAATTGAATTAAAATTCGAAAATGTTGCCTGATAAATATAAATATACAATAATTGTTTAAAAAATCCAAGTAATTTTCAAAATTTATTAGACTAGAATAAATGCAAAAATATCAAAATTTTCTCTGAAAAAGTTACAAAATTGTATGGTTTCAAAAGGTCAAATGGTTTACAATTAATATATTCCATATATGACTATGTATTTTAAAAATATAACAATATAACATAAATAAAACTTATTTGATTTTCCTTGCTTAAAAAATAGTTTATATTTTTCTTAAATTAGTAAATATGATGGGCTTCTAACCATATTTATACTAATGTGAACAATCATCAATTCATTTTTATAGATTTTTAAGCAATATGATGTGAAAGCAGTATATAATTGTAATAGAACATGTGAAAAATAACTTTTAGCAGAGATTTGAAGAAGTATATAAACTAAGCCTGAAAATCATAAGCCCTATGAAAAATATTACATATTAACTACTGTTTTATGTTTTTTTGCAAATGGTTCTCAAAAAATTCAATTACGCAATACATAAAAAAGTACAGGGTTCTTCCAACAAAAAAAAAAAAAACGATAAATTTATTTACAAAATACGAAATAAAAAATTTATAATTTCATGTACTTTTTTTGTTAATGAACATTAAAGTAAAACCACACTTATGATCGAAGTCAGAGATTTTTTACCAAAGAAATTATTTTAGGGGTAAGTATGCAAAAAATTTACAAAGTTTTCAATTTGCTATACCGACAATTTTAAAAGATTTAGGAAAGAAATAATAAATTTTAAAGTGCAAATGCAAAAATAAATTAAAATATATCTTATCTGTATAGGAAGAAATAATAAAATTTATAACTTTTTCTCTCTCTCTTCCTAAATATAAGTTTATTTCACAAACATCAAGTTTTAAGATTTATTGTAAAAGCTAGAAATTTAGTGTTTTATAAAATGTTGATTATGTCGTGGATGATTGATTTGAAGCTACATTTTTTATAGGATTAAAAACTATTTCGGGATATTTTATGAAAATCTCACACTTGTTCTTTGGCATCAGATCCTTGTTCATCTTAACTGGGTTAACATCTTAAAAATATTTCAAAAAGTTTGAGTGACATTATATTAAAAATGGTTAGAAGAAAATATTTCAAAAAATATATTTTTTTATTTTATGTTATCTGATAAATATATTATTCACAAACTTATTTTAACCAATAAGTTTTGAAAAGAAATTTGTTAAAAAAATTTAATTAAGTTACAGAAGATTAGTAAATGTAAAAATAATATCAATTATCTATAATTTTATGAGTTTCGTATAAAATATTACTTTTTTACAAAATTTTAAGTACAGACTTTATTTAAAATTTATTTGAAATTGAACTCTATTAAATTTTTCAAAAATTTAAATTCTGAATTCACACAATAAATATGAAAAATATTTACATTTTGGCGCTTAAAGTTTGTTTTTGAGGAAAAATAAAATTCGAGAGGGATGCAAAAATTCTTAGATCTGATAAGCAAATTACTTTCTCAAAAAAGTATTTAAATTTGGTTACACTTTCTCTATTATCTAAAGCTAATTTGTAATTATCTAAAGTCATTTTGTCAAAGGTAATTATGGGCTTAAATTTTTTTTCCGCAATTCTATGAAATTATGATGAGATTTTCGCATCATGAATTATGGGCAAAATTGCTTTTTCTATGCATTAATTCTTTCAAATGTGGAGATTCTGCTTTAGCAACATGTTTTGTTTCGCCTCGTTTCGCACTCATATGTTTCATTCTCCTAGTATATCAGTTGAAGTACACAGGTTTTTTTTTAATTGGTGTTTTTTAAGGACAGGTGTGAACTTAAATCATAACTATGTGCATATTTTCTTTTATTTGATATTTATTGGGATAATATTTATAATTTTTTGGAAGTTTATAATATTTATAGGAATTTTATTTCAAGTAAGTAGTAACATCCCTCAATGTAGGAATGCGTATAGCTTAGGTCTCTTTCACACTAGGCGACTTTTATCGTACGATAAATAGTCGTTCAATATTTTATCGTGAGAAGTTATTAAAAAACCACACAATAGACTGCTCTCTTTCACACTTACCAGGAAACGATATTGTGTGACCATTCTATTGTGTGGTTTTTAATAACTTCTCACGTAAAATTCCGGAAGATTTTTTATACGATAAGAGTCATCTTGTGTGAAAGAGGCCTTAAGGTGATATATTTAAACCATTCTTTAATTGCTTTAATTTTGTAGTTTTTGATTAAGTTGTTAGTTTTATTATGATTTATTAATAAAACTTTCATAATTTGGTTAAAATTAATAGTTTTATTTTATTAAATTGGTACATTTTATGTGTTCTTAAATCACAGTTTTTCTTATAAATATACTTAACACTAAAAAAATCTAATTAGAGGTCCCCGTTAATGTTGTAATTGAATTCTGAATGATGTTTCAGAAACTACTTTAAACTGTAGGTTCTACTCAAATTAACTTTTTCTTCTTCTTCAGGGGCACAACAGCCCCTGGTGGTCTCTGGTCTTCCCAATAAGATTCCTCCAGGCCGCTATTTTTTTGGACATGTTCTTCCAGTTTGTTACTCTCAGGTTGGTGAAGAACGTTTCAAAGTAGTCAACCCATCTGAATTGGGTCGGTCAATAGCTCTTGTTCCGGTACGCCTGGCAAGAAATATTTTCTGCGTTGTGCGTTCACTGTTGTTCCTGATAGCATCTCCAGCAAATTAAAGTTTTTGAATTTTGATGAATTTTATGACATCTGGTTCTTTAAAGGCATGATAAAGTTCTAAATTTGATCATCTGTACCAAACACCATTGACTTCTTTTGTATCCACCCCTCAAAGATACCAAAAGAGTTTTAAATTTTTTGAACCATTGTCCAGGTTTCTGAGGCAGAAGTAAGTTCCGCGTGCAAAAAAGGATTTTTGAGTAACAACAAATGTCAATATGAAAACGATGCATCACAGCATTCTCAATAACAATTTATGATCAAGGACTCAACAAATACTAATCAAATATAATTTCATTCTGCAAGAATACAAGTCTGCGAGTACAGTATTCAATTATGGATGAACTTGTCACCAAAACTATCATATGATTATTTTGGTATAAAAAGTAGGCAAATCATCAAACATTCTTGAAATTTTATAATTGTATTCATTGAGACATATTCAAACTTTATCTCTAAATAGTACTCTTAAAGAATAAATTATTAGAATTCACAAAAATATTGATTCCAAATTGTATGAAAGCAAAACTCAAAGCCAAACTTACAATATTACAAATTTCTTAGTTTTTTTTTAAAAACACACTTCAATTGTTTTCTGCAAATAAAGGAAATACATAAAATTGTATACAATAATTTATGTTATTCTACTTTTTCTAGTGTATAAGCTGCAATCAAAATTATATGAGGTAGATTAGATGAAAGAGTGAATTTTAAAATCGATAGATAGTTCCTCACAGAGTATTTCTTTCTTTCTCACAAAAGCCTCAATCAGTGCATTCAAATACAATATCTTACGGGTGCTTAAATTGTTTTGCCATTTATAAGAGTATTCAATTCCTTAAATATATTTTTTGAAGAAATGAAATAACATTACCAATATACTAACTTTTTATAAATGATCAACTTTTTTTAAGCAATCACTTTTTTGATATAAAATGGAGTTATTTACAAAAAATCTTTTCTACTAAACAATTTGAAAGCAAAAATATTCCTTTTATATCCTGTAACAATATGTAACTATTGTCGCTTCACAAATGTAAAATCTAATTTTATGGAAAACAATCTAATTCTATATAAAGTTATTTAATTAAAATGATTATATCTATTCCTGTGTAAGCTTAATATACATAAAAAATTATTTTCATTAAAATCTTTATTCCAAAAATAGAACTTCCACCTGGCGGTACTTTCTCTAGTATTTTCAAAAAAATAATTGCTGGGTGAATCTGAATAATTAAAAATAATTGATTTCTGTAGGGTTGTAATTTACGCTTGCCTCTTTCTTGAAATTTATATTAGTAATTTTTCTATGTATAAGAACACAAAGTTATATTTTATCTTTAATTATTAAACTATTGTTGTTTTCTGAAAACCGACGGACGCTTCGTTCCACACGTGTTGACTTCATTCTAGCTGTACCAGCATCCGGTAAACGTTCCACAGTTTCTTGGTCCAACCATCTTTGCCGCAGCTGGTGTGTTGTGGACGCGTCCAGGTGTCTGTCAGCTGCGATTTGCGGTAAAAACCAACCTGCCCTTCTGAGTCCAATCACCATGTCCCTCATAAACTTGTCTGTCTGTTGCAACTGTCACTGTCAATGGCATTCTCTGCAATTACAGATGGATTTGCGAAAAGAAAAACTTTCAACGATAATTTTCCAAACAACAATAACGGCTTAAAACACTGCCCACCTTGCCGGTTCTTCCCCTTATATCTCCTCCTACGTGCGCTGGAGAGCTACGCATTTCACATCATTTGGATAACTCGTTAAGATGGGTCTACCCTGAAATTCGCGTAATTTTCTGGATATTCTTTCTTGGTGCTGCATTTTTAAACCCGGACATAGTATTATTTATTAGTATGTATGCATGTCTAGATACTTCTACATTTGTAAATATAATGCTAAAAAGTATTAAAACACCAGAGTTAGTGTATAGTACTGCACTTTGCAATAACACAAAAATATAATAATACTGCGTTACCGCAATAATAGTAAATACGAAATAATACACATTACGGGAATGAAAAGATTTATATTTTGAAAAATTTCTAGTAATATATGTAGTGTCTGTTCTGTAAAAGGAAACACAACTGGAACAAATACAAACACATTTATTTAAAAATTAAAACTAATAATTAATAATATTGTACCATAAAATTATAATTAATATAAATTTGATTATGGCCCTACACAACCAACAGAACAAACAGGAGAGCCAGCTGAACCTCCTCGCTCCCTGATCAAAGACAATCTCATTTCGCAGCAGCGGACTCCCTCCTCTCCCCATGACTACAGCGCCATCACGTGAAGAGAATGAGTATATAAATATATCTTAACACTACAATATATTTGATCTCTTGGTATTATTGCTTAGATGAAATATCATTTTAAGCCGGTCGCGCTGTGTAGCACTTCGCGCTCGCAAGCTACAAATCCTGTGGTTCGATCCTCGGGCTAGGCAAAGTCGAATCAGCCTTTCATCCCTACAGTGGGTCGATAAAACTAAATACCTAACACGCTTGGGAATTAAGCGTTGGCAGTTTTGTGGTAAGTTAACCACGTGATCGAGACATCTTCGCATCGCAGTACCTTTGTTCACGAAAACAAATGTGCACACTGGAATCATAGGAACCCATTTAGGCTGTTGCGCTACGGAGTTAAGAGTAATAAAATATTCCTGTACATCCTAATTTTAAAAAATAATTATCAAGGCATTTGTTATAAGTTAAAATGAACCTGTGTGTGTTTTTTCTCTCTCTCTCCTCTTTTCTTTATACATAAAAATATATTTTACAAAATTATAAAAGCATTAAATTTACATAAGAACATAAGAGAAATTTTTATTAAATATATTAATTTATTTCAGGAATTTATCATTTTCAAATTTTATGCACTAATACTTATCTTTAATTTTACTGTATAACTCTTTCCCTAAAATTCAGTTAAATGAAATATTTTGTAAATAATTCTATATTTTTAATAGCATTATTTATAAAATCACTCTAAAACCAACTTAAAATTTCATGAATTTTAACCAATCTCAGCTGAATATGCTTGTTAATAAAATTACTGAAATTAATATATTTAAGTTTGCAATTATATATTTTTCATTCAAATTTAATAATCAAAAATAGACATAGTATTACATTAATACACCTAAGTTAATGTAAGAAATATTTTAGTGTCTCATAAAAAAAATTAAATTCTTTAAAATGTTTGCATTTTTAAAAACATGATATTTTAAATACTGTGTTATGAATATCTGCAATATATTTAAGTTTCTAAAAATGCCTTTCACAGATTTCCTTAAATTTTTCTAAAATTGTCTATAAATTAGAAAAATTGTTCTTTGTATTTTGTCACTATTCTTGATATTTCAATTTTAACTCTTGCAAAAAAATTTCATTACAGATAAACTTAACAAGGAAAGAAAATATTGATTTTTTCCAATTGATTTTATATACAACTAATGATAATATTAGTAATTATGTATATACAATAATTACTAATATTATCATTAGTTGTATATAAAACTATTTATTCAGCTATTGTTTCCAATAGCAATGTGTGAAGAATAATTTTTTTCTAAATTTTACCTGAATATACAATATTATAAATTTAAAATAATAATTAATATGTAAGCATATTTTTTTTTATTTTTTCTTTGAAATTTAGGCTATTAATTAACATGCAGTTTTATAAGTAAAATAATTTACTTTAAATACATGATTTAATTAAGATATAATTTTGTAAAAAACGTAAAAAAATTCAAAAATACTGATTAGTTTTTTAACTTTTTCTAAATCTTTGAATATTTAATTCTCTTTGAAACTATTGGTGTACAATATTTCGTAAGAACATAATACCTTTTCAATGCCACAAAACTCATTAAAACATACAGAATTATACTTATGTTTACAGCATTACAATAAAATTGCATACATGATATCTCTGCACTATTTAATTAAGATATTGCATGATTTAATTAAGATATAATTTTGTAAAAAACGTAAAAAAATTCAAAAATACTGATTAGTTTTTTAACTTTTTCTAAATCTTTGAATATTTAATTCTCTTTGAAACTATTGGTGTACAATATTTCGTAAGAACATAATACCTTTTCAATGCCACAAAACTCATTAAAACATACAGAATTATACTTATGTTTACAGCATTACAATAAAATTGCATACATGATATCTCTGCACTATTTAATTAAGATATTGCATGATTTAATTAAGATATAATTTTGTAAAAAAATTCAAAAATACTGATTAGTTTTTTAACTTCTTCTAAATCTTTGAATATTCAATTCTCTTTGAAACTATTGGTGTACAATATTTCGTAAGAACATAATACCTTTTCAATGCCACAAAACTCATTAAAACATACAGAATTATACTTATGTTTACAGCATTACAATAAAATTGCATACATGATATCTCTGCACTAGGCAATATAACTTAATTCGTGATATTTCATAACAAAATATTCTCCAATAGTTTGTAATGTTAATTATAGAAAAACATGTTTTAGCAAAGATTTTTTTCAAAGCATGTTTTGCTTTGCTATTTTTAATAATTAGTTTCTTTATTTCAAACGGGTAACAATTGAAAAACATATCATCATACAATTCTTCAAAGTCTAATAATTTTCTCGACAGAATGGCTGTGAAATATATTAACTTATATGCAAACTTTCATTACATAAATTGTTTATTTTTAATTACTAAAGATGAATTCACTTACCGAGAAATATGAAATTTAATATAAATGCTATGATTATTATTTGTTAACTAACAGTTGTGTGTAAAAGAATACAAAAAAAAGAGAAATTCTATAGATAGCTGTAAGAATAATAAATATATTAGTAGATGGAAAAGTAAATATTTTAGTTTTACTGTCCGTGGAATTGCAAACCAATATTTTTCTAATCATTTTCAAGATCTCACTTATGGCACAGTTTATCCACTTTACGACCTTGCTCCACAAAACCCAACCAACCATCAGGTCCCACTTACTTTAACGCATAAAAAAATTTGTAAATGCAGTTATCCATCAAGTACACACAAATTCTTAAAATTCAGTATATTTAGATTAAAATTTCTCCACGCATAAATCTTACTCAAATCTATTACTTATTTTTGCTGTACCAAAATAACTTAATATATATATATACATACACTAGCTTTAAAATATGTAAGTATGCAATTCATAGTTTAAGTGAAAAAGATCTTGCTCTCAAATAAGTATAATAAAAATATTATTTTGGAGAGTGTTGTTTATAGCTTCTGATTTAAGTCATAAAGTAATGAAAAATAAACCAAATTATTATAGTTTAAAAAATTTTAAAAGTAATTTTGTACACAACCTGTAGAAATTTAAATCACAAAAGTATGTATGCACTCTGAATTTTTTGCTTTTAAAAAAGCTGAATGAAACTTTTCGAGTGATTTTTTTATATTTCAGTTATAAGTTTACAAGTTCTGCTACAAAGCTGGAATGTTTGACCTTTAAGAACATCAACAATTCACCAACGCCTCCACGTGGAAAAGAATTATCAAAAGATCTAAAGGATGCAATAATAAAGCTCTATAAGAAAACCAAGTCCCAAAGACAAATAGTTAAAATCATAGGCAAAAGTCCTGCAACAGCGCAAAAAATCATTGAGAAGTTCCAGGCTGAGGGAAATACTATGCAGCCAAGAACAGGACGACCGCCTATTACACGTATCGAGAAAGGCGAAATTGGAAATGTGAAAAAAAATCCGAAGATTAGCGCACTAAAATTGGCCGCGGATGTGAAAAACAATTTTGCGAAGTCATGCAATCCTGAAACAATTCACCATGTGTTACGGAAGGCAGGATACCATGGTCGAAATATGCGAAGAAAACCATTTGTTAGCTAAGTGAAAAGCAAAAAAGAAAATAGATTTTGCAAAAGAAAATGAATGAAAAGCAGGACAGAAATTTTTTTAAATTTCGTGATTTTTTCGGATGAAAGTAAATTTAACATCCACGGGTTAGATGGATACCAAAATGTTGGGAGGAAAGCAAATGTAACTCTAGAACCAAAGAACATGAAAGAAACTGTAAAATACGGTAGAAGAAATTGGAGTAGGAAATTTAATTATAATGGACGGAATAATGAATCAATATAGCTATATTAAAATTTTAAAGAATAATCTGAGCCAAAATGTTTCTAAATTTGGACTCCATAGATCCTTCAATTCCAACAAGATAATAATTCCAGACTTATTGCTCGGATTGTTCGGGAATGGCTGCTGTATAATGTGTGAAAAGAGCTAAAAACCACCTCAGTCACCTGATCTTAATCCCATTGAACACTTATGGGATTATCTCGATCGCCAAGAAAACAAGAGATCAAAACTAAGAATGATCTAAAAAAGTCCTTTTGGAGGAATGGCAGAAAATACCATTTTCTGTCTCTAAAATTTAGTAAAATCAGTGACACATAGACTGAGAGCTGTTATAAATGTCAAAAGCTATCCAACAAATAAATAATGTTTTTCAAAAATTGTAAACTTTGCAACATTAATGTCTTTGTTTTTGCTTGTATGCTTACTTTTATGATGTATAAATTACATCCTATTTTAAGTTAAGCTCATCTAGCTAATTAAATATTTGTATTTTTTTTTATATATTTTTCATTCTGTAATAAATCTTTATTTTGCTGTAATGGAAATAAATTGTTAATTTAATTTGAAAACTCTAATATTGTAGGTCCGTTTTTTTCATAGGACATCATCACATGCACTCCGCATACTTACTTTTGTGACTAAGTGTATATAATACTTTTGTGACTAAGTGTATATATTTCACGGTAATAACTAATATATAAATCTGTGTAGCAATATGTGTGCATTAAAGATTTAAAAAAAATCGATGTTCACAAGTCGAATTATTGATCTAGAAATCAATTATGGAACACGGCAGTATATTTAGAATATGTGCCAAGAGGATGCTTAACTTCCATACTCTTGAATGATCAATATATAAAGCTTTTATTCCAAATCTTAAGCTATTTATTCTGCTTAAACTATTGAATAACATTCCAGATGATATTTGCGAGTTTATCTTGGTATTGATTGCGAGTAAGTTAGACATCATATATTTAAACAAATATATGAGTGCGAATTTAGTAATATTTGTTCTCTCTCTTTCTTTCTCTCTCACATAAACATTGACATATTATTTTATAAAAGAATTGATTTTTAATATGAATTCTTTTACATTAATTTTTATTACATTTTTATAAAAGATAGAAAATTTAAAAAAAAAAAAAGAAAACTTGCAAAGAAAAAAAACCTTTTTAAAAGCTTATTTTATTGCCTGTTCAAATGCTCTACAGGAGTCGGATTGTTAGGCTATAAGATACGTTACGTCAAATATATGTAGTTCACTCTTAATGTGAATGTGAGAGCTTGGGACTTAAAAACTATCTGTCAAGTCGAATAATTAAATCCAAGAAGTCAAAAACCATTCTTTGGAAAACGAGTATAACAAAACGTTGGAAATTTGCCATAATAAATATCAGATCAAGGTATTAAAGGACACACACACACACACACACACACACACACACACACACACACACACACACACACACACACACACACACACACACACACACACACTCACACACACACACACACACACACACACACACACACACACACACACACACACACACACACACACACACACACACACACACACACACACACACACACACACACACACACACACACACACACACACACACACACACACACACACACACACACACACACACACACACACACACACACACACACACACACACACACACACACACACACACACACACACACACACACACACACACACACACACACACACACACACACACACACACACACACACACACACACACACACACACACACACACACACACACACACACACACACACACACACACACACACACACACACACACACACACACACACACACACACACACACACACACACACACACACACACACACACACACACACACACACACACACACACACACACACACACACACACACACACACACACACACACACACACACACACACACACACACACACACACACACACACACACACACACACACACACACACACACACACACACACACACACACACACACACACACACACACACACACACACACACACACACACACACACACACACACACACACACACACACACACACACACACACACACACACACACACACACACACACACACACGTATATATTCATCAATTTATTAAATGTTTCATCTGCTGCCTTCAATTTGCTATTTATTGATCTCAAAGAATGTTCACCTCATACTTTCATGAATTTGAAATTATTAAATATGAATTTAAAATAATTTGCATTTTAACCTTAACAAAATTGTCCTACAAATGTTGTTCTGTTATCATTAGTATATAAAAATATTTCTTATCATAAGCTTTTTGAATCCCGCTTTGATTTTCATTTCTAATATTTTAATTAATAAATATATTGTATTAAATAAATTGTAATAATTGCATTAAATAAATACATTGTATTTTCAGTTTTGTACATATCCTTAATGTTCAAAAACGCTAGATTAAAAAAAAATTCTTAATTTTAAGTTCTGAAAATTTGATAAATTTACATTCACATCACCAGATTTTTGATTTAAGAACCACAAAATATAATATAATACGTAAAAAACTCTCACTTCCAAACATCATAATGAAGAAATAATCTTTGATTACTTAAGATATAAATATTTTCAATTTTACGTCAAACATTAAAATGTTTATATAACTTGAATTAAAAATATCAAAATTAAAAAAAAATTTAAATCATATAAGATTGCTTTTTAATAAGATGCACATTTTTTAAAACCTTCTTTCATATATATCTGCGGAAAATAAAAGAAGATACACAAATGTCTACAGTAATTGATTTATATGACTGGCACATTTTTTTTAAATCTAATTCATGGATTTTTCTTAAATGATAAATCTAATTGGTTAGATGCGAAACAATGTAAATATAAATTGTACATTTAAATTTTTGTTTGATTAGGAAATATATACTTTGTTTATATTTTATTTATTTTGCAATGGAATAAAAACAAACCTGATTTTTTTCCAAAATTATTTCCTTTATAATAATTTTAATTGCTTTCAGCAATGTAAAATTGTTTGTAATTGAATTTGACTTTTTACTGTTAAAAATTACTTTACAAAAATGCTATTCATTACTTCCACCTCATAAAAATTTCTAAAAATGAAAGAATTAATTTTGAATTTGTCATTCAATATTTTAAAAATAATTTTATTTTATTTTCTGTAAGAGCTCTCAGAAATTAAAAACTTCTTTGACCATGGTATTCTTTTTTATTCTCTATAAATACAAACTATTCTTTAAAAGAATAAATTTTTCTGGTACCAACAGAGAGAATTTCTTTTCAAGAACAAAGCCAATTAAAGAACTTCTAGATAAGCATGAAATAAAATAATATCAATCGGGGAGTCAGATGCAGCAAACAGTATTTGCAATTATTTTTGTTTGGTGTTCTAAATTATTTTTTTTCTTATAGTAAAAATGAGAAATATGTCTGAAACTTATATTTAAATCTAGCATTGAATTTAAAGATTTTTCAGAATAAAATTTCTACAATTATATTTAACTAATCTAAAGGAAAGTTCTTCCATATCTATATAATGAAAATAGAAAGAAATATATGTATTGTATTTACAAAAAATTCAATTTTTATTTATTTTCTTGAATATTTTTTGCGCCGAAATATTTTTGTAATGCAATAATAAGTAACTAAATTTCGTTATTTATAATCAGATTTAGGTAAAAGCTTCGCAAAATTAAAATATTCACCTTTTTCCTCCAATTGGACTTAAATAAATGTCTTACAATAACTTTCTAAATTATGTTAGTAAAATTTAATTATTATGTTTAATATGTTAGTATTGTTTATTGTGTTAACTAAAAACAAAATATTTTCTTTAAATTTTTTATTCTAAATTTATTTTATTTAATCTGCCAAAATAGATTTTGTGTTAATAAAATAGACATTTTGCATTTTCCAGTATAAATTGTGAATAAGGCTTTAATTTTAAATAAGTGAAAATACTGATTTTTTTGTCTCACAAATTGAAAAGAGTCTTTTTATTTCACAGTAAATTTAATATTAATCAAAGCTTTTGGAAATTCTTGTAAAACTTTATTGTAGGAGATTTATTAGGATTTCAAAAAGGAATAGATTCAAGAATTCTTTAACTAATCAAATAAATGTTAAAACAATAAAGAAACCTAAAATTTATAAATTAAATAATGAAAGCGCGTATATTTTTTCATTTATCTGAATACATTTTATGCATGGATTTCTTATATTTATTTTTCTTAGCACTTTTATTCAATATATTTCTTTATAAAGAAATATAATATTTAGAATTATAATTCTCATGAACTATAAATATCTGAATGAACTATAATTCTTTTACATCTCAGACAATCTCAGAGATAAGTAACATCATTTATGGAATACCTCAGCTTATATTTGAATGTAAAACATTAAGATAAAATAAATATCAAAAGTATGTATTGTAAAAGTAATTGTTAGCCATTATTTGAATAACAAACTTTAAATTTATTTACTTACAAAATAAATTTTTTATAAGTTGTAACAAGACTTGAATCTTAGCGATGACTTTTGGTTTCAACAAGATAATGATCCAAAACACACTACTCGCAAAATAAAGCTCTAGCTGTTGTACAATATCAAATATGAACAGTATTTGCAATTATTTTAAATATGCATACTCCTTCATAATCACCAGGCTTAAGCAATATGGAACATTTATGGAACTTTTTGTAACGCAACATTCGGCAACATAACATGATATCGAAAGATATGCTATGTAGAGTAATTATGGAATGGAATAATATTCCATCAGCAGAAATCGACAAGATAATTCACTCGATGCTTAAACAATTGGAAGAGGTTCTTAGACAGAAAGGTTCTCCAACCAGACATTAAAATTTAATTGACAATCCATGGAAACGTCTTTTAAAGACATTTCGCATCTGTACGCAAACTTTTTCTGACTGCTTTCTATGTAAAATTTTTAATTATTATTATTACTTCGAAACAACGTGTGTTATCTTTCTGAAATTGTTACTAGTATTTAAGGAATTGTTAAAGTAACACATTATTTAAAAACTGAATTGATGTTGGCACTATAATGTACTTTTATTTTTTGTAGAAGGTTTACCGTGCGTTTGTACACAGACTTTTCTAGCAAGTGTATATATATATATATACTGGATGTCCCAAAACGACCGCATAAACTCTACACAGCTAGATTTCTAGTTGGGAGTACATAAAAACTACCAAAAGAAGCGTCTCTGTACTAGCCATAGTTTACGAAAAAAATCCGAAAAACAAAGTATGGCGCTACTGCCGGTGAAAGAAAAAACACTTTATTGAACATATTAACAGCAGTATATGCAACGGATATCGACAAGCATACTCTCTAGCAGTTTGTAAGGCATTTCCATTAGATCAGCCGTACATCAAGTACATGTCGCAGTAGTCTAGAATGAAATACATGGCCATTATACGAAGACTACCAGTAGCTGCAGGATGCAGCCTTTTAAATACCAATACAACGGCGGCTTAACGTCATTCCATGGCACATGCATTATTGACGAGATATGCGAGGTGAACGTTTTAAACATTATCGTCTGGAAAGATATGAAAATATTGTTGTTGATATATCCAATAAAGCGCTTTTTTCTATCACCGGCAGTAACGTCATACTTTTTTTTATATTTTCCTCGTAAACTAGGGATTGTACAGGAACGCTTCTTTGATCAGTTTTTATGTACTCCCAACGTCGAATCTAGCTGTGGAGAGTTTATGTGGTCGTTTTGGGACATCCTGTATATATATATATATATATATATAAATACACACATAGATAGATAGATTTTAATGTATAATTTTCATAACATATGATCTATATACGCATTCTGACACAGTTGCTGTGTAAAACATTCATGGAAATTAAGATTTAAAAATGCAGTAATCATATATACATTGGGTAAAGTTGCTTATTATATATGATTTGACAATCAGCTTATATCGACGTTTCATCTATTCGTATTTTGCTGCTTATATCTTTCAAAATAAAACGCTCATGTTGTAGATACAGCAATTTATAAATTAAATACACTACTGGCCATTAAAATTGCTACACCATGAAGAAATGCAGATAACAAAATGATATTTATTGGACAAATATATTATACTAGAAATAACAAGTAATTAAATTTTCAACAAATTTGGCTGGATATATATATATATATATATATATATATATATATATATATATATATATATATATATATATATATATATATATATATATATATATATATATATATATATAAATCCTGAGAAATCAGTACCCAGAACAACCACCTCTGGCAGTAATAACAGCAGTTATACGCCTGGGAATTGAGTCAAACAGAGATTGGATTGCATGTACAGGTACAGATGCCCATGCAGCTTCAACACGATGCCACAGTTCATCAACCATAGTGACTGGTGTTTGGTGACGAGCCAGTCGCTCGGCAACCATTGATTAGACGTTTTCTATTGGTGAAAGATCTGAAGAACGTGCTTGCCAGGACAACAGCCGACCTGTTCCGTATTAAGGAAGGTCCATACAATACCGGCAACATGCGGTCGGACATTATCCTGCTGAAACGTAGGGTTTCGCAGGGCTCGAATAAAGGGTAGAGCCACGGGTCGTAACACACCAGAAATGTAGCGTGCACTGTTCAAAGCACCGTCAATGCGAATAAGAGGTGACCGAGACGTGTATCCAATGGCACCCCATACCATGAGGCCAGGTGATGGGCTAGTATGAAGATGACGAATGCACGCTGCCAGTGTGCGTTCCCCACGATGCCGCCAAACACGGATGCGACCATCATGATGCTGTACACAGAACCTGGATTCATCTTAAAAGATGACGTCTCGCCATTCGTGCGCCCAAGTTCGTCGTTGATCACACCATTGAAGGCGCTCTTGTCTATGACGCAGCGTCAAGGGAAGCCGCAACCATGGTCTCCGAGCTGAGAGTCCATGCTGCTACAAAAGTCGTCGAACTGTTCGTGCAGACACTTGTTATCTTCCAAACGACCCCGTTTCTTGACTCACGGCTCGTGATGTGGTTGCAAGATCCATTACGGCGATGCGGATAATATGCCTGTCTTCTCGGCTGCTAGTGATAGGTGGCCGTTGAGATCCCGCATGGCGTTCCGTATTACCGTCCTAAACCCATCGATTCCATATTCTGCTAACAGTCATTGGATCTCGATTGACGCGAGCAGCAATACTGCGATAAGATAAACCGCAATCCCGGTACGCTACAATTCGACCTTTATCAAAGTCAGAAACGTGCTGGTACGCATTTCTCCTTCTTACACGAGACATCACAACAACTTTTCACCAGGCAACAACGTTCAAATGCAATTTGTGTGTGAGGAACCGGCTGAACAATTTCCTCATTTGAACATAATGTAGGTGTCGCTACTGGCATCTGCTTTGTTTGAATGCGCTGAAAAGCTAATCCTTTGCATATCACAGCACCTTCTTCCTTTCGTATAAATTTCACGTGTGTAGCATGTCGACTTCTTGGTGTAGCAATTTTAATGGCCAGTAGTGTATATTTGCTTACAACAAACCGTTCAATTTTAATCATTTCTTATTAATGATTAATGAAAAAAATTATGTAGCATAATAATCTATTAGAGCTGTGCTTACATATATCAAATTTAAAATAAATCAATTTAGACGTATTTAACTGTGTTACTTAATTATACGCATTTCAATACATTACCGTTTTTCACTCTTCCTAAAAACACAAATTCATAAAGTTATTTATTCACTATTTTATTTCAATTTTTAAGATGTATTATCATTTTATCAAAATATTCAACTGAAATTAAAAAGTAATTTTTTCGCATAACTTCAATTAAACATTTAATTTAGACTAAATTTAAAATACTCATTAAATCAAATCCACTTTAAATTATAAATTGCTAAAAAATTATATATGTTAATATCAATATATATATATATATATATATATATATATATATATATATATATCATGTAAAATTTGTAAAATTGTAGTTTTTAAACGTCAGAACTAAATCTAAAGAAGTAAAATCAAGCAAGCTATATTTATCACATTAATTATATGAAAAAACATTTTTCGAAGACATCAATAAATTCACAATACTTAGGCGCAAATAGATTTTTCTCACGCTGTTTTTTTACCCTTTTCTTAAATATCGTGATTTAACGCAATTTTGTGCTAAATGTAAATTATACTAAAAACACTCACTTATCATATATATATATATATATATATATATATATATATATATATATATATATATATATATATATATATATATATATATATATATATATATATATATATTGATTAGAGATAAATATTAGAGATAAAATATTATTAATTTCTCTTTTTATATACTGAACAGTTAAAAGTGTTTATTATGTTTTATAAGCAAGCTCTTTGCCTACTTTTTACTAATTTATATTGAAAATTATACGGGTGATATATATATATATAGATATATCACCCGTATAATATATAATAAGAAGATATTTATTTTCAAATATTCTGTTTCTTTTGATCTATATGATGAAAAATACTCAAGCTGGAATAATTCGGAATAAATAATTATTGATTGCAAACTTTTTGGGTAGTCAAATAAATTAATAACTTTAAAGCATATTTTAGCATTAAGCCTAAAGGATTATAAAAGCTATATCATAAGCGAAACTAATCCTCAGTAAAAATTGAAACTTGATACCGATATAAAATATTAGTGTGAAAAAATAAAAAACATAATTTATTGCAACTAAATAACTTTATTAGTTTTTGATCTGATATATAAATACACTACGTATTCAAAATTAAAGAAAATTATTTAAAATCAGATAAAAATCTGACATATTTTTAATTTTAATTATTTTTTTTTATTTCTGCATAGAAAGCAAACAAACACAACCAAGAAGACAAAAAGGCATAAACATTAAGGAGATACAAAAAGTAAATGAAAGGCCGAAGTCATTTCACCAGAAGCTCACTCGCACGCCAATACCAAGCTGTCTCGGAGTTAAGTCCATGGAAGGAACTATAATGTTGGTGACTTTTACGATTTATTGGTTCTTTAGAAGTATACATTATCGACAACCAGGGGTGGTCATATATCCAGAAGCGATATAAGATTGCAGCCAGGCAGGTTTGGCCTGTTAGAAGTCAAAAGAGAGCTTCAGTGTCTCGGGAAAATTTGTCTGGTATTGCCCCGATATCTGCTTCACTCCAATTCTTGTATTTTATCATTTCTAATATCCAAAAATGTTATTAATTTTCCTTTTTTGTTTTACATATAGTTTTATGGAGTGGTACGATTGCATCGAGCAATTTAACTGAATCATCTGACTGTCTTTGTAAGCAAGGAACTTTGTCTGCTCGTTGCCGAAAATGTCACAATGACTGAGAACCCACTGGATGGTAAAAAGTTTAGCTCTTCTGTACTAGAAGTCTGATGAGCTTTCTGCACTGGAGTACACTATCCGATATGGTGTTCCTTTTCAAATTAATTGCTTGGATTGCAGCCTGGAAATGAGAGAATAAAGCAATTTTTTCAAACTTATAGTGAATAATCAATAATTATTTCAATGCAATTAATAGAGCCTGAACTTCACCATCAATGGCAGTTCTGTATTTGCCTGAAGATGCATAAAATGAAAACAAATCAGAAAAGACTGCAGAACCTGCTTTAGTGTATGATTTTCAGACTAGGAACCACCTGTATAAACATGAAGCCAATGATCATCTGGATATTCAGTACGGTTCCAGAGTTAGGGATTTCAGAACTTCAGAAGTTGTCTGACTCGTTATGATGTCATTTTTATGATTAAGATTACAGAATGTTGTGACAATTATAAATGTATCTGTTAGAATACGGAACCATTTTTTTTCCATATTCGAAAACGAACAAGATAATAATATAATCGAAACAGCTTCAGAATATGTTAAAATCATTAATAAATCTTTGACGGTATAGAAATGATTTGTTTCAGTAAGGATTGCTGATATTAAATACAAAACTGAGGGTGACTAAAGTAACAATGTTTCTAATATTCATCAACAGATTCTACCCCTGAGATCATTGTCAAATAATTGTAGAAATAAGCATATTGTAATGGCCTGACTTAAAAATTATAATGACTAATAGTTTATCAGATATTAAAATAGTCTTTCTCAAATATATATATATATATATATATAATATATATATATATATATATATAATATTTTACATGAAAACTACTATACATGAAATATTTTACTTAAAATTTCAATATGTTTTCTCGTCATTGCAGTCACTTCATTTAATTACGCACATGTTGAATGATTAAGTTTTCCATACATCAAAATAATTATATTTTGACCCGATCACATTCTCTAAATGATACTTTTCCGATACTGATACCCAATACTTTATATAAATGAGCGTAAAACAGTCCGCTTCTATAAACTGCGCATCTTTTTAGATTTATATAATATTTTTAACAGTGGAGACATAAAAAGACACTTATAAAATTTTCCGGGAAATACCACGGAGAAAATTAATTTATGTTAGTGATTTGTCCAAAGTATTACTGTCTATTTATAAAAAAATATTTGAATTGAATTATTTCTGCATTTGAACGCATGTTATCGTAAGAAAAAAGTTTAAAATTTCATAATTTCATTATGGCAGTGATGACCTGGTTTAGTTAAGATGTTTGTTCTTGTTATCGGAAAATAGTGAGTTAATATGTTGTGAAATCAATGTATTCCATGTGAAATGATACTTCAGTGGGTCGTAGGATAAGTGTGGGGTCTTTTGCTGATTACCTGTTTATAAATCATGAAGAACCATCCTATTTCGGAATATCAATAACGCATCCTTTGGGCGTCCCACAACCTAAGTTGCCATCATTTCCATCTCTTTTCTAATGCTGAGGGAGGGCAATCCAAGTATCAGCTGGACAATATAAATTAAAAATATAATTTAAAATTTTTAAGGCTGCATATTTCAGTTTACGTTTATAAACGTTACAATATTCCACGTATATTATTTTATAAACCACAACAAAATTTTGCGCTTTTACAATTCATTTTTAGTATCTTTTCTGTAGATACTTCTAACTGGAAAACTTTAACTTCTTTGGTATATTGTCAATGCTCACCGAAATAATTTGACAGCTGAGAAACAAGAACAATTTATAATATCGACCTAAAAATGTTCTTCTTGATTTTTTTTTTTTTTGTTTCTCGATAATGAAAAAGTTGGATTTTTAAGTGTAAAGGTGGAATTTGTATTAAGTATATCCAAAATTTCTTAATTATAATTCAATAAAGAATTCTTTTAAATTAAAAAAATTAAGTGGCCTTAATGACTTGTCAAATAAAAATGAAATGTCCCATTAATAAAAAAAAAGACAAGGAAGCAGAATTTTGCATTACATGAAGAGAACTTTTCCCTTAAATAAAGACAACTAATAGTCAGACATTTTCAAAACTAAGGCAATATTTTTACTTGTTTTACTGTCTATTATTAAATATTTAACAAATTCCCCCAAAATCCTGATATGAAAATTTAGATAAATATCCCAAAATTTGCTTTCTTAAAACGATATATTATTTCCAACTAAATGGAAAATGATATCTAGATATTTCTTGAAAAATTACCTGAGCCATTTTCTAAAACCCAAAGTGAAAATCAAATAGAATATTGATGCAAGAACAGTCTATATTATGGAATCTCATAGTTATTTAAATAGATATTAATGGCTCAAAAACAGCTTGTTAATAAATCACAAATAAAAACAATTCTGAAAAAATGCCACGAGTAACAGAATTTGATGTCTCAAATACTCTTTTTTATTATATTATAAATACACAATTTTTTAAATTATTTATCAGACTAACTTTACAATATTTCATGAAAACTTTTGTTTCAGTTATACAGTCATTTTTCACGAATACATTTTTCTGAATAAAAGAATTTTAATTTACGGACTGTTAGTAATAAATAAACGAAAATTCATAAGACAAATTAAAGGAAACAGCAAGAAAAATACTTAGAAGGTATAGAAAAATAGACAATTCTGAAATATAACTATAACTATATATATACCCTAAGTTCGGAAACATATTTTAACTCAAAACAGAGGTTAATTTTTTGCTGATTTAAAATTCTACTATTCTGTAAATTTATCAAAGGAATTTACAATTTTAAAATTCCCTTTTCAATAAACACGAAATGTATTTATTGAGAAATCATTTCTCTTTTCCAATCTCAAAGTCAAAAACTGACATTTCGTTTACTATTAAATTCTACTATACCTAGTGCGGTTGTAGCAAGTATAAGATTTCATTTTATGAAAAATATTTTAGCCTTTCTTTTGAGGAAAGCTAACAATAGCTACATTCTACTCAGTAAACAGTAAAGCTTATTTTATAGTTATACTGCGTATTTTGTTTCGCAAATAAAACTTTCGTTTTTCCTGTTCCAATGTCGGTAGTTTTCATGGAAAGAGTATTCCAAAATTGTAAGCGCTAGGAATATGGTAAATCAATAATACCGTCTGAGAGAAATGTTTATATTTTTATCTTGATTTTCATAAAAATGCATTTCTGCTTAAAAGAAAACAAATTTATAATTTTTTTAAAAATAATATGAAACTTTTTATGATATTAATAAGACAAGATATGTATTCATATAAATAAACAATGTAATATCGTATGTAGTAAAAATGATATTTTAATTTTTAAATTTTCATTGAGCAGTTATAAAGAAACATTTCTAATTTAGTTTCCTGGGATTATGTATTAAAGTAGAATTTACAAATCAAAGAGACAGATTTTCAATTTGATCTTGTTTGGTCAGTATAAAATGACTAAAGCGAGTCTTCAGTTAATTTTTGAACATTTTCAGATATTGTGTAACATATAAATGAAATTGGTTTTCTGATTAAAATGCTTCAACGGTTGATATGTTTAATGAATTCGCAAATAAACATATCATTCTCATTATTTAGACTATTCTCATTGCTCAAATGGAAATATGTTTTTTAAAAAAATTATGTCACCCACATAGATTATAATTAAAGTCACTAAGTGATTTGATGATCAATGAAGCACGATAAAAATCCCTTGAAAAGCTGGAAAAACATGAATAGAAGTCACTCGTCATATACAAGAGACATGTGTATACAAGTTCAAAATATGATCATAACACATTATCGTTATTTAAGTATTAACACATTTTTAGAACGATTTCGATAAAGAATTTTAAAACAAGTAAATGTTTTAGAATAAAAAGTTTTGGCAACAGCTTATTATTTGAAATGAGAAATATCGTCTGCTATTTTTAAATTTTATTCTTCATTCAAAGTTTCGCATGTAAACAAGCTTGGAATTGAAGGATATGTTTTTGTGATTTCCGAAGAGAAGTATTCTTATTCCAGAATTCAGAAACGTTGTAAAATGCATGGCATTGAAACTTCTAAGTGCAAAATAAGCGACATTATTGATCGGTTAGGTAAAAACCGTCAATCATTATTTCTACACGGAAAGAAGACTCAAAACGAATATCCGAAAAAAGTACGCACTGTTTCAAATGTTTCTAAAGTAAAATTCTGGTAACAAGAGAAAATTCGCCAACACAGAAATCAATTGCAAAGTCTTTAATATATCTGTAGCAATAATAAATAAAATAATATACCAAGATTTACAACTTAAAAACGTTAAAAAACATAATGTTCACCAGCTTTTGCCGAGACATGTGACTCAACACAAAATATTTTGTAGAATCCTGTATCGAAATCATTTAGCAGGAGACAAATGGAAATACATTGTGACCCTTTATGAAACATGGTTTACCTAAATGACTGCAACAAAAAATGCCTCTTTACGATAAAAAAAGAGGAGAAAAAATGTACAAACTTGGTTCTGTCTATGTAAAGAAAGTTTCAGTCAGGGGTTTATGATTGTCGCATGTTTCTCTTACAATGGGAAATTAAAAATAATAAGAGTGGAAAAAATATTAAAAAATCAATTCATCATATTATCAGGAGAAGGATTTACGTTTAATATTTACAGAAGAAATTCCACTTTTTTTATCCCAATGATTTTCATTGAGTGAAACTTCATCATGACAAAACTACAAGTCATACTTCAAAATTACCACTGCATTCCTTGAAAAAATGAAGACTAATACAGGTATTGCATATATACCTTTCCAACATATTTCTTAGAAGTCCCCTGACGTTACACTTATGAACTGTTGTTACTGTGGTCTGTTAAAAAGAGCTCTTTCTAAACGCAAACCTACCACGATAGATGGACTCTAGAAAGTAGTGGAAGAGGACTGGAAATGAGAACACTGGAAATTTTAGTAAAAGCTCTTCTTTCATGGAAATCGCGAACCAGGCTTATAGTCCTAAATAAAGGCTATCAGATCGAACATTTAAAAAAATAGTCCTTACATTTTAAACATTAATTAAATGGCCCCAAAACCGTTCTAAAAATGTCCTCTGCAGATTCAGACATTTTTCTAGATTAATATGCAATATTTGACAACTTTATTCAATAGCTATAAGCCTTCGAGAAATCGCTGTGTGGGCTTGTATAATCGGTATCATAGAGATAAGACTGGTGAGCTTCTACAGCAAGATGTTTATCTGCTTCAATATTTAAATCTGTGCTCTTCTCTTTGTTAAACAAGAAAATAAATTTATTCCTTCAAACATCAAAGAAGGAAAGAGTTAAACTATTTTTTCGTTCTGCGATATTTTCTTGTATGTAACTTTGATAATGATGGAAAAAACTATTGAATCTAGAAAGAGCTTCATTAACCGTAAAAAAATTTATTAAAAGGAAAAGATATATTTTTACTATTCACTCACTGCATGGTACAGTGGATATAAAGAATTGTATCAGCTATTTCTTTCACAGTTCTGTTTCAAGAAAATGACAAAGGAATTGAATTTTCAATTATATTCTCGGATTCTTAGAGAAGAAGCGAAGTTTAAGGAAAAATAGATGCTGTAGATGCAAAGCATATTTCACACTATTGTAAAGAGGAATCATTTTAACCGAATGAAAAACTGGACTTACGATGGAATAATTATTTTTAGTGGTAAAGAAAGTTTATTGGCATAAGAATACAAGTTACTTTCAATAGCGGAAAAGATTAATATTGTAAATGAAGATTTGAATTATTCATTATTTACTGTCAAATTTTTTATTTATTAACAATTTATCATTAAAAAATTTCCTTATTTATTATCAACAAGTTTTTTTTTAACATTTTTAATTAATGAATACTATTACATTTTTTCTGTTTTCAATTTTGTTTAGTACCGAACTACTTTTGTACTATAATTACCTTCTTAAGACTATTAAAACCAAATTTGTGAGATTTTATTAATATATTTGTTATTAATTTATATGTATTTGTTAAATAACAACTATAATTACATATAGAGCTTTAGGCTAATTTATAATAAATTTTTATGTAATGTAGAAACTTTGAAATTGAAATTGGTGAAAGAATGTTAATTAATTCGTCAATGTGAAGTACTCACATGTTTTTCTAATAATATGTATTTCTCTTATTAAAGAAGTTTTTGCTATTCAGATTTTTGATCAAGTAAATATCACTCTGTAATTAACTTTTGCATGAATTTTAGATGTTAAAAATAATTAAGGCTTGAAAAAAATTCGTAGGTTAATTAATTTGTGAGTTAAATAGATAATAACATGTTCTTACTTGCATAATATTTCACCATTATACAAAAAGATTGAAACAATTTAATTTAGTTAGTGCTATTTTTATCATAATCATTTTTTCGTTATTTCTCCGTGGAAATCCAGGTTTTTTTGGGAAAAGTGTTGTATCTGAATTTTAAAAAAATACTAAAAACCTTCGAAGGAAGTGGCATTTTTTAAGATTTCGTATTTTCAGAGTAACCTTATATCTTAGCTATTGAAGATTTATATTTGTCATGTTATCAGTCTATAATCAAGAAAAACCGAATTTTTTTCTATATTTGATTGAGAATATTAGTATTTATAATTAAAATATTATTTACTGAAATAAATTAGAGAATGATAAACACTGGTTATCAAAAAGGAGGAAAACTGAAAAATTAAGCAAAGGTCTTTTTGTGGTTTAGTAACAGGACTACATTCTATAAAATATGAGTTCTTGGGTTTGATCCCAGCTATTACTGTAAGACCGGATATAGGTGCTGATCTTGATCTTTTGGTTTTTGTATACATGTCTCTTAGAATTGGTGCTCGTAAATTTTGGGTTGATTCTCATTTTTATACAATTCCTTATTCATGAAAAATTCTACATGCTGTGAATAGTCAAAAACATTTTAACTAACAGATTTTGGCTTTTAGGCAGTTTTAAGCTGAGTAAAATTGAGTCACGAGAAATCATTCCTCTATTTGAGCTTAATTCGATTCAACAACGAGAAAGGGATTTTAAGATTATGATTTCAGCATGTGTTTCAAACTGGGGTCTCAATATATTTGCAGAATTTCATTTTCACGATAAAGGAAAATACACGGTTCAATATTCATAGAAAATATTTCTGATATTGCGTACAGGACACTCAACCATTTTGGAGCAGCGTATCTTCTGTGTTATGTCAAAGCAAAAATGAGTAGCATCAGAACCCTAGAAATAATTGATTTTGATTTCTAATTTTTACTTCATTCACATAGAAAAATTGTAAAATTTCTCTTCGAACTATAAACGATTAGTTTAATTTTAAATTGGGAAATTATTTAGCAATTTAAGTTTCTTAAATGCACTGAAATCTTACGTTTTGAACATTTTTAAGAAACACCATATTCTTACAAACACAAATATTAATTCACTATAGATGTCTTATTTTATTTTTAATCCCATATGGTATAGCGTTTCTACACCATTTCCGCAAAACCAAACAGATCCCTAAAAAATCTAAAAACATGTATTGGTCGTTCAAAATCTTGTGAACCGTAAAAGCTAATCTCTTGAGAATAAGACCAGGGGAGGCTTGTTCTGCCCTACAAAAAGGGCACTTTAGAAAGCCCCCCCCGTCTCTCTCTCTGAAGATTCCTAAGAGATTTGACTTGTCCACTCGAAAAGCGTGATAGAGTCATCTGCTTTTTCCTCGAGATATTAAGCTGTTGCCACCAGTAGGGTCTTTTTCCAAAGTACCAAGTGAGTTCAAGAAGGAATCTTCAAAGTGCGTTTGATTAAATCTTTTTGGTTGACGAGAATTTTGTGCAAGTGGATCCGGCCTTGCGATTCAGGGTGTCGTCAGAGGTAGTCTTCAAACTATAAGCGATTTTTTTACCATTCCAATCAACATGGAACAGGACCCACTGAAAGTATATTTAGTGATCATCAAAAAACCGAACAAGATAGAATTTTATGAAAAGAATAGATGCAACCTATACGTACAATAAAAAATGAAAATTAAAGGACTTAGAATTATGATCTATTTTATATCATTCCACCGCGGAGGCAGGGAACGAGTGAAGTGGTCTGACTTTCCTCTCACTTATGTAAAAAGAATTCACTTCCAGATGTGTTATGTAACACCCAACACTGAAATAAGCTCTCTTTTTAATATTTCAATTATTTAGATTTAATATAAATTGTTTGTTTAAATTACTTAATCATTCAACCTTTTTTCTTAATGATCTGAGGATATATCCACCATATAAATTCTACAGAATGGTTTGGTTTGTTTGTCGCTCAACGGTCATTTTTTGCACACGAGGGCTAATTAGACCGGGACCTACGGTTTAAAGTGGATTTCGAACCACTACAAACATCCATGCCCAAGGTGGAATTCGAACCCACGAACTGTCGAATCGAAGGCAAGAGCGCTAACCATTCGGCTGTACAGAATAATGATAATTATAATTTTTGAAATAATTGATTAATTTGCGTTCGTGCATTTAACTTTTGTATTTTGAATATTGATTAGAATATATTATTTAAAAAATGTTGACATTATTAATAAAGATTATGAATGTTAATTTTAAAGTAAGCATTTACTATACCAAGCTGAATATTTAAAGTATTTCGAAGAAAAAAAAACATGAAATGTCAATCTTCTTGTCTTTAAAATAATAAAAAAATATATAATATAACTAATGTGATAATGCCATAAGCGACACGTATTTCATTTCCCTCTCGATTGATTGATGAGTAAACATTCATTTATTCCAAATATAAAAGCATGTTTGGCAACAGAACAACATTCCAGAGAGTTGACGTTCACGAGTTTATCTAAATATTGATCGGGTACGGATAAAGATACAACTCATTGTAGAAATATTTGAATTTAGAATAAACTGCACTTGGAAACTTACGAATTTTTCAAAAGATTTGTAAAAATTTCAGATTGAATCATTAAAATAATTCATAAAAGTATAAAATATAATAATGTAAAAATTATTTAAAGCGCTAGTAAAAACACAATTTTCTAAAATATGTTTTATATATACATAAAATGTCTTAAAAATCCAAATATATATAATCACAGGTTTGCTGGCCAACTTGTCTAGCGGTCAGCGTGCCTGACTACGGATAGGGAGGTCCTGGGTTCAAATCCCGGTTCAGGCATGGATGTACTTTCTCTCTCTCTACCTTGTCTTTGTCCTTTCCTTGTGTGTGTGAATGAAGTATGAATGATGCCTACCCTATAAACGGGTCCCTATAGCATATATAAGGGTGCGATGGTGGCCTACCCCCTGTGGTGCACCCGGGCAAAGCCTCGGCGGCTAAGAGGTGGCTGTGTCTGGCCGGTTTCTTGGTATCAGGGAACAATAGATTAATAGACTTTGTTGCAGTTGTGTAACTGTCTACAATCTGCCATTGGAAAAAAATAATCACAGGCTAAGCAAAAGTATTTTTTGAATCTGAGTTTTTAGTGCTATTTGAAACAGTTAAAAAAAAACTTGCATTATTATACGTTATTATTTTATAGAGTTTTTGAAAATCGAGATTCATCTTAATCTTAAATTTTTAAATGGAAGATGTGATCGATAGTGCCTCTAAATGATCGATAGATTTTTCAACGGGTTATATAGGATGGGAGAAGCAAATAATTCCGGGTAGCAGTGAATGCCTTCCTTAAATCAAGCCTTTATTTGTATGAATTTAATATTAACCAAAAGCTATATTTAAAGAAATTTGCGTAAAAATTAGTCACATATTTATATAGTTACGATTGTTTAAAGACATACCGAAAAAAATTGTATTTTATATGGAATGTTTTTTAATGAAATTCAATGTTTTCAGAACATTCAGATAATATAAAAAATTCTAAACATTATGTTGCCTTAAAAATGAATAATAAATAGACATCAAGTAATAATAACAAGTAATAATCACAAGTAATAATAAAAGTTAATATATAATAGTAATTCAAGTGTAATAATAATTGAATAAATGTGTTATACATCAATATTCAGACAGATATCGATAATTGAACAATCACACTTGTTTTAGAATCTGAAAATACCTAAAATATATGAGACTATTTAAATCTATATTATATTATAAATTTTCCTTAGATACATGGGTAGGAAATCAAATTGTATAATATTATTTTAGTTTCTATAGCCTTAAGGCAGAAAAAATAAAATACTGAGTGGTGTAAGAGAAGTATAAAAACATTGTGATTCGAGACATACTTGGCTTCAAGACATGTTTAGAATACAAAGAATTATTTCAACGTTTCATTTATTAGGCAAGATTGTTGTTTCATATATATTATTATGTATTAATATCCTTGTTATGAGATCATGTTTATGCGTGTGATTGCACTCTTAGTGTGGCGATAAATTTATATTTAAAAGTTCACAGAAACTAGTTCTTTCAAGCAAAAACATGAGTTAAAGAAAATGAGTGCAATTGGAATTATGAAACCGAAGAAAAACTTAACAAACTTTGACAATAGAAGTAAAATTATGAGATTTTGACAACTATTTAAAAGTATTCCAGGTGAATATAACTAATGTTATTAACGGATTTAATTATTTTGTCACTTTTTTTAAATAGAAAATTTAATAGTCTGTATCAAATTATGAGTGCTTTATGGAAAGTTAAATTAAAGTGAATATTTGATAAAATTTAAGACTTAATTGTATTTATCTATCTACAACATTCTATATTATAAAATACAATCATTATAACATAGAATAGAGAGAGAATCCCCAAATAAATAATAATCAGTCTTGAAATACATTAAAAGATATATGTAAAGATATATGGGCTCTGGAATATAAAAACACTATAATATAATGTTAGTATAGTAACAACATATAAATTAAATTAATATTTTTATTCATTAATTTAAAGTTACACATTATTTTGGTAAAAATTTCACTGCTTAAATATAATTCATAAAAAAGCATGAAATATTGAATTACATAGAGCTATTTCACTCGCAATTACCCAGGAAACATTTTTATTTATTGTACCTCATTTCTGAAATTTAGCAGCGTTTTTCAGCTGAAAATATTATTTTTTCAAATGTGAAAAAAAAAGATCAAGGATTCCTAATACCAAACGACTTTTTACTCTGAACTATTATTATTTAAGTGTATTTTGGTTGACATTTAGTTTATTGTACACGTTAGAAATGTTTTCATTAAATTTATTCGAAAATATGGAAATATTGTATTTAAACTTTGTAGCAAAATAAATTAATTAGAATAAATAAAATTATAGAACCTTATAATCAAATACTTTTCTAACCCAAAACTTGATAAAAGAAATTTAAAATTAATACATAGATCTTCCGTATGAAGTGCTTAATGTACATAATAATTTACAACTGCACATTTTTTATTTTATTTTCAGAATTTTTCTTTTATTGTAATAAAAATGTATTTAAAGGGGGTACAAGTAGTGTATAGTTTTTTGATTTTAAATTATTAGAAAATGTCCAAAATACACTTTAAATGTGTAAATAAAAATTTCTAAAAACGCCCTTATAAATGCCCGTTTCTTAAGCCAAACATCTTTGCATTGTCATTTTTAATGAACATGATCTTAATTTTTTGAAGGCATATGGCTTACTAAAATATATATTTAGTCCTAAAAATGTTTTACATGGTAAATTAGCATCACTATCCTTGCAGCTAATTGAGAACAGCATTTATAATATAAGCTATAGCTACGTTCTCCTTTTTTTCCCATTTATTCTCATTTTTTTCAGTTTGAATATATTCATTATCGAAAAAAGATTTTATGATTAATTTATGTAAGTTAGTAGACTTTATAGGTATCCTAAATTGTAAAGATGTATTGTAATTTCTATTGTTTTTACGTTTCAACTTGTAGAGAAATATTTTTCACGCTAGAGCTTATTAAATTTTATTTTATATATTTGAGTTATTATCTCCTTAATATAACTGGATAACAAAATAGAACATCTAGGCATATTTAAGTTCACACAATTTGCATATGATTATAAAATGAATGTGAAAACTACTGGTAAGTGCAACATTCTGCACAAAATCATAAAGAGAAGTGAATTAAAATTTTATTGAATTCTCTCTTCAAAAGTTTATATTTTTCAACCCAACTGATATTATGCTAGTTTATTAGGTTATCATAAAATTTTTCTAAAAAATATATAACAAAAATAAGAATATAAAAATAGGTAGAACAAAGGAGTCATTATGTTATTAAAAAGTTACATAATAACGAGTAACTTTGTACGTTTGTAAGTAGTACGGTTTTGATAATATGTCAATAAAATGTTCTAAAGTTCGTAACAATTTAAAATTAACCCTGAAAATGAATAAAAGTAAGCACTTTTGTATTAGATTACAAAATGACTGATAAAGAATTGCGTTATACGCTTTTACTTAAGAAATTGAGATTTTTGTCTTTTTTTAGTTATTCACATATGTAATAGAAAATTAATCCTATCTAATGTCACTATAAAATATCAATTTAAAATTTTTACCTATTCTGAGTTTTAAACAGGGGTATGAATTATTTTAATTTCAATTTAAAAATTAAAATGTAACAGCACTTTAGAATTCCAATATAAAATGTGACAGTAAATTTCGAAAATTGTTTATGCACTTTTACACTTAGAAATTAAGAATGTATGTTGTAATTTAATGACCATATTTAAATTCATATTAATGTTTAAGGCTTTAAAATACAATTTGTTTTCAGAAATAGTATTATTAATAAATTTTGAAGGTGATGATATGTGACTTTTCCAGTTGTCAATGATTTAAATGATTTAAGATAAAATCAATTATAATGTTGAAATTTGCTTTTTCTATAGGTTCCCCATTATTAAAACACATATATTTGTAATGATTCATTATAGACGTTAAGTCGAAAATTCGTGCTAAATTAACGAAATAAGTAAAAAATGAACAGACAAAAAATTTAAATATAATTAATCAAAAATTTCTGAAAACTTATAATCTGTGTTAACATACGGCAAATATTTTCTGTACTTTTCTTTCAGTATTCTGTATTATATGATACTGTTTGATATGATTTCATTACTATTTGATATATGCTGTTTCTATTACTGTACATCTCCTTTGTCACCCATTTTATACTTCATTTCATATTACTGACCATAAAATTCTCTACCATAATGCTTTTAAAATATGCAGTGATAGTAAATTCACTTATAATATCTTCTTTTTTACTAAATAAATGTAGTTGTTTTATTTTAATAAAAATTTTAATTATATACTTAAGAATTTAATTAAAATAAGAGACAACTACATTGATTACAGATGAACTTTAAAATTTATATTACATTTAACTATTATTTAGTCAGCGTGCGTGAGAGCGGATAAGAAGGTCCTGGGTTCGAATCCCGGTTCGATCATGGATGTACTTTCTCTGTCTATCTATCCTGTCTTTGTCCCTTCCTCCTAAGAATGGGTTGTGAATGGTTGCCTACCCTATAAACGGGTATCATGACATGTGTGTAATGAGGAAGTCAGACTCCACATCAAAATAGGGCTCAGTGGGAAAAGTGGAGCAGCGCACCCCATAATGCCAGCCTAGCTGGCATACGACAACAACAACAATTATTACTTAAAAGTAATAAAATTTTTAAATTTTATTTGTTCATAAATAAAAATATATGTCTGCTGTAAGGTGACATAGATTGAATCGTTTTGACTCTTTGTAACGTTTACTCTAACGCACTATTTTATGATTTTGTATGCAAAATGTTTATATTACATAAAAATTTTGAATGCAAAATCATAAAATAATCAAGAAAGAAATGCCATTTATTTTCCTTATAAAATGTAATTTAATCCATATCCTTTTTAAATTTATGAATGGAAGAAAAATATTTAGAATTAAAGAGTTTTGTTTTTATATACAAGTAACAGTAATTTTCCTCACATTTTTATGCATTAAAAAAGGTAATTTTAATCAGATACGTTTGCTTTATTTTCTTATGTCATTGTACTGCAGTTATATAGGCGTTTTTGATTTACAAGCAGATATTTATAAGATAAGCGAAACGAAAAAAATGTAATTTTATAATAATGATATATTTTTATTTACAATTTAGTGACTATACTAAAACTGTCATGATTAATTAGCATGCTTCCTTGTACCTAGCCCTGAGTTGAGTTCTGCCAGTTATATAGAAGGCAGCCGGGTGGAATCTTCAGGATTCTGAAGCAGGGACCAAGCAAAAGACCACTACTTCTTGGCTTGCCAACCCCAGAGGTATCATTTTATTTGGAGGATATTGCGCTCTTGCACAGTTTTAACATGCCCCAGAGGCATTAGCAATCACGGCGAATCTCTGGCTAAACCAGTATCGAACTCACCATCTTCCGATAATGCAAACGAAGCCCTAACCAACCAGGCCACCATGGCATGAGACAGTGGTGTAAGGAGCAAATTTTAATGTAAAATTCGTTTATTAGATCATTTAAAATTTGTTAATGAACATATTGTTTTAAACCACTTAAGAACAGGGATTAAAAATATTTCAATTTGTGCATAAATGTTGTCTTTTAATTAAAAGTATATTTAATGAAAAAAATTCGAAATGTCTAACACAGTCGTTGAATGGTACCGAGAGAACAAATCGTTAGACGTATCATTATCGTGTATAATTAATTACCTTAGTTATGTGATCTAATTAACAAATGATGATTTAAAATTGTTTAGGAAACTTCAGAAACAAATTTTTAAGTAATTCTTTCATAAAACTGCAATTTATTAAAAACGCTTCTTTAAACTTTTTCCAAAAATTGTATTTTTTTAAAATCATAATTAATTCGAACATACCATGCTTTAAGTGTTTGTTCTTTAATATTGTACTCGGCTTGAATTTTTCTATTGTAGATCTAATTAATATTCAGTTTCTCTTTTCTCTTGTCAGAAACAGTTGCATAGCATCACAAATAAATTTATTACATTTCTTTTCTTTTAGCCATGGAAAAACCGACTAATATAAAATTCTTAAAGTAAAGGATATACATTTAAATTTTTGAATACTTTGCTTCAAATTTGAACTTTTCCCTTAAGTAAACTTCTCACAAAACCTTCAAGTATTTATCAAAAATTAAAGTTTTTACTACAAAAGATTAAAGATCTGAAATACTAAAATATTATTTAAAAAAAACCCATTTAAAACAGTTAAGCTAAAATTTGTATAAATTTCAAATGCTTCTTTCAGATTAAATTTCCTGAAATTTTAAATGCTTTTTATTTTTGTTAAATCTTTTTAGAGTTAATTTCAAAGTTTTGTACTTCTATAGTTTGGTATTAAATTTCCATTATTTCCTTAATATCTAGAAAATACTATTTGAGATATATAAAAATATTTGAAATTCATTGAACTGACTTGTCTCATATTAAATAAAGTAGAATGGCTTTTAAAAATTTACCGTCCATGGGATTTTGATTATTTATCTTTGCTAATATTTGCTTTCATAAAAAGAGTTCATTTACAAATTTCTACGTGAATATTTCAATAAGTTTATGCGAGAGAATTACTTCCTATTTCAGCTTAAAAATTCTTTGTCGAAGACCGGTTGAGAAATTATGCCGATGGGATTTCTTAAAATACTAAATTTTTTAAAACAAATTAAATGCAATCATGAGTATTAGCATATGATTATATACTCAATGTACCCAAGCTTTTCCTTGTCTATAGGGAAAAGCATCATGTGTCCTGTCACAAGGCTGAATATGAAAAAACAAATTTTCATCCTAAAATTTGTTTTTTCATATTCAGCATCAAAAAAGCATCGCGTGTCCTGTCTCACAAAGCTGAATATGAAAAAACAAATTTTCATCCTAAAATTTGTTTTTTCATATTCAGAATCAGAAAAGCATCGCGTGTCCTGTCACAAGGCTGAATATGAAAAAACAAATTTTCATCCTAAAATTTGTTTTTTCATATTCAGCATCAGAAAAGCATCACGTGTCCTGTCACAAGGCTGAATATGAAAAAACAAATTTTCATCCTAAATTTTGTTTTTTCATATTCAGCATCAGAAAAGCATCACGTGTCCTGTCACAAGGCTGAATATGAAAAAACAAATTTTCATCCTAAAATTTGTTTTTTCATATTCAGCATCAGAAAAGCATCGCGTGTCCTGTCACAAGGCTGAATATGAAAAAACAAAGTTTCATCCTAAATTTTGTTTTTTCATATTCAGCATCAGAAAAGTATCACGTGTCCTGTCACAAGGCTGAATATGAAAAAACAAATTTTCATCCTAAAATTTGTTTTTTCATATTCAGCATCAAAAAAGCATCGCGTGTCCTGTCACAAGGCTGAATATGAAAAAACAAATTTTCATCCTAAAATTTGTTTTTTCATATTCAGCATCAGAAAAGCATCACGTGTCCTGTCACAAGGCTGAATATGAAAAAACAAATTTTCATCCTAAATCATATTTTTTATAATATGAAAGCATTCTCATTAGCTTTAGAATGTTTTTCAATATTAAATGAGCCCATTCGTTTTTATATGCACTGCGAATTTCTAAAGATATTGCGGAATTTTAAAATTAATATTCACCGGAATCAGAAGTTACTTGTGTCACTTAGGCGCATTATATAAAAACACATTTTTCTTCTAAAATACATTTTTATCATAAACAGCTGCATTAGCTTTAAATGTGGATTCGGTACTAAACATAGCAAAATGTTTTAATATACATTTGACAAGAATGAAGATATCCAGAGATTTTTGAAATGTAATGAACTGATCACATGAAGCAGCATCTGAAACTTGCAATTTTGGGGGTTTTTCTCAATATATAAATTTATTGCAATAAATAAAATAATATTACTAGCAACAAATTGTTATTATTTATTATCAATCTTTTCCCCATAAATAAGGAATTTCGTAAGATATCGAGGAATTTTGAATTTCACGATCGCACGTCACATGTCCTGTCAAAAGGTGCAGTAAAAATAAACATATTTTCTTCCTTAAACTTATTATTTATAATATAAGTACTCGAATTAGATTTATAATGTCATCCAATAGTAGATAAACCTATTTGTTTTTATATGGACTTGGAGTTTTGAAGAAACATTGGGGAATTTTGAAATTAAGGCTCACGGGAATCAAAAGTGACTTGTGTCACTAGGCGTAAAATACAAAAAGACACTTTTTTATAAAATTTATTTTCTTTTTTAAAACACATACTCTTTGAATAGGTTTAAAAGTTTATTTTATAACATATACAGGAAACAGTTTTAGTATCTAATAAATATTATTTACGATATATAAAAATATTTGAAATTTATTGAACTCACTTGATTCATATTAAACAAAGTAGAATGGTTTTTGAAAATTTGTCGTTCATGGGATCATGGGATTTTGAATATTTACCTTTGCTAATATATGCTTTCATAAAAACAGCCGATCTGCAATATACTATGGGAATACTTCAATAAGTTTATAAGACAGAATTAGTTCCTATTTTAGCTCACACAGACTCTGTCAACGACCGTTGTAGACAACCGACTGAGAAATTATGTCGATCGGATTCCTTATAATTCTTTATTTTTTAAAATAAATGCATTCTTTAGCTTTCGAATATGATTCAATACTAAATGCACCTAATCTTTTCTAATAAGACTGAATTTCGTAAGATATCGAGGAATTTTGAATTTCCTGATCCCGCGTTACATGTTTTGTCAAAAGGTGAAATAAGAATAAACACATTTTCCTCCTAAAAAGTATTTTTTGTAAAAAATAAGTACTCACATTAGCTTTAGAATGTCATTCAATAGTAAATTAGGTAACTCGTTTTCGTATACACATGGAATTTCTAAAAATATTGGGGAATTTTGAAGTTAAGTTTCACGGGAATCAGAAATCACCTGTGTCACTTGGGTGCAATATATAAAAACACATATTTCTCTGAAAATATATTTCTTATAATAAAATTAACAGTTGTGTTAGCCTTAAATTTGCATTCGGTACTAAATACAGCAAACCATTTTAATATACACTTGAAAATAATGAAGATATCCAGATATTTTTGAAATGAAATCAGCTGATCACTTGAAATTTGCAGTCTTGGGTTTTTTCTAAAAATATACATTTTTCGCAATAAAATCAAGGATGTTATGATAAGTAAATTGTTATTATTTACTAAATTCAGCCAATTTTTCCCTATACACAAGATATTTCGTAAGACATCAAGGAATTTTGAATTTAATGATCGCGTGTCACATGTCCTTTAAGAAGTGCAATAAGAATAAACATATTTACCTCCTAAAAATAGAATTTTTTATGATAAAATAAGTACCTTCGTTAGCTTTAAAATATCTTTCAATAATAAATGAAGCCATTCGATTTTATATACAAAAGGAATTCTTAAAGATATTTGGCAATTTTGAAGTTAATGTTCAATGGAATAAGAAGTCACTTGTGTCACTTGGGCGCACTATATAAAAACACATTTTTCTCCTTAAAATATTTCCTATAATGAAATAAACAGCTGCGTTAGCTTATAATTTGCATTCGGTACTAGATAAAACAAACCATTTTAATATACACTTGGCAATAATGAAAATATCCAGAAATTTTTTAAATGTAATCAACTGATCACATAAAGCAGTGTCTAAAATTTGCAGTTTTGGGGTTTTTCTCAATATATAAATTAATTGTAATAAATAAAATGATGTTACTACCAACAAATTGTTGCTATTTATAAAATCCCCCCAATCTTTTCTCTATAGATATGGAATTTCGTAAGATATTGAGGCATTTTGAATTTTATGATCGTATGTCACATATCCTGTCAAAAGCTGCAATAAAAATAAACATATTTTCTTCCTTAAACTTATTATTTATAATAAAATGAGTATTCAAATTAGCTTTAGAATGTCGTTTTATAGTAAATGAAGCCATTCGTTTTTATGTACATTGGGAATTTCTAAATATATTTGGGATTTGGAACTTAATGTTCATCGGAATCAGAAGTCATTTGGATCAATAAGCGTGAAATACAAAAAGACACTTTTCTTCTAAAATTTATTTTTTTATTGAAAACAAATACTTGGAATAGCTTTAAAATTATATTTCATAAAATGTATAGGAAACAGTTTTATGTTTGCCTTTTTCGATTAAATACATTTTGTTCAGATGTAGAGAAGTTACGGTTCTGAGTGCGTAATCTAAAAAATATAAATTTTAATAGAAACGCGTTAAAGGCAAAATGTAAAATTTTCAGCGATATAATTTTTTATGAAGTCAGTGTTTGAAAAAATAAATAACAAAAATATATCATTTCATCAATTTTCATCAGAACACCTTTTGCCATAAGAAGATTCTTTACTAGGACTTCTTTTTTTATCTGATATGATAACGAATTTTCTTTTATAAATGTAACAATACAGTACATATGTATTGATAACTTCTTGAAAGTCACTAATATATTCTAGTTATGAATTTGAAATCACGATAATCTTGCATTTTCAATAACCCACTGTCAAGTCGCGAAGTCAATCCTTGTACTTGACTTTCCTTGTGTTTGACCCCGAGTGAAGAGACAATAGAACCTAGTGACATTCCATTTCCTGAAACACTTCTAAGTTGCATGATTGTCTCTGGAAGAATCAAATATCAAATGATAGACCAACGAGCCTTCAATACAAGATTACCAAGAATCCTTAATTATAGTTCGGATTTTAATATATTACATATATATATATATATATACATATATATATATGTAATGTATATGTAATATATATATGATATGTTAAAATCCGAACTATAATTAAGGATTCATGGTAATGGTCACACACACACATACACACACACACACACACACACATACACACACACACACACACACATACACACACACACATACACACACACACACATACACACACACACACACATACACATATATATGTGTGTGTGTGTGTGTGTCAAGTTCGGGAATACTGTTGGTAAATTTAAGTGCTCTCTAATCTTTTAAGTGTGATGATGATATTAATCGATAAATATCACGATTATTTACACTGAGAGAAAAATATTTCAATGAAATATATTAAGAATATTCTAATGTCAATGATATCTGTATATATATATATATATATATATATATATATATAGAGAAAAATATATATATATATATATATGCTTAAATGGAATTATGCTAGTTGGTGTGTCAGAGACTTTATGTGGCTTACGAAAATTAAACTTACATTCTAAAAAAATTAATCAGTTTAAAATAAAGCAATATTTGGTTTAAAAATTTACACAAACACTAGAAACAATAGAACGACAGAAAAAAATTCCTTAAAAAAATAGAAGAATTTCATCTGAGGCTGTTAGATGTGAAATGAATGCGATGGGTATTTCAGTTTGTTCAAAAACAATAAGGTGGAAATTATCATTGTTTGAATTAATAGAAAAAGTTTTTTAACGGAAAAATATATCTAAATCTTAAGCAAAGGATGAAAGAAAATATTTGGGAAAAGAATACACTAAGTAATCAGAAAAGATGTTGAAGTAAATGATATGAAGAGATAAGTCTGAACTATAGCTTGCTGGTAGAGATGGGGGAAAATACTTGAGGAGTAGAGTAGAGGAAGAGAAAGTTGTCTTGATTACAGCAACTGCAAAGAGCTCAACATATACCACTATTTGGGTACATATTTTTGTCGGTGGTATAGGTGCTCTCACTTAACTGAGAGGCCCAACTCAAGGCAAGATGCAGGGAAGCATGCTGATGCAACCACAACAATTTAACTAAGGGGACTCTGAATGCAAAAAGCAATATTTATACCACCCATCCTTCCATCAAGATTCCTTTCCGAATGGCACCTATTAGTTACCTTGCATATTGTTGAATTCTGGTGTATATCTTACAGCAGAATTCAATTAGATGCTATACATCAAAAATATACTCTGAGCAGTGGACAGAGAAGGAAATTACTTGCTGTGTACCAAGGGTTAGCAAGGGTATGTCATTTCTCATCTGGCAAGCAAAAGATAAGAAAAAGATGTTAGATGGATTATTTTGGTTCATCAGATTGTGACAGAAAATTTTATTGCCAGTTGCCACACTTTTAAGTTCAAGTTTATGAGGGTCTTCATTATGTTGATTATTCGTTGTTGAGAAGGTCTAAAATCTGATGCAAAACTGAAGAGGTTGGATAAAAGAAAAATCTTATGTGATTGTTGTCTGAAATGGGGCAATCGAAAATATAATGCATTAGTGAACCATTTTTACCATATGAACATATGAAGTTTTCATTTCTAACAAATCGTTTATAATGTAAGGCAAATGAACAATGGCTGGAAATGAAATAATTGAGGTATTGATTAATGGGGCAAATTAATTTATGGAAACTTCAAAAAGTAGATTGTGAGCCTATCGCCCTTGTTCTGCTGTGTCCCAATAAGTTCATCATTGATTTAGATATGTTTGAAGAAGACGTTTAAGAAGAGATTAAATCCATTTGATTTCAATAAATAGGATGGTATTGTCTATTGCTGTTTCGTTTGTAAGGAAGTCTGCCCTTTCCTTTTCTTCGTACCCTTCATAGGCTTTGAGCCCCTTGATACGGGCTTCCCATTTTTATTTGTGTTCTCGGAGAGTATCTTCGATGTCAAAAATCTATAAAAAATAGCTTATAAATAAAGACACATAGATATTTTTATTCTGGCCGGGAAATAACTCTAATCCGAAACCTGTTGAAACATTATGAACATGTATAGATATTTACGTATGAGAAAAAGTATCAGTTATATAAAATACATCTTATTAAAGTATAATTTCCTCTTAGTACACAGTATTTCCTCCTACAACAAAGTAACTCTTATAACGCGTTTTCATATTACGTGGTATCATGTCTCTCGTGTAATACGTGTTTCTTCCCATATAACGCGTTGATTCCCCATATTATATTTCTGCATTGCGAAAGTTATGATTTGTACAGTTCATAATTAGCTTCGTGTTCGTTTGCACATTGTGTCAATTGTATTTTCATAAAATTAAACTAAACTACATTATTGGACTTTGAGCATTCTGCCAAAAAAGATGTCGGTGGAATATTATTTCCGAGAGCTTTTGCAGTGAATAAACATGTAATATAAAACTGTTTTTGGAATTATTTAATTTTTATTTGAAATATTAAATGTTCTTAGTTACATTTGTATCAATTTTTTTATTTAAAATATTCTTAATTTGATTTCAATAAAATGCTCACACTTCATTTATTACATAATTTTTTTCATATTCAATTTAAACTTCCTTTAGCGAGAAAAGTTAAACTTGAATCTCTTGTACATAAAGCGTTATACGAGGTTATACGAGTGCGTTTTACGAAGTTATACGAGTGCGTTTTACGAGAATGATCGTACAATGCGTCTTCTCATAACACGGAACTAATATACTGTGTTATAGGGGAGATTACTATAAAGTGTTTAAAAAGAATGAATTCGTAATATTACTTTGCTCAATGAAATGATGTCATAAAGTTGAACTAAATTATAAAGTTAAGACTGTGTAAAAGTAACTGTAAAATACGATGAAATCTTTCACAGATATAACTTCATTTACTATTTTAAGTTTTATTTTTACTAAATTCTAGATAAGTTTTCTTTAAATTTGATTAATAAATGTTCATTTAAGTGAAAATTATTATATTCTTTATAAGTACTAAAAATTAAAAACCGCAGTAAAATTTCTAAATATATTAACAATTTTGTCCCCCAAAGTATAAATATGTAAATTTTGGGATAAAGTTTTAAAAATAATTCAGTCACTTATATAACATAAAGGTTGAAAAAGTAAATACGATTTTGTAATTTTCTGTTTATAGGAAATTATTGAATTTGTCTTATACCTGACGTGGATAAATATAATATTTGCAACAATAATTATAAGCACCAAAAATTGTTTTGATGTTAATCCCTTTATTAGTATATTTTGATGCAACCATGTGAAAAATACCCTGTTTGAATTAATTACATTTTGATTTTAGAAACACAAAGGTGTGTCTCTAATTCCTTTCAAATCAGAATTTAATAAATTTCATTGTAACTTTTATCCTGATATAAGTTTTAAAATCAAAAATTATTTACTTTTATTAAATTCAATCCTCAAAAATATACCCAATTAAAAATGACAGTGCTGATACAGAATAATTCATATTTTAAAAATCATTTAATAAGATAATGTAACAATTACAATGAAATTTCATTCAAATATCAATAATAATTTTCCAAAATAACTAAATATAAATTTCTTTTGTCATATAGTCATTCTACAAGAAATAGAATTTCCATACAGCAAGATTACTTTTAGAATTTTTTTATTATCACATAATTTTAAAATAGTATGCAGACATATAAAATTCTATTACGCCAGAAAAGAACATTTTTAGCAAAGAAACACGCTAACTATATCTCATATTTCTAACTTTTCATCTTTTCTTATCTCATTGTAATTCAAAACTCAAAATGTCAACTCGAGCCTTGAAGTAAGCTACCATATGTTCCAGACTGAGAGCCAATCATCCCTAAAAAAGACTTCTTTTGTAAAATGCTGGAATGAAACCAAAAACTTCCATGATTGTTTTGGTTTTATGTGATTTCAGATATAAAGAAAAATGTATTTTTATTTTAAATTAAATTGGACCATGAATCAAGCTTTTGAGTCTTGACAAGCTTTGAAAATAATACTTTAAGAACATACTGAAAATAGTTTTTTTCTGAAATAGTGAAATTTTCTTATTCAAGCTTTCTTACGATATAGTTTTCCTTTTCCATAATATTTTTTTGAAGAGTTTCTATTCAAAAAGCTTAATCTGAATATATTTTTAGATACCAATAGAAAGGATTATTACCACACATAAGCCGTGAGGAATACTCATTATTTATAAACATAACGTTATTTATATTTATGATTCTTTTTATCAATAAAAAAACACATCAATTAGGATTCCTGCCCTTTAAATTTTGTTCTAAAATAGTCATAGTTGGATTTAAAAATATTCAATTTATGGCTTATGTCCCTCACTCACCCACACATTTTTTATGAAGAATAGCATAAACTAATGTATACGAAACTCTGTCAACAATATATTTAATAATATAAAAAGTTCATAAGAGGTGAAGTAATTCAGTTATTGGAACAAAAAACATTGAATAAGTTTTTAATATGGCAGTTAAGTGTTTTTAATTTTATACCATGAGCCGTTGTTGTGATAAATAAAATAAATTCGTCATAAATAATGTTATATAAAGTAATGTATTGCCCTAATTGTCTCTAATTTATTCTAAAATTACTTTAAGCACGTAGTTGAAATCTTTTCCAGCTGTGGATAAAGTACAAATATTAAAAATATGAATGTTAATTTACATAATACATTCTTCTATCAAATATATTGATTCCGATTCCAATAAGAACTGATAAGAAGAATTCTTATAAACAACATAATAACTTCTTGCAGGTTATTCAAAACGAAGGTACAGGATAAATTTTTTTGTAGAAGAATAAATGCAAGGTCCATTTTTTCTTTGTTCTTATTTTATGGACAACGTGATCTTATTACTCAGCTGTCAAGAGATCTTGGCTTATGAGAGTAATGCTTTTTGATTAATCTCCTAAAGTATACATCATATTTAATCATGTATTATCCAATTAGAGAACACCAAGAAAGATAAGTACAAGCTTAAGACAATATATGGATTTAAACTTTATTAGAATTTGAATTCTTTTGCTAAGAATTTCAATTTTAGTTCCTAATTCTCTTCATCTGATTTTTTTTCAAATTATGCCGTGTTTCATGATATTCAGACTAAAACAGAATTGACGTGATTGAAGTAATTCAAAATCTTTCAACATAGTTGGTATTCTCTTTTTGCTTATATTTTATAATTTATTCTAGCTGCATTTTCATGATTTCTCATCAGAGAGACATTAAATCCTATTTTCTTTGGAAACTATATATGTACAAAACTTTTAAATGTTCATGCTATTATATGAACTTTGCTTCAACTTATGAAGTTACTTTTCAAGAATGAATTATTTATTTATCTGTACATGCATATTTGTCAAAAATATCATATCATGTCCATATGTCGAAAAAAAATCAGAAAAATTAATACTTGTCACATAGGAATTCTTATTTAATATAAAAATGTCATTAGACAGTTCATTCCTACTGATGACAATAGTTTTTATTATATTTCTACTGTTCTTTTTAGAAAACACAATGCTAACAAATGGAATTCTGGATAAAACTTTTACAAACCTTTCTTACTATGTTTTTATTACTATTAATATTCATAACATATTGTTTAATTTAATTTAAATTAAAAAGAAATCGTTTTTATGTTTCAATATAACAATGTAATATTAAATATCATCGTGATGTTATTAAAATGTCATTAAGTACACTTATTACATCTTAATAACTTATAAAAATTGCACAATAATCATATATCCATGTTAATTGTGTCTCGAATTACATAATTTTACTGTGGAATGAACTAAAGAAAAGAATTTCTATAAAATTAAAAACACTTTATTAAATTATTCAGTATAATTTCCTTAAAAATACATACTTAAAAATACAATACTTTATGTTCAAAAGTTAGTTTTCTGAAAAAATATAACATAAATTAGTATTAAAACTTTACTTTTAAAAATTTTCAAAAATAAATGGAGGTAGTAACTATTTTTTGCAAACTTATTAAAAAAATCGGAATTTTAAGAACAGTTCAAATTATTATTTATAATATTAGGAATAAGCTCTAAATTGAATTTTTTCGTTTAGAGATTATAAATAATATATTTTGTCACGCAATTTCATTTTATTTTAGACCACTTTTAAGTTTATATATCATAATAAATGATCTACTCCATATAATTTCATAACACATATTTGCTCAATTGTGTTTATTAGTAATATTAAAGTTATTTTGTGCTTCCATAAATGAATAATTTAATTACTTATATTAGTTGTATTACTTGTATAGTAATAATATGAAGTATAAAATAGCACATAACGCTTTTCCTTTGTTAGTAATTTTAATTTTATATCGTAAATAAATTGACATGTTGAATAATTATTTAACATAAAAAGTTATAAGAATTAACATTTCCCTGTAAAATTTATTCTATAATTACTAACAAAAGGAAATAATGTTCGAAATATTTATTTTGCTCATTTTATTGATTTCAATAATTTAAAATAAACATGCGATAAGTTTCTTGAAAGAAATTTTCTTAAAATTATTTCGTGAGATTAAACCTTTAAATCCCACGTTTGTCAATTAGAAAGTAGTAAAAAATAAGATACACCCACTAGAGTGGGGTGTATTTAAATCAGCGTTATCTAGAAATTTTATATTCGTTGTCATGGTAACTAAATCCAATTATAAGAAAATTCAGGAAAGATAGCCCCATTCACATAATTCAATAAAGATAAAAATTATTAGTTTACTCAGCAACATTTGTGAGAAGCATTTAATTTAATTATAAACATACTATGTTTAGAAAATATTAAATTATTTGAAAGAGAAAAGTTTGCAATATGTTGTATTTTAACTAAATAATTATGTATCCCTCTCTAAAATAAAATAATATTTGCTTGAAGTTTATAGTAATTTTGGGTTTGAACAGTGAGCTTAAGATGTGTAAAATATCATAATATAAGCATAATATTTGTAAATTTGGATTGGATTGATTGAAAATTATGCGAATTTTTTGATTAAATATCTTATTGTGGAATTTTAAACTATTCCTGTCTCAAGAAAGACATTTTAAATATTCATACTTTAAGTTTATGGAATAATGGCCCTAACATTTAAAAAGGAAACAAATTTAATTTTCTGGTTCTTAAATAATACTTCTGATTGATTGATTTATGAAATGATTTCTGGTTCTGGAATGATATTTTAACAAATATTTAGAAATTACATATAAATTATATTCTGATTTTGTTCAACAAGTTCGTAAGAAATTACTGCAATTTATTTTATCATTTATCTTTTTGAGAGAAAATGTTTTGAATGGTTAGTTAATTCTTCTCAAAAAGTACAATAAAAATGCTAAACTTAAGTTAAAGTTAAGAATAATTAAGTTATTATATAGCATCTCGATTTCATGAATGTAACTGTAGAATAGACCTACGGAATTTTCAAGAAAATATTAATCACTAAATCTCTGAATCCCATTGCCCACATACATATTAAATAAAATTACATATATTTTAGGAATACGTCATCTTCAAAAATATGAACGTGAAAGGTTTGTAGAGATATGGTTGCCCATGCAGCTTCAACGTAATTCATAGAATGTACAGATTGTCTGTTGTGATAACCCGTCAGTCCTCAATCATTTGTCTAATTTTTTTTTTTTTTTGTGATTGCATAGAAAAGCCTGTCATCCAGGGCTTCATCTGAAGATTTTATGTATTAATCAAGGTCTCAACAATAGCAATAACTTAAGCAATATCTTGATGGAATGCAGTCAACTCGAATAAAGGTTAGAAACATTTATCTTGATGCAATGGAAATGCAATAATCACTGTGCAAGAAGCTGTCTCTGTGAACTAGAGGTGACCAAGATTTATATCTGCTGCTGCACTATAGAAACTCCAAATAATATGTTAATATTCAAACGATTGGATAACGCCACGTTTGCCTTTGAATATGAATTCCTTATGATGACACACAAAACATAGATGCGGTTATCAAGATGCTGTAACAAAACCAACATTCGTTACTTAATAGCATCGCATAAATTTTTTGAAACCAGGAACACATTGGTGATCACGTGATAGATGGTCATACTCTTTGGACTGTAGTGTCAATGATCGTTGAATGGACTTTCTCTGCTGTATCAGACGTCATCAAGCTGCTTATGCAAAAATTTGCTTTATCACAATCAATTCAAAACTTTGGCTGAAAATTTGCCACATGAATGTACGATCCACTGAAGCCATACGCGTAATAAATAAATATATCTGATTTGCTGTTAATTGTATTGGGTCGCTATTATAACTAATGAATAAATATGGATTATAACTAATGATATTTCATTATATCCTATAATGTAATCCTTAAATTTACGATTATATATTCTACAGACAATTATAGAACTTCGACTGACAAGAGCAACAGTATTACACGATTTCAATAAATCACGTTCTTGATAAACCATTATTAAATGTTCTTAAGTAAGAAAGGTTTCAGTAAGTAATTCTTTATGCTACATTGGAAACCACAAAAACTTTTCACCAGAAACCAATGTTAAATTTATGAATAAAAAATAATTGCACAATTTTTGTATTTAAATATATTTTATTTGTTATTATGACATTTTACTTTGGTATGAATTCCTTACAAAACTCCTCTTTACATATCATAAGATCTTTCTACCGTAATAGTTTTACATGTTTAGATTATTATCTGAAACAACTCAATATTCAACAGTATGTATATACTTTTGCAATCAATGACTTACATTGAATCGATGTAGTTAAATTGAGATATCAAGACAATGTATATATTGAGATACAATGATATGAATTGTAAAAATATTATATCAAAATATGCGAATGAATATTATAGTGCTTCATGTCCTATACATGTGAATCACTAGAAAAGCTTTTTAAAGTGAATATTAGGAAATGTCGATAATCTTCAGAGTTTGGACATTGCATTGTGTATGAAGTTAGAAACTTAGAATATATATATATTTTTTTGGAAATTTTTCCGGAATAAGAAACTCTTTATTTATTGCGCTAAGAGCGATAGAGTAGATAAAATAGCACTTGAATATATATCTATTGCGACTGGATAAATATTGATTCCAGCTATGTAGGAGTATCACAGTCATTCTCAACAGACAAAAAATATCTGTCATGAATAATAGTAGCAATCACAACGCCACGATTAAAATAGTCTATAAAAATATAGACTATTTTAATAGTCTATATTTTTATAGACTATTTTAATATAGATTTTGACTATTTTAATATAGATTATAGACTATTTTAATATATTTTTTTATAGATTCTGTAACACAGAAATTAACCCTAAATGGGAATTTGGCAGAGAAGACAGATGTGAAATTGTTTACTAAGAACGAAAATTATATGTGATTCATTAAAAAAATATGATAGAATGTTGAAGAATGGTGACAGAAATGAATGAAGGATTGGAGATTTCTCTCTCTTATGAATGATACTCATGTATATAAATATAAAGAGAATTGATTCTAGTAAGTAAAGAAATTTTAATTAATGAAAATTATAATTGAAAATTCAGAATTTAAGAAGTGATAAACAGACAAAATGTATATAACCAAGAAATTAAGACATCAAATTAAAACTTTAAATAATACTTTTTGAAAAGAAATTTTAGGTAGTTATATCTTCTTCATAACATAATTAAGTTATGTAATCTGAAATATTTATGGTCCCATAGAAGAGCATAAACACGGTTGTGAGTAATTTTTAACAATATAAGAAAACTATAGAACAGTAAATTGTTTCCCTATAGATGTAACAAATATTTTATCTCATATTATATTTTTAATACATTCAAAATTTATTTCTCATTCTTACAGACGCGTTTAACAGAGAATATACTTTAAAATTCGAATATCATTTAAGAGTATTAAAAATATGCATGGTCAAAAGTTTTTATTATTTGTGTTTCCATGTAAATGTAATTATATACATTTCCAGTAACTTACTTCAACATTTTCGATTATTCAATTTTTCTTCTTGCATTTTATAACATGATATCAGAAGGAAGAGCAATTCTGATAACAAAAATAAAGCATGTAATCTTGTTTCAAAATCTCCTGCTTGCATCTATGCTTTTAGTCCTTGCATGGTTTAAGCTACCGCTTACCTTACAGCTTTGCATAAAATTTGAATAAAGAGCTTAGAAAGTAAACGACATAAATGGGCTTTTTAGAAAATTTCTTCTGGTTAAAAGTGGACTCTTAAAGGAATCAATGTCATATGTACAAAGAGCATATAAATTACTTAAGATCCCATATACGACCAAATTTTATGTATAGATTAAGGTCTATAATGGAATACATAATACATTATTCCTGAAAGTAATGCATAGACAGTAAATTTTTATGTTCGAATTAAATTTATGAGAGTTTGAAAATGCAACATACTATTTAATCATGCAGAACACATTTTATGGGAGTTTATTGTATAATATGATCTTTTAAAGGCAGTAAAAATTTTATTTTTTATTATAAATAACGAAAAATATTATTTTCTCAAATTTAAATGCATTAAATTGAGTTTTATTTTTAGGAACAATGTTTGTGGTAACAAATCTTTGTCTCAAAAAAACATAACGAATGTTTTTTTTATATCAATTTAAATGTTTTTTCATATTTTCTGAAAAACATACTTTCATCCAATTTCTGTACTGTACATCTTTTGGCTTAATTTTGTTACTTAATTTTTTCAATTCGTTATTAAACTTAAAATTTTATTTAAGAAGTTGTTTTTGTACAGGAATAAAAAATATGTGTGTGTGAGTAATTATTTCAGATATTATATAACTATTATTCTCTCTTTAAGTACACATAATAAATACGCTTTTAACTTGTTAAACTTGGAGAAAATATTGTTACTTAATACAATTTATCTATACACATTATGAAAAGTTTAATAATTCACTTTTTAAATAATTATTTCTTAAATTATCGATGGTTTTAATTTTTACGTTTTATTTTTTAGTACTTTCCTTGAGCTTTATAGGAATTTCGAGCTTAATAAATTTAAGGATTAAAATTAGGAATTTTGAGCTTTATAAAAACAACTTTATAATATTTATTTATATTATTATTATTATTACCTATTATTCTTACTCATTTTATCTCACTATTTACCATAAGTTGAAGTTAAAAATAGTGACAAATATTTTATTCGAGGATATTTAATTAACTTTGTAAAATATAAAATTCTTCATTATTTTTAACCATCAAGATTTTCCTATTAACCATCAAAATTAATAGCTTAAATTTTAGAAATTAAAAATAGTTGAGACTTATGTTTCATAATAGCATTTAGTTGTAATTATTTTATTTTTTTATACAATTGCCTGTTTCTAGTAGGCCTAAGACAAGAAATGAGATACAGGTTTTCTAGCTTATAATGATAAATAAGAAAATTGAGCTGATAAAGAAATTTGTTATCAGTTTTTAATAACGCTTATAACTTGATTGCGATAAAAAAAAGATGCGAAACTTTATCTTTACAATTATTTGTTTTTACACCTTTTGGTAAAAAGATGTATATATTTAAGATTTTAGTTTATAAGAGAAAAAAAATATTAATCGAAAGCTAATATTTTCCTCTTTAAATTTATTATAGTGCGAAAATTACCGGTTAAATTACTATCTTATAATCAAATATTTTTTATCATGATTATATATTTAGTTTAACTATACCATTAGCTCATTTAAGAAATCAAATATAATTTAAATATACTTTATACAGACTTTATTAGTCGAGATGCTATCATAATAAGAGTAATACATTAATAAAGCCTATTTTAGTTTCAAACATTTTACAATTTATACTATTTATAAGGAATGATCAAATGAAAAAGAACGAAACGACGTAAAATCGTAATAGTTAAATATTTGCATATTCCACCATGAGAGAACGTAGCGAGACATCTCGGGATGTTATTGGAGTCTCTGACTGGGATCGGAGCCTGCTCGGGTGCCCTCGTACTCAGGAGAGAGCAAAGGCTCTTATCAAAAGCGGTGTCCAAATGATGCGGCAGTCCGTATGAGGACAGGATGTCATTGGCGTTGCAAAATTTGACGATTGAGAAGTAGCGAGGTGTTATCCGACTTATGACAGCGGAAGGTGAGAAACTAGTGGAAACACGAGTCGTCACCTCCCTTTAAAATGTTCAAAACCGTACCGTCAGTAAAAAAGGTGTTTGCTCACCGTCTTTTTCGATTTTTAAAGTCCAATATTTGTGGAATAACACGAGCACAGAAAAACCATAAGCTCCGATGTGTATTGTCAGACATCCGACGCCTACGCAGGTCAATCAAGAACAAAAGACTGAGGATGCTCACGAAGGGTGTGGTTATGCTCCTTGATAAGGTGTGTCCACACGTCTCCAGAGTCACACACATGAACTGGCCAAGTTCAAGTGGGAGACGTTGTACCATCCGACCTACAGTGCGGACATGTCGCCCTGTGATTTCCATGTGTTTGGTCCACTGAAGAAACACATAAAAGGGAAGCGCTTCAATTCGAACGACGTACTGAAGAATGCTGTGAAGGACTGGATCTCGTCACGGTAATTCTGGGATCAAGGAATTCTGCACCTTGTTCATCAGTGGGATCGTTATGCTCAAGCCTAAGGCGTATATTTTGAATAAAGTCTACTTTTATATTCACTTTGTCGTTTCGTACTTTTTCATTTGATCATCATTGATATTAACTGTATTCGTTTCTAATGATTTATGCCTATCATTGATTCATTTTTATGTAAATAAAATTCAGAACACACTTTAAATTTTAAAAATTACTTTTCACCAATAACTCACACTTCAATATTTTAACAATCCCATTTAGTTAGCTTACCAATAACTTATTTAAAAAAAAGCGAATATAATTGCATATACCTAATAAAGTCTTATCAGCCAATATATTGATTTTTTAGGTTTAAACATTTTAAAATTTATTCTATTTGTTAACAGTATTACTTTTCAATAAGTTATATTTATCTCACTGAGGACATTTTTATAAAAAATAAAATTCTGAACTTTCAAATCTTCAATTTAAAAACACATAGTTTTTTAAAATCAAATTTTACATTTAACGAAATTAAATAAAATGTATATGATATTCAATGCGATTTTTGTTTAGAACATGTCATTTTACTAAGTTTGCAATATATATACCAAACATTAATACCAACAAAATAGCCCCACAAAACAATGTATGATTAGACTGTTTCTTGAATACGGATAGAATCCGATGACCAATAACAGTAGCTTTACTATATGCATGAATAGATTAAAAGATAATGACACTCGACAGATTCTTGGTTTATTTCTCCTAGCTTAAATCCATTTCAAGAGCAGACCTTTCGGTTTTAAGTACAGGAGTATATTAATCACAGATATATATTAAAACAGATCTATATTTGCTGATACAGACTGAAGTATTTTATTGATTTGGATATTGATATTGTATTTTTAGATTTATTTGAATATATAATCTTACAAAATCAAATCTACGAATTTTAGAAAATGATCTTAGCTTATTCTTTTTTCGATAAAAGATTTAATTCATTGCTTTTAAATAAATAAAAAATAAGATTATACAGTTTTTCATAAGTATTTTTTAATATATATTTCAGGAACACTTGAGTATTCTATTAAATTAACATTACAAATGTTTACTTAATTACATATGCTATATGTGAATATTTATATTCTTCAGAAATTAATAAAACTTTTAATGGAAAGTTTATATTCTGGATTTCAAAAATCAAAATGTTTATTCAGTAATAATATTTTATAATATTTCTATAAGTTTAAAACTATTGACATGACAGTATAATATGTGTCAAAATTGTGTTCAGTTTAATTAGACTTAAGATCTATTGTTCTTTTTTGATATGCAATGACAAATTTTAAAAAAAAATATCATTAAATATTGTTATTAGAGTATTTAAACCAATATTTAAAATATTTTCACTCTCAATATATTATTTAAACATTAAAACATAAAAATAAATGCCTGCTATATATTGCAATATATTGGAAAGCGTTTTGAGTGGAATTTTTCCATCTTCTTCATTCCAGATCATAATTAGCGTCAAATTATGTGCAAATATTTTCTTTAGAATTCTTCTTACCACTTCTTTCCCATCTTTAACACATAAACAGCTGCACTTTTTTTACATGCAAAAATAAAAATTTAAATTCAGTTAATATATACGCATAAATGTAATTATATATTCTGTCATTATGCAATTTTTCGTTAACCAAGCAAATAAAAAAGCAATTGAAAGCCGATACTAATAAAAAAACAATGACGCTCCTACTTGATTAACTTTAAAAACAAACAACATCACAACTTCACATAGTTTGCAAAATATTTATAATATAAGCAAATTATGAAAATTAAGTAATCATTTCAAGATTTGAAAATAATTGGCGCCAATAAATTGGAGAAGAGTTATATTTACCCCTGATAACAGATACTAAGCACATGCAAATCGAGCCATTTATTTTTATTTTTTGAAATTCTTGTCTGTTTTCTTTAATAAATGACAGCTGAGTAATAAATGGTAACGTAAGCAAATGTACTGCATAGAAAATGTTACGAAATATTATATTCTATAGAGCCACCACACACACACATATTTCTTCTTTTCTTCAAGTATGAATTTAAATAAATGTTCACATCAACAATTTACACTAAGAAAAGATACTATTTAGAAATATATATTAAAAATATTTTTATAGCTAGTCAACACATAATTATTTCTCATTTGTAGAGTTAATTTTGAAATCGAATAATTTTTCAGAAATCTTCACTTGTTAAAATCTGGTATTTTTTGAGAGTTTTATCAGATAATTTTTATTGCCACAGGATATTTTTAAAGTTCCAGTAATTGTTAATCCAAATCCACATCATCAATAGATGATTTAATTTAGAAATACTATTTAGAAATATATATTAAAAATATTTTTATAGCTAGTCAACACATAATTATTTCTCATTTGTAGAGTTAATTTTGAAATCGAATAATTTTGCAGAAATCTTCACTTGTTAAAATCTGGTATTTTTTGAGAGTTTTATCAGATAATTGTTATTGCCACAGGATATTTTTAAAGTTCCAGTAATTGTTAATCCAAATCCACATCATCAATAGATGATTTAATTTAATATTTATGTTACTCATTATTCTATTCTATTAGCTAGTGATTATATAGATTATATATTCTCTGAACTCATATTAGAGAATATATAATCTATATAATCACAGGTATAAAGAAACAGGTATAAAGAATATATTGTGATAGATAAATGTGGTAATTAGTAAATGTAAAAAATAATTAACAATAAAAATTATTAACTACAGAATAAAGTACATTAATACAAAAACATTTTAACAAATTATAAATTTATAAATCTTTAAAAAAAACACTATCAAAGGATGTCAAACTATTTTTTACACAGTAGAAACTAATTTAAAAATTTATATATTCAGCAAGTATACCTTAATGTTAAATGTATTTACTTTTAAAAATTCGAAGTCAAGATATTTCTAACATCATTAAATAGCATTATCAGCCGAATTGCTAAAAATACCATTTTATGATATCTGTTACAATTGCATGTTATTTACATAAGATACTTTGCATTATGTTAAATGATATAAAGGTAAAACTGCATGATAGAATTTGTAAGGTAATTGAATAAATTTGTACGTAATGCCTGAAATTTTATACGACTTTAGTTTATGATACAAAATTTTCACTTTATAAAATGATAAAATGTTGAATTATAAGGCTTAGTGAAAAAATCTTCCACAGTTTGAACTGCTGACCAATGAAATATTCTTCTTGTGTTTCCTGGATAAAATTTACAACAGCAATGACTTTACAATTTTTTTATGAAAACACAAGTATTTTTTACAGACAGTCTATAACATTTGAACACCTTCTGCCTGTAACTCTTCCCATTAAGCTATGCCATTAGTTCATCTTTTAAAAACTTATCTTGGAACATAGAAATAGATTTTGGGTATTCATAAATGAAAAAAAAAAAAAAATCTTTTCAATACTCGCTAACATAGTTGTATTTTGGGTATTCATAAATGAAAAAAAAAAAACTCTTTTCAATACTCACTAACATAGTTGTTACGAAGGCTGATTGGGTTTCAATAATATTCTTTTTAGTCCTTGAAGATAATTTTCAAAAGCAAAAGCACTGAAAGTGTCAAGTGATCCGAAGCGTTTTGCATTTGCAATTAAATGTATTAATGAATGCATATTATAAGTCAAATTCACTAAGCCGTAATGATTATGCATATATTTTACGAATTCAGTTAAAAATTCCCGAGCTTTATAATTAAAAGTATTGTAAAATTCAAAGCTTGATAAAATTGAAATAAATTAATAAAAAATGCCTATACATACCTTTTTTTAATATGAACTTTAAATATACTCTCCCGAAATGCAATAAAAAATTGTCGAAATTTATCACAAAGATAGCCGGCCAACTTGTCTAGTGGTCAGCGTGCCTGATTACGCTACGGATAGGGAGGTCTGGGTTCGAATCCCGGTTCAGGCATGGATGTACTTTCTCTCTCTTTACCCTGCCTTTGTCCTTTCCTTGTGTGTGTGAATGATGTATGAATGATGCCTACCCTATAAACGGGTCCCTATGGTATGTGTGAGGGTGCGATGGTGGCCCACCCCCTGTGGTACGCCCGGGGCAACGCCTCGGCGGCTAAGAGGTCGCTGTGTCTGGCCGGTTTTTTGGTATCAGGGAACAACAGATTAATAGACTCTGTTGCAGTTGCAACTGTCTACAATCTGCCATTGGAAAAAAATCACAAACATAATATTCCGTATACTCTTTAATATATTTGATGAATGCTTTTGCGGAAACATCTCAAAATAAGACTACGTAGCTGAATCTTTCATATTTTACCAAATGAAATTTGTTCTAATTCATTAAATTATATTACAAAATGTGAAAGAAAATCTTTTACCGGATTACCGGATGCTTATTTCTTCCATGAAATACTGCAACTATGAATGGTTGTTTACTAGAATCTTCTTTTAAAGTTATCAACATCGGCCAAAACTGATCTTCAGTACTTTTATGTGAAGGTAAGCCATCAATGTTCTCATTTAAATTAATTTATTGCATGAATTCAAATTTAAGAGATTTAATTTTAAGTGTAGTTATTTTTGAAAGGCAAAAATATTAAAATAACCTATCTCCCATGGTGATTACGTTAACCCCACGTCCAGTATACAGGGATTGTTCTTATGTTTGTAGGAATCTCAGAAAACCGATGGTGCAAACCCTTAAACAGCTCTGTCAAAGCAATTTGCGGTGAAAAATTTCACCTCAAAAACCATTCCCGTTGGAAATCTGATATGGAGATAGTACCTTCAACTTGGCCGTGAATATTAGAATCATAAGAGCAGTTTTCACTCTCTGGATCATTAAACACATTTTCAGTACAACTTGTAAACTTATTTTTAACAACATATTTCCCTTAATAAAAACAAATATGCGTATTTTTTGTTATATTTATACAAGGTAATATGACTAAAAATGCCATATTTCTCTTTAAGTATGTAAGCTCCCTTTGCCAAACATGACTGATAAAAAAAAAAAATATTTATTTGATACTTTTGCCTCAAATCTGAAAAAAAAATGTACTTTATTTTAGTGGATTTAATATGATTTCATATTATTTAATGTCTTTAAACTATATAATATTAATGATTTTAATAATTCTAATTTTTGAAGATTTACCTACAAATATTTCCTTCAACTTTAAAATATTTGAAACTTTAAGAAATATTTTTCATTTATTTAAAACTTTATGAAATCGTTTTGGTAATAATTTAACTAGAAATGAAGAATACGTCAAAAATATTCTAGACATTATAGAAAACTAATACAGTATTAATTTTTTCAAGATTCCTTTCCTGAAAATCATTACTGATGGTAAGCAATGAAATGCGATATTTTTCTAGATGTAACTGTCAGGAAATATTTCCAAGACATAATTTTCCTAGCCTAAAATTAAAATTATGGGAAAGGTGAAAAATAATAAAAATAAATTTAAATAAGATGGAAAATAAGGAAACCCACTGAGTATTTTCTTTTTCATTTGGTTCAGAAAATATGTTCACATGTCACAAAAAAATAAATAAATTACAACACAAATTTTCAAAATAGAAGAGTATAAAAAAACAGAAAAATTATGATGATTTTTTTTCACGTTTTTCGAAAACTACTTAAGGAAAGATGATCACCATGAGGATGATACTAGATTTTTATCCTTTTTTAATTATATTACTTAATTTCAGCATTTAAAATAAACGATAAATATTTCAGAAAACAAATACTACAAACGAATTTTAAGTATTAAATAAGTATAAGTATTAAAACAAGTATATGAAATTTTTAAACATGTAAATCTCAAATATTTAAAAGTTATATTTATATATATACATTTAAATAATAATCGAATATTCTTCTAGAATATTCGAAACTTACTTAAATTGTATAAAATGCTTAGAATCGTATAAATTTATTGAATAATTTTAAATTATAATAGAACAGAATAATTAAACTTTTTATTCAAAGAGTAAAGGAAATGGATATTCTCTCTCTCTGTCTCTTATAACAGGAAGTTAAATTATAAATTATCTTGAAAGGGAGAGAATTGAGGAATAGGGAATTTTTATATATTGATATATGCAAAAGTGGATAACCAAAAATTAAAAATATTTCTTTTCAAAGAAGCAAATTAAAATAGAAATTTAATTTTAATATCTTTCAAAGAATTTTTATATAAAAACTATTTAAATAGAATATATTACTTAAAATTAAAAAGTTTGTTCACATATTTATAGTGTTCATTTTAAATAGAATAATGATAGTGTCTTGTGTCAAGGTATCGAAATAGAAAGCCTAGGAGAACAATCTACAGACTCTTAAATCGCAAATAATTCTAAATAAAAGGTTTTATAATTATTTGGTTTGCAATTATTATAATCAGTATTGCCAGAAGAACACAAAATATATAATTTTTTCTATAATTAAAAAAAATTCAGAAAATTATTAAAATTGTATTTATTAATTTTTAAGCTTAATTTTATAGACTATCTTTTTTTATTGACTATCTTTTTTTTTCTCCGAATGCATTGTTATTTTTCATTTTACATTAAATAGAAAATGTGAATGGTTATTAAAATTAGCGTTTGTTTTATAAGAAGCAAATATTTGTTTCTGAACTCGACAATTACATTTGATAGCCTTTATAAATACAGTTATTAGATTTCTACAGATATTAATGAAGATTTATGTTACTAGTGTAACATAACCATATTTTCTATTTGCTTTATTAATCAAAATAATAAAAAATTATTGGAGTTTTCTTATATTATTTTGTTTCAGTATAAAATGGAATTCTTTTCAGCAAACATTTAAATTAATTATTTTCAGAATCAAAAATATTTTTAACTTTACCATCGATTGTTAAAATATCATTCTTAATCAGCCTCATTTTTTAAATAAATATTTTCTTTACATAATAAACATTCAGAATTTGATGTTGGCAAATGCATTTTTCAAAGAAAATGATTATTTGAAAAATTATTTGTTGGTAGAACATACTGATATTATGAAATATCTAAAGTGTGATGTGCATTTCTATTCTAATCTGAAAATAACACAATAATATTCAAAACTTCGTTTACCTGTTCCAGTTATTTCATATTTATATCGTTTTATCTGTTATTTAGAAAGTGTTTCATAAATACAAAGGTTTGTTCAGAAATGCCTTTTCCAAAAGAAACAATTTATTGAGTAACAAAAGTTAATATTTTGTGCTCATATAACTGTGTTTCACTTTAAAAAAGCTGGAAAATGTTTAATGATTTTATTAGGTAAATTAGAAATGAAACGTTTCACAAAAGAAGATTCTTGGATCTCCAACTTTATACAGCACATTTCTGGCTACCTAATTCCGTTTTTGAAATGACTTAAGACAGCCAGTCGCGTCACAATTTTGAACACAGCTGACTGACAATGCCGACCCCTGAGGAGTAACTCTCCATATGCAGCGCCACAAAAATGAAAGAACAATGAAATTACACCTATATTGAAAGCCTAAGTATCTGTTAATAAAGCCAAAGAATCTTCGGTAGGGTCAGGTATTGAGCACATTACCTGTTGGTTTCGAGAATGACATTTTTCTCAAAAAGCCAAGGCGGATATTGGTTCCCTATTATGAGCATATAAACATCTTAATATGATCTTCGCAACTGCCAGTAAAAGGACATACACGTTCGTCAAAAGATACAAAGATTTCATAATGAAAATAAAGAGTATTTAATAAATCAGTTTAGTTAATTGCAATCAAACTTATTAAAAATATTTACTTTTAATAAGTTTGATTGCAATTAACTAATTAACAAGCAAATTTCTTTTAAGAATTTTTATTGTAACATAATTAAAATTAATATACTTAGAGAGAGAACATATTTATTTTTAATGTTAAACAAATTTATGTAAATGGCAGGTTAATTTCAATAACTATACATCTTTGAAAGAAAAAATCTTAAACGTAATATAGAGAAAAACAAGAGCATCTTTTCTATCAAATTTTGGATAATTCAACATCATTTTATTGTGATTCAGATAATGACCATTTTAGAATTATCAGCATCCAGAGATATTTTCATGTTATTTAATAACTATTGTGTGTTTTAAATAGACTTATTTTCTGAAAAGTTGTAAATTATTATAAAAATCAAAAAATAGCTCTTCTTGATTTCAAATTATCAATGATTTTTTGAGCTCTGATTTGTTACCATTTGTAGCTTTTTTGACAGTGATGATCTTGAGTTCAGAGGAAATTTAATGGTGCCACTAACTTTAATAATTGTATAACAGGACAGATATCGTATATAATATTCGGCCCACAATCGGAAATCGTGTGTCAGACCTATATTGGCAGACGACATTCACAATTCGTCGGCAGTATGTGGACCGATACTTGTTTCCGATAACATTACATTTTTAATGTCGCTTACGATACGGAACCGAAATCGTTACGAAATCTTCATGTCAATGCTGATATCAACCCGTCAGGATGCCGATAAGCTTGTGTTTTCTTGGTTCGTTTCGAGGAAACAAAATCACGATCTTTAGTGAAGTATGAACACTGACTAGATGTATCATCGATTGGTTCCATTTCTCTATTAGGAGTGATTACATAAAAATCAATTGAAATGTCAGTGGCAGCAAATTCGGTGCTTCAAACCATTGTAAAAGAAATAATTATTTATTTCTATATCAAAATACATTGTAAGAACACATGGATTAAAAGAGAAATTCAAAGGAGACAATAAAAAAAATCATCAATAAATACGCTTTTTAACAACAGTTTAAAATTATTTGATAATTCGACGAAAAATGTGGTTTACGACCTTTGCTCATTGTGAAGCTCAAAAGACACCTGCTTACACAATCAAGGGATGGAAATAAAAAGGGAATTTTCTTGCTTTAATTTAAAATATCTGAACAGCGTGGAAAACGTTGAATCACATAAAATATATAATTTAGTCAAAATTTTATCAGCACTTGATATCGTATTCCAACCGTTGCAATAAAGAATCATATTTCAATTCAAAATCTAAAAGAATTTCAATTTAAAATCTCTCCAACCATGTTCAGTTTTTTAATGCTTAAGATGTTTCAAGCATTAATTAAATTTTGTGAACGCTTTTTTTCAAAATTAAAATTGTAGAATTTTTAAGACATGAAATTTTTCTTTCTGGTAAGGAATATATTAAGAAACTTGAGGTAATATGAATAGTAATGTTGTTTTGAAGTAGATTTATGAAAACACAAGTAGATTTATCGCATATTTAAAGTGGAAAATCAACCCACGATCGAAGCCGAAGACCAGAACGTGTTAACAGTTTCGTCTTATAAGACTACACTGTTAACACACACACTCTAGTTTTTGGATTTTTTCAATATAGCGATAGTAATAACCATGGCTATTTAAAATTACACATAAGAGAGAGAGAGTGAAGGAATAATACGTTAATCCTTTAAAATTCATAAATATTATAAATTTAACTAACTAAATATGAAGACAATTTTTATTTAAATAAATAAGGCTTACTGAAAAAAAAACTAATATAAATATATTAAGAACTATTGCAACTAACCCCAAGAATTTCAAAATATAATAAACACCAATGCGAAAATAATGATTAAAGTTTTTAACGGAAACAAATCTCGAAAAATGAGTCAAAAACTGGTGATAAAATTTTCCCTTATTTCATAATTATTGTTTTACCTACGATTACTATATAACTTTGAATAACCGAAGCCAATTAAATTTATTGATATTAGTACTTTTTCACACTAATTTACTAAAATTAAAGCACAAGAAAGGAATTTGTGAGTATAAAAATATTTTTCAAAAACGTTTTACACAAAATGTTAAGCTAGAAATAAAATCACTGAATTTTATACAAGTCATTAAAAATATAATTTTGTATTCAAATAGTAAATTCATACATAAAAAAACACAATATATATATATATATATATATATATATATATATATATATATATATATATATATATGTATGTATGTATGTATGTATGTATGTATGTATGTATGTATATATAATGCCAATTAAACTGTTACTCATGAACTTGATTTCCAATTCTTAAGAATGATAGAACTTTAATAAGATAATAAGACAGAGGGTTCGTCATCATACTCCTCATCCGTGGACTATCCAGCACACAGATTTTTTATGAAGAATTTAAAAGAAATGGGCAGTTGGAATGTCTTACCCAGTTAGAAGATGAAATAATACCACGGCTACAAGATGAGGAAAACCTAAAATAACTACATCTCTGATATTTTGAATATGAATTTATTGTAAAAGAAGGATTTCATTTTACAAAAAGAATTTCACTTTTGTACTATGAAAAACAATTTTTTTTTCACCCTAAACATTTCTCTTCATAGTAACTACATTACATATTTCTATAAGATGTCCTTTGTACCCAGTAGAATTTCTCTCAAGAACTTTTATAAAAAGCGGGAGCTTCTTCGAATGCATGACATTAATAATACTTACCAAAAACTTGGGCGCGAAAACCAGTACTTACATTTTACTTCTTCTTTTAGCATAAAAGAAAATTTTATTTTTTATTTCAAGCAAGATTTTGTTTGTACATGTATCGCGGAATTACATTTATCATTGTAATTTTAACATAGAAGAAGGAAAATGAGAAAGAATTTTGAAGTTTCATGATACTGCATTGGGTGTACAAGAGAAGGAAGGAAAAATTTTTAAATCTGGAAAAAAATATACACATTTAGCATAATAATATATGATTAGCTTTGATTTTTTTTGCGACATTTGATTTATGCTAATAATTTTAATGTATTTCTTCAATATATTTTTGTACCCATCATTTGAAAATTATGAAAAAATAGAAACATGTTATGATTTATAATGAATATTAAATCGTATAGTGCATAACAAATTCGAATAAAATACTAATGGTTTTTCTTACATTAAACTATATAAATGCATTAGTTATACGATAGTTTATTACATTTATAGTTGCACTTTGGTGTATCATTGTAACTAAATTTAAACATACATTTTTATCATTCTAATGGTTAGCTCTTATGACCACATAGATTAATCGTACAAAAAAATATTTTGAGAGTAAAAATTAAAAAAGAAATTAACTTAAATACTCTTCTGAAATGAAAACGGTAATTGTATTTAGAATACGAATAAAAGTCTTACATTTTATTTTCAGAAAAATAGTAAATCGCTAATTTCATTACCAATAAGAATTAGATGCTAAACGTTTGTAGTGAATAATTTTTAATACGTATAATATCAATAAAAAATAATATAAATCGAATTATTGCACACTTTTTTTTTCCTTTTAATCTTTAAATATAATTAATGTTGTGCAGTTTTAAAAATTAATTAATTCACTTAATTGAATAAACCAGACTTAAAAAAAATTCAGTATAAATGATTCATAATTCTTAAAAAGTTTCTGAACTTTATGAATTCTAGACGACTTTGAAGGCATTGTTGATTCAAATATTGTTTCATAGAATTTGAGTTTTTAATATTACATCAGGTTTCAGTAACCAGTTCATGCAGGAATTTCTTATTTAGTATTTTCTTAGCAAACCTATTGTGTTTCTCCTAAGTGGAAGAAACAAAGCTTTTACATTTATTAAAAATTTTACATCATATTAAACAGAAATTTGAAATAAGACAAATTTTTAGTTTTTTTGAAGCTCACATTTTTTCGAAAAGAACTATATATTGAGAACTATTTTATATTAACTCTTTTATTAAATATCTATAATTTTTAGTGTAACGCAGATTGTGTTATAAAAATCATAAAAGCTCATCGTATAAGTTGTTACTTCATTATATAGTGTTGTAACAGATCCATATTAACTCATATAACAGATCCATATAACAGACAATAGATGGCGTTACTGACCAATACAAAATATTCAATATCCAATTGAATTAGAGGATTAGAATAGAGGTGTGATCAATGGAAGTCGAACCATCCGGTTCCTAAATGACTTTGTTTATAATTTGTATTGTGCAGGTTCTATGTTACCTTGTTAATAATTATTAAGTATCTTCTTTGTAATTATTGTTTTTTTTATCATGTTTAATGCCCTAATAAATGTAATGTTTTGTCTAATTCTAACTTCCATTTTCTTACGTCCTGACAATTAATTTTTGATTGAAAAAAATTCCTTTCCTTACTCCAGATAATTTTTCATTAGTTAAAATATAAAAACGTTGCTCGAGAAAAATATGCAAAAATCGTCTCATAAAATCTGATAATCGTATCATAAAAAACTCAAGGAATACAATTGCAGAAATATCTATATATATATGATTTTTTTCGCAAGTTACTTTCACTCAAATTCTATGCAGTAGTGTTAAAGTTAATACATTTATATAAATATCAAAAATTATTTCAACGTTCAACACAGCTAAAATAATACCTGAATTTATGCTTAAATTTCTAGCATTTTTTTAAACAAAAATCATTCATTATAAAATCAGGAGTGCATAGGAAATGTGAGTTACAGTTTTAATGTTCCATTTACTAAAATGTTGTCGGACCAAAATAAAGATAATTAGGGGACTAATTATATTATATCCCATCAGTTTCTTAATATCCCTAACAGTTCTCATGACGCTGTTTTGATATGTATCTGAAGATTTTCAAACCTGAAGCATAATATATACAACTCACAAATTTTACAAATTTATCATGTTTATAACTAAATGATTAAAGAAAATAACCATCATGACTTTTACAGCAGATTTATACTGTAGAATTTTTCTATAAGTGGAGAATCAGTACTCATATACACTTAAGGCGGATTTGGTAAGGCAATTAAAATAATGCAACTGGATTTCATAATTTGTTATTACAGTCTATTTTTTCTTAGAAAATTTGGATCATTTTGAAGCATTTATATCTGTTTAGAATACTGGTGATTGGTGAATTCTTGTATTCTGTTGTAGTGATGCAGGATCCACTTGCAATAGACCTGGTAAACTTGTAGAAGGCAATTAATTTTACGTTCTTTGAAGTGTTCTTTTTACTTGAAGCTATCAACTTCTTACATGACTTTCTTTGATTTCATTGCAAGATGCCCAGATAGTTCATGCCATTTACCATTCGGTCGAGCATAGGTATTAGTTCTGCATACAAGTGACTTTTTTCAAAAACTCCCTATGGCATCTAAAAAGTGTAAGCTTATCAAATATTCGTTAAATTTTGTGTACAAAAATGACAGGGTTGTATATCAAACTTCAGAAACTGTCTTATATATACTGATTGATTGATTGATTGATTCTTATATTAAATTTCTTTCTCCCAAAAGAGCTGTTTACTTGTTTTGGTTATAGAATATTCTATGGACCGAAAAGAACCTGGTTTTTATATGAATGGAATTGGCAAAACTCATAATCACTAAAAAGAATATCTAAAGAGATACACCATTTCTTTTTCAAATAACATTTAGAAGTTATATCCCATGTTCTGTTATGAGCCATTGATGTCTTGAGATGATAATTATAATTGTTCTTCAATTGCTGGAAAGGCAATGCCTTACATCAAAAATGATTTTGAAATATGATCCAGTTTCAAATATCTCACGACATTTTAAAGCTTTCCCTCAACATTTTACTCTTCAACATCTTATTAATCGCCTCACTAAGTCATGCAATCGTATTTTGAATCTGAGTGGATGTCACTTATAAGCAATTAAGCCACAGTTTATCTCTATTAAACCTATTTAAGAATAGAAGAGCAAGTTTCTTTACCATTTACTTAAATTTTAACTTAGACTTAACTGTCATATAATTTGAAAAAAAATATATACAAAATGGATGGGGCATTAGGTAACCTCCATTTTTCTACATATTCACAGTGTAACATAAAAAATAGTGAAATATTTAGTGAAGTGGTATAAAGTAACATTTCTTTTTTTTATCAAACTAAAAATTTTATTTTGTACAATGTTTCATTTACATTTAGCGTAGTTTGAATCTTTCAAACAGAAACCTGGTCAGTATTCACACAACTTAAAAGTGAACAAATTTTACCACGTAGCTTGAGTTCCATCAAGAAACTTGAATATAATAAAAGTGAATAGCTAAGACTGCAGTGGTACTAGAGTATTCGCTATATATTTCAATTTTTGAGAAAATACTATTTTTCAAACTACAACAAAACATGTTTTTGACTTCAAGAATAAGCTCCCTACAGAAAATGAATTGGAATTTGTATGAAAGGAATTCAAAATTCAGTATGCATTAGCATCTTTATGAGGGAAAATTGTAAATTTCTACGCATTGCTGTTTTCATTTTGTTTGTTTTTGAGACTTCTTTTGTTGTAAAGAACGGTGTAATTAAATAAATAGTAAATTTTATTTTTCCCTATTAATATTTTCCTCCAAAACATATTTTTTGTAATACATTTCGTATGAATGTCTACTAGTCATTCATACGAAATGCTTTACTCAAGAAAGTATAAAAGCAATGAAAAATGTATAGATAAAAAACAAATATACAGGAGTACAATTAAGCATCTTATGACAAAAATGTTATCATATTAGTATTTTGTAAAGTATATGAGCTGTAATTTAACATTTAAATTACTCAAATGATTCTAATATTTTTTAAATGTAATAAATAATCAAATATCCTTACAAACATATGAAAATTATATATTTCAAACACATTTACCTTTTTAAATTGATAAAATTTAAATGAAAATAACTTCGATATTACTGCTGTAAGCAAATATATATATATTTATATATTACATAAAATACTTATAAACGAAGTAAATTGAATGAAAAATGCTTCACAAAGAAAGTAATGTTTAAAACATATAAGAAGATTAATATTTAAACTCTTCTTTGACATTTTACATATTGAATCAGTTATTCAATCCTTTTTTATTTATATTAAAACAAATCACTTTAGGCATGTGCATAAATTCAACATGCTTTTTTGCATTTACCAATTTTTTGAAAATATTGTAAAAAATATAATTTGCATAAGAAACAACATAGTTAAAAATATTTAATGCAGTTTCTTCTCATTTTTCAACATTTCAGAAAAAATATGTCAAATGTTAGATGAATTATTGCTGCGGCACTTGAAGATCATAAAGAAAACTTATTATACTTTTCTAAAGTACATAACTATTTTGCAAAAAAAAAAAAATAAATAAATAAATAAATAAATAACTTTTATAACATTTTAGCCTGGTTTGTATATAAATAAAGAAAAAAATGTTTGGTGGAAAGTATTTTTCTCGTTTGGAGCTGAAAATATGTAATTAATTTATAAAGGGCTTAGTAAGAGAATTATTTGCACAGCGCATTGCGTAAACTTCGTATTAGTTAGGATAAAATTGCATTTATTCTACAAGTGACATTCGTAAATGAAACACAAATTAATAAAACCATGGTCAAAAATAATGTTTTAAATAAGATTTATTATAAAAATTCGAATTATTAAATAATATCATCAGTACTCTTATAAACTTTATAACAAATTTAATATGAAAAGAATGTCCGAAAAAAGGAATTTTTAAAACGTACAAAAAACTTGCATTCTTCACACACACACATATGAGTGTACGTGTGTATAATTGGACTTCGATTGTATTACTGAACCTGTATAGAATAGTAACAAATTAAGTTGGGTCTATAGCATGTCCTATTCTAAGCAATATATTAAAATTAAGCATTTATTCATTAAATGATTGCTACGAACAGATGTAAAAGAAAATTTATCAAGGAATAAAAAAGGAAACAGAATTACAATCACTTCGTAAAAAATGGTAAATCTTTATATGTACTAAAATATAAATAATTAATTGATCACATTCTCTATTTATTTAAGTATCAAACTTATATATTTTACACTTATGTTTGAAAAATTCCATTCTTGATATAGTTTATATTATGCAGTAAGAAAGAAATGTAAATACCTATTTATTAAGAAAGTAACAAGAAAAGAGTTTAAAAAATTCATCAAATGGAAAACAAGTAAAAATGTTTGAAACATATGAAATTAAAGAGAAATGTATTACTTTATATATTTGATTGTATAAGTGACGGCGATACACGAAGCAACACGTCTAAGCACAGAGTCAATGAGAGTACGGGTGGCATTCTGAGGAATGGCTATACATTTCTGATCAAACATTTTCCAAAGTGCACCTTTTGAAGAAAGCTGTGGCAGGGCTTGCAATTGGTGTCCAATCATATTCCAAACATGTTCGATTGGTGTGAGATCTGGAAAGCATGGTGACCAGGAAAGCAGTAGTACGCCTTTCAGGCCATGTTGACCGATACGAGCAATATGCAGTCGGGCATTATCCTGATGATAAAGGGAATTGGGCTCCCTCTGAAAATAGGGGCGTATCACCAGCCGCAACACATCATCCATGTAACGTTGGGCTGTCATAGTGCCATGAACACGAACTTATGGTGACCCGGAATAGTACGCAATGTCACCCCAAACCATGACATGGATTTGAGATGTGACGTTCCACAGATGCTGGAGCACTAGACCATATCCACATCGACGCCACGCTCGTACGCTGTGGCTATCACCAAAGAAATAGAAGCGCGATCTATCTGAGAATACGATTCTGGGCCTCTCTGTTGTTCACATCACTCTAATCCGGCGCTATTCCTGTCATTGGCGCGTATGATATGGTGTCAATGTCAGCCTTCTTAACGGACGCCATGAGCAGAGGCCACTAGCAATCAACTGACGGCAAATCATTTTGCGCTACATTGGAGCATCTAGGGTGTTTTTCACATGCTACAGAACTTCGACAGCCATGTTTTGCGGTACCATTACCGCTTCATGTTAGACGCTTCGATACATGCGTGCTGACATAATTCTGGCTGCACCGGCATCCGGAAAACGTTCTTCAATTTCTTGATCCAACCATCTTCGCCAAGGCTGGTACACTGTGGTCGCATTTAGGTGTCTGTCAGCTGCGATTTGCTTTAAGGTTCAACTTTTCCTTTTCAGCTCGATTAACTTTATCCACATCTGTCTGCTGGAACTGAGTCCGACAACGATAGCCTGGAATTCTCTGCAATTACAGGCACCCTTTGCAACAAGAACAAACTTTCAACGGTTATTTTCCAAGAAGCAATAACAACGCTGCGATTATTATCCTCCCTGCCAATTCTTCATCCTATATCTTTAAATCCTAACCTACTAGAGAGAGAGAGCTGCGCAGACTTGGTTGCATAACTTGGTAACTTGGTAAGGTACAAACTTGCAAAACTTGGTAAGGTGAGTGATAGATCGTTCAGTTATTAAGGAACCATGGTTCAGTCTGTAACACACCAGTCAATATCTATTTGTACAATTCGATGTGACGTTTGCAGCTGAGAGAAATGTTTGCATGTCGTTCATTGCTAATTTTACCCTTGATTCAAAGACATAAGCGTTTGCGTTGCCAACAGGGAAATAAACGATGGACGGGGAAAATGAAATGAAACATTATCTTTACTGATGAATCCCGCATCTGCCTGCAACGTAAATCCATGATGTTTGGATTCGAGTCTACAGAAAATATGGTATTAGACTGCTGAATTATTGTGTTTTGCATAACGTGTATAATCACTAATTGTTAAGTAATGTATGAAACATACTTTCCAATTATCACCTATCCAATCCAATTATCACCTAAGATGAACCTATTATTGAAATTTTGCTATTAATTTTTTTCTCTCTCTCTCTCTCTCTCTCTTTATATATATATATATATATATATATATATATAAGAACAAAGTAAAGCTAAGTAATTAAAATATGTTAACTTTAAAAGAAAAAATTGAATATTTTTATAATATTTAAATTTTACAATGTAAACAATAAAATAGAAATAAAACTTCAGGCATTCTTTATTTAGAAAGTAAGTGAATATTTTAGAAAATTATATTCTATAAATATTTCCGTTCGCATTGAATTTTTGTATTTTAACTGCTGTAGCAAATATTTTTTCATGTTATTATAAAAATAAACTAAAATGCTTAGAATAATAATTCTTTGACTAAAAATAATATTTATACGACTCAGTATATCTTTAACAAAATTTGTAATTCAAATATTTTCTTATAGAGAAACATACGAAAAATATTTATTTTTGAATTTGTTTCGGAGAGTAGTTTTAATAAAAGACATATTTTAAAATAATCTTTGTAGAAGGAAAATCTTGGTTTTTCTCAAAAGTAATCTCAAATTAAATACAAAGTTATAACAGTCACATTTAATTAAAAGTATTTAATGAAGTGTTTTGATAAAACTTTTTAAAAACTTAATTAAGCTCAAGTTAAGTTGGTATGTTTTTCAACTACAATGTCAACAATAGTTTCAACAACAATTATATATGAAAACATCCTAATGCAGATAGATTCGAATATGATATCACAATGTACCTTTACTATGCTACATTGGTATCTATATATCTCATTAATACTCTGAAATTATAATGATGTGATTATGGAAACAAATTGTGTAAACAAATATTTTTGAAACTAATTTATATTGTGTTTCCTTAAAAATTCAATTTTCTGCATTTTATATTTCGTACATGTCGCAAGAGAATAATTCATAAAATAATCATATTTAATATATTTTGAAATGTATTTTCCCTGTTGAAGTTTTATTAAAATGTAATCTATCTCAAAATGTATGTATATTCATTTACTAATTTATTAAAGAATCTCGTAATTTATAATTTACAATTTAAAAAGTCATGTGTTTAATTTGTTTATCTATTTAAATAAAAAGTAGAATTTTTTTACCTTCCTGAATAAGACTGAAACAAAATAAAACTGAAGACTTAATTAAGTTTGAAATTAAAATTGCGAAATTCAGGTCGGCATTTTCAGTTTATTAACTGTATGTTATTAATTTTGAAATTAACAAAGAATTTAAGTGAATAATATTCTAAACTAATATATAATGGGAATTTTATTTTTATTTACTTAAGACAATGTTACTCTTTTCACAAAGGTGCAAAAAATAATATATGCCATAATTTTGACATGAAAAATATAGATCATTTCTTGTAAAGAACTTAAAGTTTATAAATATCGTAAATATTTTTAACATAGTACAAAACAATAAAAAGTAAACAGTGCATTAATTTCAAAGGATTATAAAGTCATAGAACTCTGAATGTGTGTAATATTTAATAATTTTTTTTTAATTTTAGTTCAGGAATGAAACCATAATACTAACAATCCAAAGATTTAGATTTCTGTTCTAGACATCATTCTTTTATAACCTAGATAAAAAATAGGAGGGAAATTTATTTGATTCGTATTATTGGTCTTATAATTTTTTTAGAAGCTAAAATCGTAATATACACTTTGCCCATGTGCTTTATATACTACCAGCATTCTTTTTATGTCATATACCACTGATTTCCCAGAATGCTCTTTTATAACCATATCACTGATTTCCAGTGATTTCTCATGTCTCATTTACCAATGATTTTTAAATACTCCATCCTCCCATACATTACTCATTTTTCAATATTTTCTCTTATGTCATATACCACTGATTTCCCAGAATTCTCTTTTATATCCATCCTACTGATTTCCCAGTAATTTCTCGTGTCTCATTTACCAATGATTTTCAGATACTCCATCCTGCCATACATTACTCATTTTTTAATATTTTCTCGTATGTTATATACCACTGATTTTCCTATATGCGAACTTATGTCATATATTTCTACTTTTTTCAATATTCTTTCCTATATTTTGTACCACTTATTTGCTTATAGGATCTATGCCGTAATCACTACAAACTGCCCACATTTTTCAACCTTTCTAATTTTTTTTTAATAAATTATAATAAATTTGCTCATTTACTCAGAGGTAGAGCTTTTTTAGTTCAATTTATAAAATACACATTACACCACTTTCCTTTCTTTAACATAAATAAATAAATGTATACATATATTGCAATTTTACATTTTCTGTATTTCAATAGAGTTAAAAATAAAATTTAAATTTATTTTTACACTTCATAACTAGAAAAGAATGTTTTTAAAAAATTCAACAGTAACATCTTTCAAAATTATGAGGTAAAAGAAAAATATATTTCCTTTCATAAAACTCTCCTGTGTATCAAAATTGTGAGAAAAATGAAAGCACATTTCTTTATCTATTGCTGTTGCTATAATATAACAGCAATGCATCATACTATTTTGTAGATATTTTTATGAATATCACATTTTTAAAGTATTTTTATCTTGAGATTTTTTTAGATGTAAGCACTTTTGTGAATATAAATTTCAGCAAAGAATAGCGTGCATTTGACAAGAAAAAAAATGATTTTAACAAAACAGATAGTTTTCAAGATTTATATCATACAAATTTTCAAACAGTTTTAACCATAATTCTTATAAAATAAACAAATTTTCTCATATGAATATTACACATTGTACTAAATTTTAAATCAAAAATGCATTAAAAGCTTAAACTTGTTTCCACAAATAACCTATTATTTGAATGTTTACGATAAATATGTATGTTTTAAATTTCTTCTCAATAATAATGAATTTCAACTGATTTAAAGCAATTATAAAATATTAAATATGAATTTAAAATTTCTTAAGATTTAGAAGATATTACGGTGATATAAAGTTAATGAAAAGAAAGTCTTTTCACTTTACAAATAATAAAATAATAATACATATATAATAAAGGTAAATATAAGAAATATATTTTTGTTTATATAAGAAATGTAAACATATGATTAAATATATGATCGCTTTGAATGTGAAGATTAAGGAATATAAAACTATAAAATAAATAAAAGTGTAAGATTTTTAAATTAATGTTAACATAATTTCTATATTTCAATAAGTCGTGTATATTTTGAAATAATTAAAATATCAATAGCGTCTATTAAACTATTCAATGTTGTCGGTCGATTCTCGCTTAATCCCTTTAAATACGATGTTGCACTCCAAGCTGTGTTGAGTATACAACTCACGTATTCTTATAATAGTAAATAAATATATCTTTCATCATTAAAAAGGAGATATTACGTTGCTTAAAGTAAATTCATCTATTAATATTATACGTAAATACTATATCATTTATGATATGAACAAAAAAAAATAAGGGTATTTTAGGCAATTTGTATTGCTTGGCCATGTAGGATATACATATGATCATCACTAATAACAATTAAATTCATTCATTACAACCTCAAAATACAGAGATTATACATCCACTGCTTCATTAATAAATAAAGATTTATTACCAATAACAGAATAAAACAAATTAAATACTATTTAGAATCCTGGAATTCAACATAGTAGACACAATTTGTCTTGAAAAATTTAAACAGAAGACAACTTAAATAAAGATATTAATTAAAATCACTGTTCATCTTTTATAATTGTGATTATTATGTCTGTAAATAGCATACACCGCCAGTTATTGATAATGCAACACCAAGAAAGAGTAACCAGAAAATTGCTCAAATTTTAGGGTTATGCAGGGTTTACCGAGTTATTCAAATGATGTGAAAGGCGCAACTCTCCAGAGCACATTGGATAAGTTATTAAGTCAAAAAACGGCAGAGTGGGTCAATATTCGTGCTGTTATTGCTGCTTAGAAAAAATTCGTTAAATGTTTGTTCCTATCGCAAAGTATGCCTATAATTAAAGAGAATGCCAGGCCATCCTCAAGGAGTCAATTCCATGAGACCGATGAGTTTACGAGGAACATGGGACTGAGAAGGACAAATTTGTCCTTTCGGCATATCGCAGCTGACAGAGATCTGGACATGTCCTCGGTGCACAGGCTGTAGTGAAGATGGTTGTAGCAAGGGATTGTGGAACATTTGCGGGTTGATGGTGCATTCAGACTGACTTCATTACTTGCAGATAGACGGATCCAACGAGCGGTGCTGGTGACGAAAGACTAGTCCTTACGGTAAATCACAGCCGATAGACAGTCGGAAGCATCCACAGTGCACAGGTTGTGACGAAAATGATTGGAACTGTGAACAATTTGCGGAGTGCTGCTACCACCAAAGTGACGTCACCAAGCGTGGATTGACATGTCTGGCGGAAGGACCCGAAAAAGGACGTTTACCAAAATTCTACAGCATGTGCAAGACACCCTAGATTTTCTCATATAGAGCAGAATGGTACATATGAACATTGATTGGTTGCTAATGGCCTGCGCTCATAGCGTCAGTTATGAAGGCAGCCAGTGACACCACAGTATAGACGCCAATGTGCGGAATGGTGCTAGATTAGCGAGATGTGGATGATGGCGTATCACAGGATCGTCAATTCACGTCACACTTCGTCGTTTCCTCTCACTTCACGTTCAGATGAGTCACGCTTCTGTTTCTTCAGTGATTGTCGCCACGTAGGAATGCGTTGTCAATGGGGAGACAGGTTCAATCCTGCAGCAACTGTGGACTGTCTTTTATTTTACGTGATCATTTAACTTTCCAAAGGATTATGTTTTCCTGATATTCAGCACAAGTTCCAGTTTCGGTTTTAAAGTTTTCTAGATTTGACAAATTTTCAGTCTCAATATTAACTGCTTTTAAGCTTTCCAATTTACTTAACAATTGTTCTATTAAAATTCACAACATTTTCAGTTTCGAATTTCATGCTGGTTTCGGTTTTTCGTCAATAATTTTGTTGTGCTTGCTTTAAGAGCAGTACTTTTTTCTTTAACTTTATACTTTTTTCATCCATATTTAAACAGTTTGTTATTTTCAAAGTGTAAATTTAATTCAACGGATTGGAAAATTTATATCAGAAAGGGTACTTACTCCTTTTATATTCTTTTTCTGAAATCGACACGTCGACGAAGAGGTTAATCCACAAATAATCACTTTCACAGAAATTGTCACTTTAGAGATCTATTAAATTTCAATCATTGAATTCAATGGTAGATCATGTAACAAATTTTGGTACATCCCGGCCGATGCACCATGTAAAAGAATCGAATGATCGTGTTTTCACATTTGGTACAAATCATCCACTTAGTATATCTTGTTTACAGATGGCGCTCTCAAAGCTGCGATGAGATTTCACAATTTGTTTACGTTATTGAAATATAACCTTTTAACAAACATTATTAAAAACGGCAGGAACTCATTTGCCAACACAATATATACATAATTGTATTGAAATTTTAATAAAAAAAATTGAAAAGGAATTTTTATTATTTTTGTTTTAAATCTCTTTTGACAACATTAACAGAAAATAAAATGGCAAATTTAAAATGTGTGCGTGATTCCTTAGTTTTTCTATATATAATCGGAGGTTATTTTAAATTTAGTTTGTCAGTCAAATTATTGATCTATTTATTCATAATTTTCACAGAAATCCTAAATTACTTATTAATATTAAATTATAATCATTTATATTATTTATTCTAGAAAAATTAAATTTAGCTTAAAATGTTTTTAAAGATATATATAATATAAAATTGAGATTAAGATTATATTAGCATTTTGTTGCATAAAATTATTTAAATTTTTTTTTCAATATATATATATATATATATTTAAAAATTTTTTTCAAGATTTAGTGTCCACGTTTGCCTTGTGAGAAACTAAAAAAATTGGATTTCTTTAAGACACATTTTTTTTATTTATTTTTTTTAAGAATCCTTTTTTTTCTTTATATATTGGTTGGGGAACTAGATTCAGAAAAAAGATTTCTCAACAAATATTTTAATAAAAATGCTATATTTTATAAAATATGCTTAATTTTAATATGAAAGTTATTATAAAGTTATCGATAATTAAAGAATTTTAATCATTTGCATAGTTTAAAAAATAAAACCAATATTATAAAAAAAAAAGATATGATGACTTATAAATACTACTGCAATTTTATTTATATGAAAAAACAAAATTAATCAACCTGTTTATTATTTAAATTAATGAACATGTGATATTGCTTGTGAGTATATGGAAAATATTGAAAAGGATAAAAAGAAATGAATGCAATTTGCTTGGACGGAACGAAGAGCTATGAATTTTTCTCTTGTGAAATATAAGTATCCAAAAAATTCTAACGAAAATAATCGGATAAAATTATTATTTAAAAATAATAAAAATAAAATTATTATAATTTAAATAAGAGCACCGATAACTTTAGAAAAGAATCTCAAAAAATGTACTAGTCCTGCATCGTTATGTTTGAAAATACCAATGTAATAACAAGAACGGAAATTGTTTGATAAAAAGTTAAGGAAATGCCAGATCCCAGAAGTCAACTTCTAGACAAGCCGTTTGCTTAAAGAGTAAGACTTTGTATTAGCCATTTCATGAGAGAGAGGATATCATAAAATATAATTTTAGATTATATTTTTTAATATGTAAAAGTTGCTCGTAAATCCATCTAACATGTCTTTATTTGCAAGGTTTTTAATGTCGTTTTTATTAACTCTGCTCACTACCACAATTTCAAAGCTCAAATCTGGCAAAGAGTGTCATCCAGACATTTGCTCCTCTATTTACTGTATTTTATCTATTAACAAGACAACAACAAAATACCCTTAAAATAAAATCCGAATTATAATATGAATTGTGATTTTTTATATGTGTATATTGATATTTTCAAATTTTCAGTTTTTTTCAACAAGAAGACAATTCAATTGTAAATATAAAGCATGTAATTATTATTTAAAAAAATATCTATTTAATATATTATTGAATGTCACTTTAGTTTTAGTTCTTCATATTCTTTTAAAATTTTTATGGTAATCTCAAATTACATATATCTATTGTCATTTAGTTTTACTACTATTTGTATAAAACAAATTTATATTTATTATTAAATTATGTTGATATGGGTTTCGCAAAATATTATGAAAAATATTTTAATGCCAAAGTTTATATTAACTTTTTAAATTATTGCAAAACAATCGCCTTTGTTTTATATTTTATATATTTGGTAATAAAACAGAAAAAAATTTTTAAGTTAAAAGGTGGATTAAAAAATGTTTTCCTTCATAAGGAAAATTATTTTTTTGGTTGACGCGCAGAGGAAGGATGTCTTTCATAACATACGAGAAATATATGAAAAAGTTATTTTCTCATAACTGTTTGAAAAATATTTGTAAGAAATTTGTTTTTTAAATAAAACTTGTTCTCAGATCTCGTTGGCTGTGTTCTTAAGAAAATATTTTTTTTCTTTATATATTTCTCTCACACACACACAGAGCAGAGAATCTTTTCTGAAGAAGAAATTTTCCCATAAATATTTTAATAAAAAAGCTACGATGTTTTGTAAAATAAATTTATTTTAATGTAAATGTTAATCTGCTGTTATTATCAACAAAATACTTTAAGTCATCTTCATTACTTGCTAACAACAACAATATCAGAAAAGCATTTGCTATCCCTAATTACTTCTATAATTATTTTTTTTGTAAAAAAACAAACTAAAGCAACTTGTATATCAATTGAATTAATCACTATAACAGTGCTGTGTGATGAATAATTTGAAAGTAAATTTTAAAAATGATGGTAAAGAGGGACTATATGTAGTTTGTTTGGGCAAAGCTGTTAGAAATAAGTATTTTTGCTTCAGTCCTACGAATGTATCCGAACATGCATATTACCACGCTGTCTGATAAAAATAGTATTTAACAGAACATATCATTTCCCTTACAGATGTGATTAATTTAGTAGATGACCTGTTACAGAAATTGGATTCGATTGATTAGGAATATCAATTTAATTTTGAATGATTATTATTAAATTAACTTTTCGATATACTGACATGGCAAAGAAAAATTAATAAAAATAATTTGATAAGGATTTTTTCCTACTTAATGTCCCTACCAATTGTTTGAAATTTTTTTAGATTCCTCACAGTTAGGATTTCCACAGTTGTTTCATCTAAATTTGAAATAATGAGTTATCCTACAGTTAAAGTTTAAAATTTTATACGCTAGATGCGAACTATTTAATTAAAAAGTTAAAAGAAAGTTTGACATGGCATACATATAGAAAAAATGTAGTAATTTATTGTGTTAAATCTGTATTAATACATTTTCATGTGAATATGAATGCATTTTTCAGAATGCACTTTCTGTATAACATCTATAAATTATTAAAACTTATTTGCTGTGAGTAATAAAATAGGCACTGAAAAAAGATTTCAAGATTTTATAATAGTAGATGACATTTAAAAATAATCATGAACAGTCATTTGCTGACATAAACTAACTAATAAACTGATATTTTAATATTGAATATTTATATTTAATAAAATGAAACTAATATTTTTATGTAGCATATATTTTAGCATATACACCAATTGAAACCCGGGGTCTTAGTGGTAGGACTTCACGCTGAACAAGTAAAATATATCCCCAATTGGCGATCATTGCGACTTTTTACATTGCTAAGCAATTCTAAAGCTATTGTCATTTAAAAAAAATCACATATATATGACGCAAAAATGATGTAAAACATGAGAAAAACCAAACCTGGAAACGAAAAAAAAAATAAATAAAAATTCTAATTGGCAACTTTAAAGTGAAAATAGGAAACACTCTAATCAAAGCAAGAGACGGCAGATTTGGCGAGAAATCTCTTGGGTGGATATATCATACTTAAACCCTTCGCATTCCCAAGACACAGGTCCGAAGTGCTCAAGCTGTACAAGATCGATTTAGCTTTTCTCCCTTTAGTGTGTGGGTAAGCTGAGTACCGATCATGCATAGGAACAAAACAATGGTGGTATGTTTTGCACCTTTAGGGCACTGGGTCAGGAAACAAGTATGGGTATTGTAGATCTTGGCCCCCATATGGGCTGTCATGCCACATATTTAGTTTTATGTATAACAACTAATGCTCATTAAAATGTTGTATAAGCTAAAATTAACTCATTTTTTATGCAATCTAGGTATTTTTTAAGAAAATATATAATCAGTGAGGAATGGAGATAAATTTATTAAAAGAGTTAAAATTTAGTTTTCAAGTTTATTTGTTAACTTCTGTAAAATCAACTTCTACTCAATTTATAACGGAATAATTTTGTACAAGATATTCACTCTCTTTATGTACACACACACACACACACACACACACACATACACACACACACACACACACACACATACACACACATACACACACACACACACACACACACACATACACACACATATATATGAATAAATTCATTTTTAAGCTGAATTTTCATGTAAAATTTGTTTTTCTTTACACATCTCTTAATGAATAAAGTAGGATAATAAAGAGCTGAATGTTATACTTTTAAATATATCTAATGCATACATTAAACTTTTTATATATTAAATTTCTAAAACTTCCAAATAGTTTAAAGAATGCGAAAAATCTAAAAAGTTTTTAATAATAAAATTAATTAAAACTTATAAGTTTTAGTTAATTTTATTATTAAAAAATTTAAGAACTTATGTAAAATAATCACCATAAATATTTTTCAAAGGAAGAGTAGTAAAAACATCGCCAATAATCGACTTCAAAATATTTTCCTTTTAATGCCTTTCTTAGTTTAGGTATTAGTTAAGTTATGAGCTGAATTTTAATTTTTAAACCATTCAATATCACTAAATTTCATACTTTAGTTCTAAAATATCAAATTAATGGTTCGCTTCGCTATAATTAATTAAATCATCAATCGTACTCTGTTACATATTTGATCCATTAAACATCACTTAAACTGTTAAGCATTTTCCAATGGATTGCATCCCTTATTTACAATTTTAATGTATGCAATAGATCATACGATTAATTTTGCATAGTTAAGTAGTTGGTACACATGCATTATTAGAATGCCATTAGAACGTTTTTCAAGTTTAGAATGGTATAGAAATTCGTTTATTGTCCGGAAGAGACAATTTATAACCACGTGTTGCCGATTCTTATGTAGTTCGCTCAGCTTCATTTTGACCATGTTGCCTTCTCTAGCATATACTTCAGAGAATTAACTGTAATGGAACAGCAATCATAAATTATTGAGTGCATTTATCTATTTCCCCCTGATGCAGTCTCATTTAAGAACTCTCAAGTGCTATGATTATTCATAAATTGGGGAAGCATACATCGTTTCCATTGTTAATTATCTAAATTCAATTAAAATAAGATTAGAACTATAACCAGAGGAATTAAAACTTTAGACAGTAAAAAATCATTTTGATGATATTAATTTCTACTTGAACAGTACTTGAATAGTTGAATTAATATCTGCGGTGAAAAAATTTCATTGAAGAATTTTTCTTAATATTACAAAATTAAAGAAAGTGGAGTTTTAGATCCATTCCATTATAAGCATTTTCTTGTTGTTTGTATAAACAAAGTAAAATTTGAGACCCAGAGTATTCAAATTATTACAAAGATTTGCATAATTATAATCAATGTTTTATGTAATACCATATTTAACTTGAATAGATATTTTTAATTTGAAGTATTTAACATTTCAAGAGAGTAATGTGTTTGAAATGCAAAAATTGTTAAAATTTTGTAACTACCAAAGCAAAGTGATTAAACATTTTGTAAATAAGATTTATTATATAAAGATTCTTATATATATATATATATATATATATATATATATATATATATATATATATATATATATATATATATATATATATATATATATATATATATATATATATATATAAAAGAATCTCTTTATATAATAAATCTTATTTACAAAGTGTTTAATCACTTTGCTTTGGGAGTTATAAAATTTTAACAATTTATATATATATATATATATATATATAAAAGAATTTTTATGATAAATCTTGTCATAAAAATTCTAATTTAAGAAAAATACACGTAATAAATCTCATTAAAGAATTTTAAAAGGACTTTCTTAAAAAATATTTCATAAAGAATCCTTAAAGAATTTGCATTCACTATAGATGCTTTTAAGCTGATGCTTGCTTAACAACTTAAAAGAAATTATTATTTCCAACAATTATTCTACCAGCAATTTCTTCAGACACAAATGAAGATGAAAGGAAAGTCTTTTCAATGAGGATCTTTTTATTCTTCAATATAGCTAGAGTTTCATTCAACAAGTTTTAATTAATGGTCTTCCTTTTATAAAAAAAAATAATACCAAATTGCTTAGAAAATAAAAAAATTTTAATATGAAAATGAGAACCAAAGTTGTTAAATATGATTTTAAAGCAAGTTTTAAGTTACTAATGCTTGTAATCATAAAAAAAGTTTTTTTTATTAAAATACACGTATACGTTACAAACGTTAATTTCGACCAAAAATGATGAATTTATTTTATTCTTCCAATAAATAAGGAATTTAAACAGTTCCTAAAACAGGTTTGCTTTTGTCTAGGTTGCGTTTTGTTGTTAATTAGATTGCAAGATATAAAGGATTTCGTAAAGATTAGAAAACCAAAAGTGTACATATTTTAAGGACCGGAAGTGGGCGTTTAAAGGGCCAGAATAATGTTAAAAATTAGTTTAAACAGTGTTTAATTTTGAAATATAAATTTAGTAAGCTTTTAAAAGATAAATAAAATAATTTCAGTTCCGGAAATCAATCAGAAAATCATATAAAAAAATTAATCAGCAAATATGAGTATTTCTTATAAAGACACAACACTTTAATCTTTAAATGCGATTTTCTCAGAACTGGCTTTTACACGTAATTTGCACCTTCAAAAACGATAACTCAAAATATTTTACAATATCACTATGGAATTTCCACAACGTGATCTGTATATTGTTTTGTAGAGAATGTACTAAAAGAATTTTAATCACTAAAATATTACCCAAATTATGGCTTGTTATTCGAATAATGGTATAGAAAGTTTGGCTAAAATTTCAGTATAAATATTCAACTGGCCGTAATTTTTTTTAACAAAAACTTAAAATTTTAGTACATGCTCTAGATAACAACATATAGATTATTAGGTATTAATTTTTTTCAAATATGTTTAATAGTTTTTGATGAAGCATTTTTTAATTCTTTTAAAAAGTGATTAAAATTGCATACATATTTAACATTTCTGAAGAATAATATTGGAATATATCAAATTTTAGTAGCTCAATATTAATATTTTCTAAAGTGAAATGAGAAAAAATCGTTACAATGTATATATGCAATGTATTTAAAAAAAGTACTCTGAACGTGTTCGGGTACCTAAAAAGCAGAATATGCAGCAGAAATCAAAATAGGGCCTTGTGTAATCTAGAAATATATATGTTTTTTTATGAATATACTTATAAAAACTTTTTAGTACACTGTAGAAATTAATTGTTTGACTTCTTCATTTTATAACAGTTTAAAATGAAGACCGATAGTACAGCGTATTGCATTTCCTACACACAATTCAGAGGTTCAATTCTTGAACTAGGCAAAGCTGACTCATTTTTTCACCCCTTCAGTGGATCAATGAAACTGAATACCATACATGCTTGGGAACTAAATGCAGGGAGTTTGCAATCAGGCCAATCGTCTTACCAGGGCAAATGTTTACCAGGACTACAATGGCACACCCATTGGAAGCTCCTCTGTATAAAATGCCATCATTTCACTTGTGTAGCTAAAAAGGGAAAATTCTAGAAGCCAGGTATCATAAAAAAAACAATGTAAAATTGACCCTAATGATTATAAATTGAATTTTCTGAATAGAATGACATTCTTTTCACTGCATATGTACTTTATGTCTTTAAAACTATTTTAAATGAAGGCGCCATAAATGATAAAAAAGTGTTAAATGAAACATTTGAAATTTGTTTTTGCATTTTATATGTTTATACAAGTTGCATTTTAATGTTTTCATGCTTACAGATAACTATAAATTTAAATTTTAAGTACCAGGCGCATTTCTAAAACAATTAATGAAATTACTGCAAAATTGTCACATTTTGTATATACTTTCTGTATTTCAACGAATAAAAGTAAGTGAAACTTTAAAATGCTGTGAGATGATTATTTTAACTATAAAAAATGTGATTAATTCTTCTTTCCATGCAATTTATGAAGCCAACTCATTTAAATATAACTTACAATAATATTCAATCCTAATATTGATCTGAATTGAAATACTTTTTAGCATTTAAAGGACTAGCATTTTGTAGATAAGATTCCAAGACATCACTTGAAAAATTAAATTCAATCAAAGAAAGATAAATTGATAAATATATGCATTCTGTTTTCTATGTTAAAATCTAAAAGCTCAAGATGGCGCACAATGAGCGTTTAATGCTTTTATAGAACTGAATGACAAAAACTGGAAAATGCAATGTATTTTACATACGTAATCTTTATTGCTATTTTTTTAAAAACATATAATGAAGTGAATGGTTTTTGATTTTTCACTTTAATTAGATGTAATTCCTGTTATTTCTGTAATTATATTAATACTGTATTCTTAATTTAGAATTATTATAATTCTAATTTTAATTTCAGATTAGAATTTCAAATCAAACAATTCCTCATAATTAAGAATGCGCCATTTTTCTTTGTTTCAATATTTTTGCAAATGCATTTCGGATTTGTAAGAAATAATCTTTTCAAAAAGAACTTTATGGGTTCCTTCTGATTCCGTGAAATTGGAAAAGTTCACCAATTTATATATGAAGTAAATAGTTCATGAACATGCACGAGGATATTTTAGTACCATTTTGTTAAAAATTAAACTTTTATTAAGAGTCACTTCTTTATATTTCTTTGGAAGCAATGATAATTATTTCTCCTTGTTTCCATCTGGAAATTAATTTTCCATTATTCTTTTTTCAGTTTCGAATATGCAGTACCTTACTGATATAAAACAAGAATGTTACCAGCATTTAGCAACTGGATATGAATGCATTTTACTGAAATATCATAGGACTTCAACATACCTCCAAACTTTGACAGACAACCGATGTTTGTAACTTTCATTTGCTAAATCGCTGAGTCTGCCTTCATCTAAAGTGGAACACCATTCCTTAGGTTTCCGCAGATCTAGCCTGGATTTTGATGGGATACACTTCTATTACGAGCTCTTAAATATGGTGACGAAAAACGCTGAACTTCCGAGCCTTGTTAAAATTCTGGCTGTGAAAACGATCCATAAAATTCCTCAGACTTCCTTAAAGATTTATACTGATGTTAGCAGAAGTAAAAGGAGAATTTCTGTTATTAAAGTGTATATACCTACACCCCTGTTGGTACCTACACTGAAGTGGAACACCATTTCTTAGGTTTCCGCAGATCTAGCCTGGAACTTGTTGGGATACACTTCCACTACGAGCTCTTAACTAAAGTGATGAAAAACACTGAGCTTCCGGCCTAATCAAAATTCTGGCTGTAAAGACGACCCATAAAATTTCTCAGAATTCCTTAAAGATTTAGACTGATGTTAGCAGAGAAAGAAAGGGAAATTTCCGTTAATAAAGTATACAGACTTACACCTGTTAGTACTGAGAAGTTCCAGATCAAAAACCCTAATTTTTGTTCAATTTTTAGATAAGAGCTTATTGCTATCAGAAAAGGCTGACAGTATGCGGATCAGTAGAATCATTTCCAAGACATTTGGATCTTGACTAAAACAGTCGCGGCTCTAATCAGCACTTCTCTAATTGAAGTGCTGTTTGAGATGAGACAAGTCTGGATATTTAAAATCTACTTGAAAGACTTTAATCCAGTCTTACCAAACATTCTCAGTGGATTTCTTCACATGTTGAGGTTGAAGATAATGAAAAAGTTTACTCCATGACCAGAGCCGCTGTTGTCATTGTGGGAAGCTCACCTTTTGTGAGATTATTTATTCATTAGCAAATACAAAATTGAATAAACATCCGGAAACCCTTCCCACTCACTCTTCGTGTTGAATGAAGTACCTGGGTATATCTTTCCAACTTAGACTGAGATCCCACCAAATTGTTTTTTAAATGGCCATATAAGAATCCTTATTTTTAAAAAAGGTCGAAATATATATATGGAGTGCCATTGCTGCAAAGCTGACATGGCTTTCTATTCTCATATTTTGATGTTCCTAAATTTTATCAAGGATGAGGTTCTGCTGGACTCTTATTATTATTTTTAAATATTTTTGAATTTATGGATTTATTTATCTCTGCTGGAGAAGATTCTGAGATTAGCAACAACAACTGAACTAATTAAACACCATTTTTTCTTTCGACAATAAATCTTAAGACTTTAGTTTGGCTTATAATTACATCAGTTTTGTGCTTACTATCAACGATCCTTTGTTAAAGAGTAAAAATATAAAGAAAGAGTTTTCTAAAAATCATACTTAAATAGCTTCAATTCGAATTCACATACATTCATACTAGACATTTGTGAGAAAAACAAATCATGCATGATGCACAGAAATCATATCGAAAAACTTCTAAAGCAATTATACTTCAAATTTGGTCGCAATAAATTAAAATGTTTTTTGGTTAAAACATATTTGTGTTTGAAACTTCATAGAACGAAGCTATCTTGTTTTAAATGAATTATGTTTCATTTGTTTGTATGTTCTTTATATTTTCTCTTTTCTTGCAAATTTATGATAATTTTACACATTAACTCCCAATGAATATTAAATATATGATTTTCAAAACCTTCAACTTATTATCTTGTTCAATAATAATCGATTGCTAGGAATTAGGATAAACTGTTATTGAACTATAAAATTGCCTAAAATATCATTTACCTTTATAGAATATATTTCCCGAAAATGTAAATAACTTAAAAATATTTAAGCATTTGAATTAAGTTATAGTTTTTCAAATAAAAAAGTGAATAAAATAAACATTGAGTTAGTTTCACTATATATGATTGAAATTTCAGTGTAAGTCATATTTTAGACAAATACTTTTTTATTTCAAATACTTATAAGACATATCAAAATCTCTTTATTTATTTTTCTCCAATGGTATATAAGAGTTTCACTTTGAATAATAAAAACTATTAAATGATAATATAATCAATTAAAATTCAATTTGTTTGCTTTTATGAGAAAATTCACAATTCAGCTTCGAAGACAGATATTTGACCCTAGAAAATCGAAGAAATTTCTTGTTATGAGGATTCTCGCAAATTGAATTGGGAAATAAGTTAGATCCTTAAAACATTATCAGCTCTTATTCTTACTACTTTAGTTAAAAGAGATTTTTATGAAAAATCTAAGGCATGTAACTGAAGGAGAAAATTATTAGTTTATGCTAATAAGCAGATTTATGGTTAAAATCTTGCATTAGAAGCGCATGTGCTATAGGCCAAGGGGTAGGTAAGGAAAAGATGAATGGATGATGTCTTTAATGACTTTAAAGTTTTTAAATGGAAAATTTTAAAGTCAAGGACAGAATTTATTGGAGAGATATTGTGAAGCAGGCTAAGTCCCACCCTGTTCTGTAGAATAATGCTGTTGGCAATGCTGTTGGCAAATCAGTTAAAAAAAGATGTTCAGTCAATGAAATCAATGTTCAAATAAAATAATTTCTAAAAATTTTAATCTGTCCAAGCCGTTACCCAAGCAATAATTATTGAATTATATGACCATAAAGTAACTGTCAAACTGATTTTGCATACGAAATGGAAATAGTTATCAGGGAAGAAAGGGGTGAAGTTTCCAAATTAATGCTTTAACATTTAATAAATGATAAATATAGTTCTGATTGCTATCCACAGAAAAATGATAGGTCATTTAGGTTTCTATAAAAAAATTATTGTAACAGAAAGTTTTAAGATTTTTAACAGATATTGGAATGGAAAATAATTTGAATGTTTATAATATTAATGTATGTTATATGTTTAATAATTTGTGTTTATATGTTTAATTTATTTAAATATCTTTTAAGAAGAGTGGGCAACATTTTATTCACTCACATCAGCATACTTTAAAGTAAATATTCAGAAGAAAATTCTCAACGCCCACGGTAATCTTCTAACTTTGCAACGCTGTGAATAATATAAAAGTAATTCCTCAATAAAATTAACGCTCTAAAACAAATATTTTAATATAAAGCACATTTTTTCCATCGAGTAAAAATGAACATAAAAATGATAAATACACTAGATAAATATTTTTGTTTTTAAAATCATTTAATACCATGAGCTTTCAAAGCCTTATATAAAACTAAATAACTATTGAATTTCATAGAAAAAATCTCTTAAGAAGCATTTTAATTTTAATACGAAAGCGTTTTATTAGTCCAAAAAAATTTAATCCTTAAGGATTGCGACAACAGAATTTTCATATTATTTTATTTTATAAAAATATCTAATGTTTTCATATCGATTAGAGTAGTATAAAGATCTTTCAAAACATTGTAATCCGAGTTTTATCTTTTAACACTGAAACAGTAGTTCATTAAAATAAATTACATAAGAAGGAATTGAAAGTTTTATCACACATTTCTTTTTTCAAAATTTCAATTACATCTTTCTTTTTATGAAACTGAGTATTATTAAAAAAACAATTTTTTAATTTTTTGCTTTATATACAACATAATTTTCAATTTTTGTTCCTGACATATTTCTATTAAGTAAATGGCGTTTATTTTCACATTTTAATTATTTGTTTCACAGGTTTTAAAATGCTTAAGTAGTTGAATTTTCTTACAAATGTTTCTAATTTATCACCAATTAATACAATAAACTATTTTTAATTTTATCCAAAAGTAAAAGAAATAATTACAAACTTTGCGTATAAATACTTATTTACAAATATGAATGTTATAGTTATTATAAATAGAAAAATTCCTTATATTTGAATAAAGTAGCAGGAGTCAAGTATTTGTCTACGTATTTTAAATGTATGTATATAAAACTAACGGTTAATTTATATGTGGTATAAGCGTTCAAACATAATATTTATAACAAAAAACTCTTTGATAGTTTTTTAAAACTAGTATTCAGTTTTTTCCTTAAAAATGAAATTGTAAAATTTTAAATTCAGAAATAAAATTAATCAACATAAAATAAATAAATATCTTATAAAAATATTTTATAATATTCCAAAATATTACTGAAAAATTTCTGAGGAGCAATTAAGTTGTGATTCAAAATATCTCCATACATTTAAAATAATATTTGAAATAAATTTGGTTTCCACTCCAAACATTTTCATAAATTCTTTTATTTGAAATAAAATGCGTTTGCTGTGAACATTGATAAGAAATTCCAATGATAAATGCCTTTTGAAAATGTGATCAATTAATTTATTTTCAGCACATTTCTCTCTTTTCATTTTATAGTAAATTAAAAATTACCTTACTATTAATTGCTTAATATACTTATTAAAATTTCAACAGAATTCAGTTTTAATATTGAAACTGTGCTTGCAAAATGAAATTCGGTGGCTTAGTGGCATCGCGAATTCCAAGTTAGGATCCCCACATGTCCAAGGTTCGATCCTCAGGTTGGGTAAGGCCGATTCCTTTTTTTCCCTGTCTGTCCTCCCTTCAGTGGATCAATTAACTGAGTAGTAAGTGTGCTTGGGAACAAAGTGCTGGGGTTTTCAGGTTGGGCTGACCATTTAATTTAGGAAATATATTTTGAATTCTCTCAGTCAGAAAAACAGATGCAGGCACTATTGGCCTTGCCCCACATGGGCTGTCATATATATATATATGTATATATGACATTCCGAAAAATTAAATATTGATGTGGTCTGTGAAATATTTAAATAAAATCATTACTTATGTAATTTATATAAATGTAATTATATAAAATAAAACTATGAAAATTGCATTTTAAACTTTTTGACTTTTTTAATAGCCGAATTCGCATTTAGAAACGAAAATCTCAAAAAAGCTGTACCAATAAATGATAATAAAAGAGTAAGTCAAGTACCATCAATAACTATTTTCTGCCAAAACTGGAGAGCATTCTTCTCGAGGCCTGTTATCGATTAATTTCAGTTATTTTTGGTTACGCCATACAACTGAGATCATATATCATTTAGTAAGATACGTAACTACATACATAGATATACCGGCACAAATATATATATGAAAAGCCAAAGAGTTGTTATATTTATTGGTTGCCATAAACGAGTTAATAATTTTGATAATATAAATAAAGAAATAGGCGAATTTCACAGAATTCGTAATGGAAAATGTTACGCAAATAATGTGAAATATTATTAGTATCTTGCGATTATGATTCGAGATAAACATTTTAGAAATGGTGGCAAAATCTCAGAAGTCTTATCTTCTTAATATATGCATCATGTTTAGGAAGTTAAAAATAGTAATAAATAAGGTTGGATGAAAAGATGTCTGAACAACGATATCGAAAGCAAATGAGCTCTTTTTTGGGGATATCCTATTATAAACTTTTGTAGGAATGACTAACTTTACAGACGTATTCTTCACTTCTTCAATTCGTATTCCCTTTAAATTCACATGGATATGTCCACTGCAAATGGATAAATGGAAAAAGTGAAAATGTTAGTAAAATGCCAGGTCTAATGTAGGATCTGGTCGCCAAGATCACCAAATGTGAAGTATCATCACTCCATCAGTTACTACATAAAATTATGTCTAAAATTGTAACACATTTAAAATAGAAAATAAATAAAAGAGCTATATTATACATCATTTTCAGAAACAACAGCATAAATCAATGTTAATTAATTCAATTAGTTGTTAAAATGTTTTATTTATTTTACATAAGTAGCATTCCTCACGTTACTTTCTTTACTATTTGAAGTCGTTTATTCACTTTTGTATTCTTCACTTTTTGAAGAGTCGTATTCCATTTAAACTCGCATAGATATGGCACCCGTACATTATATTTAGATTTATGAACAAATAGATAAAAGGACAAAATGAAAATGTTTGCCAAATGCCAGTTCTAATTAGGATTAAATCACCAGATATAAAGATTAATCACTATTAGTTAGTACACAAAATTTTGCCTAAAGGGGGGTTTAATGCATTTGAATTATAGAATAAATAAAGGAACAATACCATGCATCATTTTCAGGACTCCTTAACAACTTGTTAAATCAATGATAGCTAATTCAACTGGTTGTTAAAAAGTTTTATTTATTTTATAAAATGGTTATAAAACATGTTTCGTTGAATAGTTACATTTTGACCTACAACAGTGACTTTCACGTCATGCGATTTTTACATTTCTTTGCATATTTATTCTGAATTTTCTAGTAAAACAGCCTTTTTTTCTGGTTTATAAAAAAAACTCAGAAATTAATTAGGCATTATGTCGTAAAATATTTTCCAATAGAAATTTATTTTAAAATCTAAACAATTCTTCAATGGTCTGATTTTTCTTTGGATAATTTTATGATATTTTCCCCTTAGCATGCAAAAGAATTGAATAATAAACAAAGGTTCACAAATCTGTTATTGATGAATAGGCTTGTCTATGTATAATTTGACTTTTTCTTTGACTGAGATTTTCTTACTTTATTGCATTCATATTCAAAATGTTCATTTATAATTAGTATGTAAAGAGCTATTCAACTACTAAGCACCTCTTAACAACTAATTCATTTTTTATTCATTAATAACTTTTCCATCATGAATCATTATTGATCCTTCAGTGTTATTTACAGGTAATATTGTTTCCATTTTAGGCTCAAAATAAAAGAAATAAGATACTTAAATTCTAAGCTCAATTTATGTTCATAATCTATTCATAACTCTTATACATTTCGAATAAAAATTTTTTTATAATTTGGAATGTGATTTCTTTGAATTATTGGATTGATAATGATGGCATTCTCTACTGAAAAGAATGTTAATTAAGCATTTTTCGAAGTCAGTAAATGAAAGTTCTTTTTTTTCTGTCATTGAGATGAAAGGATGTTAAATTATAAAGCATTTATTAATTTCAGCCTTATTGGAATTTCTCTGAGTTATTACGATATATTTGAAAATGAGGCAAATCTATTCTTGTTCCTTTGGTATCGTATAATCTTATCACCTAAAAATGGAAACTAATTAGACTCCTTTTATCATAAGTTTGAATACCGAACAGATAATAGGATTTTTCACACTTCTTTTTTTTTTACTTTATACATAATAAAAAATTTTTCTTTACGAAAAAATTTCATAGTAATGAAAAAATATCTTATTTGTATGTAAAATTGACAGAAACGTGATTAATTAAATTTTAAGTCTTGTATTTGTCTTTTTACATTTGTTTTTTTATTTGTTGGATAACTCTTAAAGTTGAAAATTTTCCAAACATACATTAAGAAACCAGATCAAATAATTCATAGTCCTTTTAAAGGTAGTATATAAAAAATTAAATACATCATTATTTTTCTTCCGCGACTGAACTGCATTCGAGAAATCCAAATGTCTAGAACAATTCCAATCAACTTGATTAGCAGTCAAACTCTTTCAATTCTGAATTCTGATGAATAAAACTATTTTTCCTCTGCACCAATCGCTGTAAATTTATATCTTCATCTATTCTTTGTGATATTTATACCTACCAAGAACATTTGCATTGGATTATTTTAGAGCAATAAACAACATATGATCAGTTATAGGTTTTATATAATTCTGGATTTCAACCATATATTATACTGAACTATGTTCGTTAAAATGAAAGTAAATGTATTCGAAGTTTAAGTGAATACTGGATGATGAAGATCTTGTAGAAAGATAGTTTTGTTCTGTACATATGTATTTCAAAAACTCAATGAATGACTTAGCCTAAAATGTATAAAAAGTCTTATGGTTGATTGCTTTATTTCAATTTTTGATACCATTGTTTTAATGAAATATTAATCCAAGATAAATAAATACTATTAACCGCTTTATATTTGAATCCCCAAAGCTTATAAATTAATAAACCCAGAATAATGAACTGCAGTTCAATCATCTTCAACAATAAGCCTACACTCCATTTTATCTTTATAACTACTTAGGTCATTAATTCACTTTCCTTTCAATGGCTAAAACTTCTACTAAATAGTTATTTTCTCTTAGCCAACAGTATGTATCATACACAGACGCCGGTAATTGATTATATTTCTTAAATATTTTGCACCTTCTATTTATTTTAGATTTCGTGATAATCATTTCTAATAGAATTTTGAATGAAAGCCATTAGAAATCATGTTCTTGAAATCAAATTGAACACTATCCCAATCAAAATTGCCAGCTTTCTGAGAGTATCAAAGTTGTGATCAACTAAAAATAATTCTTTGTGATTGAAGTAATCAAACTCAGAGCTGTAGTCATTAAACAAAAGATGATATTCGAATTCGCTCAAAAATATATCTAAGACCAAACATATTGTTCAGAAATGTAATATTTACATGTATAAAATCATCATTGATATTCTTTAATAATATTATATCATAGTATTTATATGACATAGTTTGCGAATATCAAAGAATTATTTTCTGTGCTTCTGAGAAATCATCAAAACAAATACACTTGTGTCCAAAAATTAAGAATAATGCAAGTTTATCCCAAGAAAAAGACAGAAGCAAAACAAATGTGACTTATTTGTAAAATATATTTATTAAACAAAAGGTAAAGAGATATATGGTTGACATCATTAATAAAAATTACGATTTTTACTCCCTGAAGCAAATTTAAAAAAAGAACCTATTTTAAAAAGCCAATATAACATGGTTGGTATGGTGGTTAATACATAGTATACCCTCCAGACCTTGCAATGCAGGCCGTACAACGCCTGCATTGCATCGTCATGAAGGTATACTATAAACACGCACACACACACACACACATATATATATATATATATATATATATATATATATATATATATATATATATATATATATATATATAAACCTTAAATTTTGGCACTGATTGATTCACGAATAACTTGTGATACCTAGAATAGGTAACGAATAGCAAAACATTGTCCTGTTCTTTACTACTGAATGCGTTATAATATGTGAAAATATATCAGTCGAAACTTGAATAGTTAATCACAAACGGTATTAATTAACTGATATAATAACGGTATAACACCCTTTTCAATATTTCTTCTTGCTCTAGTACTATGGTTTCCTATTGCTGCTCTCCTATACTAGCAAACATAATAATTACTGATGATGAAATGCTGATTAACTGCAGCTCTTAATCAGTGCGAAATGAGTCTGAATTTTATCCAGACTTCAGAAGGTATAGTTACAAACACACACTTTAAATTCAAAACATTGCGTGTATCTTCCTTAATATATTCCATGTTTCAAAACAATTATTGTAATGAAGTATATTGATTTAGCAAATGCTTATAGGAGTGCAAGAATTTATTACAATTTAAATATATTCAACCAGTCTATATTGATGTTGGTCTCCATAATTTATGTAAAAGTTTTTATGTATTTTTGAAAATGTAAATTTTTACTATCTTGTGTAATAACTCATTTAAAGTAATTTTTCATCTATTTATTGAATAATAAGCTGATTTATTTGATACTCAGCAGAGGATATATCAAATAAATTAGTTTATTTCTTAAATAAATTAGTTATCATGATAAAGACCGAAAGCCATTGACATTTCGGTCTTTACTACGATAACTCATTCATGCCATTAAATTTAACAATGGATACAACAAATCATATTCTTTGTTAAATTTAATGACAATGGCTTATATCTATTGCCATTAAAATTAACAACCGTGATGCTATATTTTAATGCCCATTGTTAAATTTGCCTTCCCAGGAAGCCTTTTCTTAGGTGATGAGATGTATTCAAGTGTCACAAGGAAGGAAACCATGAAAACTCAAAACTGCTCATTCTGACAGAAATGCATGTATAAGGCAAAAGAGCAGCACGCTTCTCCGGTTTTTCAGGATTTATGGGAATCAAATCCAGGATTTTATGCTCGGAGAAGACATGTTTTCACTCTAAGCCACGGTGAGTCCCAAAATAAATTTATTTCCTGCATAACCCGTTTTCATAAACTCATTTTTGAAGAGATCTTTAGCCTGTTTTGAAAAATCTTTAGAATTATAAAATAACATAGATTTCAACATTTTTCATCATGAAAGCTAAAGCTGAATTTTAAGTTTCATTAAAATATGCAAAATTATTAAAATGTATGAATACAATTTTTACCAATAATTATTTGTACACCTGCGATAAAACAGAAACACCATTTATCTAAATTCAATAGCGGATAGGTCTGAGGCAATTACTGTCTTAACCCTCCAAGGCGTGCTTTTCACAAGAGTTTGGATGATGAACAGTGATATTTTCTTCCGTATGGCTTGGTGAAAACATGTAATTTCTTGTTTTGGACTGTTGATGCATTTCTTTATTCAGTGATCCAACTCACCCCAGAAGTGTTCTGTAGGATTGGAGTCTGTATTCTAGGCTGGCGAATCTAATCGGTTCCCCCAGTATTGACATATCAATTCGTGATGGACTTCTAAAAATAATCCAATACCTAAAATTTCCTTGGAGTATAAACCACATTGTTTAAAATAATGGTGTGTTGAGCCTACCATGAATTAAAATCAAGGATTCTAGTCTATACCATCAGAAACATCCCTAGACTATAATTCAACCTCTGCAAAAATTGGTTGTTTGTACAATGCGTTCTGGCAATAGGCGTTCTCCGAGTATACATTAATTCAGACCCTATCATCCGACTGGTGGAGCTTGAATTTGAATTCTTCATTCCAAATATCCAATTTCCAAACATCTACGTCCAATTCCAACGTATATTGGACAGCCTCAACCGAGCATCCTGGTTGTACTTAATAATCAAAGATTTATGGATGGCACCACAACCATTGAAACCAAACAAATATGTTTCGTGTGGAATAGTATTTATCGAAAACATCCTTTTGGAATAGTTGTTGAAACTCCTGGAGAATGTATACCATCAATTTGGTGAGGATTTCCTAACACCTTTGAACAGCTCTTGTTACTCTGTATCTCTTATTTTCATGGGCCTGCCAGATAAAAGTCCATTTCGAGCATCACCATTCAACTTCTACTTTTTAATCTCAAAAACAGAAGTCCATTTTAGAAGGCTTAACTCAATAGTGACTCACTTCTCACGTCCCATAAAGATTAGCCATTTATGATAAAACATTTACGGTTTTCTCAAAGTTAGAGAGCACTGAATATCATGGAATCTTAAAAAAATCTAATGTCTATGCTATTTTCTACACGATATGTAAGTGCGGAATGAGTGACGTAAGCAAACATTGCTGATAACTTCATTGCATGAGTCTTCAAATATTTAATGTTAGATAATGTGTATACATCACGTTAAAAAAGTAGAAACGTATATTTTATAAATTGTGCTTCATGTTTTAGCGCAATTAAGGTAAATGTTCTTTTTTATTTTTTTAAACTATTTTTTTCTTATGTTTTTTTAATGAATAAGTTTTATCTACCATTAATGAAATATAAAATAGTACTTAATGATTTTTGGTCGGTGTAAAAAGTAGAATGACGCTTGTAAAAACATTTTCGTTATGGTATCCGTAGTATTTTAACATATTAAAAATATTTTTTAAAACCGTCTTTCTTTCTACAGATATGTTTTGATGAAAACACATTATCAGAATTTGTACAGTTAAAATACCAATGGGGAAAAAACTTCAAGTAAATTTCAAAAAGGACAAATTGTAGCCCATAAAGATGTTGGCAGTTGGGTAAGAGAAATTTCAAAGCACTTCCACATCAGTCCAATCGCTGCTTCTAATTTCTTGAAAAATCCAAAGAGTCAGAGGAAAACAAAACTGTCAGACCTAAAAATTTGATACCACAGGTTCAAAAGAAACTCCATAAATGACTTAAAAAATAAGTGGAAGCACTGAAAAAAACATAAAACAAGCTAGAATGGTACATGTAACTAGAAGAAAATTGCACAATTACTTGAAAAGATTGGGAACGTTCATATTCTAGAAAAAAAAACACTATTCGAAATAGAGTGAAAGCTGCGTTGAACACTGGCTAAAATGGGCTAAAGAAACACATGCTTCTGTGCTCCAAAAATACTTCAGTTATTTTTTTAATGAAAAAAATTTCAATTTAGATGGGCCAGATAAGTATCAATATTATTGGCATTGGGTACACAAGAAGAAACTTATTCTACCATACAGATGAGAGATGGTAGTTTAATGGTTTGGATAGCTTTTTGTTACAGTGGAAAGACAAACTAGTGTTTCTGCATGGAATATAGAAACATACGAGTTACATTCAAATTTTAAATTCAGAGCTTCTCTATGCCGTTATAAGTTAGACAGAGAAAGTTGGATATTTCAGCAAGACAGAGCATCAAATCTCATGGTCAATGACGTTAAAAATTGGCTTGAAACAAATAATATTCGGGTTTTAATATGACCTGCTAAAGGTCCAGACTACAATATTGTTGAAAATACATGATCATGATCAGTAGTATCAGATACATGATCAGTAGTTATTCGGAGTGATTAGGCCGAGGGCAAGCAATATGAATGTTTGATCGTATTTCGAGAAGCTTTGAATTGTGTTTGGGGCAATTTTTGAAATTCAAGATTTATATGACTCAATGCCAAATAGAGAGCTTAAAGTAATTAAAGCAATTCTAGAAGAATTTCTTATTAACAACACTTTTTTCATTAGTTAGAACTGTCCTTATTTTTTTTCGCATAGTATGATGTGGTTTAAACTAATTTTTAAATCTATTAGTTTTTTATTTCATGTTAAAGATATAGTTATCTAATTGTAAGTAAGTTTTCATAAGTGCTGTAATAAAGTTATTTTGTAAAAATTCAAAATTCCCCTCTTATTTGAATAAAATTTTGTGTCCTTCTACTTTTTTCATGCAATATATATATATATATATATATATATATATATATATATATATATATATATATATATATATATATATATATATATATATATATATATATATATATATATATATATATATATATATATATATATATATATATACACTGCGCAGTATATTATCAGCATATAAATGTCAGCTAAAGTAATTGTGGACTTACTTTTCTTCACTTGGATTAATGTTTACAAGTTCGAAATAAATATTTGTAAATGAGACTAAATTATTATCTTTATTTTAGGAGTGTTATTATTTTCCATTATCTCATGTAGCCATGATGTCGTGGTCCTATAAAATCTATTTTAATCATCATACCAACTAAGCTAACTCTATATGTACAAAATATATAGGATTTTGTATACTTTGGTGCATGATTTTTTATGTTAACAGGATTGCATACCAAAAATGAAAACAGATCATTACTTTTCCTTTTTTGTATGCTGACTTATATCAATATTATTAAATTATTTGTTACACCTATAATTGTGTGGTTTCCATTGCTAAAAAAATCTTTAATTTTTTATAAAAATTCATCAGGTTTGCGTCCTACTTACGAGAATTTATTTAACCTCTTATTGAATTACTTATTGATATCACGATGTCATGTCTTCCATCCTCTTAGCAAGCCAAATTTCTATAAGAGCACTCTTAGAATCCACCTGCAGTGAATTATTAAATCATTCCAGAATAGTTTTACTAAATCAATCCTTATAAGTAACTTTAATACATGAAAATTTTATGTGTGTTGAAAATAATTTAATAGCTTAAGTCCATAACTACATTCAACGAAAACAGCTTTTTTTAAATTGGTAGTTGTATTTATTTGAAACTGCGGAACTGGTCCACACAAAAGAAAAAAAACATTTTTTATAGTTATATGTTTTTCCTCTGTGCTTCGAAGATTATTTAACGTCTAAATTATTTAAATAAATATCCTAGTGAAAGACTTATATATTATCTATATATATACACACATAAGAAACAAAAAAATGTATGTCTCTTTTAAAGTATTTAGTAGTAAATTACAATATTAGAAATGATACTCTGAAGGAGTTATTTAATATGTGCTTAGCTTAACTTATGTAGAAGTGATAGAGATTTTACAGTAATATAATAGAATAGTAAGAAATTATAAAATTTTTACTTGTATATTAGATACTTGTATAGTTTTTCATCATATACAAATCTGTTATCATATAATCATTATTTATATTTTCTGTTCAAGTAATTAAACAGGATCGATATATAAAACGATTAAATTAAAAAAAAAAGATCTCAAAAATTAATACTTAGTAATATAGATTTTAAACTCTTTTCTGAAAATTAAAATATTTTATACATTCATATGAAAATAAGATATCGTATAAGCATCTTAATTTTGCTTGATATTTAAAAAGAATCGTTTAAAAATTACATATATTTTTCGATGAAGGATAGAACTTTTTTACATTATTAACATTTTTAAACAATAAAAACTTTTCTGTGTACCATTCATAACATATTTATTTTATATGTAATAATGTTATGTTATGAATGGATAGTAATTATATGTAATTTATTTTATATGTAATAATATTTTCTACAAGGAAATAAATTCAAATATGAAAATATTTTTTCAATAAAACCAAATAATTTAAGAAAATGCTCTCATTTATTATTTATTACTTTCAGGTTCTTCTTTTATGATGCTTTTCTGAAATAAGTAACACCCAGGCCGCAATCACTTTTCTCATGGTAAGACAAAGTTTATGTTTATTTAATAAAAATATATGAAAAGAAAAAATGAAATTAATTTACCTCCATATAATCTTAAGCATTCATTTAGAATATAATCTTAAGCATAAGAATTCCTTAAGCATCACAGACATTTCAAGAAAAGTAGACTGTTGTTATGTGAAGGTAAAATACGACAAATATTAGGTCGCATTGATTTTCATTAAAAATATTTCAATTAATATTATTTCTTATGAATTTAATCAGGAAAGTCAACTTAAAACTTCAAATAACTTAAGTCCTTCTGCAAAAGCTATCTTCGAGTATATATATATATATATATATATATATATATATATATATATGTATATATATATATACAAAATAACGATTACAGTTAACTTTACAATTTAGTTTTCAAAATCTAATAAATCTATATATATGAATACAGTAGCACGTAAAGTTTTACAATGTTCTTATAAAAGAAAACCTAATTTTTTATTTACTTGCCAAAGAAAGACGTAAATTAAAAAGTAAAAATAACTTCAGGTATAATGTCTGAAAACAAAATATTTTAGCAATACATAGGAAAACTTAGTATTAAGCAAAGAAATACTTTGCTACATGTCTACGCCTTTAATGTGCACAGTTCATTTTATGTATTTCTGCAAAATATTCAGATGAGTATCTGCCAAGAAATTTCTCTTTATGTCTAGGATTTTATTTCATTGTTCCATTTTATGGGGCTGTATATTTAAAGTTTGATGCTGAGCGAAATTCAAAATCTGATTCGGTTGTCTTACCATGAGAAAAGTGATTGCGGTCTGGGTGTTACTTATTTCAGAAAAGCATCATAAAAAAAGAACCTGAAAGTAATAAATAATAAATGAAAGCATTTTTTTAAATTATTTGGTTTTATTGAAAAAAATTTTCATATTTGAATTTATTTCCTTGTAGATTATACATAATAAAATAAGTGTTTGTAACACTTCTTGATATTCTTCGAAGTAATTATAAGGTCGCTAACATTAAATTATTCATTAAATTATATAAAATTAGTAGCTTTTAATGTAATTGTAACGAAATGTATCATCAGTATATATGTTTATATATCCATCATGTATATTTATTATTAAAAAATTTAAAACTTAAAACTTTTCTTATTAAAAAATAAAGTGATTTAAAAAAATTTAAAAAATATTTTTCTTCAAACCGCATTCTCTTGCTTTCTAGAAAAAATGTTGATTTATAGTTCATATTAAACTTTACCTGACTTATATTAATATATAATTTTATATCATTTCAGAATAAAAGGATTATTGAGAAATAAAAACTTGGTTTTAATTTGTCTAGTGTTTTTGAAATGAAGAAAAAATGCTTTAAATTTAAAAAATTTAATCCACTCATGCAATTTCTGGAATATTAGAGCAAATTCACAAACTTTTAAAAAAAAATTATACATAAAATTTTTAAGATCTTAGAGAAACTAGAATTAATTCCATATTAGCAGTAATATTTAATTAGGTATTGAGAATAATACAGGTACAAATATTACACTATACGATTACAGCATTATATGAACTTAAATATTGTTACATATTTACGATCTGCGAATATTGATTTAAATTAATCAGAACATATGTATTTTTCACAAAATCTGTCACCTTAGAAGTATAGTATATTTTTTTAATTTTAAAGAAATACTTAAAAGGCTAAAACATTCTCAGTTATTAAAATGTCTCAGTTATTATGGGCTTTGTGAATTTTCCTTAAAGGAAAAAAATTAATGATTTAAAATAAATATTAAACATTTGAACACGTTTCTTAATTTAAGTAAGCAATGTTGAAATTCAAAGAAAAGTAAAAATACAAGCTGCAGACTTTATTGAGTGCATCTACTGAGTAAAAAGAATATTTTTAAAGGAATCCTCTTTACCAAAATCTTGTTTTAAAATCTTCATTGCAGTATTTGGAAATCCTGGATCCAAAATCTGAATCCAAAGTAATCCAAAATCTTCATTGCAGTATTTGGAAATCCTAGATCGAAAATCTGAATCCAAAGTAATCCAAAATCTTCATTGCAGTATTTATAAATCCTAGATCGAAAATCTGAATCCAAAGTAATCCAAAATCTTCATTGCAGTATTTGTAAACCCTAGATCGAAAATCTGAATCCAAAGTAATCCAAAATCTTCATTGCAGTATTTGTAAACCCTAGATCGAAAATCTGAATCCAAAGTAATCCAAAATCTTCATTGCAGTATTTGTAAACCCTAGATCGAAAATCTGAATCCAAAGTAATCCAAAATCTTCATTGCAGTATTTGGAAATCCTAGATCCAAAATCTGAATCCAAAGTAATCCAAAATCTTCATTGCAGTATTTGTAAATCCTGGATCCAAAATCTGAATCCAAAGTAATCCAAAATCTTCATTGCAGTATTTGTAAATCCTGGATCCAAAATCTGAATCCAAAGTAATCCAAAATCTTCATTGCAGTATTTGTAAATCCTAGATACAAAATCTGAATCCAAAGTAATCCAAAATCTTCATTGTAGTATTTGAAAATCCTAGATCCAAAATCTGAATCCAAAGTAATCCTAAATTTTCATTGCAGTATTTGGAAATCTTAGACTTTTTTTCATTCTAGTTTTTTATTTTTCTTCAACTAACTATGAATTATATTTTAATTTTTGTACATTTTGAACAACTGATTTGGAATATCTTTTGTTGCACCTATTCTACATATCATTATAATAATGCTGATAATTTTGATGGCAATACCGTTATAAATTTGCACTGTAATTGAGACAGAAGAAAACCATAAAAACTACTTTTGCCTACAGTTTTTGTTTTCAAATAAGCACAAGTTTTTCTATGTAAAATAATTGGATTATGGTCTCAAGTGGTGTGAAGGCAATCGCTTTTTTCTTCTATTTATTTAGTGGACAGAGAATATCTTCACAGCTTCACATGCTTTCTAATTTAGATATGTGTTTTCTAGAATCTACTTTTTGCGTAAACCTGTAAGAGAACTTATGAAATGACAAATATTTTTTCTGTCGTTTTTTTTTATAATACTGCAGGATTTCCAACTTGCTTTAGATTGGTTTGAAGCCCTTGAATCAATTTTTAAATATTGACAATTTTTCAAAATTTAAGCAGAAAATCTTGTATATTTATTTTACATAAGTATTAGAAAAATCTTCAGATACTATTTTCAAATGTTACTGAAAGTAATTCCCGAACTTTTATTCAGTAAAATAATTACAAAACATTTTTCACATGTAATTTTTCAAAATTACATGGATAAAGCATCCCACGAGAATTTCTATAATCAATATCATTTATCATAATTATACTTTGTTAATGCCTTATCTGTAACATTAAATATAAATAAAAAAACTTTCTTATGATATAATACATGCTCAATAAACACTATCATTAAAAACTATTATAAGATGAGTAAAATTGTATAATTTACTTTTAGAAACAAAAAATTAGAGCAAATTCTGTGTGTCCAGGGTTACATATAATATTTGACTTTCATATGCACACATATAAAATTTATTTATATATATATATATATATATATATATATATATATATATATATATATATATATATATATATATATATATATATATATATATATATATATATATATATATATATATATATATATATATATATATATATATATATATATATATATATATCGTTGACTGATTGCTGAGTGGTTAATGTTGCTGACTCCTGAGTTGAGAGTCCCGGGTTCGAATCCTGGTTTCATCATGGATATTACTTTTTTTTTCTGTTCTCTCTGTGTTTCTCTGTTCTTTTATCTGTGATGGTGTTTGAATGTGGCCCACCCTATAAATGCGGTGGTATGGCGTAGACAACGCTACTCGCCTGCGTGACTTGGTTCACAGGCGCCCTCTGGGTAACAACAAATGAGTAGCAGTTTTTGGCCTTGTTGTGGCAAAGAGTTTGTCACCCAAGTGGCCACCGTTGGAAAAAGTCGATAAATATATTTCTGCTATCATCCATTATTTTAAGGGGAAAAGAGATTGAAATTAGTAATAAAACTTTGTTCATTTTTTTTTGTTTTGAACTGATAGAGACGAAGCTATATTGCGCAATATCATTTTCAAAATCGAAAATTATATTAGAATGGTCTCATTATTTTAAACCATTTTTATTACCAAAATGTTGCTTCTTTTCACAATTAAATCACTAGAGATATAAAACATCGCTTTCTTTCTCTTTATATGACACTTTTCTTCCAGAAAATCAACGACATTGAATAAAAAGAACACTATAAAACTTAGTACAAAAGTTAAAAATAATAAAAAACGAAGGTAAGTGAATACTAATTATTCAGTAAAAGGAAAGAGGAAACTTGAAATGTTTCTTTTAGCTTTAAAGAAAAGAATTTTATTTTACTGAAATGAATAAAAAAATACTTTTCGCGTGAGAACCTTAACTTTCTAAAGGGTTTTCTTAATTTTCTATTTATTTTCACTGCATTTATTTCAACTAATAAAAATGTGGAAAAGAAAGCATTAGAATGCTTTTTTCTAAAACATATGAGTACTCATACTCTTCCTAAACCGAAACTTAAACTATATGCAATAAAATAATGAATAATTCATGAAAAGTTTTCTGAAAGCTCCGCTAATGGTGGTGGGTATCTCAGTTAGTATACTTTATTTAAATGGATTTCGATAAGAGAGAAAAATCTGAATCACACGTATAATAGTTCATTTTAAATGTTTCTCTCATGAAATATTAATAACTCATAACCAGTTAAAATAAATAGATTCAAATATTCACTTTAGTATAAAATTTTTAGTCTTTGCTGTCTAAGCATCAAAATAATTTCCACACTGATTCAAAATATAGATGATTCTGTACTTCAGTTGTACTTTTGGTTGGCTATATACATGAAATAAAGTTTTAATGAATGCATTCGATAAATTGTTTTTCTGCTGGGAAACTCTCATCAAGTTTTACTAAAACTTGAAATGTAAATAAATTTTTGTTGTTTATATATACAGATTACTTCCCGTTTTAAGCATTAGCACTTTACTTCTGGTTGGTAGCTTACGTCATCATTCATTACAACTCAATCCAATTATTTTATTTCTAATATACTGAGCTAAAAGGGAGCATAAATTATATATTGCTGTAGAAAATATAAGAGTATATATTCGTATGTACATAAGTATAATTGAAGGCTTTAAATGTACTGCATAAAATATCTAAAATATACTTGAACATTATGTGATGGACGAGTACGAGTTGCCGACAAAAATATAAATTTTTTTCATGTCTGGTTTTCTTAGATAGAATTTTGTGTCAAATATTCTTATTAATATTTCAATATTAGATGAGTTAAAACAACAACTTGACAAGAAATTGTTATAATTTCTCAATCAATAAAATATCCTGAAATGGAATATTTTATCAATATCGCATTGTAGTTTTTTTTGGCATCAAATTTTTTCTACCTGATTTTAGGTAAAGATTTTACAAAAAATCTTAAGTAATATTTATAAAAAGTTACGAACCATGGTAGTCTAGTGGTTAAGGAATCGGGTTTCCAGCCAAACAGGGCCGGGTTTGAATCCCGACGTCACTATAGACCCATCTATTTCATGCGATGTACGTGCTCGTTACATCTGTGGAGTAGAAAGTCCTATGATCGGTCGTTGAGCAGTTACAGTGGATGTAATGGTCTGGGGAGAATTTCCTGTACCTCCAGATCAATGTCAAAATTGAGGGAGTCGAAAATGGGGGGAGGAGTACTCTGGTGGATTTATCTGTTGGAGGAGTTTAGAGCAAAGTCTTATTTTCACCTTCTTTGTGCTCTGATTAAACGAAAGAAGCACCCTACCGACTTGAATTGACAAAGCCAACGGCATCGCGAGCTTGATTTATCCAAGTGTCATAAGTAAAAGCTACAACTTTATAAAATGGATTTTACAAAAATCTAAGTAAAAATTAAAGAAATGCGGATATATCCTTTATTATTGTAGACATTTCTTTAGATTATTATTGTCCACTGTTTCAAATCAATTTCTGATTATATAATATATGGAATTGAGCATTCAATTATATATATACCTTTTGACATATTATTTTAATTTTCATTACTTCATTACTTTAATTTTTTATGAAATAACACATAAAAAGTGTGATTTAAACTGAGCATACATTATGAATTAAAGAAACACACTTCTTTAAGATCAAAATCCATTCCCAAGTATAAGATTATATCATTCATATTTATTCTGAAGTCATGATTTTTGTAATACTTTTCAAATATGTAAAAGGTTGGCATTCATGTAATATAAAAGAAATTAAAATAATTTAAAATAAGTAAGGGATATCTTACAAAATCAATTTCCTACAATTATTGTATGACTAGAATTTACGAGACATCTTCATGGTAAATAAGAAACTGTTCGGTTAACAATCAATTATTCAATAATTCAATCAATTATTGTAAAATAATTGCAAAATGAAACGCATATGCAAGATGCTGTTTACTAGATTTCAATATTTTAGATCACTAGATTACTAGAATCATCAATAAACATGAGCAATTTTTAGGTCTTTTTATGGACAATAATATCCTTTAAACTGCTTAGCAATTTTCAGAGCTGTTATATATGATATTGCTTCTTCCATCATTAAATGATTGATCATGTAAAGAGCTAATAAATGCATCGTGAAATTCACAAAACATTTGGTGATCATTCAAGTCTTTAGTTTCACTATTCTACTTCAATTCTTTTAAAGAATCTGATAGTTTTCTTGATGTATGGAAGCTTAAAACTCAAATATTCTAATCCTTTGAAAAAATAAATATTTTTAAATCAATTTCAAGTTAAAAAATAAGATATTTTTCTTTGTATAGAGATTTGTTTAAAATACTTTTCATCTTTAATTCATTAAAGACAGTAAAATAATGATTTACTTACATTTTGTATCATTAGTTATTTGCTACATTGTTGTTTATTAAATTTTCAGCAAAGATGCGTATGTATTCTTGCGCGAAAGAAAAATTAGTTTTATACATCCAATTTTCTTCCACAAAAGAAAAATTAAACATTTTTAATAAATTAATAACACAATTATACTAAGAAAATAACAATAATATGTTGGCTTCTTTATAAGTAATGAAATTGTAAGTTAAGCCGACAAAATTATTCAGTTCTTTTTTCAAACAGAATTATCGAGAATGAATTTTGGATAATTCTGAAAAATCAAATAAATATTTAAGAAGCTCATGAAATTTCCCTTTATCTTCTCAATTTCCTTCTTTTTATCTCTAAATAACTTATACTTGTGTACCTCCAGAATCATTACTATCACATACTCTTTCCAAAGAATATTTAATCGGGAATATGACAAAATTCACATTCTTTAAAATAACATGTGATTCTGCTTCGTTTAATAAAAGAATTACTCTTCCATAGGATGCTGAAATTCACACCATTTATTTATGAAGAATATTCTATATTTTGCGATATGCTGAAATATTTAACTTATAACTAATTTAATCGTAATTAATATATTATGATGTAATTATAATTTATCTGTCATTTGGAGAGATACCATGCTAAACGGATGAGAAGGAGTCTGCGTTTTCAACAGTCGTTCTGTAACTGGAGATAAGCTATTGTAAGGAGGTAAATTTTCCCTTTGTACCCGTGTTCTGAATTGTCTTTGGAGCGGATTTCGTTCTTATGATTGACAATGTACGGCAATACCATACTGTTGCTCTTCATCAAATACTGGAAAAGGAAGATATCATGCGAATGGATTGTTCAACGTTATCTCCTGATTTAAATCCCATAAAACATGTGTAAAATTCATTGGAAAGACGCCTTGCCATACAATCACAAGTACCCAACAAATGAAACTGATTGAGAAGTGGACACTTTTACTTCAAGAGCTGCACCGCTATCCGAAGCTAAATGATAGGGCGGAAAGCAACCTTTGCAGTAAAGGGAGGCTGTAACCCTACATAGGAAAATTTATTTGTTGTTCGTCTTCTTGTACAAATAAACATGTATATAAAGAACTATGCGTTCAATAAAGCTTTTTTGTTTGATTCCAGATTATACGCATTGCATTCATTTTTGAGAATCGTCATCGTTCATCGTTTAAGTACAAAAGGCTGTCTCTCATGAGTGAATATCATCTCGCTCACATGATTTCTCGTTGGTAACAAAATCAACTGTTGCATACATTTTGCTCATCAGGGGAGTTTGGGCCTTGTTAAAAAAGAACTTTTAACAAGCAGGCAGCCTCATGAAATCAAATAATTATAATTTACTAAAAATGTATTTAAGGCATCTTGAGATTTTTTGGATTTATTGACTACAGAAATATCTGTTCCTAAAAGTTTGCACACTAATGTAGACATAGTAATATAACCTACATTCAATACTTACTTTTTGGACAATCTTCATTTGCTTTAAAATGCAGCAATTTTGAATAAATTTTTAATTATTCATTATGAAAATGAATAACGAACAATTTAATAAAAAAAAAAAAAAACATGAAGTGAAGAGCAGCTTCAAATCAGCAATTTCTTATATAAATCAAGTCTAATACATTGTTCTTCAAAATCATTGGGAAAGGTTTAAACAGGTCATTCTTAATTTCAAAGATTTTCAAAATGGATTTTAAGTAAGAAAACTGTATACATCTTAACAGGTGTCACTATGCTTTTCATTTTCATTGTTTCAAACTGCCAGTACACAGCTGTTATCAGCTGTGACGATGAATCCATTTTGCGTTATACATGTATTTTTAGAACTTCTTGGTGTATGCATCATACTCTAATACAGTGTTTGAAAAACCAAGATACAATAAAAATAATTTTTAAACTTTATATTATCTATACTTGCCTCATTTATCGGAAAGGAAAGGGTGTGTATTTTTAAGACTGGTAAATACTTAAAATTTAATTTATAGAGAAGCTTTTCCATATTATAGGTAAATTTGACCTCATCCATGTTATTGTTTCAATAAAAAAGTCAACACTAAATACTATTTTTAATGTTTCAAAATCAGTCTTGCTCAAGCATGTTTAGATTAAGTACGTTCATAAAATCTTGTCACTCACAATAAAAAATAGTGATTTCCACTGAAATGTTTAGAAATTGTTTAATGATATGCGAATAAGATTTTCCTAATATATTTAAACATATGGTGTTGTTCATTGACATAAATAAAAAATAGGATAACAATTTGCAAAATAATCACTTTTAACTATTATTTATTTATATAATTAATCACACAATAAAAAGTAGAAATGCCATTTTTTCAATAAAAATTAAGTTTAATTGTGTATCTAAATCAAACATTCAATTTGTCATGGAACAATATTTAGTAATTCAAATATTTTTATATAATTTTAGAAAGTGTGCTATATATAGTTTTATATCAATTTTACTCGTTTCCAAAAAATATATCCCATGTTTCAAATATAATTATAACCTTCTACTTGTAGCAACACTACCTAATAGTAAAAGAAATCAAATGTAAGCAATATGAGTAATCTAAGAATAATATTAGTAAAAGAAAGCTATGTAAATTTAAAACAAATGAAATTAATATTAGTTGATGAAAACAGTAACTAACAAAGATCGAAGAATAAAAATGTAATGAAGTTCTAAGAGAAATAAAGTTAAAATGAGTTAATTGTTTGCTGAAAAAATTTAGATTTTAATTTGTTGCTTAGTAAAAAATTTTTTTTTTACTATCTGTGTATATCAAAGACTTGTTATACGTATTGATATCGAATATTTATTGATCAAAATTTTAATCATACAGAGCTAAATAATCTCTGCTGATAACATTCTGTCTCGTTACTAAATCAAATTTATCATTTTAAAATTTAAATGCCAAGATGGTGTGGATTACAATTCATTGCCATTTTTCAATTTTATGAAATATAGTTAAATATATTGTTTAATATAACATGATTAATCGCGTCAATGTGATTCGTAAAAATGAATAGCTAAAACTTAAGCTATTTTTAAGATTTAGTATTTCGTAACACAGTCAGAAGTTTTAATTTACGATATTTAATTTATGAAGATGTTTTAAGATGAACTTTTTCTTTATGAAAACATTGCCTATAAGGAAGATTTAATCATTATACAGGGATTTTACTCCGACAACATTAACTTTAGAAGTAAAAAAATAACTTTAGAGAATGGCTTTTTTTTTTTTCAGTTTCAAATAAAAAAAAACAAAGACAACATTTTGTTGTTTTAGACATGTTTGTCTAAAACAAAAAAAATACTAAAATTTCCAAGTTTGGGAAGGAACTGAGTCGTTTATTTAGTAATTAATGAACCATATCAATGATTTATTAATAATGAATTGAAAATATATTTATTTTGAGAGAAAATATTACTCAGGTAAATTATTTTAAAACAAGAAGAAAATCGCTGTATAATTGTAGTACACTGTTTAATGATTAGGCCGCGGTGGCCTAGTTGGTTACCATCTTCATTACCGGAAGGGAAAGGTAATGGGTTTTAATCTCTACTTAACCAAAAATCCGTTGTAATCGCGAATGGAGACTGGAATGCGTTAAAACTTAGCTTGGACACAATGTCCTCCAAGTGAAAAATGATACCTTTGAGGTGGCAGGTCAAATATTAGAGGCCTTCTGCTTGTTCCTTACTTCAAAATCAAGAAGAATCTACCCGGCTGTTTCTATCTAACTGGTAGGGTTGTTCAATTCAAGGCTTAGTACAGGGAAGCTTTCTGATACAACAACAACTATTTAATTCTTATAATTATACATTCTACAGAAACGTCATTAATTCCAAAACTGCTCATAAAAATGACTATTGTGAAAACTAAATATTAAGTTATATGATTAAGTAAAGTTTTATATATACATCCACTGAGAAATCAAATTAGTTTAATGGAAAATACTTATATTAGATCAAATTTTAAGGAAAATATAAAAAAAATAAAATAAGCTATGCATATTATTTATTTGGATAAATGAAGCGCAATTTTTCCGATTCATGTTATTTACTCGCGAATGCATAGCTTATATTTATTACCTTCCTACATTTAAGGTATGCTTAAAAATTTTAGAATGATAAATAATATAAATAAATAGTAAAATTCGAGATTATATATATATATATATATATATATATATATATATATATATATACATATATATATATATATATATATATATATATATATATATATATATATATATATATAGCATTTGAAGAAAAAGACATTAATTTGGATTATAAGAGTATATAAATATCCAAATATCAATTCAAATAAGATAAACAAAAAAGAATAATTTAAAAAAATTCAGTTTATTGAACTTAAATATCCCCTATCCAATATTTTAATTAAACAAAGTAAGAAATTGATGTAACTATAGAAATCCCTTGTAAAATCGAATAGAATTGTATACTTTTATCAAAATAAAAATTTAATCAGATCTAAATATATTTTTTCATCAGATGTTGTTGTTGTAAATTCGATTGTATACTATATTGAAGAGAATTTCTTTTGAATTTTGAGGTCCAATTTTTTCATGCATGGATTAAATAATTAAAATTGAAAATAGCTACTTTCATTTCTTTTCCAAGAAACAACAGGTATTTTTTTTTTAAATTTCCATCAGGTCTTTGAGAAATGAAAATAGAAAACTATCTATCTTAATGTGACAAGATAAGCTGCCTGATTTTTAATGATATTTTCTTTTACTTTTTAAAGCTGCACTCTTTCTTTTTCTTAAAAGAAGATGTTCACTCTTTTTTAACATTTGCACATCCCTTGGAAAACAAATTTCACAACATTTCAATCTTTCCGTGTCACATCTTATTTTGAGAGGAAGCCTTCAAAAATAAGAAGGCTATCTGTTTTATCCAATAACATTTAAAAAATAACAAGAACGAAAATATATCCTACAATACGCTTAGGGAAAAGATTTTCGATGCTTTTATCAAAACAGAAACTTATAATACACACAAGCGGGTGATGAATATTTCATGCAGCTTATCCTTTAAGTTTTTTTGTATTGCCTATGGAGAGTTTATTGGAAAAACACTTTAAATTCTTTTGTGTAAAAATTGTCAGTTACATTTAAAAGTGATAGAAATATTTCCTATTTTATTCGTTGCTTTAAAAAAATACAATACTTTAATCTTGATATACAACGGAAAATCTTTCATGGCTTTATTTGAATATGATAATCCACCTCAAATAAGCGTTTTGATGCATTTCTTAGCGATTGTTTCTACGTTATCAAATTTGGCCTACATTTTAGTAAATGAAGAAACCATTCATAAAATTATGATAATTTATCAAATGTGTGCATAAAAGGATTTAAACTATATATTTCAATCTAAATTAATAAAATGTAAATTAAAATGTATACATCGATAAATAAATTTTAGTGACTTTTTTATAAGTAAAATAAAGTCATTACTCTTAAAGGATACATTTATATTACTAATTATTCCTTTAAAAGAGCGCGATGCCATCATAATCCATTAAACGTATATTGTGTTATTTAATATGCCTTCCATTTTTCTAGAAATATATACATTTGTTTGGAACTCAGGCACACACCAAGGTGGAAAAAACCTTAGTAATTTCTTAAGAGAATACTTATAGAAAACACCTGAAATATTATCATAGCTAATAAAAACAATGTAGTGCTTTTAAAATGAAATCTGAAACTGATATGTGTACATATAAAATATATGCTATAATTATAGAAACTAATTTAAAATATATTAAAGATACAATTCATGGTTCAATGATGTATTAAATAGCAAAATTTTAACTGTTCAAATATTATTTATTTTTTCACGTATTATCACATTTTTAATATGTATTTATCATATATTTATAATAATTATTAAGAAATAATTATATGAAATTTTATATATAAATTCCTTTTTATAGGTCATACTTAGCACTTTCAAATCTGGAAAAAAGGTTTTTAAGTGATAAGTTATTTCACAATTAATAATTTTATATTTATAGAAACTAATTTAAAATATATTAAAATATACTCTATAATTATAATTTAAAATATATTATAATTATAGAAACTAATTTAAAATATATTAAAGATACAATTCATGGTTCAATGATGTATTAAATAGCAAAATTTTAACTGTTCAAATATTATTTATTTTTTTACGTATTATCACATTTTTAATATGTATTTATCATATATTTATAATAATTATTAAGAAATAATTATATGAAATTTTATATATAAATTCCTTTTTATAGGTCATACCTAGCACTTTCAAATCTGGAAAAAAGGTTTTTAAGTGATAAGTTATTTCACAATTAATAATTTTATATTTATAGAAACTAATTTAAAATATATTAAAATATACTATATAATTATAATTTAAAATATATTATAATTATAGAAACTAATTTAAAATATATTAAAGATGCAATTCATGGTTCAATGATGTATTAAATAGCAAAATTTTAACTGTTCAAATATTATTTATTTTTTCACATATTAGCACATTTTTAATATGTATTTATCATCTATTTATAATAATTATTAGGAAATAATTATATGAAATTTTATATATAAATTCCTTTTCATAGGTCATACTTAGCACTTTCAAATCTGGAAAAAAGGTTTTTAAGTGATAAGTTATTTCACAATTAATAATTTTATAAGGTAATATAGAATTTTTGAAGAGAGCTGATTTCTAAATTCTAATATATCCCACATCCATTTATGAGCTAGGCAATTATAAATGAAATTCAAATTGTGGAAGGTTGATTCATGTAAAATTAATTGAATTAATCTTTTGTGCAGAAAACTGCACTTAAGTGAAAATTATAAAACTGTTATTTTTATACTGCAATGCATTGCTCATTTCTACCGTTGGTTAATTAAAATAGTTGTTTCATATTTACTTTGATAATATGATAAGATATATTTGGTTTTTTATTCTGTAAGAGCGACGAAATTATGCGTTATGATATGAGCCATTTATTATTATTTTTTTTATCGTTTTTCAATATTTTTTTTCTTCGGAATCCTTTCCTCTGTTTTTGATCTCATTACTTATTTATTCTATTTTTGCTCTAATTATTTTCCGTCATTTTTTAAATAATTCATTTTTTTCTTATTAGAAGCTGTTTTGAAATTTCTTAAAATTTAATTCATTGCTATTTTAATTAACTAAGTTATTATTTATCTACTTTACCACTATTGTATATATCTGTGTGTGTGTGTGTGTGTGTGTGTGTGTGTGTGTGTGTGTGTGTGTGTGTGTGTGTGTGTGTGTGTGTGTGTGTGTGTGTGTGTGTGTGTATCTACATACCTCTCTCTCTATCTATATCTATATATGTGTGTGTGTGTGTACAGATTTCTACTTTAATGATAAAAGTAAATTTCTTCCTTTTATTTATGTTTATAATTTTGCAAAGGTTATAAACATAAGAAAAGGAAATTTTTTGTACATATTCATTTTCATAGGTCATACTTACACTTTCAAATCTGGAAAAAAGGTTTTTAAGTGTGATAAGTTATTTTGCAATTAATAATTTTATAAGGTAATATAGAATTTTTGAAGAGAGCTGATTTCTAAATTCTAATATATCTCACATCTAATCTAAATCAGTAAATATAATAATGCATCTGATTATTTCATTTGGATGACTATTTTTTATCTACGCCGTTAGTAAACGTCTGAAAGAAGAACCAAGATAACGTCTATGATAAATATGGTAGTAAATTAAATATTTATAAATGAAACTTATTAAATGAACCATTAATTTCTAAACTGGTTGCTTAATTTACGAATAAATTTAATGAATTCACTTAAATGTTGGTTTAAGCATATTTAAGCAGTAGAGTTATTCGATTTAGAATTTACGCTTTCATGTCAGTTGAAGTCTGAAGATCACGTTCAACTCATCTATTTTATAAGCTTATTCTGCTTCACTGAAACACATCTTTCCTAGTTTGTGAATGACCGCCTTAAGGGGGTTAATGAGCTTAAAATGCTTTCAATTTACCTCTGAGATTTATAAGTTTATATATTTCAATTGATTCCTATCGTACGCACGTAGCGTATAAATTTGTTTGGAAAATAATATATACAATCTACTTGATTAGTAGAAATGAAATTTGAATTTATTCAAATTGTTTTGTTACATGAACTTACATTCATATAAATATATTTTGTATAATAATAAATTATTCCAAATTTTTAATAGGAATATCAATATTTAACAGAATCAAAAGTTTTAATTTGTCTTCCACACACACATAATCAAGAAAAGTAATTTTAAAAAATAAATATTTAGTGATATTAAGTTTAAAACAATTCCATTTTCCATTTGTTTAGTAAAATTTGATATTTGTTACATGGTATGCTTTTGATTTTATGAAACCCTTCATTCATTTTTAAAGTAATTCGTCAAGAAATATTGTGTGTGAAATGTTTAAACAACTCTCTAGTACTATCAATTCTTAATTCTCCAGTACAAACTGTGATGTCTTGTGGCAATAGTGTTAACGCTTCGAGTTCACAGGTTCGATATGCGATCAGGTGTGACTCAGCATTTTATCTCTTCAGTGAGTCGGTAAACTTATAACCGAGTGTACTTGAGAACTAAACACTGGAGGTTTCTCTTTATGCTGACCACTTAACAGGGAAATATGCTTCGCACCCTAGGGCCCTTGGTCAGGAAAACACACTGTAGGTCTACTGTAATAGATCTTTATTAACTCTACTGACAAGAGAAGGCATTATTGCCCAATAGAGTGAACTTACAAAATATTCAATATCGAATAAGTAATAGTGATAGGGGGTACAGAAGGGAGATATAAGAAATGGAAGGCGTACCATCCGATTCATAAATAACTTTGCTTAGTATTTGTAATGCACCTTATAACCTTATATATAAGCCTGTTTATTAATATTAAGTATTTTCTTTAGTAACTGTTTTAATCATGTGTAATGTCGTAATAAATGTTGTGTTTTGTATTATTCTAGCTTCCATTCTCTTAGTCCCTACACCACATATTTGATATCGTGCCACAAGTTTAGTTTTTTTACTTTCTTAGGATTATTCTTAAAAGTTTTCTTCAAGATTGGATGATTTAAGAAGATTACAAAAGAGTATCAGATAAAACTATCGTTAAGAGTACAATTTATGTCAATGAATGAAAAGTACATTGCCTCTGTAAAGAGTCCCACAGCCTTCTGCTTGAGAATATCTCAAGAGGATATGAAGAGCGTGTTAAGGAAAATCAGGAAGTCGGTCAGTGGACTTCACAGAGAAAAGATGTCTCAGTGCTGAGACAACCTAAATTTGTATTTTCTTCTATGTGATTATGAGTAAATATACGTGAAATGTTGTCTCTTTGTATTTGGTGTGTTTGTTTAAATGTAATAAATAAATATTTTTGAAACTCTTCTTATTTTTATACATCACACCCTTACTAACGAACAAAGATGCTATATCAAATGCAGATGTTCGGTAGTTTTCTGATTTTTCTCTTTCAATTTAAAATAACTTGCTTTTATGGCTTCTGAAGGATAATACGCTGCGGAATTCTCATTAAGACATCAAGCATTAACAAATGGGCTGTCGTGCCGCAGGTTTAGTTTTTAAGTCTTAATAATTTTTAACTCTACGATTATAATAAATCCTGAATTAAATAGAGCTTTAGTTTGGGCTCTTTATAGCAATTAAACTAACACTGCTTTCTGTAGAAAAACTAAGTTAAGGAAGGAAATTATGCACTAATTTTAATATTATTCATAGGAAAAAGCGAAAAACCATGTCATTCATTAATGAATAGGGAACACAATTTAAGCATCAGAGAAATTACAATCAGCAATATTTCCACTACTTAGCATAATTACTTTAAACGCTATATCTTAGCATTTTTTTTTAAAAGTTGATTAAATAAAATTAATATTTTCACTCATATATATTGTAAAGTTAAAATTTACAACGACCAAGATATATTTTGCAATATAACGTCCTGATGAAATTTTTGGTTACTATTTATCGAATAGTAAGTGACATGCGAAAAATACTGGTATAGGAATTCAAATAATTTTATTACAACAAAATAAATCTACTTTTTTAAGAAAATGTTTCGTATAGAAAACAAATATTATAATTTATTTAATTGACTGAAATTTCACTGAGGTTTTAAGAAAAAAAGGTCAAATTTTGGCAAAATGCATCATGATTTGTTCTTTATAATTTATCTAAAATCCAGATACTAATTTCTTGTGAGGACATATGTTTGATGGTGTATATTTGAGTAAAATATATAAATTTAAATAATATAAATTATATTATTTTTAGTTAACTTTGCTCTTTAAAATATAAATGTCTCTTCATGGTATAGTATACATTATATATATATATATATATATATATATATATATATATACTCAAATGCTAAAATATTTAAGACATTTCACATTTATGACTATGATGAACACTACATATATTTCTTATAGGATAAATTGATGAAAAACGTGCTCAAGGTTCTAAGAGTATGAGTTTGATACTCAGGAAAGCCAAGACAACCCTCATCAGCTGGAAAAACTAGGGAGAGTTAAAATTGGGATGGTAGCCATGTCTTCTAAGTGAAATGATGCATCTTAAGGTAAAAGCCTAAATACAAACAGCTTGATCCTAACTTCTTAATTATGAGGGTCCTTTTTTTCAAATAATAATAACTCTCTCTTGAATTCCTACATTCAAGTTATGATTTATAGTACTGAATAAAATTAGATTTAAGAAAAGGGTATTATATTATAAAAATTGTACTTTTTTAAAAACTATATTCTCTTATACGTGTTTCACATGAATTTGACTATTTTTTTTCAGTTGTTTTCATTAAAAAGTCAGAATCAAAATAAATAGTTTTTAAAGGTTTTTAAAATATTTATCTGTTACAAAATATCCATCATTCACTCCACATTTTCAATTTCAAATCAAATACAAAATCCAATATTTTACTGAAGCAAAATTATTTTCCTTTCGACTGAACAAACAACGAAGTGAAAAAACATATTTTCAAATATTTCATATTCTGTTGTCAGAAACGAATGAAAATATTTTTCTACAGCGGCTTCTTGCTTCAAGCTTGTGTGTGAAAAGGAGTGTATTTTTTATTCACAAATTTGATCAAATTCACAAATTTGATCTAAAATGTTATCGAAGATTTTTATACTTTTTCAATCAACTTGTATCGATTTAGCCTTTTAGATAATAATACCATACTTTAGTAACTCATTTTATTTAAACTTAATAAAGTTAAATAATAATAATTTTTGACGCGTATGAATATTTGCATTAACGATAATTTTTATAGCTCTTTCAAAATGTAATTAACTCAATGGATATGACTTGTGAATTAAAATCATATAATAACATTTTGCTATTAAATTTCGACTTAAGGAGGGATTGAAAACAGTGAATGAGACTTTTGCATTCTTGATCACTAATTAAATTTTAGTCTCTCAATTTTCAAATTGTTATTAGAAATGGTGATAAAAATTCAAACTAAATATATACCGCAAATATTTCCTTTCCTCCAACAAATAAATGATTTTCACGCATAAAATATTCGTTCCGTTTCCTTTAAAATGCACTTTCTTCATGAAAATTCTGGTTAATCAATGTGAGTGAATGAAAAGAACATAAAATTGGTTCTTAGTGAATGTCAATGGGCTGAAAAAAAAGTTACTAACTTTTATTCGAGGAAAGGGAAAAAACCAAAACTTTATTTGATCTTTTTTCTTTAACAAAGTTTCATTTCGGTGGAACGTATTGAGTGTATAATTTTTATTCCCACTTTTTATATATGACTTGTAGTAGAATTTTTCAATTTCCCTTTAATTTCAACTACATTTTTGGCTTAAGAAGTAAATGATGAAAATTCAGCAAATATATTGTAATTAAGGGAAATAGAAAATATCTTTAAAATATCTCAATATTCTATGTTTTGCTATATTAAAATGTGAACTGCAGAATACCACAATAAATATTTATAAATAAATATTCACTGTATAGCCCTTGGTTACAGTAATCTTTCTTAATTAATTATATCACGGATTGAGGGGTCAATGATATTTGAATCGCAGGAATGAAATAGGAATCATATATACGCGATTTGAATTTCTTCTTATAATTTCTAACCATAAATTTTTTTTTATTGCGTAGTTGCATACTTATATATATTAAAGTTAAATTTAAAACAAAACACTTTTATGTTGTTTTATAAGCTAATTTATGCTTTTATTGAATTATACAATTCCTTTATTACTACTATTCATGAATGGGGAAGGGTTACAGCCTCCGTTAGTCCATAAGATAGGAGCACCCAGAAGGACTGACTAAGCCCAGTAGCTCAGGATTTAGCTGAGCAAATTGGAGAGGCCTTCACGCCTTGAGTCTCCTGACGTACTTCGCCCACTCCGCCCAGGGACAACCCCTCGCAGGCATCTAATGCACACTGTGAGGCAGCCTGTGAAACATGAAATTCGTCAAGGGTACGAAGAAATTCGAGATTTGCTCCAAGTGCTTAAATGAACAGGCTTCTCCTGAACATATCCTTCAATGTCTTGGTCTCTCCGGGAGAGATCTGATGGAGAATCCACTTATGGTACTAGACTTTTTAAAAGTGTGCGCGCTCATAGACCTAGTCTAGCACTGCTGACCTTGGGGGCATACACTAACAACAGCAACCTTTCTTTATTTGATAATTAAAAATTTCTCGAGCTATTCGTTTTCTGGCATATTTATAAGGACCAATTACAAAATTTACGTTACCAAAGATGTATATTAAGCCTTTCTTATAAGTTAAGATTCCAATTTTATAAATTACGATTCTGTCATAAATTATGAAGATAATATCTTATATTTTCTTTCTTCTTAACATTTTGACCTTTTTACAGTTTTCCTTTCTTAAGATTTATTCTGGGTAACGTACAATAAAATCTGCTTTTTTTCTAAACTCTTGATTTCTTACTGTTAGTTATAAGTGTTATGCGTTAATAATTTTTCAGCTTAAATTCTGATTTAAGGACTACTAAAATAATCATAATTGGAAGAAAAATTTAAATTGATAGTAATTTAGAGAATTTTTTACTCCTTTGTTGGCACTACAACATAGGGTGGACTTCAGTCTGCTGCACAATATCCTTTCACGCAGCTCTGTCCCTGATTTAATTCTCCAATTGGAGAACTTTTAATTTTTAAAGTTGTTCAAGACGCATCAAGCCATCTTTTCATTGGTATATTCTTTGGCCAGTAGTATATCAACTTTCAATATAAGATCTTACCACTCGGTTATCATCCGAAAATAGAAGTAAACTTTATCTTTAATCGTTCCAAATGTCATTACGGAATTATATTGCGAAGTTTGCGCAACTACCAGGTTCTACAAAATGAGGATATTAACCTCATGTTTAAGTCCCAACTTGGGGAACTAGATCTCCTTATTTATAAGCACTCTAAAGTACCAGATTCACCTCCAGACACTGGGTGGCTTAGCTTAATCACCGCTTCCAACACCCAAAGATTAATATTGGGACTATTTTATCGTACTAAGTCACCACATGGTTATTTAATGAAATTTATAATTAATAAATGCAATCTTACGACACGCAAAGATTACTATTGGGACTATTATTTCATACCATGTCACCACACGGTTATTTAATGAAATTTATAACACGCAAAGATTATTATTGGGACTATTCTTTCTTACCAAGTCACCACGCGGTTATTTAATGAAATTTATAATTTATAAATAATTTTGTTTGTTAGACCAAAGATAAAGGACTTAAAATTTCAGTATATTTGAATACATAGTAAAATGTTTATTATTTTATATATACACATATTAATATAATTACATTAAATTCTATACAAATAATTATTTAATAGTTAATTTAAAATAATGAAATAAAATTGTGTTTTGAATAATTTAAATATTAAAGAAAATAAAAAACTTTTAATATTTTCATGATTTATTAGTTTATTTATTCATATATTTTATGACTGTCACTTTAATATAAGCAATGATTTAAATTTTTATAAACATTTAAATTAATGTCCCATTTTTATAGCCTATGATAGTTTAAAAATGCATTGATGTCATTTATGGTGACCGGTTTTAGTTGACTTTAATAGAAATGCATGCTTGGAAATGAAATTGTCTCTATTTGGCTGAAAAATTATTCGATAAGTAGTAAAAAAGATAGTATTAGTATAGCTTCTCAAACATGAGATTAATTTTTTTTTTAATTTTATTTTATTTATTTATTTATTTTTTATTTTTTTTTTTTTTTGCAATTAAGAACCCGAAATGACAAAAATTCCATAATTATATTACAATTGTTAACATGAATGATGAATTGAATACATTTTTAGTAAAATAAAACTATATTTTCACCACCTTAAGTTTAATGATTAATAATTATTAACCTTATAAAAATTGAGAAGATTTTAACAATATGATTTAAATGTACCTTAATCATGTTGCTAATATCCCTTACTCTTGATACATGGATGTTATCCCTTAATCAAATAATTCTTACGACTATTCTAGTTTGTTGATTTACTTGTACATAACATAAAATTATTTCGCCTTGAAACAAGTACATGAGTGACAAGAAAACATTCAACTTAGAAAATCAATTACTTAATGAATAATCATTGTTTTTCCCAATCATTTTTTTGCATACATAAGAATTCATGCAATAATTGTAGTTCTTTATATTATTTTTATTAAAATCTAAAATAGCTTATGTGAAATGAACCGTTGTGTAAGGAATAGTTTCTTGAACTTAATATTTTAAAAAAAAATTACATTATTATAAATTTTTAGTAATTAACCAATTTTTATCCATAAATTTAAAGCAATATTGAAATATCTGGAAAATGTGATTTATTTTTTCATTTTTTATTTAATTATTAATAAATTTAATCTAAATTCAAAATACATTATCCTATGTACATAATTCAACCTGTGTTTTTTAATACTGAACTACCATCATTTTCAATCAGTTATAAAATTCTCTCAAATTAATAAATTTCTCAATTTTTTTTCAAATTTTAGAATTTAAATCATGCTGCTTGAATAACAAAAATGATTGATATAATGTTAGCAAACATCTGGTAAAACCATAACAAAAAATATAATAAATGCTTTAGTTGTGAAATATTTGTTTAGATTTCTACGAAAAAGTCAATTTTAGGTATAAAAAAACTTAGTTTTTTACATATAAATCTTATCATTTTATGAAAATGTTAAAAGAAATTATTATGTTAAAAATCAATGCAAAGTAATAAATTAAATTTCAAAATTATAAATGACATTTTAAGATTACATATGCTTTTATACACATCAGTGTATTTTTACCATTTTCTTAAAAAAAAGATTTCTGCATTTCAAGAATCATTCGCCAAATTTAGCTATAATATTTACTTCCCATTTAATTCCGAAAATGTATTAAATATCAAGTATTAAATGCATTCTACGGAATTAATTATTGCATTTTATTGTTGGATATAATTCTGGTGAGTGAAAGCAAAATAAATATTTTTCATCATTTGAAAAGTATTTATTTCGGATTTCAATTGAATAAAAATTTGAAAAAAATATCGCACTAATTAACTCTAATTACATCACTTAGCGTTGATAACTCAAGCTTTATTGCAGCCATCTTTTGAAAGCTTGAAGTACATTTTTCTGTTTTTTTGAAAGAAAACAATCAAAATTATTTAAATTTTCCCGAAGGAATTACATCTGTTTCTGAAACTACTCATTCATTCATGCATAAAGGCTTATAAAAAAAAAAACTCATTTTTAATGTGGCAAATTAGGGAGTGGAATATTTACTGGAAATTGTTCCATTTTTCTCACGATTCTACATTTCTATTTTCCTTAAAAAGGAGAATTACTCATTTTCTTTTCATATATTCTGCAAAACAAATTTCACGTTTATTTTTATTTATATCGCTTCTAATTGAAGTAAAAACAAGAAAGAGAAGAATCCCACATCTGCTACCAGCAATAATTTTTTAAAATAAGAAAAATCAATTTTATAAATGTATTTTATAAATACTTTTATACTAGTTTAATAGAATTTTAACCTGATATGCACACACACAGACGTTAATGTTTCTTGAGTATTTTTCTTAAAGATTTGTATTATCTTTGGAAAATTTATTTTCTATCACACTTTAAAATATTTATAGATATAATATATGACTCTTTAAAATGTCAATTTATTTTCACGAACATCCGAAAGTCAATCAATAACTTAATTCATTTTGTAAAATATTTGCTTTATACTTTTTCAAAAGTGGAAATTCAAGACTTCTACCAAATTTATAAGGCCAACTCTCCTACTTAAATAACATGGGAAGTTATCATAAATTTTCAGTGAACTTTGACAGTTTTTTACGTTCCACCGCAATAGTTCCACTGCTTCCGAATACTTTATAATTTGAATAGAAATCAGCAAAATCAAAGTACTTACAGCTAAATGTTTAAACAAACTAATGAATTTTTAATTTTAATGTGTTAGTTTATTCGAAAATGTTGAAAAGCAAATTTCAATAGGTTGTGCGAATAAAATAAAGTATAATAATTTGACTATAAGAGAAAACAGCTATATATATATATATATATATATATATATATATATATATATATATATATATATATATATATATATATATATATATATATATATATATATATATATATATATATATATATATATATATATATATGTACGAAAAACAAAGTATGACGTCACTTCCGCTGAAAGAAAAAACACTTTATTTAACATATATGCAGTATATGCACAATTTAAAGCAGATCTTCAAAGTGTCCGCCTTGAATGTCGAGGCAGGCTTGAGCACTCCATGGAATGGCTGTCACTACACGTTGAAGAATCGCGGGGTCCACCGAAGTATAAGCAGCGTACAGACGAGCAACTAAGTCCATTGGTGTAGGCACTTTGTCTCGATACACCAGTTCCTTTTGATTTCCTCAAAAGAAAAAATTCAACGATGTAATATCTGGTGGACATAGAACCGGACCCCCACATCCGATCCAGCCGCCGGTGTGTTCCATATCCAGCCAACCATGTACAGGAGCACAGAAATGCACCGCAGCACCATCATGCTGGAACCAAAGGCTATTATTACATCGATCTTACATCAAGTACATGTCGTAGTAATCACGAATAGAATACCTGGTTACCACACGAAGACTACCGGTAGCTGCAAGATGCAGCCTTTTAAATATACCAGTTCACCGGCGTCTTAACACCATTCCATGGCACGCGCATTAGTGACGCGATATATATATAGATATATAGTATGTTTAATTTAAATGTTCTGTTTCTTCTTTATTTATTTCCCTATGTGTAGAAGTTCAGTTAACATATTTTCAGTAAAGTATAAAATAAAGGATTATTGGAAACACACACACAGTTTAGCTTAATTAACATTTTTAATATAATGTAATACACATTTTACATAATCTTGATTTATAGATAAATTATTTCAATGTTTTAATTTAATTCAAGGAATATTTTTCAAGTGTAAGGAAAAAGGTGAACTTTTCATGAAATTTATATGCAAATTTAACTTGTTTCAAGGAATAATTAAAATTTAAAATATTGAAGCTTTTAGTAATAATTCTATTAGTTTTGTATTTCTAAAATTACCTTTCTTCTAAAAATGTTTTTACAACTATAGCCCCTGTGAATGATGAAATAACTTTATATAAGTTTTTGCTACAACACATTTCTTTTTAAGCATAATATTTTTATTTAATTATCACTTTAAATATCACAATTATCAATTTAAAGAGTATTTTTCTTTTTCTTAATACTCTCATCAAAAAATTGTACAAGAAAAATAATTTTTATCTCATTATGTATTCTTTATATATGAATATTACATTCTTGTTATACTTATTTTACGATGTTTATCTAATAAAAATATGGTGAAGAAGTATTTCCGAGTATCTCATGTGAGAATTAAATACCAATATAACCTATTTGCTTACAATGATATTATAACAAAATATATAATAAATTGCAATTTATTGTGAACATTTTAAAATTTATGCAATATGCGGAAAATTTAAATGTTATATAACGAGTTTTCATTGCAAAAATCTTATGAAGTTGTAAATATTTTGCTTATTTCTCATTTTAAATTATGTAACTTTTCTTTATGAGATAAATTTTAAATTGATCGATATTCATTGAACTCCATGAAATTTTTATTATTTAATATTAGTAAAATATGATAATAATTTTCTCTTTTAAGACACATTTTTTAGAAAAGAAATATTTAAAACTAATTTTATTTTAAATCATTCAATTAGTGCTGAAATAAGGTATTCTGCAAATTCTTATGATTCTGAAATACACTTTATAGTTATTTTCTACACTATGTGTGTTCATCAATTTGGCTTTATTTTACGTCACTCTCATAATATTTGTAATCAAATAATTAGAGTTATGCCATGTAAATATAAAGAGTTGTCGTCTGTCGAATCTATATGTGAATTGAAATGAGTATTTTCATGAAAACGTTTTTATGCTCATGTATGAATTATTCATATAAACTATAGCTTTTTATATCAAAGGGATTTGGAGATAATACTTAGCTCTTTTATATAAAACTTTCTGAGTTCAATCTCATTCAAAGTTAAGAAATAAAATGTGATAGTTTATGTTTCTTGCATCCATTGTAATAAGTGCAGAAAGCCTTAGGGATTTTTTAGTCTCCTTTATTTATTACTGTTAAAAATCCCCTGCAGTACACAAATACAAAGTAGAAATTCAAGAAATTATTGTAAACTGTTTCAACTGATGAATCATTCGCTCTATTTCGTTTCCTCACTTCTTTTTATTACTTTATTGACTTCAAACAATATTTCGTTTTCTCATTACTATCAAGAAGCTCTCCTCTAAGCAATATGATATAATTTCCTTGACAAACAATTCACAAAACAGTGAGAACATACACAAGTAAAACACATTGAAATAATCATTAAAGAAAATAAATTAAAATACTGGTGGATAAATTAAAATTGCTTTTTTTCCTAATATTAAAGAAATATCTATGTTCAGGTATTAAAATTTTATCTTGAACAAGTAATCAAGCTATATTATTGTGTTCAGATAATTAAGAGTTTTTATACTCGAATGGAAATATATCGGAAACACTTCAAATAAGGAAATTATTATCAAACGGTTTGGTTTAAATATTTTTAAATGAAATCAACAGTTACGAGTATTAATTTCTCAAATCTAGTTTTTGTCTTAAAGCAAAGTGCATCAGAATTAAAAAATTTTATTTTTTTAAAATTTATAATTTTTTTTTAAAAATTACATGTAAGAATTTTTTTAAGTAAAATTTTATATTTTTATGCAAATAATTTTTATTTGCTTTTAGAACTTAAATGAAGACTTTCGTTTAAAAAATTAAAAAAGTGATTTTAATTTTGAGAGCTAATGACATCTATAACACTTTTAATGTGGTTGAAAATTCAAATAAAGAAATGAATGAAAGAAGAAATTTAAGAAAGAAGATATCGCTTTTTGTTAAAAATTGAAGATTTCTTTTTGAACATTGAAATCGAAATAAAGTTGAGAAACATTTTTAAGAATAAAATGAAATTGAATAGCATTGTGCTTACAACAGAAACATATCTTATTTGAACATTTACATGAAAATCATCAATCTTTTTCAAAAAGTACATTATATTTTGACAGTTAAAATATATTCTTTTAAAGTATACAATTTACATCACGCTTGTGTGCATTAAAATCCTATGTCTTCTCCTGCTTAACTATAAAACAATGAGGTCTCTGAAATGTAGAATTGTAATAAAATAGTTATATCCTAGAAATGAAAATGCTTACAACAATTCCTAACTATAAGTTGTTATATTGGCTTTTTCTCTCGAATATGTTGAGTGATAAGAGAGGAAAAAGTAGCGGGAGAGTAGAATACGAGCCAAAATTTGGCTTATTGCAGTTGTAGAATGGTGCAAATATAAAATTGATTATTAATACTTTCTAATACTGTGTTGCCACGAAAGTTGTTAGAAAGCACTATTTATGAATAATAATTTTTATTTCTGCAAAATCTTAAGTAATTAAAATTTGCTGAAATCACAAAATCTTCATTCACACATAATAAGAAATTGAAACACTCATCCATATATTACAGGGTATACTATATCAGAAATAAACATAATGTTGTATCTTGGTCAGTTCATTATTAATTTCCTTTTTTTGTTTTAAGAAACAAAATGAAAGATATATTGAGACAAGTAGTCAAAAGTGATAGTTTTGTCAAACAGATTTTAAAAAAATGTTTCATACTGCTTTAATTCATGATATATTTATATTAATCATTTAAATTGCATTTTATTTGTTCATTTCGGTACTCTTAATTACTCTAGACATTTTAGTTATTTATGTTTGCCTATCATTTTATAAAAGATTGATTACTTTCTAGCACAATACAAAGCATCAAAAACAAATTATGTTTGCCTAAAGCTGAATTATAATACAATAGATAATATTATATCCTGTTTTAATAGAATGCGTTAATAAATGAAAAAGTCTCTCAATATGGTTAAAAACATGTTTTAGATAACTTAATAGATATCCTCTTAGAACTATCATTTACTGCAACCTTATTGAAAAACTGTTTCTTAATTTATCAAAAAGTATTGTTTTTACACATGGTTAGGATTGGGCAGCAGCAAAATTTTCATGCTTTTTAACTTAAAATTAATGAAACTGGAAAATGATTTTCTCTTTACTTATTCATTTAAAAAAATTGTTACAAATTTACGAATTATTTTCAAGAAATTATTAATTTGAAAGAAGTATTAAAATAGCCTTAAGTAGTACGAGGCCATTCTATATAAATATGCTGAAAGAGAGTTTTGATAAATTTAGACTTTAAATGCTTCAAATTATATCGAAGAGTTGAAATTTAAATTGATCGGAGACAAAGTTAAGTAAATCAGTATAAATTATTGTTAAGTAAATCCAAAAGTTGACTTTATTCTGTGACAAATACAGCTGTTCCTAATTAGTAATCACGACAGCAATAAAAGTTCAACTTTAACCTTTCTTTCAATAAATGAAGGACTTGCTAGATTTACTACTAATTAGGGATCCTATCACCACATAATGATTGCTCTGCATAATCTTCAGAAACTCATAAAATTTTTGAGCCTAATTATCAAGTCAGATCTCAGTTACTTCTTCGTTTTAATTATTATTGTTAATATTTAGATTTATTAAGTGTCAAAATATACACATTAATACTTTTAATGTGTATATTTCGACACTTAATAAACCCTAAATATTTTTCGTCATAAAAGTTTTATATGGTTTAGCAATTACCAGATTAGAGACCACAAATATTCTTGAAAATATATTATCTCCTGCATTTTTTTACCAAATATATGTGGAATTGTATAAGTAACTACTGGAGAAAGTACTTTCTTAGTAGGAAGCTACTGCCATATTTAAACCAAGAAAAGGAAGAAAATATCACATTTCTTATTTAAACATTTTTGAGCTGCCAGTTGTTTATATTAATGTAAAGTCCAATTTTTAGCGAAATTTTTACTTGAAAGATTACATAGAATAAAAGATTACTTTTACTAATATTCCGTAAATAAATAACAAATAGTTTTTTAGTGTAATGTTTCGTGAATAAAACTACTGATATTCAGGTAAGTGTCCTGTTCATCATGTGTGTGCGTGCGTGTGTGTATATGTGTGTGTACACATGATTAAAATATAGTTACAAAAACTACTAAATAATTATTAATAAGGTTACATAGTACCTGTACAGTACAAATTATAGACAAAATTATTTATGAACCGGATGGTTTGACTTCCATTCCTCACATCTCATTTCTATATCTATCTCTAATTGGATATTGTAAGTTGTAAGTCTATTGGGCAGTAACGCCATCTGTTATCAGTAGAATTAATTTAGATCTGTTACACTACTATAATAATAATTTTTAAATATTTAGAAAGAAGATACATATTATAGAAGAACAATAGCAAATCGGAACGGTTTACTTATATAGATACAAAGCCACACATATAAAAGAAAATTTAAAATATACAGAAGCCGCATTGTTTCATTTTACATACACTTTACAGTTATATTGGGATAAATTAAGACAAATGGTTTGAGATGCAGAATCATATCATTGATCTGGAGAAAGAACGAAAAGCGACCGAATTCAAAACCGAATGGTAAGTCTTCAGTAGAATAATTCGTAGATTCAAGCCTGTGGATGTTTGGAATCTACTTTAAACTAAAGGTTATTATCTAATTAACCCTGAAGTTCAAAAAATGACATTGAGCAACAAACGAATCAAATATAATGATTAGCCTCTGCTATTTACTTCAGCTGTACCCGGATTGAAAACCCACCTCGAGCCTGAAAGTTTGTTTGAAATACACAGGAAGGTGTTATTCTAAATAATCATCCCCCTTAATTGAAGAATGACTCCAAAGATAAGCGAAGTAAACGAAATCAAACCATTGTTTTATCACATACGACATTAGAGCTATTAGTAGTTTTAGCTTTCCTTGATGGATATTAAAATCCTTTAAAATAGTATTCGGGGCATTAATATGTTTATATGTACTCGGAGTCCAATTTTCTCAGTTCTCCTCTTTTTACTATTTAATTATTGAATAAAATTATTTACTTTTAAATATACTAACATTTCTTTTTCACAATTCCACATTTTTACTAAAATAAATCAAAAATTAATAAAAATGTAGAATTTTCTACAAATTTCTGAGAGCAAAATATCTGAGAAGATAAAATCCTACACTAAGAAAAAAGTTTTTCAATAAGTTGAAAAAAGTTATTTTGTGATTTAATCTTTTTCGCAAAATAAGTTTTTAGAATTCATTATTAATAATATCATACATAAAAGAGTTATCATATGTGCTTTATGTATTTATCATTTGTAATTGGAAAATTTCAGAACCAAATATATCCGGAACATCTGGTTTCATAAACCATATGATAATGATGCGTCTATCTTTATTTTTCACAACACACAATAATTTATTGACACTTTTCAGAGGAATTTGTTCCATAACTATAAGAGATTACAATAAGCTTATATGAAGTAACGAAATTCAATAAGTTCTTGATTAAAAGTATTGAATAACAAATCAATACTAATAATGTTGATAATTTCCCTACAGGTAAATTTAGAAAAATAATATTTTAAATAACCGCTCATTGACTTTTCAGAAATTTAATTTAGCATGTTTATGTCGATGGATAACATTTGATAACTATCCTAAAATTTTTATTATATTTTTGTCGTGTCTATGATAATCGTATCAAGTGAAGCCGTGAGTTTTTGTAACTTCGTGTGCAATTTTTTTATAGTTTTTGGTGTGCATGTGTACCAATGATGGCAAAACTCTAAATTGTCTTCTATCAGCACTTATGTATTTTTAATTATGATTCTTGGACAATACAGGATCAATGTCCAAAGGCTATAAGAAAAAATCAGAACATCACGAATGTGAAATTACGACTTTTGCTCTAAGACTCCTCCAATAGATGGTGCCATCAGAGGATTCCCTCCCTCAATTTTGATTTTGAGGAAAGAAAGTTTCTTTAGATCATTACACCCATGATAACTGCTTAGCAATCAACCACAGGACTTTCAATACATCAAATTTAACGAGCTCATATTTCGCATGTAATCGATAGGACAGGAATGGGAATCGAATTCAGCACTTCCGAACGAAAGACATATGTCCTAACTACTAGGCTTCTGGGTAATCAAAAATGTAGTCCAGTGCCAGCTGCATGTTTGCGTAGTTATCATTCACAAGTCACAGTTCCTGTACTCTTATTTTTTGTTTGTGATCATTATAGATTTTCATAAACGTTATCAATGCAATGTTTTATTTTCAATGAAGAATTTTTTCTATTTTTTTTTCTGTAAAGCATTTAATGAAATAAAGTTTTTAAACAAGCAATAAAAGCATCTGAACTCCAGACGAATATGTGCAGAAATATGTGCATCAAAAATATTCATATGGTTGTTACTGTTTCATTTAAGTTTGACACTCATGCAAATTTGACAGAAATTTTACAAGAAATGGTATAATCTACGGCAGAGATTTTATAATATTTCTAAACATACTTTTCTTATGTTTTGATGGAAAACTTACTTCTTTTGTGAAGGAAATCTTTTCAATATTAGAATCTTTCATAAGTCGACACTGATCACGAAAAAGAATATTGATTAAGTCCTTTCTTTCTCATCAGCGTATGATTAAGAAGAAGGAACCCATTGTGGTTAAGGAATTCCACAATTTATGTGGAAAAGTAATTATGTGCATTCGAACTACTCATTTTACTTTTAATTAAAAGATTTTTCATTCATTTCTTTTCTCTGAAATCACAATATGATATAATTTCCTTGACAAACAATAATTTTAGAAACCGTTTCGTGAAAACCATAATGAAAATAACTTTTGCTTTCAAAAATTATTGTAAAAATTTGGAAATCAAATTAATTTGCTTCTGGAATAAAGCTATACAAATCATTATTCATTAGTTTACATTTTTAAGATCTACTTTTCTATAATAATTATACGCTTTTATTAAGCAAATTTTAAGTCTACACAAGATATTATAATTTTACATCTGTTTTAAAAGCTTAACCAAAATTATGACATTTTAATATAAGAGATACCGGAAAAATTATAATTACTTGTAACAGCTTGTGAGAATCGTATAAAATGTGTGCCTTAATAAACAGGAGTCAATCCACGCATAATAAATTTACTCATGCTTGTAATATCCATATTACTGTACAAATTAGCCTTTACTCATGCATAATGCTTTCATATCTATATTACTGTGCAGATATATTACTGTATGTGTTCCAATTCATTAATTTCAGTGTTGAAACAGCTTTAATGACTCTGTTACAAAATATCCTACAAAGCATGTTCTCTCATATTACGTAGCAGAATTTCCCATCATAACAATTTGCAAATCGCATTAATTGGTTTGATTTATAACATTACAAATATCTTTCTGTCACATCTTGCATATGTAATTCATGTATGTGTATCTTTTGCTGAGAATAAGCAGGAAACTGACTAAAATTTTGGATGTATTAATGTATTAATTTCCAATTCAATCATATATACATGCATATATACATATGTATATATATATATATATATATATATATATATATATACATATATACATATCTATATATATATATATATATATATATATATATATGATTGGATTGGAAATTAATACAGATCGGAAATATTTATTTTACTCATAAAAAATGAACGTATGCATTGTAAATGAGTTTTTTTTAATTAGAAGTATTTAAATATTCATTTTTTAACTTAATTTATAATTATTCCTATATCAATAAAGAATGACACTGTAAATAGAGTAATTAAAATTAAATATAAATATTAAATATTTTTTATTATTTAGTGATAAAAAATATTTTATATGTTAATATTAAGCATTTTTACAGAGAAAAAGCATGATTCTGAGTACTATAATCCCTTTTCTATCAATGTAATGCATTTATATTGGGCACTTAAAAGTATCTTTGAAAATATAAACCCTGTATTAATTTTCCATTTATTTATAAGCATCTTTTGTGAAATTAAGATATTTAATAACCAGAAACATATTATAAGCCGATTATTTGTATGATATTGTAGATACGTTATTTTTATAAAATTAGTCCAATCAAAATAAAAATGATCATACTAATAATCGGCTTATAACATGTTTCTGGTTATGAAATATCTTAATTAGATCTGGTTATGATATATCTTAAATTAGAAAAACTGTTTCCCGGAATATATAGAAGTTTCATTTCGTTCCAAAACTTTCATCAAATTTCTTCTAAGAGAATTGGTATGCAATGATCTCAATTTTTTATGAATAATTGATAAAAATATTCTTATTAGTTGTTGTAAATAAATCAGTAATCTTTAAGACAAAATTTTTAATCATTATAATAATTTTGGAAAATGAGATTTTAAAATTTAATCCGCAGAAGATTTTGTTCAACTTGTACTAAAAATGGTCAGAATAATAGTATTCAACATTCTATATTATCATTTGATATAAAACTTTTATGTCAAACCATTACAAAGAAAAAATGAAGTTTTAAAACAAAACAGAAAATTCAAACTTAAAGTTGAAATACTGAATTTTACAAACGCATGGAATCTAATTTTCCCTATCTATGTAACAATTTAATAGTAATTTAACTTTTCTCTAGGTTACATGAAATCTAAAAACTGATAAAAATTTGACATTATTAAAAGTAAACCTGCTATTATTAATAGCTATAACTGAGGTAAGTTGCATATAAAGTTAATCAAAAATTTTAAACATATAATAAAAGAACGTTACAATTTTTTTAAATTGTATAATCAGAAGTACCTTTTTTTCAGATATAATTATATTTTGAATAAATAAAAAATTCATCCGAATAATTTAGTGATTGTTTAGAATCCTTCATTCTAATATTTCTCCAAAAACATAATGCAGATTTTTAAATTTGAAAATAAATAGGATTTAAACACATTTTGTCAGAGCTTCTAATTTTACAATAAAAGTCTGCCAAATTTTTTATATTCATTATAGTTAAAAGCATATGTAAAATTATAAAAGGAAACAATTTTTTCGAAATGTCCTAAGAAATAAATTACAATTAATTTTATTATTTAAATAGGAACATTAAACTAATTAATTTTCTTAATTAAATAGGAATTTATTAACATCTTAATTTTTAGGTATTTAATTTAATCACTACATATTTCAATTAAGTGTGAATACAATTACATACAATAAAATACACAATTTTATTTTTCACCTTTTTTATTTTAAAGTTAATATTAAGAAATGGACATGAAAATTAACTTGTAACTTAGTGCAATGTTTATAACAATTAATAATTTTTACTGATTTTGTCGTCGCATTTAATTAAAATAATAACCACAATTTCTTGATAACTTTCAAAGTTTTGTTAGATCGAATTGTAGAGAGTTTTAATTCACAATGAAAATTGCTTAATAAAATGAAAAGCTGTTCAGTGTGAAACTAATGCTCAACTAGAAAAAGTTACTGTTTCAAAAAAGGTGATTTTTTAAGACTTTTCTAATTTCACATTTTTAGTGTTATAGTAAGGATATAACTCAAATAAATTTTTCAGAAATAGTTAATTACTTTTAGAAGATCATCTAAAGGGTATTTCAAAAAATAATTACTATTTGTTGTTTTGATCAAGAAACTAAGTTTTCCCAGATTCCTTTTTATGTATAAAAAAATTAATGTTTATCAAAAATTACAGATTTTTTATTTTAAGTGTTCAATTTCTTTAACTATCTTTATTTTAGCATGAATATTAAAAGGATATGAATATAAAACCTTTAAAAACCGGAAAATTAAAAGAAAATTCATATAGTTGGACATAAATAAAATATTATTTGCATCAATATAACAGATATATTAACAATTTGATTATATATGTAGACAAATAGGATAATAGACTTATAACTAATAGACAATAATAATACTAGATAATTGATAAAGTTTTGATTTTTGTCCTTTTTGATGAAGGAAGTAAGAAGAGATATGGAAATTATTGTATAATGTGGCTTAAAAAAAACCTGCTAGATGGAAAAAGGAATACCAATCATTTTGAAAGTAGGTAAATCATTTACTTTTCTTACTTGTAACTCATATAATTACGAGAACAAATGAAAGTGTTCTGTAAGATAATCCGTGTTTTTTGCTTTACGACTTTACAAAATAGGCTTATGAGCAGCTACATAGACTCCCCAGTATCTCCAACCTTCGGAGAAGAATGAATTTACTACAAGGATTTGGTTTTAAAACATTCAGGTAGAAAAATTCAAAACAAGAAACAGATTTGTGCCCCAACAACTCATGGATTTATTTGGGCACAAAATTCCAGAACTTCATTAAAAGAAGATTGCACGCCTTGGAGAGACATTCATAGAAGATGTCGTGTATGAATACCAATAGAAATAACTTCTCTACTCGAACAAATATTCTACAAATACAGTAAATAATTTTCTTTTTGGTCATGGAAAATGTCAAAAAATTATGATATGGGATATTTTATAATAATAATATTAATAGAATCACTAGTGTGGAATAAAAAATAATTCTATAAATCTCACATTTGAATAATTTCAATCAGATTGAACTGCCTATTGTGCTATAATGTACGTTTACAGTCTGAAATAAATAGCCAGTTATGAAATATCACCATAAGAAACTGGTAAGAAAACTTGACACAGGATCGATTCCTAGTAATTTTAGTATTCGATATCATTCACAATAATCAGCTCTTTACGCAATACATGTGATTAAATAATTTATCAGGATAATACAATATTAAGATAAAAAGCTGTTGTGCTCTGTAATTCAAGAGCTGCTTTGCTGGCCATTGTATCCTTTAATAATCCCTTAACACAGAACATTTTGAACTGCCGCCAACATCTTGAGAATCTGGCATCCCTTGAGAAGACCAATGTCCTCCAGTGGATCCCTGCCCATTGCGGAGTCACAGGTAATGATAATGCAGATTATCTGGAAAGAAAGGTGATTTAATTACGCAGACTCCCACACGCGCTATGCCCTTCTGTTCTATTAAACATCTTGTCAAAAGAACTCTTAAGTCCAGAACTCATGAAGAGCTTACTATCCGCATTTCTCTTAAATGTTGGAAGAATGCAATCCTAAATCTGCGTAATAGCCCAAGACATAGACCAGTGGCTGAATTCCGCCTTTTCACTTGTCACGACTGTCTGCGGAAACATCTGTATAGATTCGGTATCGTTCCTTCTGCGGTCTGCACTCTTTGCAATATTGGTGGGGTGGACACAGCGCATCTTCCTTGCTGCCTGCACTTCGTAAGACGTCTCTTACTGAGCGCTATTGGGAAGCTAGAGACATATTAGATTAATAGACTCTGTTGCAGTATCTTTCTGTGTTATTGTTCTATCCTTTTTATTTATTTGCTGTAACTGTCTATAATCTGCCATTGGAAATAAAATAAATCAACAATATTAAGATAAACATTAAAACATTTGAAATGATGATACATAAATTATATATGTTTAAGCAATAAAAGAGATATAATATGGTTCCACAAAAATCTTCAGTCGTTAGATGAAACTTTTATGCATGAAAATATATTTGAAATAAGGCATATAATTTCAACCATGTGTTTCTCAACCCATAGCTGATTTCTTTGTTTGAAAATTGATATGCCAAAAAACGTAGTTTTCATTTTTGATTAAGAACCTTTTGCAGCTAAGATTATTTATTTAAATAGGAATGACAATTTTAAATAAATTTTGAATCATTCTGATAAGTATTAAATTTACTGGAGCTTAAGGATTCCAAGATCAATTGAGGCTGCACACACCCGATTTTAATAGAGAAAAGATTACATTCATATTTTATGGCTTAAATGCTCAGTTTCTTAGCACGTGTTCTTATTTATCATTATACGAGATAATTTCCTTATTAATAATGTTTTTGTTGCATCGGAATTTTGTAATTTTGTTCCATTGCTTTTAAACGGCTTTCCAAAGTCCACAACATATTATTTGTTGGCTTTTGGGTAATAGAGATTTTAAGATTCCAAAAGCACAAACAGTCATTGGTGATACATTAGGAGATTCAAGAAGAACAATATTGAAGGGTATGGATTTGGTTCTTTGTTCTTGGTCCTTTTTTCAATGAAAGTAACTGTGGATTTTTGAGAATGGTTGCTTAGCTTTTCCTTAATATATTTCAACGGGTTTTTTTTTTAAAGAAAGTTATGCCTTGAGCCGTTGAACTGTTTCAAGAAAATCTACATAATTTTCATAACGAAAATAAGAAATCCTTTAGAAATATTTTTATGGCTCTTAGAGCCATGAAACACAACTTTATTTCCTCTCTTTAATGGTAATGGATTTAACTTTTTCTTACAATCACTTAACTGAACCCAAGATTTATCTGTAATATTGGCACTTTTTGGATAAAGGATTTCTTATAAATAATTTTCAGGATATTCTACGTTCATAGATTTGATACTGAGGAGATTGATGAGGATTATATTTTTTGGCCTTCTTAAGATTCAAATCAGTTAATAATTTTACTTAAAGTTGTGTAAAACTATTCTGCTTAATATACATTTCTCGACATTGAAAATGCAACATTAAGAAAGATTTGCCAGAAAGTGAAGAAATTTGGCAAACAGAGAGAGACAACAACGAACAATAAGTGATCCGTATTTCGAAATGTTATGCATAATGAAAAACGAGAACAAGGGCTAGTTAGTTGATTGTGGACGGGGATACACGAAGTAACACGCCTGTGCGCAGTGTCAGTAATAGTACGGTTGGTGTCCAGAGGAATGGTTCTCTATTCCCTATCAACCATTTAGCAAAGCGCGTTTTATGAAGGAGGCAATAGCAGCATTTAAAATAGCGTCTAACCATATCCCAAACGTGTTCAATTAGTGAGAGATCTAGTGGCATGGTGGCCAGAGAAGCAGCTATGAAACTTGCAAAGCATGTTATCTGAAATGAGCAAAGTGCGGTTGAGCGTAATATTGCTGATGAAAAGCATTGGGCACCCCCTGAAAGTAGGGGAGTGTGACTAGCCACAGTACATCATCCACGTAATCTTGGGTTGTCATAGTGTCATAAATATGAACTACAGGTGAACTGGAATCGTACGCATTGTCGCGTAGTGGGAATTCCACAATCGCTACATGATTGGACCCTTTCAACGTCAACTCTACAAATGTACGGTGACAATCACTGAAGAAACGGAAGTGCGACTCATCTGAGAAAATGATCCTGCACAACTTCATCGTCAACATTACTCTAATCCGGCCCTATTTCAGACGTTGTCATCTATGCTATGGGGTCAATGACAGTCTTTTTACGAAACGCAATGAGCACTAAGCGCTAGCAACCAATCGATGGCAAATGATTCTTCTCAATATAGGAGCATATAGGGTGTTGCACATGCTGCAGAATTTGGGTAGACGTACTATGCTTGGCTGCCGCCACCTCCCTTCTCACATGTCGATCCACGAGAGTTGACGTCACTCTGGCTACACCGATATTCCACAAGCATTCTATTGTCTCTTGTTACAACCATCTTCGTACAGCTGGTGCAACTGTGGAAGCGTCCAGGTGTCAGTCAGCGGTGATTTGCCAAAAGAATCAAATTGCTCTTCTCAGTCCTATCACCATGCTCCTAAAAATATTTCAGTCTATTGGAACTGGTCTCTTCGTCGACAATGGTCTAACATTCTTTACAATTACAGTCTTCCTTTGTTTTAAAAAAAACTTTCAACGTTTATTTCCCATATAATAATAATAGCGTGAATATTGCTTACCCTGCCAGTTCTTTATCTTCTATCTTATAATACGTGCGATGGAGAGATGCACATTTCACATCATTTGCACAACTCGATAAGGCGTCTCTGCCCAGAAATTCACATCATTTTCTGAACACTCCTTGGTGTTGCATTTCAATTTTAGGCAGTGCATTCTACATATTTTTGGTTGGAGATTTTCTTTTGGCATTAATGATATCACTTTTTCGGTATTATAGGATGTGCGTTTTTTATCTTTTAATATATATTTAAAAGAATTTTCTCCTTTTGTACCAAACTGTGTGTCAATTTTATTCTTCAATATTTATAATATTTTCAATCACTTAGATAACGAAAAGTAGTTGTTTTTATAGCTTTTCTCAATTACTGAATAAGAACTGCCATCTTCAAAAAAATCGTTAATGTATCCTTCCACCCATTACCATTTTAATAGTACTGTTTTACATTTAGAAAAAAATTCTAAATATTAGACGATGGATAAAACTTTCAAAAGTATAATGAAATAATATTTTCTGTGCTTCTTACGGTGAAGTAAAATCAAAAATATTTGAACAGCCTTTGTAACATGTTGTTTATTTTGCATCACTAAAAGAGTAAAAATATTTTCCTTTTTAGCTAATCAATCGAAAGCACAAAATATTCCAAAAATGATGGAAATTATTTATTCATTATTTGTTTAGCAAGAAAAAAAATTTTTTAATTTTTAAAAGACTAAAATTTGATTAGCTTAGTTAACTCAAGTTTCCTTTTCATAGAAAATTTGCTTATACCCTAGAAACAAATTATAAATTTTTTACAAAGGCAATATCTCTCGACTGAAATTACTGGTAAAATTTTATAATTATTCTTCACAAACCAAAACATATTACATTAAATATATATATATATATTATCAGCTAATTTTGACATTTTTTCTTTCAGATCCACTTTTTTTATATATTTTAATGCGCAAAATCAAACTTGTCACCCATTCTGTGGCACATATGAAAGCATCGTAATACTTTTATAATTATCATGTACGTAATGTATCTCATTTTAACTTGTAAAAGAGAATGAATGGCAAACTGAATGGCATTTTAGTCAACTTACTTTCTTCAAGTTGATTCCATACATTTTATTTATTCTGATATTTTCTCTAACGTCATAATATGTATAATTTGCCTTGTATCTCTTATCTTCTCATTTGGTATTTCATTGTAATAGTTTAACAATTACATGACGAATAAAAATATAATATTAAATTTTTAATGCATACAAAATAAAATTAGCGAATACAATTTAGAAACACGATGATTATAACATTACTTGAGTACCCGTATTTCATGTTAAAATGTTTTTTTCCCCCAACAGAAAGTCCTCATTTGGTAATTTATTTCTTGTTTTCTAAAATATGATTTTAAATTTATACATTTCATTTATAAAAATAAGTGTCAACTCAAAAGGAAAAATAAAGTATCACAGAAGAAAGATATTTTCCTTAAGAAATGGAATATTTAAATTTGAAAAGCACATATCGTTAACAAAAAATACTTATTTTTAATATACTGCAACTCAGAAAAATTTCTCTAGAGAGAAGATTTATACAAATTATATAAATTTTAATTACACATGACTGTTTACAAATTATTTATTTTAAACTACCTTCATTATTATATAAAAATATATATATTTTATACGAAATAGATTTCAAATAGAAGAATTTTCTTAAATATAAATTATGAGTATGTCATAGTAGTTGTAAAATCTTGGGCAAGATAATTCAAAATAAAACTATTTTAAACTATAAAAGTTATAATTTATGCATGGTTTTCATGATAACTATACTGTTTATTTCTGAAGTATTTTTGATTTCGCTTATATGAGGTTAATTGACACATTTAATTAATTACTTTTACTTTTTTTGTTTACAGTTATTATATATTTAGAAATAAGTATCCAATTATGTTTTTGCATATTCAATGTGAAAATCAGAAAATTTATACTTAAAATACATTTACTTTTCACTTCCGTTATAATTGTACTCATCAATAACCTTACAAAATTATTTAGAAAATTTAATGGAAATTCAATTTATTATTATAATATTTACATGTCAATATTTTATTATTTTTTGAACTATTTACGTTTAATATTAAACAGGAAAATACGTATAGCAAAACAAATTGTATTTTGTTTCACGTGTTTATTCATCGCTCATTAAAATTTACAGTTTGGATTTCAACTTAGAGAAAAGAGACAATTTTTTCTCAAGAGTAAATTATTTTCTTTGAAATTGAGCTACAGAATGAAAATATACAAATAATTAAAAAATATATACACTTAAATGTTTTATTTCTTGACGTAGAAAATTATTCTTCGAAAAAACTCAGCAAGCTGTCATCTTGAGTGAAGAGTGTGACAAAAATTACATTTTTCTTTTTCTAAAAGTCCATGACCATCGCAAAACTAAATAAAGAAAGATGAAATTACTTGTTCTTGCTGTGTAATAAATAGATAATGGATGTTTATTTTTAGTCGAAAAGTGTTAATTTTTAACTTGAAATTTAAAAAAGTACGAGGTTGTAATGTTCGAAGTATTGAAAATCAGGAATTACACAAGTGGCGTAATTTAAGCTGGCGAGATAGAGGTACAGTGTTGGGTGCGAAAATTAAAACTTTTGCTAAAAAAATCCATGCACTCTCCGAAAATTTTACCCATTAATTTTATGATATTTTCTGTTATAATTTTATTTTCAAAATAGAAACATTTCCTCCATGAATTTCTTTATATTATTTTAATGAAAAAATATTTTAGACAAAGAATAACGACTTTCATATAATAGTATCAACACAAATGAGGATCATTGTTATTTTCATCAAACTAGTCTGAATACTGTTATGATATATATATATATATATATATATATATATATATATATATATATATATATATATATATATATATATATATATATATATATATATATATATATATATATATATATATATATATATATATATGTATATATATATATATAATATATATTTTATATTATATATATATTATATATATATATATATATATATATATATATATATATATATATATATATATATATATATATATATATATATATATATATATATATATATATATATATACACTATTGGCCATTAAAATTGCTACACCCAAGAAGGCGATATGCTACAGACGTGAAATTTATACGAAAGGAAGAAGGTGCTGTGATATGCAAATGATTAGCTTTTCAGCGCATTCAGACAAAGCAGGCGCCAGTAGCGACACCTACATTGTGTTTAAATGAGGAAATTGTTCAGCCGGTTTCTCATACACAAATTCCATTTGAACGTTGTTGCCTGGTGAAAAGTTGTTGTGATGCCTTATCTAAGAAAGAGAAATGCGTACCAGCACGTTTCTGACTTTGATAAAGGTCCAATATCGCAATCTTATCGCAGTATTGCTGCTCGCGTCGGTCGAGATCCAATGACTGTTAGCAGAATATGGAATCGATGGGTTCAGGATGGTAATACGGAACGCCATGCGGGATCTCAACGGCCACCTATCACTAGCAGCCGAGAAGACAGGCATATTATCCGCATGGCCGTTATGGATCGAGCAACATATGGTCGTTTATAGCAACATATCACGAGCCGTGAGTCAAGACATATGGTCGTTTGGAAAACAACAAGTGTCTGCACGAACATTTCAACGACGTTTGCAGCAGCATGGACTCTCAGTTCGGAGACCATGGTTGCGGCTTACCTTGACGCTAAGTCATAGAGCAGAGCGCCTTCAATGGTGTGATCAACGACGAACCTGGGCACACGAATGGCGAGAGGTCATCTTTTCAGATGAATCCAGGTTCAGTGTACAGCTTCATGATGGTCGCATCCGTGTTTGGCGGCTTCGTGGTGAACGCACACTGGCAGCGTGCATTCGTCATCGTCATACTAGCCCATCACCTGGCGTGATGGTATGGGGTGTCATTGGATACACGTCTCGGTCACCTCTTGTTCGCATTGACGGTGCTTTGAACAGTGCACGTTACATTTCTGGTGTGTTACGACCCGTGGATCTACCCTTTATTCGAGCCCTGTGAAACCCTACGTTTCAGCAGGATAATGCCCAACCGCATGTTGCCGGTATTGTACGGACCTTCCTTGATACGGAACATGCTTGGCTGTTGCCCTTGCCAGCACGTTCTCCATATCTTTCACCAATAGATAACGTCTGGTCAATGGTTGCCGAGCGACTGGCTCATCACCAAACGCCAGTCACTACGGTTGATGAACTATGGCATCGTGTTGAAGCTACATGGACATCTGTACCGGTACATGCAATCCAATCTCTGTTTGACTCAATGCCCAGGTGTATAACTGCTGTTATTACTGCCAGAGGTGGTTGTTCTGGGTATTGATTTCTCAGGATCTATATCCAGCCAAATGTTTTGAAAAATTAATCACTTTTTATTTCTAATAATATATATTTGTCCAATATCATTTTGTTATCTGCATTTCTTCCTGGTGTAGCAATTTTAATGGCCAGTAGTGTATATATATATATATATATATATATATATATGTTTGATGTTTTATCTCTATTTTTAAAATGTAAACACTTCAGTTTTTTAATTACCACAATTTTTAGTATTAGAAATAATATGTTCATAAAAGTGCTAATTTTTTATCTGAAGAGAAATATCTTAGCTTTCTTTTACATAGAAGTTAAATTAATTTTTAATCCAGAAGATATAATTGGATTTATTAACAAACTTATATTATGACAACAATTAAAATAATTTTTACGATGATTATAGACATTTTTTTTTCAAAACTTTTTAAAATATTTTAGAAGCTTAAATTTTATGTCTAAAACACTGAAAAAATTAATGAATAAATTGTTATTCATTTTTATGTGGGTACAAATTATTTTTTTTTGTTCCAAATAACTTGATTTCGCGTCTATTCTAATTTTTTTTATTATTACTTCTCTTCCAAAACATATGTTAATTTCTATTTATCTCGGCATAAACATATTAATAAATCCTTTTGTAAGAATCCTTTGTAAATAAGATGTATACAAAAGTCATTAATACCCTATATATACATAAAAATGAAGAGGAATTTTTAATTTCATAAAATACAAAACTTATCCTGTTCACTGTAACTTACTATTTTAATGGGACGCAAAATATTAATACAATCTCATAATCCTATTATAAAATCTGTTTTATAATACATAAACATCTAAATACTGTGATTTATAAATATAATATGACAACTTTTCCGTACGAAGCAACAATTACTATTTCTATGTTAATCTGATTTCATTATGTTTAATAAGTCACAAAAATTTCAGATTAAAGTTTTACAAATATATTTCCAGGTAATTTATGGTGTGATAAGAATATTTAACTTCTATATTTGCAATATAACCAGATACATTTTTCCTTATTTAAATGGTCTTTTAGATTTACACTGATAATCACTAATAATTAAGTTTGTAGTCTATAACCATTATGCATAATACAAAAATACTGTCATCTCTGGTTTATTTAACTGTAAACACGCTTTCTATTTTAATCGAGAAAAATTTAATCAAAGGAATGCACAGACACCTGTAATCATATTCTAAAATCTCAGTTATAGTTTTGCTTTTTATGTCTGACTTCTCTTTCAAATTCATTTTGAAACAAAAACATTATAATGAAGTTTAACAATAGTATATCATGATGAAATCTAAGACTGAATTTTGAAGGGTTTTTGTGATAAGGGGAAAAAAGTAATTATTTTTTCAAATAAAATTGCACATTTTTTCTTGATTTTTAAATAATAAAAAATATAATTGCTTTGTATTCAATAAATATTTTGTTGTTAGGTTTAAGTAAAAACTATTTTAATTTATGAAGAATGCACTCTGAATTAATACAGTAATTAGGACAATAATTAGGCATATTTTATCTTAATACATATCACATACTTATTTTCTCAAAATTTATTTACGTATCAGAACTTCAAAAATATTCCTCAAAGAAAAGAATATCCTTTCATTTATACAAAAACATTTTCTAGAATAAAATTTTAATTTTAAAGCTTATTACTGCTGGTAAACTTAATACTAAAAGTAAATATATTATTTGATAATTGTAGAAAATTATTTTCCTAAAAACGTTAAGTATTCATCATTTTATGCCTTCATATAGAATCACAAACTTTCAAATCCTTTTTTTAGTTTTGTATAACTTTTAAACACAATCTACCACTTCTATTTGATTTTAAAATAGCCTTCCCTTTTATTATTCAAGAAAAAATCATTGAGCAATGGAAAAAAAGATTATGAGTTTCAAATAGTTTATTTATATAATTTGCAAAAGTGAATATTGAAACAAAATATTATTAAGTTATCAAATATTTCATTTAGCATAATTGTGTTCTTGAGCACTTTTTTCACAATATTTCGTTGTATATTTGAAAGCGTAACTAGAAAATGCTGATCCAAACACCAAAAAAATATTTTCATTATTCAATATATTACATTTATATGCATATTATGTTATCCTAAAAGCAATCGATTTATCAAATTCCAACCAAAGCGGTAGAAATGTGTATTAATAATAACAAAATATTAATTTTTTCACAAAAATTATGAGAATAACAATTTTGATACGTTTTTTATTCATGCCTTGAAACTTCAATGAAAAAAAAAACAATCTACTTTTTTAGGAAGTTTTTCATTATATTTTAAGGCAGTTTAACATGTAGTGAAAAACTTTTTAGGTATTGTATCAATATTTAATTAAAATTTGTGTTATAGTTTCCATAAATTTTTGGAATATATGAACAATTTTAAGAGTCACAATATTTATAATTAAATTACAATAATAATATGCAAAGAAATTATGTTTGCATATTTTTAATTTACTATTTAGAAAAGAAAACTATTTCCAAAAAACTAAAATATCACAGTCAATCATAGTCGATGTTAAGATATTAAAATGACCTAAAAAACAAAATGGCCTTTGTACATATTTCTTTCTATATGTAGTTAGTATAATAATAGAAAAGAATACTTTTCAGAGCTATATATATATTACGTACACTGGCTTTCAAAAGTTAAGAAACAATATGTTTTTCAAACCTCACTATGAAAAAAAAAATGACATGAATGAAAATTTATAGGTTCTTATAAATGATAAAAACGAACACATTTAATTTTATGCGAAAACGCTAGGTACTACTTTTTTATTGAAAGGAATAGGCATATGTAAATGACAGAAAAATAAATATACATAAATTTCGTAATTACATGTGTATCTTTTGTTGATTTTCAATTTCTGTCAGAAGATCCATTGATAATAGTCAGTGGAATCCCATAATGTAAGAGAGAAGCCGTTTGTCCTATTCGTTAAAGCAGTGATCGGATGGATAGAAATGGGGATGTCACAGGCTTATGCTAATTTGCGTTTTAATGTGGTTCATCGCCACAGGAATCAATATCAAAACGAAGCTTTTGTGTCTAGAAGTCGTATTTTAAGCCAATCACCAGCTACAACTTCTGCAAAAGACCTTTTTATAGCTCTTTTGGTCTTAAGGAGAAGAAGCATTTCTGTGCCGCAACTTGTTGGAGACTTCCTGTAGTATCAAATAATAGAATATCCACTAGTAAGGTGCAAAGGAGTCTACACCATAAAAGTAACAAAGTAAGGAGATCAGTTGTTTGTGTCTCTCCCTTAGGGCGACAAAGGTCCCACTTATTTTGGGCAAGGGAACATATTTTTTGAACCATACAATGGTGGGCTTCTGCACTTTTTACATACGAATCAAGGTTCATACGGGAAAGCAATTCAGGACGTATGCTGATGTAGAAAGAACAAAGCACCAGATACCATCAATCCAACATTGCGGAAAGACACAGTTACTACGGTAGCAGAAAATAGTTTCGTCAGGAATCTCACTCGGTGGTCACACTGATTTGTTTATGTTCTAAAGAAAAACTGTGATTGGTATGAGATATCGGGATGAGATCCTTCATTCATATCCACAAATACCCTGAAGGAATTGGTAATGATTTCATTCTGATGTATGATAACGCATCAAGCTGTTGTTGTTGAGAAATATTTAAGGGTCTTGGTTTGGAATAAATGGAATGGACATCTCGATTTTCAAGACTTAATACCATATAATCTGTAAGACAATCTTGGTTCTTGTGCTTCAAGTCCTTTTCCAAGGTCTGTAGGAGAGCTGGAAAACAGCTTACTCTTTGTCTGGTCATTGCTTCCTATTTCGATAACCGATAACTTAATTGACAACGTGGAAAGTCGATGCTGACAATGCATTCAATCTGTGGTGAGTATGTCTTTTATTAAAACTTCTTTTTTTTATGCTTCTGTGACATTTTACAACAGGAAATTGTGATTATTCTTTTTTCCAAGAATGAACTTTTCCAGCAAGATTGCTCGTTGTAGATCATTTAGGCTTTGTTCTTATGTATACTTCTATGTTACAATCAATTTTTACTTTTTTTTCACATGTCATTCAAATTTCTGCTTACGCATTCATTCATTTTCAAATAAGGCCCAAAACTGGTTGTTTTCTTAACTTTTATATATATATATATATATATATATATATATATATATATATATATATATATATATATATATATATATATATATATATATATATATATATATATATATATATATATATATATATATATATATATATATATATATATATATATATATATATATATATATATATATATATATATATATATATATAAAATTTTGCATGACTTTCTCTGTATATAATAAAATTTGGTTTGGGTGAGAAATGAGAATACATATGGCTAATTTTTTCTTCCTCTATTAATTCCTGAATTTGACTTTAATAAAATTTATTTTTCACTTTTAGAATATTCGGGCGATTTTTTAACATTTTTATAATTATGATAGTGCTGCTAAATATCTAGGCTGATTCCATTATTAGAAATGTTGAATTGATCATGCTGTGAGAAAACACTTAACGAATTCCTCTAACCAGGAATTTTGAGCTATTAATGCCCTTTTCCTGATAATTTCTCACTGACAAAATGGCACATTACATTTAATGACTCGGAAGATTTTGCAAAAGAAAATATTAACCTAAAACATTTTAAGAATCTGGATACAAGTTTACAGACTATAAAGATAGAAATCATGACATTAGTATCAGACTGCGCATGCCAATCACTATCAATAGGAACAGAAAAATCATTTGAATCAAGTTTCACGAAATTTAGTTAAATTCAAAACGCATTTGAAAGAAACTTCGCTTTTATTTATAATTTTGTGTTTTTGTTAATACTAGACATTTAAAAATTAATGAAGGAAAATTACAAATTTTCAGGGAAAAATTTTGAAGTGAATCAACTCCGTAAGGGAATTAAGTATCTTGTATTCCGTACTATGCAAGTATGATAAATTAGATTGAACTTTTTATAGATGTAATGTTGTTATCTTTAGAAATGTACTTTTTCCAGAAATTGATGGTATTAGAATATATAAATCTCCCATGCTAAATTATTTGATTCTTGAGAAACATTTTTTTTCAAAATGTATGCTACTCCATGAAGAAGTTCCGTAATCAAGTGATTGAGAAGGAAAAATTTGCCGAGACAATCTTGGATTGTAACAAGTTGCAAAATGAAACCTAAAAAATTACAATATTCTGAAACTATTTTTCTCAGAATTACTTCAGCTCTTCCATTAAATAGTTTATGTCAGTAGGAAACACGTTTTACATAATTATGTACATGAAACTAGAATTATTATATAAATTCTAATATGATGTGATGAATTAATTTTGAAACATATTTTATAGGAACATAAGAAATAAATAGTTGAGAGTAAAATGAAAATTTTGATAGATTGCACATAAGTTCAACTTTTTATTAATTTTTTTTTTCAAAATATTCTTATTTTCAAGGAAAAATATTATAAAGGAAAAGTCCTTAATTATCTTGGAATATTGTAAAATTATTATAATATTGAATGATTTATATTAACTATATTTTGTCAATAGTAACTACTCAAATGTAACAATATATTTAACACCTTTTTTAAAATTAAATAAATGATATTTGTCTTCATTCAGGAAGCTACAAATTTCATAAAAAAATTATACTTTACACCGTCAATTTAGTTCTTCTACCAGCTTTTTAAAGAATTTTGTCTTCTAAATGGAAAACTATACGTAGATACGAACAAATAGAAAATCTGTATGTAGAAGGAAACAGAAAATTTGCTTTTATAAGATTTACGCATTTTAATGACATGAAATCTTTTTTTATAGCAGTTAAAATATAAGAGAAGTTGGAAATTAAATAATCTTTTTTTTTGTGTCAAGTTAAATGTTTTCAGGGATTATTTTATGGATTGATAAGTGATTTTCGTGCAAATGAATCAAATTCTGTGAATTCGTGATCAAGAGAAATCAAAGAAAGTTTTCTTTTTTCTTTCCTTAAAAGGGTAATAAAAGATCTTATTCACCTAAAAATCAATCTTTATTCAAAGATGGCATCTTCTCCCAACATTCTTACAAAACGTTTCAATAGAGTAATTCAAATACAGTTGAAAACAAAGAAGATTTTTTAAGCAATAGATTAGAGATAATATGTATTCCCATAAATCAGATTATTTTATTAAAATGAAAAAACTGTCATCCATTTATTGTAAAGAATAACAGATAAGTCTCCAATATTTGTCTATTGGATTATTGAAATGATCAGTATTTCATTAATAAGTGTTTTACTTTGTGAAAAATCATTTACAAAGTTTAAAGGAAAATTTGCAATAACTACAATGCATTAAAGTAAATTTTAAATTAAATTTATTTATATAGATGATTAGAGCAGCATTCCCGAAACATTTATAATCCAATATAGGTTTTCTACATTGAATTACTTTAAATTGAATTTTTGCCGCCCAACCCGTCTAGCCTGATTGCGGATAGGGAGGTCATGGGTTTGAATCCCGGTTCAAGCATGGATGTGCTCTCTGTATCTATCCTGTCGTTGTGCTTTTCTTGTAGAGAATAGGTTGTGTAAATGGTTGCCTACCCCATAATTGGATACCTATGTCATGTGAGGAAGTTGTACTCCACACCAATATATGGTTCAGTTGGAAAAGTGGAGCAGCACACCCCATAATACCAGCCTAGCTGACACACGACAACAATTAAATTTTCAAATGGCTTGGAAAAAGCAATATCTCCCCACATACTTGCTTTTTATGCGTGACTTTATTATAGATAATTATGAAATTTTTAATTAATTTCTCACTTTAATGAGGTCCCTATCTTTAAATGTTATTAAAGAATTGAATACACATTAAGATAGGATAAAATAAATTTGAAAAGAAATTGTGTACCTTTAACACACACACAAACAAATTGTATTTCATCCAAAAAATTTTTAGTTATTAAAAAATTCGATCAAATATCAATGCATCTTAAAAAAATTTTTTTTTCCTTGAAATATGGTTTTTGATTGTAAACCTAATAATATTAAATCTTTAGATATTCAAATATTAACTGATTTAAAAATTAAATTTCACAAATTGATTTATTTTTTAAAACGTTTGTATTTACACTAAAGTACCCTTATTATTGTTGCATCAGCAGGCTTTCCTGTTTCTAGCTCTGAGTTCGGCTCAACCAGTTAGATAGAAGCAGCCGGGTGGAGTGTAAGTGATTTTAAAGCAAGTCGAGAGCAAAAGACACACTGCACTTGGCCTGCCCTCCAGATGTAACATTTCACTTTGTAACTACACCCAGTATTCTCGTGATCCATTCGCCTTTAACAAACACCACGAATCTTCGGTTAAACCGGGATTCGAACTCACTGTCTTCCGAAATAATAACGACGAGTTAATCAACCAGGCTACCATGGCCTTTATAGTACCCTTGTTACAGACACAAAGTAATATAAAATTAGTTCACAGCTCAAAAATAAAAAAAAATCATATTTCATTTGCGTGGATGTAAGCAAGGAAAACATCAAAAATTTCAAATTACTGTTCAGTTTCTGTAAAATAAAAAAATAAGAGTTATATGATTTATATCATATATGGAGACGTAAAAAACGTTAAACCGCAAAAAGAACACGAAAAATATTCTTTTATATCATAAAATTTTCTTGAAAACCGAAATCCATATATACAATTGCATATTGAACTCCTCGATCAATCAATCAATGAGTTAAGTGAAGTAATATATTGAATCTTGATAATTAGTAGTGCTAATTGTTTTATTTTACTGTATATTATAATTCTAACCACCAATATTAACTATTAAATATTAATAAATTTTTCATTTAATTGCAACAAATTTTAACATTCATGCGATTTAAAATCAAATTCTATTGATCAGTCGGTAAATGAATTAAAATTTAAAATTAAAGCATATGTATTCGTAAGTTTTAATTAAAATGTATTTGTAAGTGCTAATTATGTGTAAGGAAATTGTTGTTAATAATTATTTTTTAAGTACTCTAACATTATAAACAAATTAATGTAACTCAGATTTTATTATAGTTGTCATTTTTACACATAAAAGTTTATATATTTATATAAAAGTAGAACTTTTATATATACATATAAAAATTCTAATATTATTTATTTTAAAATAATGCCAAATACATTTTTACATTTTTTTAATTATTCAAAAACTTTTTCATTTCTTTCTTTCTTTTTTGTATATCGTCATTTTAAAAATGGCTCACTGAAATTCCCATACACACAAACTTCTTCCTTCTCTCTGAAATTCTTTTCTTATTTTTTCCACACTCAGATGACATATTCTTGATAAAAATAGCAATTTATTCCTTTTTTTGCTCTGGTAGTCTTTCCTTTGAATCTTTCTTTAACATTTCATACTATTTTCTAATCGAAAATTTTCTTTTATATTCTTGGTTATTCAAGTAACGTTCCTAGCATTCAAGAAAATAAACCATAAATGAATAGCTGTGTTATACTCTAAAAATACAAATCACTTTGGTTTAGCCTACAGGAAACGCAAAAGCTTACATAAAAGCCATTCTCTTTAATGCTGTATATAATTTTGATGTCCCGGTAACGCATTTATTTTTATTTCACAATAATAGGCAAAGTAATCTGAACAAAATAATGTTCTTTTCATTTTCCGAAGAATCACTTTATGTATAGATAATAAAATAATACAACATTTGTTCAATTGTAGCAAAAATATGATTTTAAAAGTATTTTTGATGCCAACACGCAGACAAATATTTTTTGTTTCTCTGTCACAAAATCGATTGTCTGCGCTACTGTTCTTCAAGAATTTAATGTTGAAAAAGGATCTTTTTTAAATAATAGGATGTTGAAAGAATACATTTTTTCTCTACATTTATTTCGAATATAACATTTCTAAGAATAGTTAGTGATATTTCTGTTGAATCATTTGAATCAAAGTAGCAATTACTGATTCATTGTTAAAATAAAAAAAAAGAATATGTTTCAAAAGCTTATAAACTATAATCTCAAACACATTCATTGAAATTGAGAGTGGATCTATTATAATATGTTTGATCCACGTTTTTTATAATATATTATTTGAAGCTAAGAACGTTTTCTATTTTGTGTAACAGACACATAAATTTGATTGATAACTATAACAAATAAGAATATGTTACAAAAGTATAAAAACTCAAAACACATTCATTGAAGCTCTAGATGAATATAGTATTGCATGTTCAATCCCCATTTTTTGAGATGTTGTGTAGACTTAAAAAGAGGTTTTCTGTTTTGTGTAACATGCATTTAGATTTGCTGATTGATAGCTAAAAATATAATATATTTCTTATACTCCTTAAAATCTTAAACATTTTGATTAAATCCTGAGATAAAAGCTATCATTCCATGTTAAATCAATAGTTTTCTTTTATATTAAATGAAATTAAGCAGAGGTATTCCACATTTTTAATAGACACTTTACATTAATCCCTGTTCAGTAAATGTTTTTCAAATGCAAATATTTCAGAGTTTAATATTTATATGCTGGTGTAGTAACAATAATATAATATCCCACAGTTTTTTGTATAATAGAATAGTTTAGCACTAAATGATGTACGTTTAATCACCACTTGTTTACAAGAATTTTCATTTTTAATTTATAATTTTTACGATAAACAGCATTTTCTTATAACTAAGCTTTAAAAAAAACTATTGTTAGAAATCTTAAGTATTTTAGAATAAAAAACATTTGGAATTTTTAAGATAACTTATCAAATGAAGGTAAAGGTATGTTCTTGTATTTTGGTAAATAGCAGAAAATTAAATCAAAACTAAAGTGCTTTTTTTTCAAACCAATTTTTTTTTATCGCAATAAAACCAACTTCTCCAACTAGCAGTTAATTGCGCATGAAAAATATTTGTTTTTTATGCAAATTATTTTTTCCAAGTCTTCTTCAGGAAAACTCATGAATGAAAAATTATTAAAATTTCATTTGGAAAATTTATAAATGAAAAGAACTTAGTGGAAAAGAATTATTGTTTTCACTCGTAAAAAAATACAAAAATGATATTTAAAGTTCTTCTATTTTTAGCAACGAAATTTCATTTAGTAGAAATAAAGAAAAACAAGCTCATCAAATTCTTTAGCAATATTTAATTTTTTGAGTTGTTGAAGGATTTTAAAATTTTCAATTTATATCACATGCATCAACTTTGAATGACAAGTTCCTAGGAAAACTATCATCACATGTATCTAATATTGATATCCAAATACACATACAATACATATACAAATACAAATATCAATATTTATTTCAAAAAATTAAGAATTGATGAAACATTTATATTTGAGATTTCAGTGTATTAGTACATTACATTTCAATAAAGAAAATTAAAATCAAATTCATAGTAATCATTCTTGACATTTTCTTTTATCGATTGAATTAAGATATATCTCCCAAGTTTACCAAACAGTCCTTTCATGCAAAAATTTTCTATTAATATGTCTGATTACAAAAGTGTAATAGGGTTGATTATAATACCTATAATAGGATTGATTACATGAATTTGCATCCATGAAATTTTATGTGCTTTTAGATTTATTCAAATAGAAACTTGAAAATTGTTTCCTTTTATTTGCATCAAAATCATTGAATTCCATATGTCGATAGCTTATACCTTTACGAGTATATGTTTACTAGTTTTATTAATTCTATACACATTAACAGTTTGAAAATTAATATGATTCATAAGCAAATAAAAAAAATTTTATTTTATAACAATCAGTTTTCAACTTCGTAAATTTTGTGTTTAAAATAGAATTTAAAAATTGTGTGTGTACAATATATATATATACAATTCCATAATCTTCATAAGAACTTTTAAAAGTCATGGTAAATGTTTTAGGAATTGAATGAATAATTGATAACAAATTTGACAACTGATTTCTTCGTTTAAGTGTTCTGTCATTAGTAATAGTAATACTGCAATAATTTAAAAAATGTATCATTGAAATAAATTGTGGAGTTTTGAAACTAAGTAAAATTGAATTGAAATTATATTTCGCTAAAGGTAAGAGAATTTTTGTTATTCAAGCAGGTTTACTATCAGAACTGTTTACCTGATTATAATAGAATGATTTATTTATTATCCGACTTTCCTATACATAGAAAACTGATTCTTTTGATTGATTTCAATAGAATATCAATAATTGTGTAATAATTGAATTGTTGAGGAAAACACACTCAATAATCTACACCTATAAAATCGAATCAATGATGAGTAATCCAATTCAGTCACCTTTCACAACGATTTACTTCAAAAATTTATAATTAAAAACTTTCATAAAACTTGTTTTACACTTAAAAACGAAATCATATCACTGCACCTTATTTTTATTTCTTAAATAAAAAGGTGAAAATAATAAATAAAACAATTTAAATTAAATACTTATTTTTTAATTGAAAAAAAAAATTATAAACTTCTATTTCGGTTTGTGAACTCGTAAAAGCGAGAATTGTAACATACATGTTACGATAAAAAGTTACTGGTTTTTCGTAAACCACCCTCCTCTACTATCATGATTTGCCTCTCTTATAATTTTGAGATGATGGTTTTACTTTCTACTCCTTCATTTTCCTCCCTAAAAGTTATTTAAATTATCATTGTTTCTTTATTCAAAAGTAAAGAAATATCCTTTAGTATTTAAGATTTTTGGTTTTTATAGATTAAAGTATCTCTACATATTATACGCAATATCAAAATATATATATTAAATAATAATAAAAGTATTTTAACATAAACTGTGTAAAGATATTTAATGTCTGCTTTATAATCAAAATAACTTTTTGTTCCATAAATTTTAACTTAATTTTCATTATTTCTGAGAATTTATAAATTTGTTACACAGCTTGAACGTGAAGAGAGCCTGCATAAGTATCTTATTATAAACCATCGATTCGTTTACCTGTCTAGAATTTCAGCTCCATTCATGTTGTCATGGAAACTGCATCACTTCAATCCTGAGTAATGTTTTATTTGAAAACATAATTTAATTTATATGATATTTGAATATTACAGAACAAGTACCTAAAGTATGGTAGGAACGGTTTTGGTTTAAATTTAATAACATACCAAAAAGTCCAGAAAAAAACACATTTAAAAAAATCCTTCAGTATTTAAACTTTGAATAAATATTTTCTTTATATAAGCGAAACAAATTATTAAAACATAATATTTATTTGGCTTAAGAAATTGAAATTTATTAATTGAAATCTAAACTTTGATGTAAACAAATTTTTCTAATGTTATAATAAAGGTTTATATTCCTTTGTGATAAAGTATTCTTAATTGTATTCTATTAAATGCCAAAATTTTATTTCAGCACAATATTTTAATTTTTCCATCAGTTCAAAACAAAATTTTACTATTAATTTTATTTCAAAACAAATCTGTCTTATTAAAACATATATAAATAGATTACCAATATGAAACTAACATGTTCACAAAAGTACATGTACCTGCATAATCAAATTTAAAATTGAAAAACATCACCTAATAATTTACTATATGTTTATTTAATAGCATGTTTTTAAAGCATATGTTGTTCCTTAATATTAACGATAATGAGACGGAAGGTTTTTTGTTTAGTTGACATTATTACTTATCTGAACAACTTTTAAGCTGCTATAATCAGAATAAAAAATTGCCAGATAATTTTTCACAGTTACACATACACTGCCCGACATTATAAATGCAAAACAAAGAAGGAGTGGCCAAAAAATTATGCAAATTTCAGGATAGAGTTACCAAGTTATACAAATCATTTGAAATGAGCGGCTCTCCTGCTCACATGGGATGGGACGTAAGGGAAGGAACCGTCATTGCTGCTCGGAAAATAATCGTTAAAAGTATTTTTCTTCTCACAAAGGACGCTTGTAATTACAGAGAATGCCAGACTGTCGTTTTATCTGATTCATATCCAGCAGACAGACGAGTTTACGAAGGGCATGGTGATCGGACTGAAAAGTTCAGGTTGGTCCAAACAACAAATCACAGCTGACAGACAAGTGGACGCATCGAAAGTGGACTGGCTGTGGCGAAGATGATTGGAACAAGAAACTTAGTGCAAGGAACACTTACCTAGTACCGGTGCAACCAAACTGACGTCAGCCAGCGCGGATCGAAGCTTTAGACTGGAGGCAGTGCAGACCTTGCAAAGCATGTGCTCCGAAATTCTGCAGCAAGACGCCGAAATTCTGCAGCAAGACGCGGATGCTCCAATATCGAGTAAAATTATTTTCCATCGATTGGTTGCTAGTGGTCTGTGCTCATGGCATTCGTTAAGAAGACTGTCATTGACCTCAGAACCTAGATCCAAAAGTCTGGAATGTGGCAAGATTAGAGAGATGCGAAACAAAATTTTCTCAGATGAGTCATGCTTCAGTTTCATCAGTCATAATCACCGCTTACGAGTGTAGCGTCGACGTGGAGACACATCCAATCCTACAGCAATTTTAGAACGCCCTACCGCTTGACAACGCGGCATCATGGATTGAGGCACCTTTAGTTCATATTGAAGGCACTAAGACATCCCAATAATACGTGGAAGATGTGAGGTGGATGTGTACACTCCCCTACCTTCTGCAGATGCCCAGTGCCCTTTAATAGCAGAATAACGCCCAACAACACATTGCTCACATTAGCTAACTTGCTCTTCAAGATATATAACTGCTTACATGGCAACAGTGCTCTCCAGATCTCTCACTAATTGAACACATCTGATATATGATTAGACGCCATTTACTGATCTTGCCATTAATCCCTTCAGAGGACACCCCGTGACATATGGTTGACAGGAAATAGAAAACTATTCCTCAGGACGCCATCCGCACTCTTATCGAATCTGTGTAGACGTGTTGCTTCGCTTATCACCGTTTACGGTGGACCTACTCTCTGTTGATCAGATCCTGTTTCCGCTCTGTATTATGCATATTATTTCGAAATATAGATCACTTATTGTTCATTGTCTCACTTTCTTTGCCGAGTTTCTTCCTTTTATGCAACTCCTTTGTGTTGACTTTTAAATGTTGGTCAGTGTATTTGTATATCCACGCAAAATCTGCCCGAAAATATAAAATGTAAAGAAAAAGATGTTAATGTTACATTTATGAAATAAATCTAAAATTCTGCATAACACATTTTTTATCATTTATAATATTAAAATAATATATATATATACTAATTAACCAACTTGACTAATGATAGCAAGTTATAAAAATATTGAAAACATCAAAATTCAAGCTTTCCAAAACCATAAATCTCTTAAGTATTGTTATTTTAAAGAAACGAAATTTTATTAAGCAAATAGAAGTAATCGTGAAATAAAATATTTGAAAAATAAAAACATTCTGTATTTGTATTTATTACATTCAATGTGGGAACTACGTTATCTTAAATTAAACTTATTAATTAGGATCTTCAAAGAAAGAAAAAAGTTGCTATGTAGTAACTCTGAATTAGGTTTTTGAATATTTGAGTATTATCCCATCGATCATTTCTGTCGAAAAATTATAGCTAAATGTTACGATTTAGAACCATCATTGCAGATTGGTGATTTTATTTACATTTTATTTCGTTTAATGCATTTGGACTCATATTTTATATTTATTTTTAGCTCATATAACTGCTAAATTTATTATTAAATATTTGAATAAAAAATAGAAATTTCAATATTTTGTTTCAATAAAGATATAAATTAACAGTTCTTTCTGTCTTAGTATTTTTAATGAAAAAATGATTAAAGTTTGTAATATTAATTTGGCAAAAATATTCATAAGAATAAATAATCAATTTTTACAACACACACACAATAGGGTCTTAAATTTATTTCAACATAAAATAGTTTTACTTCGTTTTGTATAGACACATTCTTAATACATTCACATAAATACATTTAATTTGATTAAAAAATTCAATTAGAAAAGCTGTAAAAATATAACTGGTAACTAGCAAGCTTCATAGACTTGTATCCAACCTTCTAATGAGCAAGTATGAGGCACATAATTTATGATATTATGAATCATGCGTGATATGAGAAATGGAAGTTTATACGATATATCATAGCAAAAATTATGTATAATAAACATATCCATAAAAATTAATTCATTATACTACGTTGCTAATAATTAATGCGTTAATTTTATTGTTAGGTAATCCAAGGTATATTGAGGTAAGAGAATATAGAGTTATTCAAGATCAAAATAAATTCTAAACCAAATGCCATTTTTCTGACATCAACAGAATACTATGCGGGGCCAACTTGTCTAACGGTCAGTGTGTCTGACTTACAAAAGGGAAGACCTGGGTTCGAGTCCCGGTTCAGGCATGGATGTACTTTCTCTCTCTATCTATCCTGTGTATGTCCTTTAATTGTGTGAATGGTTGCCTACTCTATAAACGGGTCCCTATAGAGTATGTGTGTGTACTGAGGAAGTTGGGCTCGTACCAAATATGGTTTAATTGGAAAAGGGGAGCAGCGCACCCCATATTGTCAGCCTAGCTGACACACACACAAAAAAAAATACAGAATACTATGCGAAGATTGACAAGAATCGTTCCTTAATTTTAATTTTAATTTTTATATGCCACTAAAAATAAGCGTAAATACATCATTCGATCTTGGCATGACAATTAATTTCTATTTAGAACTTTTATTCAATGAGGTAGAAAAGTATTATATAAAAGCATTAAGAACACATGTATGAAATGATTTTTAGACATAGAAAATTTACTATTGTAAATTTTCTAAACTATTAACTTTTTTAATTGTATCTTACTTAGATTTTGTACTCTGCAAAATACGAGATTGAGTTAGAATTTTGTAATTCATTTGATAATCTTTTTGATGAATTCAGTTTAAGATTTCAGATAAATTTTTCGATAGAGCTGCTTATAAAGGAACAAGAAACCCATTACATGCCATTAGAATTTCATATATATTTATATCCATTAAGTAAACAAAATTAAACAGCTGAACAGTTCCTAAGAGACAAAGACTTACAATGACCATATCGGTTTTCTTGGATGAGGGCTCTGTAGTACGAAGCATATGTCCTAGTCAGATGGTCACCCGAATGCGGAACGCCAAGTGCTTATAGCTCCCAAAATTTCTTGCCACTCATTTTTATCGACACGTGGAAGACATAAATAGCTGAGTCGAACCACCCTGATACCGGGTATCGAATCACGTTCTGGTGAATTGGAAGCCTGAAGTGGGACCACTACACTATCTGTCTTCTGTCCATTGAATAAGAAGGGCTTTTTAATAAACTATAATGTGATTACTATCAATTACTTATAGTAGTATCTTTATTTAGGCATATAGAATTTTTCTTTTACGTTTTTTATGATATATTTGAAAAATATGTTTATATTATTTAGATTTTCTTATATAGCGGAATAAAAATTTAAATCAAGAACTGAAGAATTTCACACATTATTGTTGCTCTAGAATACTTCCCTTTACCTGGCCTAGAGTTGGGCCTTACCAGTCAGGTAGAAGCAGCTGATTGCTAGCTTAATAATTAAGAAACGGAGACCAAGCAAACTTGCTACCACCAGAAGTATGATATCACTTACAGGACATTGCAACTACGACCTGCTAATGTTACTCCAGACATCTTTAGAAGGCACCATGTATGTTTAGATAAGTCGGAATTCAAAGCAACTACCTATCAAATAAAGAGAATGACAATCTAACCAACCAGGACAAAATAGTAACATCTTTACTCTGTATTCTGTAGTTGTTCTTGCGGTTACCACAATTGTAGTTGAAAAAAAAAATTCATTTAGACCAGATATTGAATTCTAATTTCGTTTTTCATAATATTATAATTACTTCTCTTTTTTTAATTTAGTACAATTTTATTTAAATTAATTTTTTGATTTCTTAAAGTATTAAAATCTTTAAAATGAAAAATGGCAAAATATAAAGTAGTAATAATAATATTTTATAAATATAGTTCCCTTCAAATAAGAATTTCCTATAAATGAGACTCGAGAATAATTTTACATAAAATTATTTTTCAATAATGTTTAATTTTCTTCTAATGTCTTTTCAAATCTATTTTGATGTATTGCTTCGATAATTCAAATAAAATGCAAATGATTTTCAGCATGAATATATGGAATTTAAAATTATATTTCATATCTTGAGGTAAATAATAAAACCCCAATGACCTAAACTACAGGTAATTAAACTACATTTCAAAATAAAGTGTAAGTTTGAAAGTATGACATTGAAATAAAATTATTTCTTCCAAAAACAAAACTTTATTCTGTAGAAATAATAAAATATTTTACACAAAGGAGATAGATTTTTTCTGTTATTTATATTTTTAAGCGAAATTTCTTATTTAACTTATGGATCAAGTTTAGTAAATTATAGTTTTTATGCTCGATTTATATTTGGTCTAAAAATATCTCAAATAACAAAAATAACAAATATATTTGGATGAATTTCAATAGTTGAGTAATCAACCTAGTTCATAAAACTTGGTTCAAAGAAGAATTTCTGATTAATGTACTGAGGACAGTATGAAAAAAGCTTAATTTGATTAAAAAATACTTATTGGATTGCTTTAAAGTATGAAATAAAATTACTTTTCTTATTCTTAAATTTACATATCTCAAATTTTAAATTGTTTCGAATTGAGTTTTCAAAGAAAGAGTTTTAATCTAATATTATTCTTAATACTACGAAGCAAATACTCCAAAATCTGCAAATATACGATAAATATTTCAACATCGTGAGGATGAAATGTGATTGAATAAATACTGCAATTCAAATTTAACCTGTATTTACTTGAAATGTTATTCAAATGTATTTTTTTCTTTCAATAATATCCTTATATATTTAATAATCCATTGATGTAAACATTTAGACAAACAATTAATTTCATGTAAAACTAAAATCAAAAATATATAAATACTTAAATAAATTCATTTTCCAAATATTTTGTATATCTAAATGTTTAAAAAATATTATTCGTTTGATAGAGAAGAAATATTTAAAACTACCTACAAAAGAGAGATTGGCTATATATTTGCTTATTCATGTTGCGATTCTGTTGTACTTATCTTGAACTCTAGTGGATCACAGTTGCTTTACCCCGCTTCTGGCTTAGATCAGCAAGGTGAAGTAACATTTGTCTGAAGTAATGATTTTGAGGTTGACCACATTCTCCCTCACTGGGTAGCAAGAAATTCGTAGTTTGCAGACATGTTCATTGTTAATCTATGACGTCTTTAGTCTTTCCACATGTGTTACGGGGATATTGATAAGGAGGATGCCAGCTCAGGTGTGACCTCGTGGTCAAATGACCGTGGTTCAAAATTACGAGGTGCTTGGTGGCCGGAGAATACTCTAAACACATTAAAACACAGTCCGGGCATTGATTCCACCCTTATATATGTATTTACCCGGGTTATAATAAAATTAGGCATTACCAGATCCTATATTTTTAACTGTGAAAAGTATAGAATAGTTTAATGTAATAATAGTAATGGAAAGATAAAAGATAACTAAGCTTATATTTAATGAGAAAAAAATCACATTTTTCTTTGTATTTAAACATATTTAACGTTATTTATTTTTATTTACTATGAAATTTTAAAGGTTCGATAATTGAAAATGTAGTTTTTTGTTATTTTTTATACTAGTATGTGACATATTTAATCTTATTAGTTCTAGTAATATTAAAAATTATACTAGGAAAAAGAGTATCAGTAACAAGAACAAATTTGTAAATATGAAAAAAAAAATATTTCGTTAATTAAAACCACAGAAGAAAGCCTCATTTTTCTACATGTTACAATATAGAAAAAAGTGAAAGATTTTTTTCGTGTCACGTAAAAGAGTGAATCGATTTTTCTATCAACGCAAACTTTTTCTTAGTCATTTTTTCTTACAAAATGATGGAAAAAATTTCATTCCCAGCATAAAATAGTTTTAATATTTTTGTAATATTTATTTCTTTTGTTTCTTAAGGTAAAGTTTCTACTAACTATAGTTTAGCCCATTAGTCTATTAAAATTAAGTTTGAACTCCATTCAAGCTTTTTTGAACAAAATTTATTAAAATTTAACAATGCACATATCTTTTATTTCTACCTTATGAAGAATTTGATACTGGTTTGGTGATAGCCATAGAGCATAGACCTTTTTTGCCATATGTTTATTTCCTAGAATAAATATGAGCTGCAAATTTTAAATCATAACAAATTTTGAAATTAAAATGGTACTACTTTCAAACGAGGCTCCATATCCTGTGACATTATCCTGGACAATATTAAGAAATTTGAATAAGCGCAGTATATTAATATTTCCTGATACATTTAAATCTTGATAATGCGAAAAGAAAAATGAAGAAGAAGGAAAAAAGGTAAGTTTATTTTCAGTTAACCCATGCTGCTGGGTAAGGTAAGCATGTCGGTGCAACAATAACAGTTGCCTGATTCTATAAATTTCAGAATAATTGTAAATACGCGTTTGAAGTCCTCGTGTCACGTTATTGATTTTGGCTACTTTGTAGTTTCAATTTCAAAGAAAAACTAGAGTTTGAATTTTTATGATAAACGAATTTTATTTTTTAATTATTCCATCTTATATTCAAATTAAATAAAACATTATTCCCAGCTATGTCGTCTTGTACTAATTAGCTTAATATATTAATTATTGAACACAACCAATGGAGAGTTTCGTTATATTTCTTAAAAGAATGCATTTTTAGTAAATTTGATTCATAATTAGGGACTTAACTATGCTTCCTGCTCATTAGTAAGATAGTTGCATCAACTTTAAATTAAAGAAAAAACGAGATAGAAGAACAAAGTTTATCCCAATTTCCACATTCAATCTTAGCATAAACTATTCAGCAACATATAATTATTCGAAATTTTTTCAGAGATAATTCTTTTCATTTGCTTGCAAAGTAAGCAATTAGAATTCGGCATTTGCTTTTTCTTTCATTGATACAATGTATTTTCTTTGAAAAATTCACTGAGGCATCTATGTGGTTAGTAGCACAAATACACCTGCATAATTTGCAAAACCAAAATAAAAATACTTATTCCAATTTTTTCTTTCATTTTGCTGTACTCCCTCTTTAAACTTTTCTTAAAAGAAAAAAAAAATGCATTCATTTTACCATAAATTTTTTTTCCACCTTTTGAAACAATTTTTTATGGCTTTTTCCTTTATCTGTGCGGCATCTGCTTCAAGTGAAAAGAATCAAAAATAATCATAAGAAAAGTTTCAAGAAAAGATTCTTTCTCTCGAATCCAAAAACCTAAAATACACACTGGCAGACGATGAATATTTCATGAAGCCTCTTTTTGAACGCTTTGTATTGTCTGGGGAGAACTTATTGGTACAACCACTTTAAATGCATTCGGATAAGTGAAATGAATCTGAGTTGTGCATGCAGAAGACTCACATTCTTTTAGTTTTGCCATCTGAAGAAGAAACATAAGCGACCCTTTTTAAATATTCTAAGAATTGTAAAAGAATTCTTAATTTCATTCCATTATTATCTAGACATCTAACGGAAGAAAGTCTCTATTCTTCGTTAAAAATGGATATAATACATACTAAAGCAAGCGTAGACGTAAGTTTTTATCACGATATGAATAGTATTGCGCGACGAATAATAAATACTTCTCTGTCTTTAGCTTCATTCAAAATATGATGCTGCGGTCCACATAAGAATTAAAAATTGATTCAAGGAATGCGTCAGAAAAGCTAAATATGACAAGTTTGATGTTTTGTCACTATGCGTTATATGCAGCATCTTCTGAATTATACATTACTCACGCATTAAATTTCGATTTGATTTGAACCTTGAAATTGTTTTACATTTGCTTACAAGCGAATTTATTTAAAAAAAATTTATAATAAATTTATACAATAAAAAAGATTACTTTAAAAATAAATATAAAATATGAAAATTATTTAAATAAAAATAACTGTTAAATTTGGATAACATTGGCAGCTTGCTAAAATAAGAGTTAATTTTGAACTCTTTCTACATAATTAAGAACAAAAATGCATTTAATATCATTTGATAATAGCATAGGGAATATATGTTTTTTAAAATAATCAAAATAGATTCAATATTAGTTTGATGGGTTTTAATACTTCTCTCTTTTAACTTTAACAATATATAAATTATTAGCAAATAAAAATTAATTTTATTTTTATCTGTTGAAAGAAATAAACTATAACCAACCTTACGTCGGTAAAAGCGGCTACCGGCGGACAAACGGGAAAGGGCCGATGGATAACCGTATATGGGCATGTACAGGCAACTACATGGTCCACAGGCGGCCAATATGGCATTGCGCCAACAGAAGACCGTATTGCCGGCCCAGCAGCAATGACGACGACCACACTTTATGACGAAGCAAACGAAGCCAAATAGCGGCGGGTAGCTGTTGGCCAAGACAAGTACTCTAGCGCTTCCAGTACTCTAAAATAAATTTGACTCTGAATAAAAGAATGCTGTATATTTGGAGGACCATTTGGGAACCAATACATTATAAGCATTAAAAATGAGCGAAAAGCTTAGTTCAAAAAAAGTGTTATTGGAACTAGATAATTTAAAGGGAACAGTTCAAGAAAAAAGGTTGGTAATGATCCAAGAAAAAGGCCATGAAGAGTGTTTGTCAAAAAACTACAGAACTAAGCTGGACCTATATACCATATTACAGGCCTTATAACCCTCCTAACTTGTTTTGCCCTTACAGAATTTGTTGAAGGATAAAAAATTCAAAAATGAAGATATCTATCAAGTACTGTTTCAATTTTTCGCATAAAAATATGAAACATTTTTTAAAAATGGAGTATACAAATTACTTTCACGCTGGCAAGAAATCAATGATAATAATGGCAATTATATAATTTAGGACAATTTATTGAAGTTACGAAAAACTTTCTATTATTCCACTATTGGACAGAACTTTCCAGTAGACCTAACGTTTATAAGATTAATCCTCATTAAATATCTATAAGAATTAGAAGAAATATGATATGTTGAAAAGCATATTAAAAATATTTTACACAATAGTAAAAACGCAAGATTTTACTATAAATAGATTTCATTATTAAAAATATTTATAAAAATATTAATTAGTTTAATAAATGGTACAAATTAATAAGAGGAGTTAAATATATGTAAATGAAATTAAAGTATTTGCATTATAGTGTGTATTAAATTTTCAAAATATGTGGAAAAGGTATTTTTATTTTTAATTATAACACTCCCTTAATATTCATAGAATGTATGCAAGATAAAATTATTCATATTATAATTAACAAAAACTTATTCTAACAGTCAATGAATAGAGTTGTGTAAATAAAAAATGTATTTGTTTAAAAAAATAAAATATATTTCTTAAGATATGAATATCAAGAATTTTGTGTAACTAATTTAATGGTAATTTAAATAAGAGTAATTTTATCTCGCTCTTTTTTTTCTATTTATATTACTCTGTATTCAGATTTACTTTTGATTACACAGGAAGTTCATTGGATAAATATTATTGAATTTTTCAGTTTTCAAGCAAACAGTTCTCTTTATTTGCACAAATAGTAGTAATTTTATGAGAACTCTTGCAATATCAAAATACACTTTCACGTATTTTAATTAAAAAAATCTACAGTAGTAGAATAAATTGTATTGTCAGTTATTAGAATACTAATTTATAAGAATTTTCATTCTTAATTAGCTTTAATCATTTTTTTGTTTTAAATAAGTTATTTAAAAATCTTAAAGTAAACCATTTGAATAGAGTATACGATATCAGTTCTTTTAAAATTAACGAGAGGAAAATATCAATTCAAATCTGCCAATAGTTTTAGTATTTATTATGCTTATCAGCATTAATCAAGAATTAATATATAGCTAGTTATTTATCAATTCACATACTTAGATATTAAAATTTTTTTATCAATAAATTAAATGAACTAAATAAGCAAACATCGTAAGCATTTGCATAAGCTTATTACTATTCATTTTAATGAAAGTCTATTTTAATAAGTAATCACTATCGTAAGAAGAAGGAAGAAGAAGGGTGATCGAGGCACATTAAAAACATTGGGGGAATCAATTGTGGGTGGAGAAAGAGACAGCTTCTGTGGTCAAGTACCTGAAGCACGGGTGGCAGAAGTCTGACTTAGCTCCGGAGACTACAGAGTTAAGCTGGACATAGTGGAGTGGCCTTCACGCCTTGGGTGACCCTACCAGGAGATACACTCTCGACGTACATCGCCCACTCTGTTCAGTAAGACGCGATCAAACTGTGCTTACACCAAACATTTTGAGAACTGCACTAAGTGTTCTTCGGTGAAGGCCTCTCCTGAACACATTTTACCTTGTTTGGGACTTACCAATCAAGACCTGATTCGGGATCCTCTTCTGGTGCTTGACTTTTTTAGGGTAAATGGACTCATGGACCTGGTTTAGTTTTGCTGATCACGGGGATTGGAAACAGCTGCAGAAGAAGAGTGTGAATTACTATAGTAGGTGGTCACTCTTTCCTACTACAACATTATTTTCAGGGAAAAGATTTTACGATATACTTTCCTTACTGACTTTTTTTTAAAATAAATACTATGCATATTGCTTTCTTGCTTGTAACAAATCTATGTTGTCTGTTTTAGGTCATAATTTCAATTAATAACTGTAACTACAATATATTAATGGTTTCAATGCATTGGCAAAAAGAAATAATAACAAACTTGCAGCATTTTAAGTTAGAAAAAAAAGCATTTTCTCTTGGCTTTTACTTTTAGTGAATCCATAATGGATTTTAATACTGGATTATTTTAAACAAGAAAAATGAAGAGAATTACTTTTGAAAGTTAAATTAGCAAAACCTTAATTAATCAAATTATTTTTAGCTCAAATATATCAAATTGTAACTAGTTTCTATTGATGAAATATTTAACTTCTTAAATTATTTAGTAAGATTTTATTATAATATGATGAATTTTAGAGTTTATATATATATATAGTTGCTCGTCTGCATGCTGCTTCCACTTCGGTGGATCCCGCGATGCTACAACGTGTGATCACAGCCATTCCACGACGTGCTCAAGCCCGCCTCAACATGCACGAAGGACACTTTAAACATCTGCTTTAAACTGTGCCTATACTCTATATATATATATATATATATATATATATATATATATATATATATATATATATATATATATATATATATATAGATATATAGATATATATATATATATATATATATATATATATATATATATATATATATATATATATATATATATAGATAGATAGATAGATAGATAGATAGATAGATAGATAGATAGATAGATAGATAGATATAGATATAGATATAGATAGATAGAGGCAGATATAGTAAAGTCAATTATGCTTCATTTATACATCAAGCAATCTCGTATTAGCAATCGTATTTTATTAAACATTGTTGTGATATTGAAACATGTAATAATTTAGTCAATGAAGATATTTTTGGAAAAGGTGTTTAGTCACACTGTTTGTTAGTTTACATATTACATTCTTATATGATATTCTTATTTTCAATCTTAAACATTTTCTTTCATGCAGTTTTATAATTAGTACTGTTAGATATTAAAATATAATAATTTTTATGATAACCTTCATATAAATAGAAATAGATCTTAAGGAACTATAAAGAATGTATTTCCTGTTTAGGTATTTATATATTCACACACACACACACACACAATACCTTGGGATTTTTCTCACCTTTTTTGCTCAAGCTTATGATCACGTCATAGTTAATAATTAAACTCAATTTTTTATACTTTTAAAGTATGTGCATATAAAGTGTCCCTAAATAAATAAAGTATAATAAAATAGATCTATTGTGAACACAAACTTTGTAGAATCATTTTACGTTTCTTTCTTCAACTTTTTTCATTTCGTCACTTTTTTTTATTTCAATGTGTGAGTTTTGCTGCCATTTCCAGACTCTTAAATGATATATATTAAAATAATCACTTTTAATTGTTTAACTTTATTTGCTTTTCTAATACTAATTTATTATTTGATTATTTAATTAGTTATAAAAATTAATATTGACTAATTAATATTAAACTTTAGTTTAAATTATATTAATTTAAGCTTTAATATATAATTAAAATTTATCATTATATAAAATTAAGAATTTAAAACTAAATTCTTAAATTTAATTAAAGCATAAATTATATAATAATATAAATATGTAAAATATTTTAGCTTTTTAAAGAACTTAATCTTGCTGTTTTAAAAAATCACAAATTCAAAAGCTTATACAATATCTTCTTAATTTAGTTAATGAACCATCCTATTAAACTTTAATGTAAGTATAACAGCAGATTTTGGATTAACTATAATGCCAAAACATTATGTTGATACTACCTTAAGGCAGATCTATAATTTTAAAAATGCATATTTATTTCCATTGATACATTACAAATTGGAAAACATATACCAATGATGTTTTTGAATAATCCATTTTTTTTTTCGAACATTATTAAAAATGTATACGCATTTTGAAAAAGAAAATAACGTTATTTTGATTGTTTTTGTAATTTTTTGTCAGATTTCTCTTTCAAATATAATATTTTTATAAATAGTTACAGATGCGAAATGTATTTTTTACGCTTTAATCATTTTTCATAAAATTAAGCTAAATCTTACATTAAATAATTAAGTTTAAACTTGAGTTTATATAATTTAATAAAATTTAGTTAAGTTAAACTTGAAATTTATTGCAATTTAAGCATATTATTAAACTAAATTAAGTTTAGTTTAATAAAGTTGAGTGGAAAGCAAAATATTAAGTTTAGTTGGCCAAGTACAAAACTTTTCAAGGTTTTAAACAATATACCCAATATTTTTAGCTCATACTTTTTTTAGTAAAATATCCACAGTTTTCGCATAGGTAAATTTTTAAAAAATAAATAAGTGTAGTAGATTTTTATCCTGCATAATCACTTATTGTAGATATTTTTTAATAAATTCGGAATATGTAATTGCTTTTATGATTTTTATTAGTATTTAGAGTATAAAATGGTTACTAATTCATATTTTTAAAAATACGTTTAATTTTAATAGCATTTTAAACAGTAAAATATATTTAATATTATTCCTATTATCATAAAGTAGTTAAATTTTCTCTGAATTAAGAATTTATCAAAATTTTATTTCCCGTATTAATGTGATGATAAAATACTGCATAAGAAAGCTAATACTATATTTACAATTCAAAACCAATTTTTAATCTTTTCAAACTGACTATATTACATATTAACAATGCTGCATATAAGAAATATTTGTGCACAATATTACAATATGTAAGCAATAATTGTGTATAGTAATGTAATATTGCATATAAGTAAAGTTCGTATATAATTTTAATAAATAATTTTATTTGACCTTATTATCGTAAGCATTGTTTGAATGGTAATTATGCCATCCTGCTTAATTGGCCCACCATTGTGTATTACTCATTAATGGAGTATTTAGGGTTTCACGATGAATAGGTATTGTCTAGAGAGAACTTATTGACAATTTCCTAGTAGGGGGTTGTAGATTGTCTCATCTTGTAACATTAATGCCTTTCAATGTACACTTGCTCACAAAAGTAAGTATGCAACTCATAGCTTAAGTAAAAAATATAAGAAAAATATTATTTTTTAGAGAGTGTTGTTTATAGCTTCTGATTCAAGTCATAAAGTAATGGAAAATTAACCATAAATCATTATATTTAAAAAAACTTTAAGAGTAATTTTGTTAATCACCCGCAGAAATTTAAATCACAAATGTATACACGCACTCTGAACGTTTGACTTTTAAATAGGGTGCATGAAACTTTTCGTGCTAATTTTCATTTTTCAGTGATATGCTTAGAAGTTCTGCTACAAAACTTGTAAGCTTGAGCTTCATGTACATCAACAATTTACCAATGCCTCCTCGTGGAAAATAATTACTAAAAGATCTAAAGTATGCAAAAATAATGCTCTATAAAGAATGCAAGTCCCAAAGACAAATCGGTAAAGTCATAGGCAAAAGTCATGCAACAGTGCAAAAAAATCATTGAAAAGTTGCAAGCTGAGGGAAATACTCTAAACAAGCCAAGAACAGAATGCCCACCCATTTTCACGGATCAAAAAAGGCGAATTATTGTTGAAAATGTGAAAAAAAAAAATCCGATGATTAGCGCACCAAAATTGACAACTGATGTGAAAAATAATTCCCCGTGTGCTACGGAAGGCTGGATAGCACGGTCGAAATATGCGAAGAAAACCATTTGTTAGCAAAGTGAATTGTAATAAGAGAAAAGATTTTGTAAAAGAAAATGTAAAGCAGGACAGAATTTTTTGGAATTCCGTGATTTTTTTGGATGAAAGTAAATTCTAAATACACTAGTCAGATGGACACCAAAAAGTTGGGAGGAAAGCAAATGCAAATCTAGAACCAAAGAACATGAGAGAAACTGTAAAACACGGTGGTGGTTCGATTATAGTTTGGGGCTGCACGACAGCAATTGGACTAGGAAATTTATTTATAATCGACGGAACAATGAATTAATATAAATATATGAACATTTTAAAGAATAATCTAAGCCAAAGTGCTTCTAAACTGGGACCCAACGGATCCTTCACTTTCCAACAAGATAATGATCCCAAACATACTGCTATGATTGTTCGAGAATGGCTGCTATATAACGTGCGAAAACAGCTAAAACCTCTACCGCAGTCACCTGATCTTAATCCCATTGAACACTTTTGAAATTATCTCGATCGCCAAATTAGAAAGCAAGAGATCAAAACTAAGAATTATCTAAAAAAAGCCTTTTTGGAGGAGTGGCAGAAAATACCATTTTCTGTCACTCAAAATTTAGCAAAATCAGTGCCATATAGATTGAGAGCTGTTTTAAAGGCCAAAGACTATCCAATAAAATACTAATTGTTTTGAAAAATTGTAAAATTTGCAATATTAATATCTTTGTTTTTGTTTGCATACTTACACTTACTTTTATGATGCAAATTAAATCCTATTTAAATTAAAACTTACCTTGCTAATTAAATATTTGTATTCTTTAAATATTTTTCATTTTGTAATTAGGCTCAATTTTGCTGTAATTGAAATAAATCGTTAATTTTAAAATTCTAATATTAGAGATAAGTTCTTTTCATAAGACATCATCACATATACTCTGCATACTTACTTTTGTGACTAAGAGTATATAGACACACTTTTTGTAACTTTAAGCGGTTACATTTTCTGCATTTTACTGATTTATTGTTTGCAAATAGCTTCGGCTTATAACATATAATTACTTTCATATAAAACATTAATTTTTTATGACCATGATTACAAACATTCTAAAGTAACGAGAATGTTTATGTTAATATAAATATAACATTGTAAAGGGGCTTTCAAAAAATAAATTGCACTTGTCTCGCTATGTATGGCGTCTTTGCGAAAGAAGAGCGAAGTAAACAATGATTGAGTTCCGCAGCTTTCAACTAAAGCAATTTCATTCAGACTGCTTAAAACGTTGCTGCATAGTATGAGGGGGAAAAGGCGCGTCAGCTGCAAACTTACTTCAACATTGAAGTATGTGGTATCACACATTTTTGTGAGCAAAACTTTAAAGAGTACAGAGATTATTGTGAAATTTAGGCAGTCTATGAGCCACGAGCAGTGTCAAGTTCAGAGAAGTGTGAAATGGTGCAAACAATTTAAAGAAAGTCATGCAAACTTAACAAATATGGAAAGGCAAGGAAGGGCAACAGCCGTGAGCACATTGGACTTTTGGAGCGGGTGGAAGGAATTATTCTCATAAAATGCAGAGTAAGTATCACATACATTGCGCAGTAGTTAGAAATATATTTTGCCAATGCTCTTTCCATCATCCTTTACCAACTGGATTATCGCAAATAGTGTTCCCGATAGATTCCTAATTCTTTGAATTCCCAATACAAAGGAGTAAGGTTTGCAGCTATCCTGGAATTCCTTCAAAGGTTTTGCGAAAGACAAAAATTTCTTAAGTTGCGTCATTACAAATGATGAGACATGTGTGCATCACTTCACTCAAGAAACGAAGCAAGTGTCAATGGAATGGAGCCACTCATCATCGCCTGTGATAACAAAGTTCAAAGTTTCCCCATCAGTGGATTAAGTTACTGTTTTTATCGATTGTGAAGAGTTGCTTTAACGGAGTTTATGCAGAAAGGAAGTCCTGCTGCGTAACACTAAGAGGTTTGCTCAAGGCTGTGAAAAATAAGTAGCATGAAAATTTAAGTAAATGCTTTGTCCTCTTATACGACATTGCAAAATCTCACAAGGCACGCACAGCAGAAGATTTGCTTCGCCATTTTGGATGGAAGGTCTGGAACCATTCACTTTACTGACCCAATCTGGTGCCCGGCATCTTTCATGTACGCTCAAAAAGCATTTAGGTGAAAAATAATTTTTGAACAGATTCTGGTAGTTGTCTAAGCTGACTGGAGAACCAAGAAGTGATTTTTTATCGTCAGGGCATTGAGTGGTTAATGCTATGTATCAACAAATGTCTTCAACGACTGTGAAATTATGTAGAGAAGTAGTGTGCTGTAAGTGTGTCATATTATATTATAGCGCACTTCTCAGTAAAGTGTTTTTTTGACTTGCATTATTGGACTGTAACTTACTTTTTTGAACGTCTCTATTTATAGAATAAAGTTAAGAGGAGAAAGTATATTCAGCATTTGGTGTGTCTGTGTGTTTCAAAGTAAAATAGCATCAATTATTCTTTAAGTGTTATTTTAAACACCATTTTTCACTACAAATGCACACATATATGTTTAGGAGTTAAATAGATTTTACCGTTATTCTTTAAAGATATCACTAGTTTAAGTAGACGTGTGTGTGCATTCATATGATAGTGCGTGTTATAATTGTATTTTTCTGTCGATTTTATGCACCTGCAAAATACTTATTCTCAACAAGATGTATCAAATGTTCATTTGGAAATAAGTACAGGTTTTCCTGCATGATAGTTTATATTCTCTGTCTGCGCACAATTTTGAAAAGCATTATATTTGGATTAATTATTGTCTTAATCTAGGTATCTTGATTATATAGATTTTCATAAGAATAACAAATCTTCAATAATTATGTATTGCTATCTTTTTAGGTAGTTTTCGTGGTGTGTATTTTACTTTACCGTGGACTTATAACAATAAATTCATTTATGAAAGATTATAGTTTATGACTTGAGTTCAAAGTAACAACAATGATATAAGCTGGTATAAATTCAAATAAGATTTTAATCTTTATTAACATTGAAAAATAACAAAGCAGCATTTTCAACACAGTTTTTACAATATGTGCACAAAATAACATCATCAAAACCATTTCTCTACAATAAAAATACATACATTCACATGATAATATATTTAAAGTGCAAGATATTACCTAATTTATTTTTGAATAATGCCTTCAACGATTGTTTTTAGGAGAATGAAGTTTCATTGCTTAAAAAAAATTATTCATCAAAGACATCAATGAAATAACTATATGTTTTAAAAGTGCCAGTTCATTTTGAGAAAATATATTTGTTTGAAGAACTTTAAATTTCCATTAACAGTATTATGAAGATTTAATTGTTTCATTATTGTAATATGTGAAGTACTAATACTTCAATTTAACAATTTCTGCATTATTTTGCAAGTATTAATTTATTTTATGCAAACTTTAATGCTTATATTTTCACTTCCTTGAAATGGAAAATGTTACTTTTTGTGTATTTATAATATTTCACTATGTATAATACTGCAGTACAAAATTAATACAAATATTTTTTTCCGTTTATTTGGAAGAATAGTTTAATTAAGATATTAAAAAAGTACATAAATTAACTATATAATAGTAACACATCAATGCGAATAAATAATATAACATTAGCATTTGCTAGTTCATCACTTTAAATATAGAAAAAAAATTATAAATAATATCAATATTTAAATTCTTAAAATCTTTTAAATTTCTTTCACGGATTTAGAAGATGACTATTTAAGACCTAAGCAATTTTCACAAAATTTTTAATCGAAAGATATACAATGATGAACTTAAATATAAATGTTGGTAAAATTACAAAATTTTTAAAAAATCCAAAAATGTATATAAATTGCAGAACATTTTGCATGATATAAACAAAGTCTTGCACTCATCCTGCAAAATAATCTATAATTCCATACATATTTTTAGATAGTAAATTCATAATTTTAGCAACAACCTTTTTCAAATTCATATTTTTGCATCTTAAAATCTTATCTAAATTGAATTTTTCAAGTTGTCATCAATGAATTGAGTTTAGATATGTATACTAAGGCTACTATATTTGTTTCATGCCTTATATCAACTGATTTAATTGTGAAAAATAAGTCTATTTATTCATATAAGTGTAGTATATTTATGAATATAAATTTTTAATGTGTGCTCATCTATACTTTAATTTTACTTCAATAATTTTTACATGATTCCTCAATTAATATGAAAAACTAAAAACTAAACTCAGTGGACAGCCCATATAGGGGTCAAGCCCCACAGTGCCAATATTAATTTTCATGACCGAGGCCCAGGGGTGAGAAGCATATGTCCCGGTTAGGTAATGAGCCTAACGTGAAATCCTCAGTATTTAGTTCCCAAGCATACTTGATACTTCGTTTTATCAACCAATTGAAGGGAGGAAAAAATATTTATATGACATTTTTTATATATTTAATATATATATATATATATATAAAATTTTTTATAATGGTAATTTTTTATATTTATTATATATATATATATATAATAAATATAAAAAATTACCATTAAATTGACTAGAATTAAACCTATAGATACATTAGTATACAGTACAGATTACAAACCTATACAGTACAGATTCTACCGATGTTAGAATCTGTACTGTAATTCAGTAATCCAGTTAAAGTTTTCAAAAGATTCTCTAAAATTTAATTTTTTAAATAAAATTGATTGATACTTAAAGATATTTATTTAGAGTGTAAAAACTTTTATCAGATGAGACGAAATATATTAACTCATGGTTGCAATTTTTGAAAACAATAAAGAGCCTAATCAATATCGTGTGGTAAGGCAGTCAAATATAACTTAATAGTTTTACAATACCATTAAATCTCATTTAATAGCGAATACTTTGTAGTAAGGCAATGAGAATTTTGTTTAGTTGTAGTGGTTGGTTGGTTGGTTTTTATGGCGCAAGGTCCAGGTAAGGACAAGCTGCGCCAATTGTTTAGTTGTATAGATTGTCACTAGAACCGTTTCATTGCATGACAGGCTTAGCGTAATATTAAAGATAAAGTTTCTAAATGAGGTAAATATGGTTTTTAATACATGGAAGAACAAGTAAAAAATATTTAACATTCATTTAATCCATCAATCACGTGACACATATTAAAGGGAATAAGTAATATACAAATAAAAAATATACAAATATTAGACATATAGGATCCAAGACTCAGATTCGAAAGAGTTAGTCCTGTATCACTGACAGATAACATTCAGTTAGAAGCATAATATCAGCAGAAAACAGGAAACAATTGAAGACCTTACATAACACCAACAATTGTTTTTCAATATTTTTACTCATAAAACATGACAACCAGTCACAATAAAGACATTTCAACACGACACTCAATCCCAGTAATTATTCTGCATTTTCATAAATGTGCTAAACACATAATGTTTAATACAAGTACTTTTTTCCACCAGGACAATTATGAAGATATTTATAGACGAACATTTAAGGGTTACAGCAACACAATTTAATCGACAATCTGAGAGAGAAATTAGTTTCGCTCATAGACATACACAAACAAATAACTTGTCTAGTAATAATAATAGAATATTTACAAATAATCTGAAAATGGAATAACTTTACATATGTTTTTTTTTTAAGTCCCAAGAGATTATCTGTTATAACATAATATTCAGTTTAGAAAACTGTGAAAAAAATTAAAAATTAGAAAATTCTTCATAAAGCAATAATTTATAAATTTTTTGCAAGGCAGTAGTAAATATATATATATATATATATATATATATATATATATATATATATATATATATATATATATATATATATATATATATATATATATATATATATATATATATAGTTTGTCTACACACTTTAACATACAGGATTCTTAAATGTTGCTGTATAAAAAAATGGCAACCTCAAGTATTGTTAGTTGTACATTACAAATTAAATATTTGCTCACGTAAAATAAATTGATATTCGACTTATATTGCAACTTTATAGAATTTCATTACGTTACATACCCAACGTTAAAACTGTCTTTTTGTAAGATTTTACAATAAAATTCCTTTTAAAATTATTCTGAAAACAAACTTAAAATTTATATTCTCTTAAATTTATATTACATTTTATTAAATTATTTTTACTTACAGGAATAAAAAATTAGAATGTAATAAAAAAAATTGCAAGAAATATTGATACTTATTCAAAAAAATATACATTGTCAGTAAAATAAAACATTTTTTAATCTCTTCTATGAGTCACTATGGTAATTATTTTAATATGTAAAACATCATAATATATAATAAGAAAACATGTTAATAAAAAATAGCATTGTAAAATTTTATGATAAACCAGAAATTCTTTTTAAAATATTTTTCTGCAACTTTAAATACGTCCTTCTTCAAACTTTTCCAACATTCATTCTTTAATTCAAGTTATGTTATTAGAAGAATAAAATTTCGAACATAAATGAAACAAAAAAGTAGTTAACAAACAAATGAAAACTGTAATTATTGTAAGCCAAACACAGGTTTTTAAATGTACATTTTTATCAATTTTAGTGCATCTTTACACACATATGCAAGCATATTCAAGAAATCAAAGACAATATAAAATACAGAAACAAAGACACTATTTACAGGTTCATAACTCTTGAAAGCACAAATATAAAACAAATTACACAAATTGTACACATTTTTACTTATATTCCAGTTAGATTTGATTATTGCTAGTTACACTACTTGAAATATATTCAGATACTTCTTGCGAGAGGTATAATTTGACGCCATTTCATATTTGCTGCAAATAAACAAGTGCTTAGGACAAGAACAATTACACATTGACAATTCAACAAACAGCATTGCATTATTAGTGACAAATTGATCATAAAGTGTTTGCCTAATATAAGCATATATTTTCATCAACAGAATAAAAAAAAGATTTTGAACCTTAATTAATTATTCCATGTCTAATGATAACATGTATAATTTAGATAGATGCCTGCTTTACTGGGTATGTGAAAATTTTGCTAGGTATAACTTTAAGAATATTATACAGATTAGAATGTTTTAATTAAATTAAGAATGAAACTCCAAATTTTGAAATCTTACCTCATGCACTTAAATTGTCGACAATTTTTTTCCATAAATTCATAAAAATGGAACTTTAAGAATAACAAAAAGTTTGTAACAAATATAATATTATACATATAAATGCATGATACAAATGGAAATTTCGTTCAATTTGTATGAATATACTCTACCATACCATTCATTGATTACTGACCTTTTACTGAGAATGATTATTTAAAATAATAAATTAGGTAAATTGAGAATTCAAAAATAAATCATTTCATTTATAACTGTTCTGTATATCTTGTTTGATAAATCAAACAGGTATATCTCTTTTTTGTTAACTAAAACTATAATACAATCAAAAATATAATTGGTATTCAAAATCAAGCTTCATTAAAATAATTTAAACTACTAACACTGTTTAAAATATATATTAACCATTTTCTTTCTAAAATAAAATCAAATAAAATTTTATCAGCAATTCTAAATTGAAATTAATTTTTAGGAAAAATGCATTATGGAAATTAATTCAACAGTATTCTCGGGGAAAAATCATATAGTTGTTTGACAAATGTACATTTTTATAGAATAATTTATAATTCAAATATTTTTTTTATTTTAATTTATGGAACACTGTAATTAATCAAATGGTTTAAAATTATCTAAAATATTTCACGTACAAAACTTGCTGTAAGTTTTGTAGTGTTTTTTCTGTTATGTACGTTTTAGCCATATAAGTGAACTATGTACAATCAGACTCCTTATAATTCATGATAAAATAGTCTGATATAGACTATAATCTCTATCTCTGTAGAAAATATAGAGATGGAGAAATAAATATGGTATCACCGTTATTAAACTTCCGTAACTCCCATGGGGAATGTGTGATATTAGAATCAAAAATATTGTTCTCTTCAGGCCTTTTAGCCTACAACTGTTTTAGATATCGAACAATCTACTTTTTGAGTGTAACGATAGCTTTAAATTGAATACAATCACTCCAAGATAACAAATTCTCAAATGTACTCTTTTGAGGTGTTAAAAATTTTGTATCTCATCTGATTTGCGTTGCCAAATAGAGATAAGCAAAGTTAATGAGAAAATATTCTTTTTGTGATATCATTTGGTTAAGGATTACTTATAAGTTTAAGTTAATTAAATTTATTAAAACAATGTTTCAGTTCTAAGTTTTTTATTAAAAAATATTTTAAATTATATCTTTTATTAATTAATTTTAAATGATTTTTTAACATTTCAAAACAAAATGCTTTATGCATTCTTTTTTAAATTATTTAGAAAAATTTTTACATGGTAATAATCAAACACTTTAGACGAAAGTAGTGCTACAGCTGTGTCTAGACAATAGCTACATTTCCTTAAACACTACATAAGATACAAATTTCTTAAAAATATCTCTCCTTGCTTCAAGTTCAATAAATAATTAATATATTCCATATCATTCTCAAAATTACTATTAAAGCATTTTAAGCAGAACTAACTTTTCACAATTCAAACCACAAAGCGTTTCATTAACATTTACACACTGCATTTAAAGACACTTAATAAATATTTGAATAAATCAACAATTTGTATTCATCGAATATATACTTTCTTCAAACATTTTAAATACATCAAATTCTTTTAAAAGCATTTGAATTATTTAATTAGTGCTGTAAAATAAAAGTGTTTAAAAATCAATTATTTTACAATATTTACAAAAAACGAAAAGCATTGTATTACAGACAAGTATGACAAGCATTCGATTTCTTTAAAATGGAAGAAAATCTTTTCTAAAGTACCCTCTGTGCCTTGTAAATATAACATTTTTATATAGTTAATGAATATTTTAAATGATTCAAATTTACTTTTACATAAATATACTTATTTGAGTTCATAAAAAAACTTCAACACGTTTCTTGTTGTTTGCTTCAAAACTTGTCCAGAAAGTTTATTAATTGAGTAAATAGCGAAAAATAATTAATTTAATGAAGTTATATACTTAAGCACTCCAGTTTAATGAATAAATGCATATATTTAATTAATGTGTAATGTTGTTTCACAATAAAATCAATATATATTAATGAACAATTGGATTTTTTCTATGATAGGAATTCGACATTAATAATAACAATGTGATTTAACTTCTTGTTATATTTATGCTTTTCATAAATGATATGTCATGAAATCTAAAATGTTACATATTCAAGAATAATAATAGCAATTAAGTTCAAAATTTTAAGTGCCATTTCTAAGCAAAACTAATGTTCTCAATGTTAAACATGAAAATATACCCCAAATTGATCATATTATTCATTTCTTGAAATTAGTTGCTGATTTATATTAGTAAACATAGCATCCTACGGCAAATAAACCAATTCAAAATTGATAAAATCAATTATTTATGCATTAATCTAACATTCTCTGCGCAATGTATTATTTAGTTACACTGAGAAAATGAAATAAATTTTTTAAAAAATATATTCGGTGAGTACAGTTTTACATTGAATAATTTAAATTAAGAATGGCCTTCTTTCTAAAAATTTTCAAGCAATTTTATGTAATAAATTTGAACTGCTTAATTCTAATCAATTAAAAAAATAATTTCTGTTATTTAATCAAAACTATAATATGATTTCATATATAAGAATTCACAGAAATAAAATTGTTTTATAAATTTTGTCACCAATATGAAATTTAATATTAAAGTGAATATAATTTATGTTTTTAAAAATTCTGTTCGTGAACTTTACATTATGCTTTACACAGGCGATTATAATTTCTTGTTTAGCTTAAACGACAATGAATTTTGTAAGGATATTTGTATGTAACACCTTCACAAACTCAATTATAAATTAATAAAACTCTGAAATACATTGAAGCAATATTAACATTTCTTAAATGCTTTTTACCAAATAACATGCCTTTAAGTCCGTTTCAATTGACGTTTTCAATCAAGTTGCACAAATATAAATACAATAAAGGGTATAAAAAGCAATTAAGGGAATAGCGATCCACTGAATACACCTTAAAGCTATTTAAAAATAATCATTTGTATGCAAATACAGCAATGTGAGGAGTTGTGCATTATTTACGTAAAGGTAACATAGCTCCAAATTGGTCCTTTGAATTTTAATTCAATATTTTGAACAAAAACTCCATCTTGGAGTTACACGTTCAACTGCTGCATCCAATTAAAAAAAATATTTTAAATTATATTTTTTAAAAGTTAACTACTATTATTTTCAACATTTGAACAAAAACTCCATCTTGGAGTTACATGTTCATCTGCTGCATCCAATTAAAAAAAATATTTTAAATTATATTTTTTAAAAATTAACTACTATTATTTTTAACATTTAATTGCGATTCTATTCTTGTGTCCAATGAAAAAAATATTGTCAATTATAATTACTGGATCCTGATATTTTTGCAATCTGAACGCATTTTAAAAAATGTTACTTAAAATGAAAAAATTGTGTTTTTATCTGCAGAAATCATCTAATTCATCTTTCCAAGGTTATAAAATATATTTTAAGACAGATAATTCGTTATATCTAGATTAAATTCAACTTATGGTTAGTGATTTGGGATGCGAGGAAAACACATTTGGACAACAAGTACTTGATATTGATTCAAAAATGAAGCACTCTAAGGGAGCACTGATAATTGCTTTCTAAATACGTAAGTGCATCTTTCAAATTTTTGGAAGACAGAACCAGTGAACTAGAGAATGGTTGGGAAACGATAAGTATTTTTTTATGTTGAATATCTTCCCTTAATTTTTTTTTCTGTAAATGCTTCTTTTCACAAGCTAAAATACTAAAAAAATGCAACATGTATAATTAATTACAAAACTGTAAGCATAATCAAAACTAAACAAAACATTAACACTAATCCATGTGATATACTGTAATACATCTAAGCAATTTATATATCTCATGAAATTGTTTTTCTTTGGAACACAATGGTGCAAATGTTTTATTACGCATGGTAATTCCTTGTCTCAAAATATTTGTGGATAATTTTTGTATAGATTCATTCCACTTAAACTATCCAATTTTTAACAAGTTACTATTCAATTTAATTTTATAATAGCTAAATAGCAGTGTATAATTAAAAATATGCCAACAATAGCCAATGCTTATATAAACTGAATATATGAAACTTATTGAAGAGATTATGATAAAAATATCGATAAATCGAATCGCAGATTGGGAAAAGCAAATTCTTTTCCCATTTGTAAGCAATTGTAAGAATTACAGGAGAAAATGAAATGAAATTTAATTGCTGGAAAAACTTTCTTCAAATCAACTTCATAAAATAAGATTCAAATAAACTCTGAGTTCGACAACTTAGAAGGTGTTTAACCATACACATTACTTTTAGCATCAACAAGCATAATTTTTTAGCATTTTTCTTCAGAGATTTTTAAGCAGATGGAAGATGTTAATAAATATGGTAAATAATTTAATGATTTTTTTGAAAGGGAATAAAACATAATTTCTGTAAAAAGTGGAAAATTCCTTAGAATGTTCATGCTACTATTCCTCATTTAGAATGCTTTATATTCAATTAATTCTAGCAATATTTTGATAGGTTTGACAAGGAATAATCCCATAATTTATGAATTAAAAGGTTCTATTATAACTATGCATGAGAAATAAAAAGTTACTGTGTATATATATATATATATATATATATATATATATATATATATATATATATATATATATATATATATATATATATATATATATATATATATATATATATATATATATATATATATATATATATATATATATATATATATATATATATATATATATATATATATATATATATATATATATATATATATATATATATATATATATATATATATATATATATATATATATATATATATATATATTATATATAATTTTATTAAATGTGGAAGAACACTTTGAATATTTTTTTAAATTAATAGTTGTGCATACACACATGAAAAATATTAATATATTTTTTTGAATTCTAAGATAATTTTAGCAACATAGTTAAATACATTAAGTCGTTTTATATAAGGGGTCAAAAATATGTTTATTTACTTTAAAGCTCAATGTGCAAAAATGAATAAAAATAGGTAAGCTCGTTTAATAGAGTTGCTTTAGCAACAAAATCTGCAATTTTCAAATTGATAAGATTGAAAATGTCCATATGTGTGATATACTTTTTAATCAAGCAGATATATTGATATTTTTAAGGGATAGCTTGTTTAACTAATGCGTAAAAGTAGAATGACTAAGCAAAATTAAAATTCTTAACATCATAATAAGTAATATCATATAAAGTACTTGAAAACTTAGTATTTAGGAATACTTATATAACAGTTTTTAATCTTATTATTCATTAAAATTACAAACTCTCATATAAGAATTAATGTAAAAATTTCAAAGTATTTATGTGCTTTATTCCTAAGTTTACTTAAAATAAATACATGAATATTAAGAAAAGTTATAATATTAAGGTTTTTAAAATATAATGACACCAAATTAACTATTGATTAAATCTGTAAAAATATGTTATTAATTTACATCATGTTAATTAATTTCACAATAAATTAAAGCAAATGATTTAAAAATTAATAAGCAAAAGTAGATTTGAGATACTACTTTCTAATAACGCAAGTAGTGAAATTTAGTTAAAATTAACAGCTTAAATCAATATGATATTCGACTTAAAATAACATATTTCTAAAGATAAACTTTTAAAAAGAAGAAAATTTATGCAATAATTTAAATATCATCGTTTCAATAAAAACCAGAAATTTTATATTTTATGAGAGTAATTATGTATTAATATTTTAAATATTAATATATTTCTAGCATAAAATAATCAATTTTATTTTTTAAACGCTATCTCTGAACATATGTTGATTTTTCCATAAAAATTATATAAAACACATTTTAATGCAACAAAATGAACGTTTGTTGAAGATATAGTGATTTATTCGTCTATTCTAACTACAAAGCATTATAATATTTGTAGCTGTAAGAATTAAAAATTTGCATCATAAGAAGCGTTTGCTTCAGAAACATATAATTACCTTGGAGTACATTACTGTTCATATTTCTATGCATTTTTATTGATGTTAAACTTTTAGTATTTATTTATTTTTTTAAATCTTATGAACTGTGACAATTATTATAAAAGGAAAAATTCCATTGTCTTTATAACTATTCGTTTTGTCCAGTTTTGCTTTTATTTTAATCTGACAAATAAATATTTCATTACTTCATTCCAGTTTAAAATTAAAGATATAGAAGAGTATTAATTTAAATAACAAATTATGGATACTAAATTAAATATGCTCATTTTTATTCTTTCATGATGAAACAACATTCAGTAATTTATGATATAATGATGCATATCACTAATATTTAAGCATATTACCACATTTCTTTTCTAATTACATGCATAACAAATTTTCGTATTTATTAGGCATAACGCCCATTACTTGTCCATATCACCATAAAAAAGCAGTTATATTTTACAAGCACATTATTAATTTGCTTTGATATGTGATGATCTAATGTTTTTTTATCAATTTTTAACAATGAATTAAATTAAAGTGCCATGCTATAAAATAAGTGCTGATTAAATATTTTATGATGTATAGAGCTTGTTAAGGATAAAGAGCATAGTGACAATTCACAAAGCTTCGAAAGATATACATACATATGCTACTAAATAATAGCAATTAGTAGTTTCAAATGGGATACACAACAATGTTACTTCTATCCCAAAAATATGAAGTTAAAAAAGAGTGTGTTATCGATACCTTTAACTATTTCGCTTGAAAATTTAATTTCAAATTCAAAATGTTACTCATGTTTTTGCTGGCTCTCAACAGCAATAGCAAGAAGCATAACTATTAATTAAGGTAAAACATCTAAATGGAACTCCAAGTTGTGCTTAGTGTTCATGTAATATATATGTGAATGTACGCTTGCTTAAAAAGCTTTATACTGCAATATACAATTATAATAACACATATGTAATACCTACATTTTCTTAACATTGACACTTTATAACCAAACGATCCATGGTTGTGAACACAAGATTCCTTTCAACATTTCAATGCATTGAGGAAAGTTCTGTGTTGCTTATCCATCAGAGGTTGTGTAAATTGAAGTTAAGATTTTATCATCGCAGATTTTAGTCCATTGTTTTTATCTACGATAAAAGAAATATGCCGTAGATTAAATGACTATAATTGCAAATAAAACTAATTAATGGCACCAAAGTTGAATATTTTGTGCCAAAATTTCAACTGTTTAAAAGAAATATTTGAAGCACATTTTAACTGTTTTTTTTTCCTAAACTCAAAAGAAAAGTGCTGATGATATTCCCACCAAAAATCTCTCTATTTCAGCCATTTTTTGCTTTTCCCTTGATTCGAAACGAAATCATGGCCTGACAAACACGAATTCGTTATAATGATTCCAACGATTTTCTTCAAAATCGATCCCTGGCTTCAAAGGCTCATTTCCACTTCCTGATGTTCCAGACCCAGCAGCGGCGACACAACGGAAACCAGCTTCCTGCATGTTGTCGAAAGCCTGTTCCAAGTAATTGTGCTTCAAGAAAAACCTCGCAGTGTACCTATTTTCGTTGACCCTGTCAGGATCACGAGATTCATTCAAGGTATCTCCAAACACTTCTCTGCAGAGAGTAACTTTTCCGGAAACCAGGATTCTCGTTAGTTTCCGGAATTTGACGTCCGTCAGACCTTCCCGACCGAAAGCAAATGACCCCCTGTAACCAATAGTTAGATACCCAGGTTGACCTGAAGCAGCCATTAGACCACCAGGAGATGTCGGGGTAGAAACGGAAGACATCCTAGCTAATGGGCTGGCGGGAGGTTTAGAGCCAGGTGTAGACAAAGAGTTGACACATGCCACCAGGTCAGACATGTTGAAGTATTCAGCTTCATTCTTCAGTCTCTCTCTTTCATGGAAGTTTTCCGGAAGAACCAGCTTCTGATTGCGAAGGAAGTCGAGTACATAGCGGAAGAGGACGCCATCTCTGTCCACAAAGTAGCGTCCCTTATTATCTTTGCCGATACTTTCTTTACCGGTGAAAATTTGGCCTAGAAGACATTTCGTGTCCTTGGTCAATGTACTTAGAGATGTAGTGTAGAGGACACCACCAACATTCAACTCTACCACCGATGGAAAATCATCACCGCCTTCAGATTCCATGCTTCTCCAAACGTAAGTCTAAAATAAAAAATGTCTGTTATTTATAAAAGCAGATAAATAGAATCTGATTTAAAATTTATTTCTATTAGTGACTTGTGAAAATGTAAACTAGTAAAAATGAATTCAATTGTTAAGTTCTATTTAAATCACTTTATATATATAATATATATATATATATAATATTTATATAATATATATATATGTATATATTATACATATATATATATAATATATATATATATATATATATATTATATATATATATATATATATATATATATATATATATATTTATATATATATATTATATATATATATATAATATTTATATAATATATATATATTTATATATTATACATATATATATATAATATATATATATATATATATATATATATATATATTATATATATATATTATACTCTTTCAAAAACTACACAGTGATTTTAAGAATTATATACTCAACAATAATGACTAAAATGTTTATTTTATTTAGTATAAAAATAGTGATCTTTAAGAAATAAGTAATGTTGATAAATGATGTTTTCTTTGATTCCAACTGGTTTTTCAAGTATCAAGAGGATTTTCCAAGATTTAAACTAGTACTAAAGAAATTGTTAATGAAGTGAAATAACTAAAATCTGCAATTGGTTGCATTTAATTGGCCCTAACAAATGTAAAAATAAACCAACATATTAATTTATTGTTGTATGTCATAATCTAGAATTCATTGACTTCATTTTTAATTTGTAAAATGTTGTATAGTGTTTGAATTTAATTCACTTTTTTCTTCTCTGTAACATCCCCTTAAAAGCAGTTATCGTTATTATAATTTTTTTTATGACTGGTTCTCAATCAGCTGTAGCTTTTTATCACCTTATTTTAATTCTCTTCGAAATGGAAGAAAGTTTCTTCCACTCGTCTCCTATATTTCTGAAACCATTTTTAATCTTGTCATTCATTACAATGGCAGCATTATCATTTAAATACAATGGTACAAGTCCTCTATCCGCTCAGCTCAGTATCAAAATAGTTACAAAAATCTAAACCTTAAAACGATACTCTTCTTTGTCATCATCTGAATTCATTTTACATTACTCTGCTACAATAAACATCACGAATTTAGTGTTTAAATCAGCTGCAAATAGTACACCGGAGAGAAAAGCACTTGATCTGCGCACCAAAGCATATAACATTCCTCTACATCTGACGAGTACAGAAACTTCCCATGTGAGTTGCATAGCCAATTTTTAAACCATAAGCTGGAAATTACAAGGAAAAAGCATGTTTGAAGAGTGTATTCGGTAATCAAACACTCACTAAAGATTACTTCTGTTTGAAGACTAGCATAACATCACTATGTTAAAAATGAAAAATAAAGTTTTAAGTAATTTATCGCTAGCAATAAACAATAATAAGCTACTAAATTTAATATATTGTAATATGACTGATTGATCTAAAGTTTATGTGTAATTGAATTATCCATTAATTATTTCCAAGTATACATACTGAAGAAGATTAACTAATGAATCAATTATTCATTTTATTGGAATCGATGTTTTGAATCGATTTGATAGTTGAGTGTAAATTAGTTGATGGATTAATCTTTAGATCGTGCGCGTAAATGAAAGTTTGGTATGGGTAAGCATGCATGTTCATGAACTTCTTCATTTTGTTACTTCTATGACTTTAGAGGGTATGTGATTTATACCGAGCTGAAGATATAGGGTGGACAAGATGTTTAATGGAGATCTTATAAGGATAAGGATACATTTTATCAAGAATGAATCAATGATAAGTAATAAAAATATTAATAGCTTTGGAAATATTAATAGCCCTTCTTTCACAAGAAGGATCAGATTATAGTTGTTTTATGATTAAGTACATTTTTTATGATAATCTAAAAATTTTGAATTCAGTTAACTAGTTTAATCATTTTTATTTATTTATTAATATTAATCACAAATATAAATACCAACCAAAATAAATTAAATCGTGAAATGAAAGAAATGTTATATTTTTACTTTAGTGTTGAAAAGAAACTTAACTTAATTCACATTAACTTATAAGGCGAAATTTGCATTAATTTTTACTTAAATAAATTTTTAGTTTATTTTTATTTTGCACTTGAAAGAATTATATACTGAGGGATAATGCATACTTTAAATTTTATTAAAATTTAATTTAAAATTAAAATATATAGTGTTATCTTTAATTTAAGGGCTGAAGTTAAAGTTATTAATCACGAAATTTTTGAGGCAAAAAAAAAAAATTTCATAAACATATCATAAATGATTGCAAAAATGTTTCAGTTTATGCACAATAAATGTCACCAATGTCAGTTAGATGTCCTCTAACTTTGGTTTATTGCCTAACATCTCGCATTAAGGTGAAGAGAACATTATCAAAACGTTCACTTAAAGGTTAAAAAAATCTCTTTTAGGTTGAGAAATCGATAATAAATTCCGTGACAAAGACCATCGTTAATGAAACAATAAAAAAGCAACAGTTCCATGCCATGCAAAAGGAATGATAAATGCTTTCTATACTGGCACGCTGTCAGCTACATTAACCGGCTATAAATGATTGTGACGACACGAGAAGTAATCTTTCTTCTCTCTATTCTTCGATCGATGATTGGTCCGTCCAAACTCAACAGGACTGTGACGTGATTAACAACAACAGTGCTTCGAATCTCGTTTTTATTAGTTCAATAAATATGGATAACGAGCTGCCGCTTTATGGAAGCGAATCCTTCCAGGAAAATCGATTCCATGAATAAGTAAAACATATATGCTTCCTTTTTAACAGAAAATTTTGTAGAAAAAATGTATCTTCGTTTCCTGCCTAAAAGGTGTATATGAATAGCTTCGATTAAATACTAAGTTGTGTATTCAATACATTTTATGTTGAAAATTATACTAAATTTTGTATCACATCGATTTCTTAGTTGCCAAGCGAGATTGAGATTCTACACTAACGCATTGGAATTTTTATGTGATTTCTTAATATCCCTTGTTCAAATGTTTAAAAATCTTCATTCCCTCTTATCTTTTGTAATTGCGCCGAGGACACTGGTGTTCGCTTCTTCCAATTGTATTTTAAAATTGTTTTTGGTAAATAAATACCATTAAATATAGTCTTTATGAAACTCTCGAGTATATTTCAAGATGTATGGCAAATTTTTGATTGAGGACGAATCAAGAAACAAATTTTAAATACGTAAAAAAAATTTCAAATATAATTAACATTTATGCCAAAGCATTCAATACAAAAGCAAAATTCTATTGATTGCACAGCAAACATCTATTTACTGAGCAATTATTGTGAATGTGGCGATTTATTTGTTATAAATGCGTGCAATAAGTATTCTAACTCTAATGATTAAGCATAAAAACTTTAGTAATATTAAACTTGATATAATATTAATCACAGTTTCCAAGTATTTTAAATCTTAATATTTAAATTCAAAATTTAGAATATAAATTCTTGCGAATATCAACTGCTTTATCAGCAGCAACGAAGATAAATTAATTCATAGATCTTGCCTAGAACAATTTGGAAATTCTTATCAGTAAATTATTCTGATGCTTTGATTAACATATAAGTCATAAAAGATTTTGTGAGTACGCAACACAATTTAAATAAATAAATAATAAATTATTAAATCAAAAATAAGGCTTCGAACAATACAAATCTTTGGTATATTTTCTATTAATAAAAAATAAAGAAAATTTTTTCACCAAATAAAGATACTCAAATTGCTCATTGAATATTTTATTGCATCTACTATATAATAAATAGAACATCTATTATGCAATTTAAATGAATTTTCCATGATTTGACTTTAATTATTGAATACCTTTGTATTCAATACTAATGAGTACTTTATATTCAATACTAATAAGCACTTTGTACTTAATACTAATTATTGAGAAATTTATAAATAAAGTAATTTCAAACAAAAGGTGAGAATTAAGAATTTAATCACTTGGATTGAAAATGTACGCTTTCAGATTAAACAACACAAAAAGAAATACTTTCAAGAATTGTACATGAGCTTGTTATACAAATGCAATAAGCATTACAGTTACTCGACATTTAATTTCGCAGATACTGCTAAATTCGTCACAATTGCTTTCTTCTCTTGTTGTTTCTGATTCTTAGTTGGCATCTTAAGTCCAACTCTTAAGTGCAAAAGTTCAAGAAAAATTGAAAGATCAAGAAGATTGGAAAACACCTCGTCCAATTTAAAATCGATGTAATTTAAAATAGGCTCTGCTGAAGTCTGAACAGATTTACACTTAGTGCAAATTTTAAAATATTTATGTCCTTGTTCAAAAGAGACCGTAGCGATCTTCTGTTTGGAAGCATGACGTGATTGTCTTGATAAATTTCTGCATCACTTGAGTACGCTAGAATCATACTACCTTTTTGGAATCCAAATTTTGAAATAAACAAAGATCACTTACTAAAATATTCTTGGGTAAACAAAGAAAACCTAATACAAGCAATATAATAACCAATTGATGCATTTGGCGCCCAATTTCTTTTAAATTTAATTTCCGATTTTTCGTTTTCCGATTTTTTTTTTGTGTGTGCAATTACTGTTATGTATGGTTCTGAACTTTTGTAATTCATTTTTTGTTCTATAATCCCATGCATTTTTCAGGCGTGAAGACTAATAAAGTGGACTTACAATAAAAAAAAACTACTCTCAGAAAATCTTAATTTCCTAAAATAAACATACCAATTTTGTAAAATAAAAAATAAATTATATTTTCACATTTACTATTTCCTTTCGAAACTAAAATAAAATCTGAAAATGTTTCCCTGCTTCCAATTATTGGTAGGATATACAATAACTGTTTTTTTTTTGTTTTATAATATTACAAATTTTAAAAAAACTTACTGTATAGCCATTCAGTGATTTTCCGTAACTGATATAATTAGACAATTTCCATCTAATACTGGATTTATTATTTTTAATTCATTAAATCTATTATAGCTCTAGGCAAGTTTTATATAGTTAATATATTAAAACCTAGTTGTTGTTGTTTTTTGCCAGCTGAGCTGGCATTAAATGGTGCGCTGCCTTACTTTTTCTACTGAACCACATATTTTGGTGTGGAGTCCGACTTCCTCGGTACACACATACCATAGGAACTCGTTTATAGGATAGACAACCATTCACGCAAAGAAAGGACAAAGGATAGAGAAAGTACATCCATGCTCTTATCGGGATACCATTTTTCCCCCTAACAATAATTTTAAGAAAGAAATCGAAAAGGAAACCAAAGATTAAAAGGTAGTTTATCTCTAACGACAAAATTGTAGTAAAAGGTAGAGCTAAATTTTTAATAAAAATTGGTGCATTGCTCCTAGATTAAGGAAAGGCTGGCTATACGAGGTATTTAGAATAAATGAGTATCAAAAAAAGTTTTTATTTAACCAACAAATTTTAGAAACAATGTAAGAATATTTTTATGAAGAAATTGTTTTAAAGACAGAGAAAAACCAGTATTTGTATAACATACACCCCTGTGTCAATTCTGTCTTGTGTGATTCTTGCTTCAAGTAAACATTTTATCACTTAACTCACTATATAATTTTTAAAATTTTGTTGCATATATATTTTAAGTGAAAAATCGTAGGTCTTAAATTTTTGCTTTCATTATTTTAGATTTTATGAAATATCTTATCAAACTATAAATGAAATTAAATAGTTCTTAAATTCAGGTGTTAAATATTTTTTTATATTTTAAATTCAAATTCTAAATCTACTGCAAAACTTTTTCAAGCGCATTTTTATAAATATTTAAATGATTGATACTGTCGTAGTCATTTATAAGTTGAAAAATTTTAAAAGGTAATTATAAATGACTGATAATTTTTTCCTTAAATAATTACTTTTACAAGATTGGTGAAAAAATTTAAATTATCATCCTAAAAGTCAATATTTTTAATCTAAAGATTGCAGTTTAATGTTTCCGCCATAATTAGTTTAGTAAATCATTTACGCATAATGATGGTTATTAAAGATTAAAATTTCATTAAAAAAAACAAAATTTTAGTTATTGCTCCAAGAAAGTAATGTTTTTACTCAAAAATAAAAATTGATTTCTAAGAATCAACAAAAGAATTTCCTCAAAATCCTTCAAACTTATGTGTTAAATAGCTTTAATTATAATTAAATTTTTTGCATATTAAAAGCATTTAAAATGAATATTATAACTTAAAATTTAATTTTTAACTCTTAAAATTTATTGAAAAATTCAGTATATATTTAAAATCTAAGAACTTTTAACGAAAATCCATTTTTCTCTGTCTCTCTCTCTCTCTCTCTCTCTCTCTGTGTGTGCTTGAATAGCATGTAGTTGTATATTAAGTGTAAGATGAAATAAAATTTGTTAAACAATAATAAGGATTATGATAAATATTAAAAAACAAAATGAATTAAAAATAAAACTCGTGAATAAGAAAGTAAAATTTAGTCAAATATATTCACTTAGGAAATCAAAGAAATTAATTTATTTTGCGCAGGTATATTTTATAATGCTTATTTGTATGTTTGGAGTAATTAGTGAAAATTTTGCATTAAATGAAATAAAGTAAAAATTTTAAATAAGAAATCAACACACACACACACACACACACACACACACACACACACATATATATATATATATATATATATATATATATATATATATATACATTATGTATATATATGGTATTCAAATTCTGTTACCATTTCAGCCGCGCCAATGCTGCGCTCACCATCTGCATGTTTGAACATTATTCTCTTTAAAAAGTTTTCAACACGTGTAACAAACTGGACACATATAATCACAAAGAATATAATTCCTATAGATGTGAACATTCAAATATACATTGAAAAGATAGGAAAACCCATTCTACTCAAAGAACTGCTCCTTCCAAAAAGTAATTGTGATAAACTCTGTCAAGCATATTTAACGAGTGATGAGCATTGTCATGCTCACAAGTAAAGCAATGTGCTCTGTCATTTTGGAGTTTAAACCTGGGTTTATAATCTCTCATAAAGAGAAAAATTCCTCGATATATCTACTGACTTAATGTTGAAAGGCGATATTTCTCCTCATATTGACTTATTTGAGTTGACTTATCAATTCAGAAACACTTAATACAGGGACAGACTGTGAACAGCACACACAAATATTTAGTTGATTTCCTTATAGACAATGCTTCATTACTTCATTTACTTAAGATCAACATGGACATCAACATTCTTATGGTTTTACATTTGAGGATATAAGTCAAGTTGGAAATGAAGTTATGCATGTAATAGTCTCTGCTCGCCGTAATAGATGACTTCCATTGCTAAAAACATACAAGAAATGTATCAATAATTTGAAATCTTTATCAAAGGCTTATTATTTAATTTTAAATTAATATGGTTACAAATTATTTATACCTATCCATTGAATTTGATTTTGATCTCCAAGTGCTCCTGCATCCTAATCCATTAGACAGATTCAGTAGCTACTGTTACTCACTGAATATTCTTAATATTTTACAGTCACACAAAATTAAATTTGTTGTTATTCTCTACCACATTCTAAATATCATCAGCAGATTATGCTTTTATATTTCAGTGTAAATCATTTCTACTAAAATTATACAATTCATCAACATATTGTCTTTCTTTCAGATTTTGTCTTTATTTTGTGTATGCTTTTTATGCTAATCTATGCTAATACTTTAATGGAAGACTTCATATAATTCATCATATCTGTTATTAAAATATCTAAAAGTTTGCGATTATCGATAATTATAAATCCATATTGAATGCTTCATTGCATATAAGAATGCATATAAGAAGTATTATTTTAAATATAGTGGAGAATAATTTTAAGTAGGCATAGAAATGCTATTTTATTATTAATAAACATAAATACTCTTTCTAGTCTATAGCACAATAAATGACTCTACAATTTTGGCAACAATTTATCAAAACAGGTCATTTAATACATTAGACTGTTTAATTTGTAACTCTTAGAATTTAAGGAGATCGGAATGAGGCATTGATCAATACAGAGCAGTAATTACATCATTTCCCAAAGGTACTAGCTTTTAAAAACGCAGAACTTCTCTACACCTAATTACTTAAAAAGTTCTTAGCCATGAAACACCAAAGAAAGTAACAGCATTTTAAATAAAACAGGACATTACCATTATTAAGTGGAATCATTAAAATATCATTAATAGAAGAACAAATGATGCATTTAGTCATTATTTGTGAATAATCTTTTTTTCCTGAAAAGTGATTATAAATTTTGTATAATCTTGAGAAAAGTCGAATAAATTATGTTATGGAAAAAATTATTATGTTGCTTTTAAATTTTTGAATTTTTGTAAAGTTTTCTGTGGAACTTAACACGATAACAGCATATTATCGAATACTTTCAATTTTAGATACATATTAAATACTTAAAAATAAGAAAGCTCAAATATCTAGATTTTCTTAATAAGCATGATTGAGTTTTGCATTTAAAATTTGAAAATACAAAATTTACTTAGATAACAAATTTGTAAACTTCTTAATATGTATGATCGTACTACAAACAGGTTTTTCTATAATGCTTATTAACTGGTAGAACAGGCATTATAACTCTTTTTATCAGAATTCTGAGAGATATTTATTTAGTATCTTACAATAACAAAGATTTTAAATTTTTGAATATATAATATTTGATATCTTATAAATAGTTAAAAAAAATTAAATTTAAAAAATTAATTAAAAATTAAAAAAGTTAAAATTTTAAAAAATAATTAATAATAAAAAATAAAATAATAATAAGTAAATAAATAAAAACTATGTAAAAATGATAAAGACCATTTAAAGCTAGAAATTCAAAGAAAATATGTAATTATTTCTTAAAGGCATTTAATTATATTCATAAAAGTGTATATCATTACAATAAAATATGTATTAAAACATAATATGTGAAGTTTAGTGTTCCTGAATAAATAGAATTTCAGGAAACAATGCAAATATATCTAACGTGAATTACAACTGAAATTGAGTTTTGCAATATAAACTCAAAGTTTTTTTAACAAAATGAACTTCACAATTCAAAATGCACAACAGATTTTTAAATATAATATATGTTTTACATATCTTTTGTAAGTATCTAATATCATCAGCAAAAATATTGTAGTCAAAAATTCAAAACCTTTAAAAAATGTGTTAGAATAAAATTAAATAGCAAACACACATAGAACTAAAGAAATATTTTTATGGAATTTTGAATAAAACAATTTATTCAAAAAACACTTTATTATTTATAAAAGCTTTGTATTGGATCAATTATAACCTGCTTATAAATATAATGGTTTTATTTACTTTGACCAAACAGTGAAAGGTTTGATTATAATGATTTAATGCAAACTAAATATATTTAAATTTTCTTACTACAGTCACTATAATTTTTTAACTATTAACAACATTTAAAAAGTTATACTATTTCTCTTATTGATATTTAAAAAAAATCTCGTAGTTGTCAATTCAACATTGGTCAGTTCATTGATTAAACAACAAAGTAGAGAAAAAATACCATACAAAATCTATGGATAAGAAAAGTTAACAATTATGTGAAAGTAAAAATTAAAGATCTCTATAATAATGTACATAATAATGCACTTCTCTCTATACTAAAACATTTCATCTGTGAATCAACGAAACGTGAAATTATCTAGCACGAATCAATCGTAAAATTCAGTTCTGCAAAATAAATTCAAATCAAACACCTTGAAATATAAAGCTAACAGCTTATACTTTGATAAACTTGACAAATATTTCTAGATTTGAAGTTTTGCAGATAGTAGTACTTGTAGATTTTACTCGAAGAGAAAGAACTTTGCAAATCTTTTGTAGATACATTTTTTTCATAAAAATAAAAAATCAGGTATTCCTGTCTCAAATAAAAAGAAAAAAAATGGAAAATATTTTAAACTATAACTCACTGAAGTTAATATAACTATATTTAACTTCGCTAATAAAATTATTCGTGCAGTACATATGATTATGCACATACGTACAAAATTTTAAGAAAAAATAAATTGAGACTCGCTTCATTTACAAACTATTGATATTGTAATATATATAGGATTCTTAATAAAAAAAAGTCTAACATATTCATAATAAAAAATATAATCTGACTTTTGATTTTCTTCATTAAATTTTATATGTGATTTCATGTTAATGTTAAATATTAGGCCCAACCTCATCTAAAAGCGTTTTGAAACACTTAATTCCTTATTCACATTGAATAAAATGCGATAGAAAGTGGAATTCATTTCAAATTAAATAAAAATTATGCGATGGACTAATGTTCTTTAAGAAAAATACTACTTTTCTGGAATAATAAATAAGCAGATTGTTATTTTTATAAACTACCTATTTCAAGTTAAATTAAAAAATTATAAGATCTGTTAAAATATATTTATGATTCATAAATACAATTCATATTTACAATGCTTGATTGATGCTATTCAAGATTATATAATGTATTGTTGTTGTCTGCTAGGCAACAAGGGGAGCACTGCTCCATGTTTGCAACTGAACTATATTGAGCATGGAGTCTGGCTTTTTCAGTACACACATGCCATAGGTAACCGTCTACATTTCATTCATACAAGGAAAGGACAAAGACAAGATAGAGAAAAAATACATCCATGACCGAACCGGGATTCGAACACAGAACCTACTGATCCGCAGTCAGGCACGCTGATCACTAGACAAGTTAGGCGGCAAATTGTGTATTAAAGACTCTATTTTTAAATAATTTTCAAAATAACTATTGAAATGACTAATCTTTTTTGATTGCTAATGAAAAAAGAGCATAATTATAAAAAACTAAAGAATCGAATCTATTTTTGAATGACCTTGACAAGGCGAAATGTTATAAGTATTAAATGAAATAATTAAAACACCAATTTGAAATTAATATACCTTTATGACACACTTAAAATTCATGGAAATGTAATTTTGATATGCAATACTGAAGTTAGCAGTAAAACGTTATAAAAATTTGCACATCTTTCTAAAAAAAAAAACTAGGTTTTCATTCTTAGAAAAATCTTCATATTAAACATGTTCTTTTAGTATACTTGATGGTAAGAATAAAGATTAAATATTTTTTCAAAATTTCTTTCATAAATTTTTCGAATATATTCATGAGTGCACACACACATTCTTTGAATTTCTTCATACTTATATCATCATTTGAATTTCTTTTATACTTATTTGAAATGAAATAAAAATGCAGATAATTAATTCACATTTATTAGAAGCCATTTCTATCTATCCGCCTGTCCATAAATTTAGGATAATGGCGGAAATGGCAACTAAAGTGTAGAATCCAAACAAAATGGATGCATACATAAATTTCAACGATTAAACAAATGAAAAAGAACAAAAGAAATAGTGCATGTATGATACCAGGCATATAGAAACGACTATTTTAGCTCTATTTACACATATGGCCCATACAAAAGCTGAACAGAACGATATTGATTGATGTTTAATACATCGTATGTCCCTCATATGAGAAAATACAGTCTGTACAATGCCGAATCATGCGTACGATCACGTTATCAACTCTTGAAATATTTTTTTAAAATTTCTAATGCCTAAAATAACCGAACAATAGTTACATGTTCCTAATTTTAATCGCAAAATTAAAGAGAAAGTCTTTAAATCACTTGATAAAAAAGACCAGAACATTCAGGCTAGTCACTGATAAAAACTTAGGGCAGAGAACTCCCCTCAACTAGCAATGCTCTCCGAAAGTCCAGTACAAATGTTGGGTTATGATTCGTCGATCAAGCTTGTCTCACATGTGTTCCATCGGATTGCAATTCGTCGAGAATACTGGCTGTTCCTCATGGGTGATATCCTCAAAAAGCAAACATTGAAGGCGTGCATACGGTAAGTAAAGGTGTTGCATTTCACAAACATAAATTCAGCTTTACGACTCCAATAAGCAAATGAACATGTTGTTTTGGAATGTGATATATCAATAAATTTGGCTTAACATGGTTCCTATTTGAACATACAGATCTATTCTGGAGTCCAATACAATGCCTTTCCAAACGAGCACTTTTGCACTACCATAACTTTGGTGTTCAATAATGTTGTCTTGGTAGTCCTTGTTAATTAGCGTTCTCCGTATAAGCGTCTGAAGTAGGTTGGACTTCTACCTAAATCTCGACTCAACGGGAAAAGTAACACAAGTCCATTATAACAGCGTCCACATTGCATGTTCTTTACTCCAGGCTAACCACTGGCAACAGTGAGTTGCCGTGAGTGGAACACATCTAATAGGCGTGCCAGCATATAAACTATAATATATATACAGAGTTTGCCTTGAAACGCTCGTGATAGTTGACACGATAAGTTCGCTGTGAACTCCATCTGTTTCTTTTGACAATTACTGCCAAATATCGGTCATCATTTGGCGTTGTGGAGGGGACCTGTATTGTAACGTCTACTGACATTTACATCCTTTTGAAATCGTTGACACAAGCTGACGATGAACTTTGGGCGATTTCGAATTCAATGGATGTTGCCATCTGAGCAGGCCAACATTCCTGGCGACTGATAGTTCTGCCATGTAAAACATCAGCCACGTGCATCAACCTGCATCATGCTACTGGTCATAGTACTGAGCATCATACGTTCTGGTTGAGAACAAGCTTCCTTCTTTAAAATTCAGCTAACTCTTTATGTAAATAAAATATATCTCACTCTATATTTTAAATATAATTGGTTTGATGCTAAATAAAAATTCTAAAAATAATTTATTTAACTTTAAGTTAACTTTGTATTAAAACATGTGCCTTTTAAATAAAGAAATGCATAACATCTAACAAAATACTTCAAATTAAAAGTAATTGTGTAATATGAAAAATATTATTTCTAACCATGTATTCTAGTGTCTAAAATTAAAAGATATTTTTTAAATAAATGAAAATGTATCTACCATTATTATTTTAAAACCTGATTTTACATAATGGATATTAGACAACAGTGCAGGACACTCTTTCTTAGTGACTGGTCAATTATTAAACAATTTGTTTTTTTGGAAAAACGTTCGCATTATATAGGAGTGAATTTTGAAGATGCCAACTACGTGTAATGCGATGTTTTGTAAAAAAAATATCCAGCAGTATGAATTATTGTTAAAATGATAATAAGCATAATCAATTGAAAGAAAAATTATCATAAAGAATTATGTGTGGGTTAGAATTATAATCAATCAATACGATTATTTATGTTAGTGTCCAGATTGTGAGAATGTTTTAGATATTGGTGATGAGATCACACAAGAGGATTCCTTTTAAATAAAGAAATGCATAACCTCTGGAGAATGTGTATTTTTATATTCAAACAAAGCCATAGAAATGTCACTGCTAGAAAACTATATTAATACTCCTCTCTTCCAACGAAAAAATGATATTAAGACAAACTATAAGTATGAAATCCACTGAGAGTGGCTTTTATGACCAATGACCAAGGGTATGAGTTTCCCTTACACATACTCATAAAATAGTCTTATATTTTGGAGCAGTGAACATCACTCTTGAAAAGATCAGATTTGTACTTTGTCTTTTTCACTGATGAGAGTGATTCAGTGTGCAATGTGATTCTTCGTGAATTTGTTCTAGTGAGTGATTGCAAAATGCTATTATTCTGTTATCATCAACCGTTAAAGAAATCAATCATTTTGATAACTTTGTCATCTTTGTACGGCGTATGATCACGCTTATTCAACTCCTTTTCTGCTCGGACAGTGATAGTTTAACCAATCGATATTTGTTTATCAAGCTTTATCAGAGAGAAAATTTCGAGAATTTATCAATCCGTTTGTAAGACTGATAGCACAGGGAAATTGCCTACATTTATTGATGATTATTGGTTTATGTTGATGATTATTAGTTAACTGGTTGTTGTTATTAGGAGCTACATTTATTGATGATCATTATTAAGAAAGAAGTAGCAAACCAGTTGTCCAGACCTCTACCTCATAGAACCTGATGATATGCTTTAGGAACAGGAACTTTATGTCGACAACTACTTTCTAGGAGCCGATACTTGTTAAAATCAGTGCTTTGGAGAAATTAACTGTTATAATAGCTTATCACTAACCCCAGTAGCAGCATAAGAATTCCCAACGACGCTCTTATGTCTGTACACTATAGCTGTATCCAAATGTATGAAGTAATATAAAGAACATTAAAGGCATCTAATTTAAAAAATGCGTAATAAAATGTTTCCTATTTCCTGAACGTTGATAAGTACAACTTTGCTGAAATAGAATCTGCCATATGGGTAATATAGGATAGATCATTTTTATAAATTAAGCTACAGTAAATAGCCATTCAAATTTCTTATAACTATTTTCTAATTTAGAGCTTAAAATATTTGTACGGCCGTTTTTAAGCATTAAACCCATTTTTCTTGAAATATCTTACTTTTGAAAACCACTATAGTTACATTCAAACTCACAGCAGAAATATCATTACGCTTGAATGCTCTGAATATAATCGAATTTTCAGTAAGTTTAAAAGAATTTTACTTTTAATACACACATTCATTACATATTCATTATTAAAATGAGATATTGAAAGAGTTAAGCAAAGGAATATTTGTTACGAAATATACAAAAAATACCGCTTTCCCACCTTATCATTTTGTATTCTTTCTGAAAAATTAAATTCAGTATTAATAAATAGAGAACTATTGACTGCTTTAATTAGTGTTTGATAAAACATTATGGGGAGTTTTCAAACATAAAAAAATTTACTAAATATTAACAAATTAGTTTTAAATTTTTAATGAAAATGTTAAATAATTTTCATTTAAAATTTTGAAAAAATTAATATTTTAAATTTGAAAATTTATGAAATTTTATGACTTTCGATGAAAATTTTAAATTCAGGTTCTAATTTTTAAATATGTTTCTAACTGATATTAAATTTTAAATACTTTTATTGATAAATTGTCTAATCATGAAAATAATCAAACTCAAAAAATATACAATGGAAATATATTGTCACATTAAAGACTAAAATTTAAATAATCTCAATTTATTAAGAAAGAAATATTATCCTTTATGGATTAACTTCATCTCAAGTAAAGGATTTAATGGATCCAAAAAAATATTTAAATAGTTTTATGCTAGAGAAAATTAAAAAACTACAACTTAATATCGATTGTAAAAAAATTATAAATAGTGAGTGAATAAGATGACATATAATCATGTAAAAGGATTGATTAAGTTTCCATTTAAAAAAAATTCACTCAATCTGCTTAAGATTATTTTCCAGTCAGTTATAAATACAGGAAGGATTACTTTTAAGTAAAATTTATACTGTAATTGCATTTAGATAAGTACATTAATCCTTAAGCTAAAAGCATCTTACGATTTGCCTCTTCAAGAACTTCCCAAACAATAGCTTAAATAATAAATCAACAGAAAAAAAACTATTCGAAGGAACGAATTGAATTAATAGCAAGTAGGGGGATGGGAGGATTTTGCTTAAGGAAAGATTTCTTCAAACAAATTATTGTTTATTTCTATGTTCTCACAGCACAATAAGTATGTCTCAATTATTTTATTCCACTTTTGGATACATACTCCGATTTAATTAATTTTATCGCCTGCAAAAATGACTGTGAGGAACAAATAAATTTAGATTTGGAAAATATATCTAGTGTAACCATCAGTTCTATTAATTGTCATTGTTGAGAAACTTCACATTATAACAAAAGCATGAAATAAAGTATCATAAAAAAATCATAATTTTCCCATTTCTATTTTTAAATGAAAATGAATGTAATATATAATTTAATGCATGTGGTATTCGTAACATTTTGACAGAGCTGGGAAAAATACGGATTAATACAAACCTCTGTAAATAGTTTGGTGTGAATATCCGATTTCTTTCAGATTTCAAAAACGTTTCTAACCTAAATCTAAGTTTCACTTGCACTATAAACGAGGGTTTTTACATCAACGTGTATCACGAGCATTCACCTGTATCTCTTATCATCAAAGGAAAAGCAATAGATAAGGAAAAAGTTTTGAGATACGCTCTCACGCAATTATTCTGAGTTTTATTTAAAAAGCAAATTAAATTGTCATTTGCGTGTACAACCTTACACTTTGAAAAAGCCAACAACTTGTTAGTGGGTGTGGCATTAGATTCACGTAAATTTGGTTTGCACATGAAGTATTTTTGGTTGTTCGTAAGTGTTACGGCAATAGGGCTTATCGATAAACTAAAAATAATAATCAGCATAAGAATATTTTAAGAAAGTGTAAGTGACACTTTTTGGGTCCTTAATGCCATTTTCTTTTCCAAAAACATTATATATATATATATATATATATATATATATATATATATATATATATATATATATATATATATATATATATATATATATTATATATATATTATATATATATATATATATATATATATATATTATATATATATATATTATATATATATATATATTATATATATATATATTATATATATATATATATATATATATATATATATTATATATATATATATATATATATATATATATATATATATATATATATATATATATATATATATATATATATATATATATATATATATATATATATTATATATATATATATATTATATATATATATATATATATATATATATATATATATATATATATATATATATATATATATATATATATATATATATATATATATATATATATATATATATATATATGTATTTATATATATATATATGTATATATATATATATATGTATATATATATATATTATATATATATATATTATATATATATATATATATATATATATATATATATATATATATATATATATATATATATATATATATATATATATATATATATATATATATATATATATATATATATATATTGCTTTTTAAGCAAAACCTAGAAGCTATGCTCTTCTATTCACTCAATTACAAGTTTCTAACTCCACTTTTTTCCAGCAAAATTGTTGAAGTAAAAAAAAAAATCATTATAAATATTTAAATTATTATTATTGATTGATTACGTAAATCGGTTATTTAATGAATGTGGATTAAAATGTTTATACGAAAGCAATAACTATTTAATTAGTTATAGATTGCTTGTGTGTGTGTGAATTTTCGTTTATATAAAGCTTATTATATACTAAAGGAATTGAAAATTATTTTTAAATACTTTTTTATTAGTAGAAAAAGTTCGTTGTGGTTTTCCTTATCATGATGAAGAAAAATAGTTTAAAATAAAATAAACAAAAATTGTTTCGGAAAAATTAAAGTTTATATTTAAATTATTTTAATCCTTTTATAAAATCTATGTTATCACTCAACACGCACACACAGTGTTTACTTATCATGCAAAATTTTCTCATTGGAATAAAAGTTGCAATATTATAAATTTCTTATAATTTGTAAAAGAATAATACTATTATAATTCGTTTAAAAATTTCGCTAGATTTTATATGCAAGACATATATTTTTATTTTCAAAAGAACATTCCCATTTTGCATTCTTTATTTATAAAATGTTGATAACTTTCGCTAGATCTATTTGTTTGCATAAATTACTCAGTAATTCAGTACTTAACTCAAATAAAAAAAATAGTCGTGCATTTAATACCTATACATTTCAAATTTGCATGATCTAATCGCTTAAAATTGTTCGTATGATATACTGTCGAGGTAGTAAGCCCGTTTATCAATATCAATATTATATTAATTAATATCAATATTAAACCCATTTATGAATATCAATACTCAAAATTGTACACCATTTAATCCCTCACTGTCATCTATTTTGTCCTTAGTACTATATAAACGCATTAATTTGGATTAATCAGTTCAACAAGATTAATATTGAATTATCCTAGAGATAAGATCCAATTTTCATTACATTTTGAAATTTATCCCTACATTCCCATCTGAATGACAAAGTATGAATGCTAGTTGAGTTAAATACGCTTATATCACATTTGAGAAACATTTGGTAATTCATAACGACTGGTGATTCTTTATAGCGGACAATATTTCCCCATTTTAAGACATACTTAAATAACAAAGTTAAAAAACATTTGAATCCAGCTCAATAACTAATAGTACAAACAAAAATTGCATTAATCGTATTAAAAAAATCAATCACCAAAAACAAAATCATTGATTTCGATAAGTTAACATGGATCTTAAAGTATAAGCATCTTTGCCTATAAGAGGGTTTGGATCTCATATTTTATTAGAAAATAAGCATTTTATGTTAATCTTGTTTCATTCGGTTAAATAATTTTATTTCCTCGAAGAATATGTTCAATAATATAACCATTTCATAAAATTATTAAGGACAGTAAATGCTTCTATGGTATTTTCATGCATTATAAACGAATTTTTTTTTCCTGTTATAAATACTGAAAAGCATTGGCTGATCAAATCTATGTAATGAAAGTCAAATAATTGTTGACTTATAATGCCGATCAAATCAATATAACTATTATATATTGATTTGACTTTCTGCTATTCACCGTGACAAAAGACATATGCTGTCTAGTAGAATTAAATATGGATATTATACAGTTCAAAAAATGATGGAGTAAGAACAATAAAAAATATGCTTTAAAGAATATAAAATATTTCAACTTTAAATATTAAATCAAGTAACAAAACATTATAATTTGGAGATGCGTATCAAAGCTCAGTCATAGTTTCAATATACTAACTGCACAATAATTCAATAATACAATTGGAATTTATAGGGTTATTACTTTACATACGGTATTTCCTTTCAAAATTAATTTATCATTAGCTTCTTTTACAAGCTTCATGATAAAAAATGCTTTGGTTAACATTACAATAACTAACAGATTACAATAGAAAATTTCCGTCTGTGTTAAATATAATTTTTTGTTTTTCGGAAATTATCCATTGTCATATTTTAAATTTATCAACAATATAAGATATGAATTTAAATTAATATACATGATCTTAAAGACACACTTTTTATAAAAGTTATTGATTTCAGAAACATAATTTGCTTATCAAATTTTTATTTTGAGTATTTTGAATTATTTTTTATTTTTTTTCATTATTCGAAATTTTTTTACGTGATAATTATTTTTTTCAAATTACAATAATGACACTTGTCCTATTTTCTGCATTTGAATAAAATTTCTCCTTCTTTGGGAGTTAAAGATAATCGTAAAATTATCTAAAAGATTTGTGAAGAACAAACAATGCATTTAAACTGAAATTTGATTGAAAAAATCAAGCTATTTGTAAAATAATGATTTTAGAAATTTATTAGTCTTATTCTTTAAGAAAAACTATGGAAAAAAAACTTATGGAATTTTAACTGCAAAAAAATGTATGTTATTGCATAATCCATCTCATTTTCACTCATTATCTCTATTTAAGTATATTTTAAAAATAATTCCTTATGCCTTAAGCACTTCTCTCTATCTGTGCTTTTCTTCTGGAAACTTCATTACGTTACTAAGAACATGTTACATTTATGGTACATTATTAGACTAAAAATCTTTCTTATTGAATTTATAAGGAAAATATACACAATATAAAATATTTAAGAGGGATAAAAAGTGAAGAAATAAGTTAGATGATAAGCACGCATGAGCACGAAATATAGAACATACAAGACACAAAACGCAATGCAGAAAAATACTTAAGAAAATGTTGCATCAGAACATTAAATTTTTTAACGATAGTGAAAAAGAAAATTATGCTTCAGCTCAACAAATTGCTTACATATAAATTACAAAATTGCTTTATGTTTAAATTATACATAGCGTTTAATATAGCTTATGGTCCTCTCGAACAATTTAAAATGGTGCTCATCTGTTTCCATTGAACGATACGAGGTTATCACTAAGATCTTCAGAAGTTGTGTCCTACTCCTGAAGAAATATGATTCATAAATCCTGGACAGTAAATACCGGATTCAAACAGTCAAAGCAAGCTACGGTCTCAAAGAAATGCCTCATCATCCAACTGTGTTCCAAACATTTCCGGTGAAATTTCAGTCAAAAAAGCACATTAGCCTATCCATACGGTGTACTGTTTCAGTTTCAGAAGAAAAGTAAGAAGTCTGTCATCACCTTGCATTTGAAGGAAATAGATACTTCCATGATTGCAGCCGAAGGCATAACATGATGTATCACTATATATATGTGTGTGTCTGTGTGTGCATACCTCTGGACCATAAAACAGTCATTCCAAATATAATTCTTATCCCAGCAAAAAAATATCATAAAACCATCATAATTGTAATATCTTTTATGAGTGAATACTTCTTTATCTTAATAGTTATACATTCCAAATTAAATGGAGAAAAAAACACATCAATAAACAACACTTGAATTCAATCTCTTCGCATACTATTTCAATTTTCATCTGCTTTTCAATTATTGTCTCGAGATGAACGGAATACACACCATTGGACTGTAAACTTAGAGACCCTTTTATTGAAATCTATTTTGGCCTGTTTAACTTCAGATCATATCATTTAATGCTATTCAGATAAAAAAAATATATAGAATCATTTGGCAACGAGACAAGTTGCGTAAAAAGACATATTTTTATCTGAGTATCATTGCTTGTTCTGTCACGATGGTAGTACGATGTATTTATTTGAATAGTACTCGGGAAATTTTTTTCTAATCAACGTGTCGAATATTCATTGTGTCTTGGAAAAGATTTTACAATATTGTAACGACAGTCCTTCCAACTCCAAAGGTATCAGATACGGTTATTTGTGTTAATCAGAAATGTTATAGCTTGATAAAAAGAGAAGCTATGGATTCCAGCAAAGCAGAATGATGTCGTGGTATTTTCATGTCAATTTTTATTTAAAATAAATGAGAGGAATTTATCTCAGTACAGATACTATAAAAAAAAAGCTTTTGAAAAAATCAGGATTTCTGTATTTGTATTTCTTTATCAGTTTTTGAAGTCATGAAAGATAGTTTGTTAGTTTTGCCAAGTTTAGTTAGTAATAGGTTTATTTTAATCATAACTATTACTAATTAATATCAAAGTTTAAGATCAATTATAAACCGCCTTTTGTTATTATTGTAGTTTGTGTGTTGATCTTTACACAAAAAATAGTAATAAGACATACTTATAATTAAATAGAAAATAATGAAGCTATAAAACATCTTCATCTAAAATCATTAAAAGAGTTTTGGAGAGTAAATATAAACATTAATTATTTTAATATCAATTACTTTTTATAATATACTTCGTAAATTATAAAAAGTAATTGATATTAACTAGGTATAAATATAATTAGAACAAAACAAATAAGGAAAGGATGTATATTAGTAGAGACACATCACATATTGTAATAATATTTAAATCTGGGAAAAGCATGGAAAATACAATTTGGAATAGATGTATAAACTCATCGTATCTTTCTTCCAATATCACACTTTTGAAATAGTTTAACATTTTTCAAAATCAAGAAGGAATATCAAATGTGTTCAGAAATATCCCTAAGAGGAAAATGGATGTAGCGCTATATATAAATGGATCAATTTATGAATAGTGGTAATTCAAATGTTATGTAACCAAGAGGAGTATACATTATCCTTTTTATAAGAAAAATTGTTAAAATTAGCACCGAAACATTACTACAGATAAATTTTTCGAATATATTGTAATTTTAATCTTATAAATCACAACATCAGTAATTCCTTTATATTTAAGACAATTAAAATAGTTATATAATACACACAATTTTATATTTAAGGCAATATATTAATTGTACCATAGTACTGAATAATAGTTTTAATTAATTTTCATAATTGAATTTCAGAATTTGCACTGAATCGCTAAGTGAAAAAATTAGAAATCCATTCTTTAAAAGATTTTATTTATAAGTATTTCTCAAATTAACTGTTCGAGAATTTATGACATATTTCAATTTGATGGTAATCGTTGATTCATTATCAATCCAAATCAAACATAATTTAAACTAATAGACTAGTCATTTAAATAAAGTTAGAATTAATTATTTTATTTAAATAATCTTTATCGTTTTGTAAAAATATCTATTTTAGCACTGGGAAATTATACTGAATATTCCAGAAGCGCGGATGATGAAGAAATTATTTAAAATAAATTATTCATTCAAATTTATCATTATTACATTTTAGTTAAAAAGAAATTTACCAATAACATATGTTTGTGAAAGAATAATTATCCTTAATATTTTAAATTTAATGTATTATATAGCACAAAATAGTAATTCGTTATACTTACTTCGGAGGTTTCCCGTATCATACAACGTAAGCACTTGCTTTATTTTGTGACGTTCTGTTTTGGTACTGTGTTCAACAATTAAACTTTTTTTTTAACTTTCGCGAAAATTTTAATTACGCAGTGCGAAAAATTCACTGAGTTATTCTCGGTCTCCACCTCCTCTCGGTAAAGAGCGGTGGGGGAGAAAAGACTTTTCTGTGGAAAAGGAATTCCACGAAAGCTGGAGGCACCGAATTCCAGCAGAATAAAACGAGAAAACCACTGGCGGTGAGGTTTCGCTGGATGTGCGAAATTCCGGAATTTGTCTCCGGGAGTGGTAGGGGTGAATTTGAGATGACGTCATGGGGTAGGATCGATTCCGGATAGCACTCTCGATGCCACCTGGCGAGGCAGACCAGCTACACTTGTCGCTTGCTATACCTGCTGCAAGAACCTCATCCGAATGGCCCTGCTAACCTACTGTTAGCGTCTGCAATAAACGCTTACAAATCGAAGCTGAAATACGTGACTTCAATGCCAAAAGAGGTTTCGTCTATTAGACAAGAGTAGGTAGGGTGGAGAAAGGAAAACAGGTCCCTACAGGTGGGTAAGGGAATTGCTGAAGCCATTGATTTGTAACCCCCATCAAAATATTTCGAGATAGCTGGAGATTTTTCCATTTATATCTAGCAAGATAATTTGATTAAAGCAGGGAATTTATGAAAATTTGCTTTAATTTTTTTAAACATTTGCTTATATTTGAATAGGTGTTATATATAATAAACAAAGCAATTTTCAGTTGGCATTAAATAGGCATAAAAGTCCTGAAAAAATATTTTAAAATATATTTTCACAAAAATTTTAATTTCTAAGAACATATGAGTAACGAAAAATAAAATAGAGAAAAAACATAAAACTTATCAAATAAAAATATAAAAAATATCTCACCTTATCTCATTTTGTTTCAACCAAAATATGATAATTATATTCCAAAAAAAATTTATCTGTTGCAAAAATTAAAGTAATATCATAAAATATATTCAAATTTATTTGTTTGGTAAATCAGAATTTAGAAAATAAATCAAAAAGTAATCAAATCAAAAATAAAGTTTTAGATAAACGTGTTTTTAAAATTCAAGACTTAAATTAAAAGTTTTGTATTTTTTAAATAAATCACCATGATCTTTATTAGAATTTTTTCTTTGATTTTAGTTTTTCGGTGTGCATCAATTAAAATATTAAACAATACGGAGATGATCCTGGAAAATCATCTATTTGCAATTGAATTTGTTAAGCTATTGATTCGAGATACACTTTTGTAATTTAAAAAGAATATATGAAAATATAATTATTATATAAGACAATTTTAATAGGAATAATATTTTAATAAATATTTCTAAGAAATATGGTGCTCGGTAGTTTAAATCTTGAGGTATATTTTTTAATACATAATTATGTTATATTAAATGAGCATTATTCGTCAGTTTATAAAATCAACAGTCATCTTCATAACATTTTTGAAACTTTGGGTATAAGAAAAACATTGACTCTTATAAAAAAAAAAAAGTGTAGTTGTGTATAACCACAAAATATCCCCTAAAGCTGAGGATAATCTCAAACCTAAGTCTTTTTTGTATTTAGTTAAAGAATTTTTTTATATTATATTGGAATTGGTACAGTCATAGAAGATATCTCTAAATATTATGTACAAAAACGGAAGGGTATGAAACACCTAAATGAATCATACTATAGCATACAAAAGTATGAGTGAAAACACCTCCCATATTTGATAAACATATCGCACACAAGAAAAGGATAAAAGTTTTTTTTCCCCGCAACGAAAAGGTATAAAATTCGAATGAACATCAGAGAAAATGTTCAAAATTTCTCTGATTAACAAGAATGACCACGTGACACCTATGTAACGTGGTATATCTGGTAGATTTAAAGATACCCCCGTTATTCCATTGAACAGTGGAGATTTTTGATAATAACTTCATTTTAGTATTAGTATGCCTAAGCAATAGTAGAGCGTCATCCAGGAGAAAATAATCAAGAAATTATGAATCAGATTATTCTTTAATTTGGATGCTACGGATAAGTTGAATTTGATTGGCAATATGATTTCATGAATTAGTTGATTGGTATTGGTTTTGGTTCAAACAATATGACAAGCGTTCAATCCAGTAATTTATTAAAGGCATATTTAAAAGATCACGTTACGGAAATAAGATGACGTACTTCATCTATTATATTGAATCATATTTGTCACATAATATTGCCGTTCGTCAAAAACATTCCGGAAGGATTTTTTAAGGTAGATCGGATGTTTGTAATCAACTAATCTAAGTAACAAAAGATTTGAAGGAATAAAAAAAAGAATTGTACAATTTTTTAAAAAAATTTATTTTAATATAAACAAGAAAATATAACTTTTAGTTTTCTGAAATCATTAGAAATAATCCTAATGTGTGTGTGTGTGTGTGTGATTTCTGAGTTTTCATTACTCTTTGTACTTAATCCTCTTTTAATTCTTTAAAGTAAAAAGAGGAATCCATTGTATATTTTTCTTCTTTAATCTTTAAAAACAACTTTATCGTAAAAATTAATTAAATAAATATCTGTAGTTAAGTACATTTAACTTAATTTGTGTATATAATTAATCTTAACTTAATTTATATAATATGTTCATTTTATTTTACTGTAAGTCAAAACATATATCGAGTTTCATAATAAGTAAATTTTTATTGATATTAGAATACTTTCATGTTACATTAAATGTATATGTATTTTTGATGAATTACAGTAAATTCTCATTTTCTCAATTTTCAAAATGTGTATTATGCCGTCATTTCTATAGATTCTGTGGATTAGCACAATTTTTCTATAAAATTTAAATATGTACATTTAATTCTCTATTCGGTTATAACGTTAATATAAATTGAGTAATACTAAGTAACGTAAAAAAGACTATTTTTCACTTAAATTTAAAAATATGTTTAGACGTAATATCTGTTGTTTTCTTGTGCCAGCTACGCTAGCATTATGGGGTGTGCTGTTCCACTTTTTCAACTGAACCGTAGCGTGGTGTGGAGTCTGACTTCCTCAATACACAAATACCATAGGTACCCGTTATAGGAGAGAGAAACAGGAGACACCGATACAGGAGAGAGAAAGTGCATCAATGCCCTAGCCAAGATTCGAGCACAGGACCTTCGTATATGCTCAGGCATGCTGACCGCTAAATGGTTTGGGAGGCAGAAAAAATATTCAGTGATATATTATGAAGTCAAAAATATAATTTAGAAAAACTACAAAATAAACCACTTAAATAATTCTCGATTGAGTGAATGGAAAATAGTTACAGAATAATTAGTGGCTAAACACACACACACACACCAAATCGTACAAAAAAGAATTAAAGTCGGATTTTTTCCACATTCCAAGTATGTTTCACCATGTAAAACAACATAATTATATGTGTAGAAGTTCAAGTTGGTAGAAAAAGTAAGAAGTTAGATTTTAGTTTTAATAGAAAGTAAATACAGTATTAATAGAAGTAAATACTGGTAATAATTAAAGAAATTTATATATGGAATTACAGTCTAAAAACACATACTCCAAATAAAATCAGCCGACTTTTGACCCCACGTGTTTACACAAGCTAAGTTCTCCATTTCGGTCAATATACTGAAGCTAAATAGAAATTTGAAGATGTGCGGAAAAAAGCTGAAAGAATTCTTATGGTTTTTCAAAAATGGATTTTATAGAAGTTGTTAAGAAAAAGAGAGAAGAGAGTGTAATATAAAATATTAATAATGTTAGGAGAGAATTGGAAAAGAAAAAAAAATTTTAGTGCACACGCATAATTTTCCGAAGTTGTGATAGTTTCACAGATGTATGACTCACTACCCATAAGCACAATATAATACGCGCATGTACTGATGCATACAAAAATTATAATGATGATAATAAAAATAGTGATTTAACACTTATACTCCCCATAAAAAATATCAAATGGTAATGATGAGATAGTTATAATATTTCCCGAAATGTAAATAACGTTGTCACTTTTCAAAAATATTTTTTATTCCTCAATAAATACTTATAATTTTACTTCAAACAGACTAGTTACAGTTATTTGTTCTTTATATATTATAAATTCATAAGCTAAGAATTGTGTATAAGTGCGAGGGTACGATGTAAGCTATATATTGTATCCTATGCATTACATACAGCTATATATTGTATTCTATGCATTTGTACTAGTACTATGTATTATATGCTATGCATTACTTGCAGCTATATATTGTATCCTATGCATTACATGCAACTATATATTGTATTCTATGCATTTGTTCTAGTACTATATATTGTATCTAGCTATATATTGTATCCAATGCATTACTAGCATCTGTGCTAGTGATGCATTGGATACATATAGCTTACACATACGATGTAAGCTATATATTGTATCCCATGCATTTGTGCTAGTACGGTATATTGTATCTAGCTATATATTGTATCCTATACATTACATACAGACATTACATATGCACATTATATTAATGTGCAAAATCTTTGATTTTACACATTAATATAATATAAGCACAAATGAATTCAAAACGAAATGCATTTATTACACCATTCCTATATAGAAAATTATAAAGATGATTTTATCTTTATGTATTTATTATTTATGTTATTGTTATGTGTGTTTATGTGTGTATTTACTATTTATATTATACTCTCCTATGTTCAAAAGAGTACAAAGAAAGAAATTAGCAACAGCGTTTAATTTCCTTATTGAAGGATTGATCACAAATCTGAATCAAAAGAAAAGCAATTATCCAATACAACACTTCTGAATAAAATCTAGTAAGTTCCCTTAAGGTAGATGTGTTCTGATCTTTCTTCTTGACTGATAATCTCTTTCTTGTGTCAATAATATTGACTGAAAATCTTTAGCCTATTACTTCTTCGATATTGACTGCCAAACTTTCCTTGCAGCAAAATGTAATCAATAAACCAATTACCCTCACAGCGTTCGGTGCGAAGTTGTTATCAGAAGCTTGTAAGTAATATATATATTGAATTTTTTTATACATTGCCCACATCGTCTAAATGGTACATTATAAGAATCTCAGCTCCTTTGCTGATGGATTTATTTCTCTTATATTATTTTATATATTATATTACTCATTTCTTATATTATTTTTTCGTGTGTGGATGTTCCTTTCTCTCTCTCTCTCTCTGTGTTTCTTTATCCCTTCACCTTCGGGGCAAAGATGGCACACTGGGTGCTCCACTATATAGGATGCCATCACATTCGCTTGTAACGCTGAATAGGTATATCCTAATACACTTATTCAGCGCAACACAACAAGTGGCATAGAATCAACATTATAATCTCTTTTTTTCTAATGCCTGAATAGCCGGTCATTAAGGAAAAAAAAGACTTTTTATCTCCTCAGTAAATAAATTCTAATTTGTATAATTACTTCTAAACGGGGAATAGTATTAATTTTTATAACTGTTTTTGGTAAGCAAAGTAACTCAAAGTAGCTTATCGAAAGTAATATTTTAAATAGCCCCAAGTAATAAAACTTTTCTTTTGAAACCAATCTAGCGGAGAGATATTGATGCGACTGGTTTTGCTTGGAACTGATAATAAATTAACTTAATTCCGACTATTAAAGAAAGAAGCCTTTTCATATAAACAATGAAAATTTGAAAATTATTGTTCATATTAATATAACAGTTGGAGTTGTAAATCGGGAATACTTTTGCAAGTGAAATGTGAGAATTCATAAATTTTAACATATATCCACTATTCCTATCATGAAAGCAATATTTTAAAACTTTTTTTAACCCATAACTAGACTTCTGATTTCCAAATTCCATTTTGAAATATTGAATATTTACAATTTTTCTTTGAAACGCATATTGGATAATGAAGTAATGTACATTTTATTCTTTTGTTTCTTACAATTATATTCATTACATAAAATGCCTTAGAAGTGAATTGATGTTTTTCATTTTTGATTGAAACTATCTAAAATGAAAGAGAATTGAAAAACTAATTATGCTCATTTAAACATGATCGGCAAGCGCAAATTCTGTTTTTACCTACGATAAGCGTGCTGCAATTTAATTTTGTTTGGGAATAATAAAACCTGAAACTGTGCATTTTCACTGCTTATTTTTGACTTATTATATTTGTTTATTTTTATACGTTATTTTTCTATGCAGTATACAAGATAGCCATCACTAAACTGGTACATCCAGAACTTATTTTAAATGGCTTGAACTTAATTTAATAATGTTTTTCACATTATACGAAAATATTTTACAAACAAATTTAGTAATCAATATAATAAATCTTTTTTTTATATTGATTATGTCCCCATCTAGCAGCTTAATTGTTAGCGCTCTGTCCTTTAATTCAATAGCATAGTCTCATCTCGTCTCGAACATGGCTGTTTGTAGTGGTTTGGAAACCAATTTAACTGTTGTACCTCATGTGTAAAACATGATCGTAGAACGATAAACAAACCAAGCGGATTTTTTTTTTCGAATATCTTCATAAATGTACAGCCAACAATTATAATGCTTTACGTTCTTAAAAATACATCGGCTTAGCTCGAAAATTTTTTATAGCTTATCATTTCTATTAGTGACTTAATATTTCAAAGTTTGATCATATAATATGTCTATCCTTGAATAATTTCTAAAAAAATGAAATCAATGAAAAAAATTATTCAAAAAAGCTATAATGTAACTGCAGATAAATAGCTGAAGTTTCTCTGAATATAAAATAATTTATCAAAAGCAGTTATGCGATTTCTTTTCGAATGTTCCCTCCTTTCAAGTGCATTTGTTGCTGTTTCAGTCACCTACAATGCTTCCATTATTTGTAATCAATTCCTTTCTGTCATGCTTGAATTCATCCAAACAACTTAAATAATTTAAATGAAGCAATTATAAAATAATCTCATGTGTTCACCTCTTACAAGATTATTATATTAACCTTGTAAGAGGTTTATGTGGCAACGCTGTAATTTGGTAATCTAATAATAAGTAAACTTCATTAAAGTATTTACTGTAAAAAAAAAAAGTTAAAATGTTACTCGACTTGCTCACTTTTTATAAGGTTACTAGTAAATCTTTCGTCTGTCCATAGATCTACTAGTAAATCTTTCGTGTTTCCATAGATTTACTAGTAAACCTTTTGCCTGTCCATATATCTACTAGTAGTAAATCTTTCGTCTCTTCATAGATCTACTTGTAGATCTTTCGTCTGCCCATAGATCTACTAATAAATCTTTCATATGCCCATAGATCTACTAGTAAGTCTTTTGTCTGTCCATAGATCTACTAGTAAATCTTTCGTCTCTTCATAGATCTACTAGTAAATCTTTCGTCTGTCCGTAGATATACTAGCAAATCTTTCGTTTGTCCATAGATCTACTAGTAAATCTTTCGTCTGTCGAGATAACCCTTGTTCTTCAAATCTAGTTTCATAAGGTCACATTAATGAAAGAAAATGATTTTATCCATTAATATGTTCAAAGAAATCCATTAAAAATAGGCATTATTTGAAGGAAACAAAAAAGGTAAAACCATTTTACTTAATTTAAATTTTCCCCTAATAATCTATCAGTTTCTTTTTCCTCAACATAAGCAATTCGTCACTTTTCATGAAAATTTTGAACTTGATAGATGATACACAAAAAATATCTTATATACTCAAAATTTATGATTAAAATTTGAAAGTTGTAGACAACTTCATCGTTCCACCCTGTTTGATTTTAATTGATCACTTAATTTCAGTCACAACCTCAGTTCATTTTATCAATTGATTCCAATGTTAATTTCTTTACTACATCATTAATATTACCTAATAATTTAAATCTAGAAAATAGGCAATCTGAGAAATATTCCTTAAATAAAATTCGTTGTTAGAGATTCGAGCAAAACACTCAATTTTAGTTTGAAATAGAACGAAAGATGATATGTTCAATTGATTCAAATTTTAAAATAAATGCGCTTTACAAGTCTTTGTTGTAAATTATTTTTATTTTATACCAAGAAAACGGAAATTTAAAATCACTAATATTCCTGAAGCAAATTTTTAGGAAAAATGTCCATTTAGGAAATATGACTCAAGAAAATGTGAGCGTTAACAAAACATCATATGGTAAAGATATCTAAAGCCTCTAATTTTCTTTATTTTGTTAAAATTTGTAACGAAAAAAATCACTCAAAAAAAATTCCTGTTTTATAATTATGTGAAAAATAAATTTTTAAAAAATCACGGTACTGAATTTTTTACAAAAATAGATGAAGCTATTAGAAAAATCATAATATTGAAACAAAGTATTAGAGTTAAGTATTTAAACTATATATTACAAGTTGTTGCAAAACTGAACATTTAATACATAAATAAAAATTTGATTTATTAATTATTAAAATATTTAGTCTCTGTAAACTTTAATATGTATGCATGTTTAATGATATCTTTTAAATAAAATAAAGTATGGCGGAAACTGCAAGATAAAATGTAGAAATTATTTTTTCTGATTATTCTATAGTATATGAGATTCAATGTATTATTGTAAAGGGATTTTGATTTTCCATTTGATATTCTGAATTTGAATTTCATTTTAAGCAATTATGATATGTTTATTTATTAAGCTTCTTTTAATTGGATATAAATAATATTTACTTTCACAATCCAGATAAAACCCTACTACAAATCTTTAAATTTATAGATATAATGGCAACGTTTAGCTGCACAGTAAGTTTTTTGTGGGTTTATATTAATATCTTAATTTCCCTCCTGTTAAAAATTAGTTTAAAATTAATCTTCGATATTTGATGGGACCAAGGTTAGTTGTACACAAAGGATGACAACAACGTAACTCCTTCGCTAAAACCCTATTTCTATCGCTAATCTCTCCTTCTACTAATTATGAAAGGGAAAACAAATGAGAGGAATTCTTTCTTTCATTAAAAGAAGGGGATACGATGCAGGATATTTATCCACCTTGTCTTTTCCCAAAGAATGTTCGTTAATCAATGTTTCAGAGGACAAAAATTCTAACAATGTTATTCCTCCTCCATATTGACAAGAGTAAATCGACCTTCTTAAAAGATTTCTTTCGGGATTCTGACTCCATCAGCTATGAGGAGAAATAACGATTTGATATCAAGTGTTTAGAATTATCGGCAATACTTGAGGGAATTTTCGGTTATTATTTGATCAAGTATTCCCTACCCAACATGCCATGTCGTATAACAGAAACTACAAAGTGATTGTATTCGTAAGATCTAACTTGATGAATGTATCTGGTTACTGTATCTCCTTCAATGTAACTAATAATTTATATAAAATTTTAAAAAAATTCAGAAAAACAGAAATAATTTATGGGAATACTATTTTAAGAGGAATAGAATATATGATTATTTTTGAAAAGTTGGCAGTAATTCCATTATTAATATTTTCTTTTGCATTTTATTTTGCTTCAAGGTAAATATTTCAGAGAAAATGTTTTCGTTTTTCTTTAAATAAAATCTTTATAGACAGAAACAAAGTATTAGCTAAGGCTTTAGTTTTTTTTTTCTCGGTTTAAATCTCTTTACGATGTTCATAGACACAACTATTCACAAGTCAATAGACTGATGATTTAAAATAATATCTTATTCTTTAGAAAATGCTATTTGCATTATTTTTAACTGAGAAAGCATAAATTTCATAAATCTCTTCTTAAGGAATATGCAACAAATTTCTTCTAAACAGCAAATATGTACAATTGTAAAATTTGTAAAGAAAAGTTAATTAAATCTGAAACCTTCATTCTTCTAAAAAAATTTCAAAGACAAACAAAAGATTGATTTAATATCAACCCTCAGTTTTTAACCCTCTGCAATAAGATTACATTACTTTATTACGAATAGCATCATATATGAACTATTATTACAATATTGATTTGAAACAAATTTCATTTTAACGTGTTACTGAATTTAAGCGTGTATACTATAAAGCAGAACCTAAAAATCAATGGGAAAGTTTTTGTTCATTATTCATAAGTTTTTATTTGTTATTTGCTTTATATATATATATATATATATATATATATATATATATATATATATATATATATATATATATATATATATATATATATATATATATATATATATATATATATATATATATATATATATATATATATATACAAACTAAAAAAGAGTTGAAAATTACATGTAGTAATAAGCAAAACAAAACAAAGATAATTATAATCCTAAAAATTTAAAACCATCATTATCATCCCCCTAAATTGATCAGACAGCAAAATATAAACCAATGCTTTTCTCTGAATATTTATCTATGACGACCTCTGAAAATTTTTTAACCTACAATTCTTCACATTAATTATAAAAAATGTCTGACTCCCCTGACGCACCCCATCTTAACCATATCCTCCCCGCTTTCTAGCTCCGAAAAGTCTAAAGTGCAAAACATTTTTGATAGTGTTGCCATCATGCATTCGAAGCACACGTAAGCTATCTAGTTCATTCTATTTAATTTTATACATTTAACAATGTCATGTCGTTTATATATTTTATATAATTAAATTTAGAATCAATATTTTTAAATTTTAAAAAGTGACATAGTATTCTACCTATGCAAAGGTTGGTTTAGCTTTATTTGTCCCTATTTGCTGTGCCACTTTATCCATATGAGTTTTAATTCAACAATGAGAGACCTACAAATTAAGCACTTATTTATATGAATCGGTATGGTAATTACAAAGCATTATCTAAAGTACCACATTTCTGGAAATTTTATTGATATGCAATACTGCTGCTTTTTTATGGACAAAATTATATTGCAACTTTTTGCAACCATTAGGAGAAATATATTTTCCTCATTAAAATTCTTAAATGTTGCTCTAAATTGTCTCTGATGGAATAAAATTTTATATTTTTAAATCTGAATATTGAATACTTAAAAATGTTAAATATGTATTAAAACGACTAATTTTGAAATAAAATTTTAATATTTTGACATATAATGTAATAAACCGAAAAAAAAAACTAATATTAACATGAAAAATCAAGATTTCTATCTCATTCTTTAGTGGTAAAAGGGATTAATTCATCTCTGTACTCATAAAAATATGACTAATTTATTATCATCATAATAGTAATAATCACTTTTTATCACTGCAGTGATAAAAGTATGCTCTACCATTACAAAGATAGATTTCTTAGTATTTTTTACAGTGATTTCTTAGTAATTATATGTGAAATGAGTATTTTGCAAGAATTTCTTGTTCTCAGTTAAACCCTTATAAACAATTATTTAAATATTTATAGAATTTTTCACAAGAATTTAGGGGATATTGAATCAATCCAAAATATCTTGAATACCTACATTCTCTTAAAATCATTATTTTATGTTACCATTTATATGAAATTTAAAAATGTGTAAAATGCAAGTCTTTTGAGATAAGCAGAATCTTTCCTTTAAAAGTACAGGGTGACAACTTTATACTATTGACAAAATTGTACTGCTTATGATTGAATTCATGTCCACCGCTTTTTATAATAATTTCATTTCCTTAAAAGACCTTAATGCTCTTAAGAAAGATAAATATTCACAATCAAGCGGTATCTCGTACTGTAAAACGATTCTTGGAGCTTATGACGGTGAAAGAACTATGAATACAAAAGAAATTCGCAAAATTATCAAGATACGAACTAACCGAAGCAATGAGAAAAATCGCTAAAGAAATAGGGGCTAATAAAAAATCAGTTAGACAAATTGCAAAATAAGAACTTGAACTTAAGCCATATAAACTTCGAAATGTACAGAAAATAACTGAGCAAAATAAGCGTTCACGGTTGCAAAGATGTTCGGCTTTCCTTAGGAAGTCCGCAAAAGGCGGATGGAAGCATTTCATCTTCACAGACGAAAGAGTTTTTACAATTGAACAATTCTATAATCGACAAAATGACAGTTATTGGTCATCTGATCGTCCTGGAACTTCCACAAGAGTAGAACGTCGGTCAAAACCACAGTCAATTATGGTTTGGGGAGGCATTTGTGAATCTGGAAAAACTCCCTTGGTTTTCATAGATCAAGGCGACAAAACGAACCAGACCATGTACTGCAATGAGATTTTACAGTCGGTTTTACTTCCTTGCGCCCAAAAACATTTTAAAAACAGCATCTGGACATTTCAACGAGATTCTGCACCTTCTCATAGAGCAAAAGCAACGTAAGACTGGTGTCAAGCAAATCTATATTTCCTACTTATGGGTATGTGGCCTCCGTATTTCCCTGACTTAACCCAACGGACTTCAGTGTTTGGTCCATTCTGCAATCAAGTATATGCTCTCAGCCACATTGAAGTTTGGAATTCTAAAGGCGATTCTTAAGATGGAATGAGCTAAATTAACGCCTGATGGATTGCGGCCCATTGCAGAAAATTTTACGCGTAGTTTAAGGCTCTGTATAGATATCCAAGGAGGCTATTTTGAAAATACTTAAATATATTACATCTAAGTAACAAATGGCTTAAGTAAAGTTAGTTTCATGAAAATAAAATCTATATTTTTAGTTTAAAACAATATTTTTTGTCAACAGGATAAAGTTATCACCCTGTAATTCCAGTTTAGTATTTAAAGCTTTTACATCAACAAATTTTTAATGTCACTTTAAGAAAGGATTAAAGCAAGAAATTAGATTTTGTAATTAATAAAACTAAATTCCCATTTAGCAATGTGATTTAAATATTATTTTACAGAATGTCGTAAATATTTTTAAAAATTCAGAGAAAAATAAAAAAATTTGAAAGGAAACATTTTGCATTTTTTATCAAACTGTGTTATGATTTGATTGCTGTAATCTCATAAAATATTATCTCAATTATTACTATTTTAAATATGTAACTTTTAACAACTAGTTAAAAATTTCAAATGGGATAGTATTCATTTATACGCGTTTCAATTTCAGACATTAAAAATTCCGACAAAGTAATTATATGAATATTTCGGATCGAACAATTTTAATCCTATTAGTTATTAAAAATTAAATGTTAAAATAAAGAAAAAAATACAGTTCAGGTAATGAGAAAAGTGTGATATTTAATAAAAATATTATAAAGCTGAGAAGTATTATAACGTGCATATATATGAAAAAAGCCTTGGCATTTAAATCTGCCATAACATTTTGTTTCTCCTCATAAAATTAACAGATTGCCTTCAGAGGTAGTGAAAACTAAAATGTTCTTCAAATATTAATTTATAATTTTGTTCGAAATTGAATATTTCATTTCCGATTTCAATTCATGATGATTTCCTCAGGATAAACGCGGCCATGAAATGCACTGTGGGAAGGGAAGGAACCATCCGGAGGAAATACAATTTCAGAAGTTACTTATTGGTGCCGAAATTTGCTGGTAATTGGATTTCGTTGCCATAGTGATCCACGCAGGTGATCTTCCGGATGGAAGCAATATATCTTTACACCCGGTCGCTTTTCATCTGATGTCTGATCCGGTGATTATCCAGACTCCTTATCGCCTACACGAATGATAAATTCAGAAACACCCGACCAATGATTTCTAGAACATTAAATGCAATGAATCTAACGTCTGTGTATTTATGAAGAATTTAATACCATATAATTTGCCGGAGATTTAGAATAATCACTGAACAACTCTACTAATTTACAAAAATACGATAAATTTCATGCATAAAATTTTTTATTAAAAATGCCATCTAAATGAATTTACTGATTTCAATAAGCAGTTTAAAACAATATCAAGTTAAAATTTAACTCCAGAAATAAACTTCTTTTCAAATTTCTCACCACTTTTGCAGTGCTTTGTGTGATATGTAACTATGCTGAACTGTAATTAAAAGTGCGATTTTTTCAAAAGTTAAAAAAAAGCATCTATCTCCAGTACATTTGTATTTTTATATAATATGATCTTTATAGACCATATAATGTAATCAGAATGTCTAATAAAATCGAAAGATGGCCACTTTTAAATGAAGCTAAATATTACATACAAAAAACACTACTTCAAGTTGCATAAAATTTTTGCAAGATTCTCTTTAAAAAATGATAAACATATTGTTATAAAAATGAGACCTAAGATAATTTCCCATCTTAGAAGCCCGGTGGCTTAGCGGTAGTGTTTCAAGCTTCCAAGACACAGATCCGAGGTAAGAACCTCCGGCTTGACAAGGTCTACTCGGTGTTTCATCCTTTCAGTGGGTCGATAAACTGTGTACCGCATATTTGAGATCTAACCAAAACACTGTGTGTTACACATTAGGCTGACCAACTTATCGGGACATATGCTTCGCACCCCAAATCCTCTCAGTCAGAAAAATAGAGAAGGGCACTGTATGCCTTGACTCACATGGGCGGTCTGTTCTGCCGTACCACAGAACTGAGTTCTTTAACAGCCTCTTAACATGCGTCTTAAAAATTTTTTCAAGGATATGAAAACATAAAAACAAGATAGTGGTACGAAACAGTACATACTATGACTAAAGCCACTTTTTTCTAAATTAAACAGAACGCATTTGCGTGAATTTTTAAGTATTGTTAATTTATATTATAAAAAGTAGCTTATTTTTTTAATAACTAATATAGCATTAATTAAAATTTTGATTTTTACACGCATGTTCCCTTCACCGTTTCTGTATATCATTGACTACAAAAATAACTTATAAAAGCAACCAATAAAATTTTCAAAATAATTTAAATAAATTAAATTTTATGACAAATTGGTCTTGTTAATTTATAAATGAATAAAATATAATAAAACTGGGATAATTTCTGTTATTCTCTAGTAAGTAATTCAAATTTAGGCTGCGGAAAGTAAGGGTTACCGAAGAACACAAGTTTGCTTTTCTTTTATCATCAATTTTAATTCTATTACAAAGAGAATGATTTCTTTAAAAATTGTTTTATCTATAATCAATCAGTATGTATCGTGAATTCTTTTATCTATACTTTCACTTAAAAACTTTGTAGTTAAATTTGTAAATGTCTAAAGAATTATACCTTAAGGTGTTCGGAGTAATCTGGCAAGATATAATAATTTATGAAATGTGTAAATTTTTTTTCATTAATAACACCAAGAATGGCAAAAAATATTTTCATTCAATTTTCCATTTGTTTTAATATACTTTTTTTTAACATTTTAACAAATTAAGTTAATTTTTTATGTGATAGTTTGAAAATCTTAAATTAGGAATATACACTTGGTCACAAAAGTAAGTATGTAACTCAAAGTAAAAAAGTAAAGTAAAAAAGATAATAAGTAAAAAATATCTAGTTCTCAAATGAATATAAGAAAAATATTATTTTAGAGAGTGTTGTTTATAACTTCTGATTCAAGTCATAAAGTAGTGAAAAGAGAGTTAACCAAATCATTATATTTAAAAAAAAATTTAAGACTAATTTTATTAACAACCAGAAGAAATTTAAATCACAAAAGTACACATGCAATCTGAATTTTTTACTTTTAAATAGGCTAAATGAAATTTTTCTAGTGATTTTTCGTATTTCAGTGATAAATTTAGAAGTTCTTTTACAAAGATTGAGAATTTGAGTTTAAAGGACATCAACAATTCACCAATGTCTCGACGTGGCAAAGAGTTAACAAAAGAATGCAATAATAAAATTGTATGAGGAAAGCAAGTCCCCCCAAAGACACAAAGCGGTAAAATCATAGGCATAAGTCCTACAACAGTGCAAAAAATCATTGAAAAGTTTCAGGCTAAAAGAAATACTCTAAACAAGCCAACAACCCGCATTTACACGGATCGAGAAAGGCAAATTATTGTTAGAAATGTGAAAAAAATCCGAAGATTAGCGCAGCAAAATTGACAACGAATGTGAAAAACAATTTTTCGAAGTCATGCAATACTTTTTTTTTTTCCTACGTCAGTCAGTGGCATTTACCTGCCATAAGACTTCTGACTACCCAATAAAATTCAGCATTGATAAAGTTGTCAGAGTCAAAAGTAATAAAAGCAAGTGCAGTGCAAGTTGTCAAATGATCAAAGTCCATAGTTTCACCCGACAAACAAAGGGGGGCAGGTGTCATCAGCAACTACACCGATACGGTGTAGATGTTTACTCAAAAAGTCATGTACAGTTAAAAGTTGAAAATTTGCAGTAAAAACTTCACGAGGCAAATCCATATGGACAGGCGACTTCATATGAGCGTTCCATTTTTTATCGGCTGAAAGTGCTGCATAAATTTGCTCTAGGTGTTGGTCAATTTTCCCCCTAGCCTCAGAACTAAACTGATGGGCAGTTAGTGGAAACAGGGGCTGAGGCAGCTTACAACCATTTTTAGCCAACAAATCTGCTCTTTCATTTCCAGGCACCCCACAGTGGCTAGGGATCCATAGTCATGCAATCCTGAAACAATTCAAGTGTGTTACGGAAGGCAGGATACCATGGTCGAAATATGCGAAGAAAACCATTTGTTAGCAAAGTGAATCACAAAAATAGAACATATTTTGCAATAGGAAATGTAAAGCAGGACAGAATTTTTTGGAATTCCGTGATTTTTTCGGATGAAAGTAAATTTAACATCCACGGGTCAGATGGACACCGAAAAGTTAGAGGAACACAAATGCAGCTCTAGAACCAAAGAACATGAGAGGAACTGTAAAACACGGTAGTAGTTCGATTATGTTTTAGAGTTGCATGGCAGCAACTGGAGATGGAAATTTAGTTATAATCGTCGGAATAATGAATCACTACAGCAATATATATTTGAATGTTTTAAAGAACAATCTAAGTTAAAGTGCTTCTAAATTGGGACTCGATGGATCCTACATTTCCGTCAAGATAATGGTCTAAAACCTACTGCTCGGATTATTCAGGAATGGCTGCTATATAACGAGCGAAAATAAACTGCGGTGCTTAAAACCCCACCGCAGTCACCTGAGCATAATCCCATTGAACACTTGTGGGATTATCTCAATCGCTAAATTAGAAAGCAAGAGATCAAAACTAAGAATGATCTAAAAAAAAAGCCTTTTTTTGGAGGAGTGGCAGAAAATATCATCTTCTGTCACTACAAATTTAGCAAAATATGTGCCATATAGAGTGAGAGATGTTATAAAGACTAGAAGCTATCCAACAAATTATACTAATTTTTTTCAAAAATTTTAAAATTTGCAATATTAGTGTTTTGATTTTTGTTTTTGCTTACTTTTATGATGTAAATTGCATCCTATTTTAAGTTAAGCTCATCTTGCTAATTAAATATTTGTATTTTTTAATATTTTTCATTTTGTAATTAAGTTCTATTTTGCTGTAATCGAAATAAATTGCCAAAATTTGAAAAGTTTAATATTGTAGGTCTATTTCTTTTCATAAAACATTTTCACACATACACTCTGCATACTTACTTTTATGACTAAGTGTATATATATATATATATATATATATATATATATATATATATATATATATATATAACTATTTTCAAACTATCACTGAAAAAATTAACTTAATTTTTTATATAATTTTTAAGGGCTTAATTTGAAGTAGGCAAAATATAAATAGTCTATTGGCTACTGTAATTGCGACATCTTGAAGAAAGCTTGTAAATAATATGAAATTTACAACATGCATTAGAGGAGGTGAGATATGCAAATGATTAGAGTTTCAGCTCAGAGGCACATGATGCGCGCGTGTGGAAACTTTAAAACGCTATTTAAGGCTTGTAGATTTCGAAGATTTTAATTTCGACTGTTGTGTTTTTTCAAAGAAATGACTTTTATTATGCCTCGTAGGAAACAGCGATCATTTTTTGATCGATTAGCCGAGTTTGACAGAGGAAGGGTAGTGGCCTACCAAGATTGTGGAGTATTTTTCAGGAAAATCGATAGTCGTGTAGGACGAAACCAAATAAATGTAATGAGGATATGTGATCGTTGGATGGAGGAGGATATGACGGACCGACGTGTATCATTGCATTTCCTTCAGGGCACCACTTTACGTGATGACAGGCAAATTGTGCGTATGGCAGTGACAGATTTCTCTGCCGCATCACGAACCATAGCACAGCACATTCAGTCTGTTAGGTATCATCCAGTATTTGCGAGTACCATTTTCGACGCCATTTACAGCAGAGTGGTCTGTCCGCAAGACGTTAATTGCGTCGTCTACTCTTGAAACAGAACCACAAAGGTGTCCACCGCCAATAGTGCGATGTTGATAGAAGGATATAGACTGCAGAATGGAATGAAATTGTCTTTACTTTTAAGTCACGATTCTGTCTACAACACCACGATGGTCGCATTCCAGTCTGGAGACACCGTGGAAAAAGGATGATGAACAGCTGCGTTATGCACCACCACACTGGTCCTGCACCGGGTAATATGGTATGGGACAATGTTGGATATCACTATCGCACTCCTCTAGTACGTATTGCAGTGAACTTTACCGAATATTAAACAGCCAGCGCTACATCTCCGAGGTGTTGAAGCCAGTTGTCCTTCCTTACATTCAGGGCTTTCCCACATCCATATTTCAACAGGATAATGCACGATCACACGGGACACGCATTATACCTGGGCTCTACATCAATAGGCAGATTGAATTACTTAACTGGTCGGCCCGCTGTCCGGATCTTTTACCGATAGAAAATATGTGGTCCATAGTTTCTCAACGAATAACCCAGATTATATCCCCAGCTGCCACAGTAGTTCAACTTTGGCACCATGTGGAAGCTGCTTGGCCTAATGTACCCCAAGAACACATTCAAAATCTATTTGAATCATTGCCGAGGTGTTGGGCAGCGATGATTTCCAATAATGGCGGCTACTCTGGCTACTGATTTTGGGAGGAACCCTATTTCACAGAAATCTATTAATTTAATCATTTGATACTTGGTCAACATATTATCTACAAAATAAAATTTGTGATATATCTTGTCTTTCTTGGTGTTGCAATTGCGGTAACCATCAGTGCAATTATAAATAAATTTGACTATCATAATTTAATGTAAAATGTTAGTGGTGAATTTGTAAGAGATGCATAAAAAATCTTTTAAACTTTAACTTTTTGTTAAGCCTTAAATGTTTACCCTTGGAAACAATTATTTGCCAAGTGTTTCTCCTAATACCGTTTAGAATCCATTATCCGGCAACCTTAGGACCGAGCATATTCCTGTTACTGGAAATTTCCGGTTTTTGGATTGCTGCCAAAAATTTCAATAACCATTTGCAAAAAATCACGACACCCCTTCTCCATCTATGAAATAATTTGTGGGAGGAAAAATGATAACTATATTGTTAATATTTTTAATGAAAAATACACACACACACCTATAATAAAATAACCTAAAATTTGCAAAGTAACATTTTTTTGTTTTGTCTTTTTGGTGCAAACATATCATTAATTTTTTTTCTTGACAATAAAATTTCTTGTATTTTATATACAAACATAATATCGTATTGCTTAAAAAATGAGTTTTGTTCCATTCCGCGGATAAGTTCTTTCGTTAG